>OY978030.1:1661100-2861100 GCA_963854515.1 Pandemis heparana | reverse complement strand
ATAAAATACGTCTAAGTATAATACTCGTACGTATAAATACTTGGTATTTGATATCTCAATGTCAATCGGACGAGCGCGGGACGTCTGTCCGGTACCGAGATCGACAAGTTAAGCAGTGATCGATTGCTGTATAAGTGCTCTGTGTTATTATTAAGTATAATTATTAATTACTAGTTTTTATGGTCATCAAACAGAACGAAACTTTGTCATGCTTATAATGTATGCGCGTTCGAATAATAGGGCTAGACTGAGTGACAGAGGAAGTAGATCGACAAAAGTCTACGTTTATACACCTGTTATTTTTTACAGTATCGTCCGACGGGCCTTGGGCTTAGTCCCAGAGTGTCCATTGATAAAGACGTGTTACAAGTGCTAAGAGCTTAGTTAAGGGTGTCATTCTCTAGAAGAACCCCGACACCCCAAAGAAATAAATAAATACACGAATTTTCAAAAACCCTGTGCAATGTTGCAAAAATAAAATTTGCTAGGGGGCGCTGAAAGCGGTGAGGCCCTCAGAAAAAAAAATAGGGCACCCTTAAGCTGTCAGGGGGCCTATAGCCCTTATCGAGAAAACAATAAAGTACAAAATGCAAAATAAAGTACACAACACAAATTGGCAAAACGCGATAAATATAATCAAAATTAATATATTTTATTGCTTTCACAGCGCTACGTTTTCTTTTATAATACCTATTCATAATTATTATTAAAGCCTTGTTAAGTGGTTCAACAAAAAAATTCTGTGAACGCATGTTCTGAGAGTTGTTACTAAATGATTTATTTAAGTTTTACATCAATAAACCACAACCTTCCTTTTTTAGATCAGTACACGAGTCGTGACAAGCTCCCGCATTCCCAACTGATTATCAGGCCGATGATACTTGCCGATACTAACGGTACGCGGCAGCGGAACGAGTATTTATACTGGGTATAAAAATACTTGTTACTTAGAAAATGCGCAAGCGATGTTTATTGGTTTAAGGAAGTGGTTTTAACGGCGTTTGTTTTAAGATAAAGAATAATTGTGCGTTGTGTTTAAGTTTGTATATTTTGAGTGCAGATGCCTTGGTAAGTGTTTTCAACAGTCTACCTACAAATTTTTGATATTTACATATAAGTAGCTATTGCAGTTCGTTTGGATGTCTTCCTGTCTCTCTTACTCGGCCGATTCAAGTAACAAACCCATAAGAGTGAGTGAGACGGCAAGCCACCCGAATGGCATTTTAAAAGCTCACTGACTGTACAGAAGTTTGATTTATGCTTTATGGAAATGTAACGTACAGTCACCGATAAATTTAATTGAAATGTTTTTTTATTTTTTTATTTCATGAGTTGTTCTGACATGGAATATAATAAAATAATGATAAAAATGACATGTAATAACAATAATTATTACGAATAAATGAGTATGAGTATGAGTATGATAGTAAAAGGGGATAGAACAAAGCTGTAAAAAAACCAAACGTAACTATTCGTCCAAAATACTGTAAGTAATGCTTTATTGTACAAATAAAAAGAAACACATACAATTCACAAAAAAATAAAAAGAACAATAAATAATATATGCACAAAGGCGAACTTATCCCTATAAGGGATCTACCAGTTAACCTTTGAGTAGATGAGAGGAGCACTAAAGGACCAACAAAGAGTAAGTTTAAAATTCCAGATAGTGAAAGCCGCAATAGACTGCACTATTGCTGTCCTACTCTACTGCTCTACTGTATAGATTTACATACATAAATTGGCTTAGTTGGTAGTGACCCTGCGAAGCAAGCGTCCCGGGTTCGAATCCTAGTAAGGGCATATATTTGTGTGATGAGCACGAATATTTGTTCCTGAGTCATGGATGTTTCTATCTATTTTAAGTATGTATTACTCCATATAAGTATGTATATCGTTGTCTAGTACCCATAACACAAGCCTTACTAGCGCTTACTTTGGGACTAGGTCAATTTGTGTTAATTGTTCCGTAGTATTTATGTATGTAGGGGTTCAGGAATGTGGGGAGACAGCCGGCAAGGTGGACGGATGATTTGGTGCGTGCGGCGGGGAAGGACTGGATGCGGAAAATTCGGGACCGTACAGAATGGTCTAAGATGGAAGAGACCTTTACTCAGCATTGGGTAGATCAAGGTTGAAGAAGAAGAAGAAGAAGAGATTTATGTATGTATGTATGTATGTAAACTCTTTATTGCACATAAAATTATATTATTATTATTTTTTTATTTATTTATTTATAAATCACGTCTTTATCCCTTATGAGGTAGACAGAGTCTAAGGTAACAAGACCTAAAGGGCACGTTTAGCATGATTGTGGGCGTATAATTGGAAAGGGGAATCAAAATAGTGATCAGTTGCTAGCCGCAACGCCTATAACGTGATTCCATTCCCTCGATGGGCTTTTACGTGCGCGGGAAGAGAAGACACTGGTACATTCTATGTTTTTTCTTTACTCCAAGACCAGAATTGAAGAACAGAAAGGTAGAAGAAATATTAGTAGGATTTTTAATCAAATTGCATACGTGTGATGCTTGATATTAAAGTAGCAATTTCCCTTTCTATGGGCCACCGAAACAATCTAACTAATATTATAAATACGAAAGTATGGATGGATGGATGTTTGTTTGTTACTCAATCACGCCAGAACCGCCCCACGGATCTGGATGAAATTCGGCACATAGATAGAGAAAAGTCTGGAATAGCACATAGGCTACTTTTTATCCCGGAAAATTCCCACGGGATAGCGATAAACGAATTCTTTGCAGACGAAGTCGCTGGCAACAGCTAGTGAAGTATAAGCGCATAAAATAATGATATTTGGTCGGACTGGAACCCATTTAGCAGTGGATTTATTAGGGTTCGGGGCACCGCAATAAATTCGCCGGCCGGCTGTCAAACCTGTCAAAGTTTGATACATTTGACAGACAAGCCGCTATCTTGCAATTGCGATTTAATTTTGTATTAAGCGGTTCGAATATTTAAACAGTTGCTAAGATTTATAAATGAGAATTATGGCGTTTTAGATTGTGCTTGTTTTCTTCAGAGATTTAGAGACTGACCGCTTAAATGAGTCGTCGCCCGCGCGATGCAGGGGCGCGGGGTGGGTCGACGGCGGGGGCTGAGGTGCGGGCGGCGCGCACTATCCGCCCGCACGTCTCTCGGTCCCCTTTGTCGTCCTACCCCGCGCCCTGTGCCGAGCGGGCGGGGACTCATATAAGCGGTCGATCTATAGCTGTTGCCCGCAAGTTTGTGTTCCCGCGGAAAATTGACAGTTTAAGAGGCTGACAACAACTAATGTTGTTGAAATTGATATTTAAGCACTTTTTTAAGAAAAACTACACACAAAAAAATAAAACTAAAAATAGAATGTTAATTTTTAACGTATTTCAAACACGCTAGACGGACTCGATACATAATTGAAGAAAATCGGCTCGATAGATAATAATTGTAAAGATTGGTCTTAAAATCAACATTAAACGGTTCTATGTCTTTATTTTTTCGACGTATGGGTCTGCAATTAAAAACATATTCATACTTATACGGCTAACGAGTCATATTTCACAAATAGTCCATACTTTTTTTTTATTTCTTCTTATTTTTGTCTTATTTGCAAGATTTTAGACGCGCGCCAAGCTGCCGGAATAGTTTCTTCTCTTTCACTAACAGGCACGCGGACCGTATGTGTGAAGAGTGGCGCTGCTCAAGGTCATTTGCTGTTGACAACGCCTTAACGTAAACGTGATCGAGACATGTTTTGCTGTCGAAAACTTTCCACTCCTTAACTTTCAGTTATCTATGATGACGTCTCTGTCTGTTTCGTAGTGATAAATAGAGACGGAATTATAGATAACTGACAGTAAAGCATACTGTTCTTGTGATCAAGACATGCCTTATAATCCGTAATTCCAAATTCCTACTTCGTCTTACCTTTCCGCTTACACTAATAGCATTAATACGAGAGTAAAAGGGATGGAATGATACGAACTACAGCCATAAGGCTTCAACGGCGTCGCATTTAAGCCGACTACTAAACAATGCAACAGAACAGCAAGCCACATTAGCGGGCCCTGGCGTCATTAAAAATTCAAGGCAAAAGTGGCAAAGATTAAAGCCTGGATAGACAGTTCGTTTACATCCTTTGAAAGAAATAAATATACCAATTACGAACGCTATTGCCGTCTCAATTTCTCTCTCTCGTGGATGCCGTGTTACACGCGCACTCTCAGTTATTAAATTAGATTTTGATAGTTTAGTTAGTGTGTGTTAAACTATTGATAGTAAATATAAGGCTGTCTTGCTGGAAAAATTTAAACCTCGGTTTAGTGTTAAAACTTAAAATCGATTTAGTAGTGTCAAATTGTATGGACCTGACAAGCTATAAACCAGATTTAGTGACTAAATCAAGATTTATCTTTTACTGCAAGTGGGCCTTAGTGACAATTGTTCCATGGTGGTAAAGGAAAGCTTTACGTTCCTTAAAAGACCCCTCTGCGTAAATTTATATTCTTTGCCCAATATCAACGTTAATCGCTTCAAGTAGGTAATTAGTTGCACCGAATTGATTAGATAAAAGATACACTAACATACTCAGGAAATAGTGGTCGGCAGATGTTGCCTGTGACAGGTGGACTTACTAGGCTCAAAGGTTAATGACCCTTCATGACAGTCGAAACTTTTTTTAGACATGTACCTACATATCAGTGGCGTGGCGTCCATAGAACTCGATTCCGACCGGCTTGCCTATTTTAAGGCAGTTGGGCAAATTATTGTGCAGAATTACAGGAAAAGGCTAGTTAACTTCCCTTCGGCTTGCCTTGTGATATACTTGACGCCACGCCACTGCTACATATTTACAGAAATACAGTTAGTAACTTAATCTGTAGTAAGAGATCTAAGTGGTTCATTGCTGTCTGTCTGTTCTGTTTGTCGCAAGGCTGTATCCTATGAATGGTACTATGTATATGAACACTTCCTTTTAGTATGTACCCATATACTTACTTATAGTGTACTAGCTGTTGCCAGCGACTTCGTCTGCAAAGAATTCGTTTATCGCTATCCCGCGGGAACTTTGCAATTTTCCGGGATAAAAAGTAGCCTATGTGCTATTCCAGACTTTTCTGTATCTATGTGCCGAATTTCATCCAGATCCGTTGGGCCGTTCTGGCGTGATTTAGTAACAAACAAACATCCATCCAGCCATCCAAACTGTCGCATTTATAATATTACTAGCTGTTGCCAGCGACTTCGTCTGCAAAGAATTCGTTTACCGCTATCCCGCGGGAACTACGCAATTTTCCGGGATAAAAAGTAGCCTATGTGCTATTCCAGACTTTTCTCTATCTATGTGCCGAATTTCATTCAGATCCGTTGGGCCATTCTGGCGTGATTGAGTCTCAAACAAACATCCATCCATCCATCCATACTTTCGCATTTATAATTATTAGTTAGATTAGATTTATAATATTAGTTAGATTAATTCCAAAGTTCGCCGGTAAAACAATTCTCAAAGTTACTGTGAGAGTGGTTTTTTAGCGCAGTCGTGTTGACTCAAAAAAAAAATAAGGCAATGTTGTTAGAACAGACAGATGGACGGAAATCCAAGGGCAATAAGGGTTCCTTGGACCCTTGGTCGTGCGGAACCCTAGAAGAGGTTGTAACAGCTTCCCTAAAACAATCTCATTGTACCTCTATATCAAGCACTTATATAGCTAGGATCAAAAGATACCAGACCAGGTAAAGGATGTTTTATAATATATTATGGGAAACATAACTGGCCCTACATTACAAAATGTAGCCTCGGCCCCTTGTCGAGGGGCGTTTTTTGCTAGGAACGCTTAAAAAGTACCCTAATCTGAAGAGCAATACAAATGAAAAATAGGTTGTTAAGCGTACCCAACGTAGACCCGAGCCACGGGGTACCAACCTCAGTGGAACAGCTAATGACTACCACAAACGCTACAAGACATCGTTAGAATAGAATAGAATAGAAAAGGTTATTTCTCCAAATATGGTACAATTGTTAAAATTAATACATGTGTTCAGCATATCCTCCCCGTATGGGCGTAGAAATATTATTCTTACATTTAGTTAGTCCTACTAATATTATAAATGCGAAAGTTTGTGACGATGTGACGATGTGAGTGAGTGAAAACCTCTTTAGCGGCGTTGAGCGTTTGGGATGGGTAAAAAATGTTAAACTCGCGTCAGGCGTACGGAGGGAGAGTTTAAGTACCAGGATATCAGGATCCTCTAAGAGCTTATTTTGAAATACGAATGAAGCTAGTCGCGTTCGATTTTGAAGTGTACGTTGATTTCGTCGCTTTAACGTATGTGCGTTTGGCCTAGTGGTATAAGGTTTGGAAAAACAGTGTGTTCTCTCAGGTGACCGCAGTTCAAATCTTGTGTATTTTTATTTCTTTTTCCTTTTGCGCGAGTCTGCGTGTGTGTAGTTTTCACTTCTGCCGCCACTCCCGGAGTGCTACCCGGTGTTTTTTTTGCCGAAACTAAAACCGAAACTTTAATAAATGTCATAAAAAGGTTGAATAAAATGTCACTGAGCCATTTTTCCCAGCTGGGTTCAGCTGAGGGTTCCGTAACCCTCAACCGGCAACACGTCTGCATTCACGTATTAAATTACTTGTTGTATAAAAAAACCTGCCGTTTTACGTAGCACGCTCACTTCGCTCCCTCTACTTAGACTACTCACTCGTCGCTAAGCTTGTCGTAGCTAACTTTACATAGGTATTTTAAGTAGTCAAATCAGGGACCGGATACCGGTATTTCTTCATACAAAAATACCGGGTATTATTGCGTTCTATTTCGTTCTTTGGTTTATCATTTAATTTTTAATGGGAAAATTTTATAATACGTAGTTGCTACTTAAATACATGATTGAGACCTACATAAAGAGCATAAAATAATTCAATATGCTAGTCAATATCGGGTGTTTTTAAAAATACCGGTTCCGGTCCCTGAGTCAAATTGAAGTGAACTCCGTCATTTGCCATGCATCGTGGCAAAGCTAACCAACGAGGAACTTTTATCGTTATTTGAACAATGTAGGGGGCACCTAATTTGCCTAATGGGTCTCCAAGTTTCGGGAGGTAAGGATGCAAAGCCAAGGAATTTTATTTATGAAACAAGAGCGTTTGGGAATGGCGAAGGTACGCCCAAGTACGATAGCTAAACCGTAAGTACCTCTATTCTACTTATTACTCAGTCAGTCAGTGTGTTAGTCTGTTTCTTTATTTGTATAATATTGGAAAAAGGCCAGTATGCTTAGTATAGGTTTTCGGTCACCAGTGGCGTGGCGTCCATAGAACTCGATTCCCACTAGCTTGCCTACTTTAAGGCAATTGGGCAATTTATTGTGCAGAATTAAAGGAAAAGGCTCCCCAAGGCTTAAGTTTCCTTCGGCTTGTCTTCTGATATATTTGACGCCACGCCACTGTCGGTCACAGAACACCTTCTCGAACGCGTTTGCGTTAAAATGTCAAATACTATGAGAACAGTTTGTTGCCGTTTCGATCCGCAAGTGGCGCCGCCAAATTTTCCATAGTAATTGAGACGTTTACGTGAACGCATTCGAGTTTCCTTATTGTCTATCTCGCTCGCGATCGCCATCGTGTTCATTTTGACAGTTCTTGTATGAATGTGACAGCCAGCTGATTCCGATGACAATTGTCAGACCATACTTAAACCGTCAAAATGAACACCATGGCGATTTCGAGTGATTTAGACATTAAGCCTACAGGGGCCGTACCATGACGTCTTAATGCGTTTCAGTTTAGGTTCGCTCGCTGTCAGATTCATACTAAAAGTGACAGCTAAAACTTGAACGAAGTCGGAATTAGGACGTCATGGTAAGGCCCCAGGTCAAGAGTAGTCGAAACCGACGAGCATGTATGAAGAGATTGATGAATGTGGAAGCGAAAGAGGTATGTCAAGATCGTAGCAAGTGGAACAAAGTAGTCTCTGCCTACCTCCGTGGGAAAGAGGCGTGACGGTATGTATGTATAATAAAGCATTTACTTAAGGGCACTTGCACGGACCAGGATTAACGACTTAACTACGTTTTAGATGCTAACCCGGGGCTAAGTAGTGTCAAAATGTATGGAACTGTCAAACCTAACCCCGAGTTAGCGATTAAATTTTTTTAACTCTGGACTCTGGAAAAAAGCCGTGGTAGCCTAGTGGTTTGATCTGTGGCCTCTCAAGCAGAAGGTCGTGGGTTCGAATCCCGGGCTCGCACCTCTGAGTTTTTCGGAATTTATGTGCGATATCTCATTTGAAATTTACCATGAGCTTTTCGGTGAAGGAAAAACATCGTGAGGAAACCTGCACACAACTGCGAAGCAATTCAATGGTGTGTGTGAAGTTCCCAATCCGCACTGGGCCCGCGTGGGAACTATAGCCCAAGCCCTCTCATTCTGAGAGGAGGCCTGTGCCCAGCAGTGGGACGTATATAGGCTGGAGATGATGATGATGATGAACTCTGGACTGTGCTAGTGGACCTTACTTACTATATCAACAATACAATACAATACAATACAAATACTCTTTATTGAACACCACATCAGTACAAAACAATACATAAACAAAGAACAAAGTATACAATAGGCGGCCATATCGCTTAATAGCGATCTCTACCAGACAACCTTTAAGACAAAGAAATAAGTTGGAGACAGTTTAAGTAGGTGGCGGAAACAAATAGACAGGAGAAACGCAGGGATAATAAAACAATACTTACATAAATATAATACATAGCTAAATAAATAAAATAATACATACATACATACACACATAACATAATTGTATAATAATACTTAAGATAAAAAAAAATATGAGAATGTAATAACAAAAAGTATAAGAAGGTCATATAACAGAAAAGGAATTGATCAAAAGCAGAAAGAAAAGAAATGGGACTAAAGACAGGAAGTGGATTCAATTAGTGACAAATAGTGAGATTTGAGCTGGTTCTTAAAAATAGGTAAAATCAACTTGACTTTTCCCGTCACTTTCAACAACTATCGTTATATTTCAACCAATTTACACAACTTTCATGCTGGTATGGGAGAAAACCACTTGTTCGTTAGCCTTCCTATTAACATAAAAAAAAAAACATAAAATGTACCAGTTGCTTCTCTTCCCGCGCGGATGTTAAAAGCCCATCGCTATGGGCGAAAATCTTAGGAATCATGTTATAGGCGACGCGGCTAGCAACCCACCACTATTTTGATTCCATTTTCCACCTATACGCCCACAATTTTGCTTAAGGTTAAAATTAAACTGACTGTGGGGTGAACAGGTGAAAGGCGATCAAAATAGAGATCGGTTGCTAGTAGTGGTGGTCGTTATTACAACAGCAGATAACGTAATGCATTATTTGCACGCAATGAACAACACATTATCGAATCGTCAACTATTCTGTTATCATTATTCGTTGTCACTTGGCATACAAGCGCAAGTGAGTGCGCAAGAAATCAAGTAGGTATGTGCGAGAGATACGCATAGCTAGCTCGCATCGCAATCGCAATTCAAATAGGTAACTGACTTTAAGTATCATTATTAGCTGTTGCTGTTTGTTGTCAGTCAGAAAAATAACAAACAAGGTAACAGTGCGTTGTTTTGCTTTTGTACCCGTACGTTTTTATTACGCTGCGATCGCGACGAAATAAGTATAACAATTATTTAATAATAAGTTCATTATCGTTTTGTAAAACAGCAATATAACAGGGTAACAGACAACAGTTTACAATAAGAGCTATTTAAGAATAACACAACACTGTTATTCATTATTGCAAAACAGCCGTTATTGCCACCACTAGTTGCTAGCCGCATCGCATGATTCCTAAGATTTACGTATTCCCTCGATGGGTTTTTACGATCTGCGCGGAGAAGTATTCATAAACGCGCTATAGGCTTCTACTAACTTAGCAATCGTTTGTCCTTATCTGTGAAAGGTAAATGTCAATGTGACAGATAAGGACAAACGATTGCTAAGTTAGCAGAAGCCTACAGAGCGTTTATAAATAAGGGGGTTAGCATGCAACAGCATAGATATATAACTAGCTATCGACTAAAGTTCATATAGCTGTAATGGACAAAGGACTTGACGGCATCGACAAATAGCTCCATATATCGTCTGAAGGTCGCTACGTGAGCCGCGATCCCGTATCGAGTAATAAAGGGGACATATTGCTAGCCGTTTTCGACATGGCTCTTGTACTGTGATGAAAACTGTGCTATGAGTCTGTTATACTTCGATATTTGAAATGAAAACTTCTTGAGCGGCGCTAAGCGATTTTGGAAGGGCAAAAAATGATAATTTCGCGACAGACGTAAGACGGAGGGAGAGTTTAAGTACCAGGATATCAGGATCCTCTGAGAGCTTATTTTGAAATAGTAATGAATCGCGTTCGATTTTTCAAGTGTTCTGGTAGCGATATACATGTTTATTGCTAATTCTACGCGGACGCAGTCGCGGGCAGAAGCTAGTTGACTATAAAGGTACGGTCGCCCAAATAAGTGGTCTACCAATTTTCATCCAACTTCCTATCAAATGAAAATGTCGCTAAAGTCGAAATTTCAATTTGACAGCCTGTCTTATCGACGTTATAATATTGTGACGTGCAAAGGAATTTTAACTTTAGGGTGGTAGACCACATATTTGGCTGATGGTACCTACACTTGCAGGACGGATGACAGTGCAAGTACAGTCAGAAAAAAAAGCTTGCATTCTATATCGATGATTTAACCAAAACTACTTTTACTTTTTTTTTTTAGAGGTATGTCAGGATCGTAGCAAGTGAAACAAAGTAGTCTCTGCCTACCCCTGTGGGAAAGAGGCGTGACGATATGTATGTATGTGTATGTATGTGTACTTTTACAAGAGTTCAACGGTCTCTACATAAATGAGTATAAGCAGCAAGCGAGTTTCATAACAATACATCTCAAACACTAGGAAACATCTGGACTCCGCCATTAGGGATGCTGTTTAATCGAAGCTCATCATACATTAAGGAGCGTCCGCTATCGCTGCACGCTGTAATGGCCGAGGATTATTTATCACCTACGCGTGGACTTAGAGAGGGATGGGGGATGGTGATAAGCGGGAGAGGGAGCGGGAGCGATAGGCTTATTGTGTAAATCGCTCGCATCGTGTTCATTTTGACAGTTCTTGTATGGGCTGACAATTGGCATCGGAATCAGCTAGCTGTCACATTCATACAAGAACTGTCAAAAAGAACACGATGGCGATTGCGAGCAAGTTAGACAATAAGCCTACTGGTCTGTGAGTAAAGAAAAAACATAGATTGTTCCGCGCATCTGATAAAAGCCCATCGAGGGAATGGGCGAAAATCTTAGAATTCATGTTCTAGGCGACTCGGCTAGCAAACCCATCACTATTTTGATTCCCGTTTCCACCTTAGGCTCTGTCTACCCCGTAAGGGATTAGACATTATTTACGTAGGTACTAGCTGTTGCCAGCGACTTCGTCTGCAAAGAATTCGGTTATCGCTATCCCGCGGGAACTACGCGATTTTCCGGGATAAAAAGTAGCCTATGTGCTATTTCAGACTTTTCTCTATTCATGTGCCAAATTTCATCCAGATCCGTTGGGCCGTTCTGGCGTGATTGAGTAACAAACAAACATCCATCCATCCATCCATACTTTCGCATTTATAATATTAGTTAGATAGATGTATGAAACAATATAATAGGGGTATTAATCTTGACTGTTTTTACAAAGTCTAACAGGAAAGTCTGTGGCATTTGATGGCAAGCAATCACCACTGTCTATGGACATTCGCAGAGCGTTGCCACTTTAGAGCTAATGTAGAATACCTCACATGCTAATAATTTCACCAATTGCAGAATTAGCGAATAAGGTTATGTAGCGATCCGGAAGGACCCTTCAAAGGTCTTACCAGCAATTTATACTAGTATACTGGAATCCGCTACCGCTGGCACTAAGTCCTCCTCCTTAAATAGCTTTTACCATGTCGAAGCTAGCACGTAATGACGACCCTGATGTACTGTAGATATTAAATACGTAATGTATAGAGAAAGCGGATAAGTTATGTTAAACCGAATATATTATAATGTAAAGATACCTCACGGTGTGTTTTATCATTAATGATCTTTAAAATATGGCTAAGTTTTGATAAAGCTGGTGTTAATGGTACTCTTAAAGATTAAAAATATGTAGTTATTACGAATGTCTTTTTGATTTTGATCGCTCTTTCGTTGGACCCGTGAAATAAATCTTTAAGGTCACTACGGGAGTTCGTAATTGTGTCGTACAGACACATCATTGAAACAGAGGACGCTTGGCGACAAAAAATCGCATAGTAACAAGGTCGCGTGACAGTTGGTAACAGATAGAAAAATTCGAAGGCTTACTAACCTGCTATGTGTGGTGTAGGGGTAGCACGCGCCACGGAATGACGAGGACCCGAGTTCGATTCCCGGCCATAGCTTTTCGGATTTTTCCATGTGTTAATTTACAGTGTGCTTTAGAAATTAAACTTCTAACAGGTCAAACCGTAGAAATAAATAAAAAAAAAATCAAGAAGTAAAATTCTTGATTCATTTGATAATAGCAATGTATGTATTTATGTATGTTTGTCCTGGTGGAACAGAACTGGCTATGGTAAAAGAAATATTTTATCAGAAGGGGCACATATATATAACAACCTGCCAAGAGATGTTAAAGAATGCGAATCTTTGGGTCTGTTTAAAGCTAAATTAAATAACTACATTTATGATCAGATCACATATATTAAAATTATGGTGGTTTATGTTGTTATTATTTTTAAGAATATTTTTTTGTATCTCATCTAAGTGAACTGTATTTTTCTTATGAGAATAAATGTCTTTTAAACCGAATCTTGCAGCTTTTTAAGCAGATAAATAGTACGTCATGTTATTTGTTTTCTTGTTTCCTTGATTCCCCTGCTTCTGTTTTACAAACTAAATTTACAACCGCTATGTCAGCTAACAAACCACACACTTAACAAGCTGCCAACTTTTAATTGTTCGCGCCACTCCGCCACTCCGTGTTCTAGCGGCGCAAAACTGTCGCACACCATTGTTCACCGCAATATTTATGCTGACTATCATAGTTCGTCTACGCAGAATTAATACACATAAACATACCGTGTCGCCTCTTTCAGGGGTAGGCAGAGACTACGTTGTCCCACTTGCTACGATCCTGACAGCTCTTTCGCTTCATCTACGTTCATCAATCTCTTCATACACGCTCGTCGGTTTCGGGTGCGATTCAACTGCTCTTTTGTCAGAAGGTCCCCAATTTGGTCACGGAACGTTAGTGGTGAAGATATTTTTCAATTATGTATCCTTACTAGCTTCTGCCCGCGACTTGGTGTTGACAGTATATTCTGCAATCTAACTAATATTATAAATGCGAAAGTATGGATGGATGGATGGATGGATGTTTGTTTATTACTCAATCACGCCAGAACGGCCCAATGGATCTCGATGAAATTCGGCACATAGATAGAGAAAAGTCTGGAATAGCACATAGGCTACTTTTTATCCCGGAAAATTGCGTAGTTCCCGCGGTATAGCGATAAACGAATTTTTTGCAGACGAAGTCGCTGGCAACAGCTAGTAATATTATAAATGCGAAAGTATGGATGGATGGATGGATGGATGGATGTTTGTTTGTTACTCAATCACGCTGGAACGACCCAACGGATCTGAGTAAAATTCGGCACATAGATAGAGAAAAGTCTGGAATAGCACATAGGCTACTTTTATCACGGAAAATTGCGTAGTTCCCGCGGGATAGCGATAAACGAATTCTTTGCAGACGAAGTCGCTGGCAACAGCTAGTAATTACATATTTACGTAGAGTCGCAACTCTAGGCAACTACGACCTTTGACAAGTTTATGGCCATCCCGCGGGAACTATGCAATTTTGAAATAATTGAATTGAATTTGCTCAAATTAAATAACACTACTATAAAAAATTAAATAAAGTCAAATCAAATTAAATTATATTACACTTTTACACAAAATTAAATCAATATAAATCAAGCAAATAAAATATAGTAACAAAAGTTCAACATCTCCACATATAAATCCCATTTATTCCCTAGCCCTCGGGTATTTTTAAACCAACCTAAATAAAAAGTCCCCTTTGCCGCGCCGGCGACGACTCATTTAAGCGGTGGGTCTATGACGTAGGATTTCAAACTCATCCTTTCCTTTTACAAGAGGCTGCTATTAATAATCATACGGGGCACTTTCATAGACGTGGTTTCAAAAATGGAGGTGTAGTCATTTAAGTCATCAGAAAAACTGGATATCGACTAACGCAATATAACGTGACACTTCACCAATCATATCCTGGACCCTTATCAAAACTCCAAGGAATAACTAGGGATGTGACAGTGTATTTAAAAATTATTAAATAGTCGATAAAAAAAATATATACGTTTTTCTTTGCCCAGCTACGCTAGCTAGTCTTAAGGCCGGCGCACACCAAATCACTACATAGTATAAAACAAAGTCGCTTTCTCTGTCCCTATATCCCTATGTCCCTATGTATGCTTAAATCTTTAAAACTACGCAACGGATTAAGATGCGGTTTTTTTAAATAGATAGAGTGATTCAAGAGGAAGGTTTATATGTACCTATAATACATGCATAATATGCGGCATTCTGAGCATGATTGCCGGCAGACTTGACTGCTCGTATGTGAGCCGTTGCTGTGCTGTGCTGTATCGGGCGGTATGGTACCTACAGGATTGGCTCAAAATTTGATTTTAAGTTGTAAGTTTAGATAATTCGTCACTAACCTAGTCTTAAGAACACTAACACTATTGAGTCATGGTTGCTTGAATAAACGAATATTATTATTATTATTATAAGTTGCCGTGCGAAGCCGGGGCGGGTCGCTAGTAGTTTCATACATTACAACTGGTGCATGCGCGTGTCACGCAGCACGCATTTGGTGTGCACCAGCCTTTAGTTCAGGTTTACATAGTGCTTTTTAACAGCTATGATATCTTTGGAATTTAATACAGAACGGAATCTGCTTCAACATGGAAGCGTATAGTAATAAAAATTATTAATTATTTATTTAACGACAAAATGCGAAATACGAAAATACCCAAAGTGCAAAACCTAAACAGTTCGTGTGTAGGTGAACTAGGGTATGGTAAACTACGGTTTCCTAGTTTCCCATTGCTAGGAGATTGCCTGTCCATTCTTCTTCCTCTCTTCTGTATATGGTGGACACTTGCAAAATCTATCTTTATATTTTGCTGAACACAAAATATTCACCTTGCTACTCCGCTACTTACCACCACTCAAGCAAGCAAGCAAGCGGGTAAGTAGCGGAGTAGCAAGGTAATTTTGTGTTCATTGAAATGGACCTCCGCAAAGTAACGCCTGATTCAATAAAATATATATTTTGCTGTTTGAAAACATATCTGGATGATGCGCGGATCGGAACGTAACGTAATGAGAGAGTGAAAGAATGAGCGGCGTGTGAGAGAGACAGTAGCTTTCTAATTTTAAAAATTGTAACGTGTGGTCTGAGAGACCGTATTGAGCACTGAGACGATTTTTTTTAATCCAAAAGGAAGGTAAACGAGCAAGTGAGTCAGCTGATCGTAAGTGATCACCACTGCCCATGGATACCCGCAACACCGAAGAATTTCAGATGAGTTACCAAGCTAGAGGGCTAAGATGAAATGCCTCTTGTGCCTGTAATTTCCCCGGTTATGTTAAATAGTGTATCTAACTCTTAATTTTCAAAAAATATACTAGTTAATCCAGTTTCATTCAAGCCGACCCACATATCGATATTTTTTTTCGATGTCCTTAGCACATCCCTAGAAATAACATACGGGCCAACAACTTCCGGGCTCCGAAAGATTCCGATTTAACTTTGTATGGACATTTATGGAAGCAATTTTGCCAAGATTGGAAAAGTGTTGGACGGACGCGTCTCTGTGATGGGTTTAAATCGTTAAAATGATTTGAATTGTTAAAATTCAGTTTGTTACTGTAGCGCCCTCACTATATAATTAACTAGCGACCCGCCCCGGCTTTACACGATATATTATGCATGTATTATACATATAAACCTTCCTCTTGGTTCGCTCTATCTATTAAAAAACCGCATCAAAATCCGTTGCGTAGTTTTAAAGATTTATTAAGCATACATAGGGACATAGGGACAGAGAAAGCGACTTTGTTTTATACTATGTAGTGATAGTGATAAATAAAATAAATAAATAAAATAAATAAAAAAGCGTTTAGTGCCCATTTTACAATGCACACACAAAAAAAAACCGGTACATAAGTGAGGCAAAAGGGTCAGGCTCAGCATGTGCGGGGAGGGCTGTGCTTCCCCGCGCTGGTTTTCAGTCTGCACCTTTACACAGCGCACAGACATTAATCATGAGGCGGGTAGGGTCCTCAACTACGATTATCTAATTAATATTACATAGTGATAATACTACATCGTCTGCAAAGAATTCGTCTATCGCTATCCTGCGGGAACACACACACATAATATTATAGGATAAAAACGCGATGGGTAGCACTCCGGAAGTGCCGGCAGAAGTGAAAACAGCAGCTTAGATTCAGATTTTAATGTTCCATGACGCTCAATACGCGTACCGTACTGGCCGCTTACAAAAAAACGTACGTATTATCAGACCTCTAACAATGTGCTGATGCCCCAGTACTTTTGCTCCACGACTCAACAAAAAAACACTTCAAAAATCGAAGCTCTTAGAGCAGTGTTTTTCAACCTGGGGGTCGTGAAGCTTCTGTATGGGGGTCGCCAGAGGTCGAGAGAACTTCTTCAGTAAAAAAACAATAACGTCGTATGGAATGAATATTTGTAACATAACATATGCATACATGATAAAAAAGCGAAGGGTCAGGGGGTCGTGAAATATTTGAACTTAGAGGATCTGATATACTGGTACTTAAACTCTCCCTTCGTCTTACGCCTGACGCGAGTTTAACATTTTTTACCCATCCCAAAAAGCTCAGCTCCGCGTTTTTTTTTTTTTGTTAATGCGTGGGGGTTTTATTTTTTTTATTTTAATGTTATATTTGCATAACACGCGAAACAAAACGCCTTGACGAAATAATCAACGTACTAACCCTCGGTAAGAAAAAAATGCATTCTAAATTCAAAACAACTCTAATCCAACTTTAGAAACATGAACCGCCCCATTATGAGTTAGTTATCCGACTTAACCGGTTCGCTGCGCGCGTGTTACCAAATGGACTAAGTGGCCTATCCGGCCCAATATTGAGTGCATGTTGTGCATGCAAAATCCAGCACGTAGCTTTTATTATGTGCTCCGTACGGCGAAAGTTTTGAACTGTTATGAGGTATTTTAATTAAACAGAGTATGCATTTATAATATAAGGGGTTCAGATAAAATCGGTCGGTTTTAATCTTACTAATATTATAAATGCGAAAGTTTGTGACGATGTGACGATGTGAGTGAGTGAGTGAGTGTGTGTGTTTGTTCCTTCTTCACGCTAAAACGACTGGACGGATTTGGATAAAATTTGGTACGAAGATAGCTGGTACCCTAGATTAAAACATAGGCTACTTTTTATCCCGGAAAATTGTATAGTTCCTGCAGGATAGCGATAAAGATATCAATCGCTAATTCTACGCGGACGAAGTCGCGGGCAGAAGCTAGTAAAATAATCACGTCTTTATCCTTTACGGGGTAGACATGAGTCTATGGTAACAAGACCCAAAGGCCACGTTTAGCATGATTGTGGGCGTATAGGCTAATCGCATCGCCTATAACCTGATTCCTAAGATTTTCGCCTATTCCTTCGATGGGCTTTGACCATCTGCGCGGAAAGAGGAGCAACTGGTACATTCTATGTTATTTCTTTGCTGCCAGACTAGCTTGGAAGGACTTTTGATAACTTTGACTGCTAATTGTTAAAATTAAAAATAGTTTCAGACCAATCCGTGTCGAATGCCGTAAAAAATAATAGTATATCTAATTTTGATACTACTAAGGTGAACTGTGAGCATTTAATAAAATTGTACCTATGTGTTTCAATTGTTTTTGCTGTAGTTTTAACTGCAGACTCCATTGTGAATGAAACATCAATCCAAACTAACGTATTTACCTTTGAAAAAACAAACAACGCCCGAATCGCACACGACGAGTTCCGGGCACCGTTGAATTCAAACTTTTGTTGTTTTTTTTATTATTTGTTTTTATTAGCGATAAAAGACATACAAACTGTACAAAGAATTCAAGTCGTCAGCGGCAAAAAGACAACCACCTAGACAATCGAACGGATCTACAGACAGAAAAGCAACAGAGGCTTAAAATTAGGGTCCTTTTGACCTTTTAAATACGGAACGCTAAAAACCACAACAGAATCAACAATAATTGCAGAAATCATCTCCAAAAGACCTGTTCAAAACACGCACGGTTAAATGACGTGGAATCGCGTACATGACAATAATTAATCAACAACGGCCGGTTTTTAAATAAATCAGAGATCGAACAACGGCTGGTTAATTACTCGGAAATCACGTATCATCAGCCGACCGCGGCATCGGCAGGGTTAATAAATGTGCAGAATTTACATTTTACATTTGCTATTCCACTTATTTTAAAGTTAAGTTCTCAATTTCCACCTATAATGGTCACAATCATACTTAATGTGGCCTTTAGGGCTCTGTCTATGCCGTAAGTGATAAAGACGTATTAGGTAATTGTTCTTAATTCTGAAATGACGATAGGGTTTGGGTCATGGATTTTAAAGTATAATCTTTACTTGTAAAGGTAAAACAGAAGGGGCCATTGTCTACCGAAATCTGAATAATAGAGACAGCATCATAGATATATGATACTTAAGATATACTTAAGGAATATATCACGATATGGATCGCGATATACGTGTGTCGGAGCGTCGTCACAATGACTAGACTTATGATAGTTAAAGAGATGTACTTTGTAGTTGCGAACAGTCGTTAATTGTACTTTGTTGAATGTACCCTCATAAGTTATTGCTTTTATGAAACGTCAAGCGATGACAGCTGTTATTGCGGTATCGCTTGGGGGTGGTATGTGCTTGGCTCAGTTGCAACTACCTGCAATGTTAGTTAAAATAACAGAATTACATCTGGTGACAGTTGGGAGCGGAGGGCATTCTGGATCGAGACTCGGTAGAGCTCAGACGTCTAAAGCCAGTCAGTGGGCGCAAGCACAGAACTCTCCACGTTTCGTCTATTAGAGTGTGTGATCGTCCTGAGTCCTTTGTGTAAGCGCTATTTGAATAAAGACTGGCTGTACGAGTGAAACACGTGTGCTGTTATTCCTATCTCATTAATGTACCTTGAAGATGGCCAAGACGGTGACCTAAGCTCGGCTACGCATAGAGCTCGGTTGAATCCTGACAGACCAACATGACAGTTTATCCAAATCCCTTTAGTCTTCGACACGTGGATCAAGCGATAATATAGACCATTTTACCCATGCCACGTGCCTTAATCAATACATAGTATAAAACAGTCGCTTTCCGCTGTCTGACTCTCTGTCCCTACGTATGCATAGATCTTTAAAACTACGCAATGGATTTTGATGCGTTTTTTTTTAATAAATAGAGTGATTCAAGAGGAAGGTTTATGTGTATAATTCTACGCAGACAAAGTCGCGGGCAGAAGATAGTAAGTAACAAAATTGATGTCACTTCTGTTTTCTGCGCATTGCGAATCCGTTTGTAAAATTAAAATTTCACTGTCGATGTGTTAACTTGATCGTGCACGAGCCCTGGCCCATTAGGCCCACCCTGCAGCCGACGGGTTGACTGTTAATAAATATTTATTTATTTATTTATGTCTAGTTTGTAAGTTTATTTTGTAGCACTTTATTTTGTATATATAACTCTTTATTGTACATAAAACACATGGAAACGTTTTTTTTTTTTTTTTCCAATTGTTTTTACTGTTAAGCTACCTAACCTAACCTACTTAGTGCCTAAATATAGTTTAGCCACGTTCCATTCACACTTTACCGGTTTTTTTCGGTTCGGACCGATTTAAGAATAAGAATATATTTTGTCGCTAGGATCTAGACAGACGCGATCTTTTTCACAAAAATAAATGATAAATAATTTGTTATAACCACAAAAACAAACAGGATAAAATAAAAGTAGGTAAATAAACAAAATAATGTATCTACTTAATGAAATAACAGACAATTGCATCTTCACACATTATCATAGATATTAATAATTTTCTCTCTCGATTTCTTTATTTTCGTAAAATCCAGATTAGAGACAAAAATATTTTTCTGCAAAGATATCACGAAACTAGCCCACGGGCCGAGTAATCTTATTAATTTGATAGGCATATTATTTTCTGTATTATTGCAGATGGCTTAATAAGCAAGAGAAATTAGTTTGTTTTGGTCAAGAGAAAATGAACAATCATTTCTTTTCTGTTTCTAATAAATATTCTGCCATTTTTCTTTATTTCATCGTTTTTGAGCCCGACTGGCGAAATGACGATGTTAACTCAAATGAATGGTGTGGTCCTCCATAACCGGAACATTTTGAAAAATATTAAAATTATGAATTAGAGGTTATTCCTTTTTGCAACACACAACAACAAGCAAAGAAAAATTAAATTAAAATTAATTAAATTAAATTAAATAGGCAATAAAAACAAAATAATACACATACATACATACATACAGTCACGCCTCTTTACCATAGGGGTAGGCAGAGACTACTAGACCTAGGCCTAGACGGACGTTCCCGGACCAAATAGGAGACGTTTTGAAAAAAGGGCAGGTCAGGAGTTACCCGGAAGCACAGAATATATAATAGTACTAACGTACAGAATGGCCACGCTCCGCCCCGCACCTATTCGAGTTACCCCACCCCTCAAGCGCAGTCTGCCGGAAAGCTGCTGGCAACTAGTAGGGCTCGCGACGCGATGTACGTCGGCCGCACGTCACAAGTTCGGGAACCTATCCTACCTACTTCATTTTATAAAACATTAGAAAATTAATGCTTTCTGAAATTATCGCGATTAATACATGAAATAACTACGGAATCATTCGCTTAAGTTTGTTGTCGTACATCTATTGTAATTGAAAATAATAATGCTTAAATACACAGACAGACACATTTTAAGTAAGTTTAAATAAATAGATAACGATTAAGTACATTTATTTGCACACATCTAAGCCATATCTTTAGTATATTTATGTCATTGGTAGTATTTATAGTACTAGGTTTTTGCGACAGACAGCCCTTTGTATCTTACGCACACATTGACGCGTGTACAGACGACGTCGTGCCTGTGTTCATTTCAGAACGCGGATTTTGTACGTCGTGGCCGCCGTGTGCCGGAAGCATGAGCATGTATGAAGAGATTGATGAATGTGGTTGAAGCGAAAGAGGTAGGTATGTCAGAATTGTAGCAAGTAGAACAAAGTAGTCTCTGCATACGTCTATGGGAAAGAAAAAAAAAAAAATTTTTTTACAATCAATTTTATTTAATTCAATTTTGAATTGTAACAGCAAGTTACAATCTAAAATTCCTAGAATACTGTGATTTTTTCCAGTATGATTAACTAGCTCCAATTCATTCGCTGTGGCAATACACTAGCATACATAAGGTACTACGTAGTACATTATGTACTTGTATAAATTAACACAGAGCAGTTAAACTAACCGAACACACCTTCATTTGCATGAACAAGAGTTAAACTAATCTCTAGTTAGTTTAGTTAGTCCTTAGCGTGTTTCGTTTAATTTCTGTTAGTATTGTACTGTTAGTCTGGGGAGGTATTTGAATAAATACTTAGGTAATAAGTTCTGAAATAATATGGAAAGTGGATAGTTTATTTCGAAGTGAGAATTTATTTTACTGCTGGAAATAAAAATGCAAAATTCTACAAATATTATAAATGCGAACGTTTGCGACGATGTGAGTGTGTATGTTTGTTCCTTCTTCACGCTGAAACGACTGGACGGATTTGGATCAAATTTGAAACTGAGATAGCTGGTACCCTAGATTAAATTATAGGCTACTTTTTATCCGGGAAAATTGCATAATTCCCGCGGGATAAAGATTATATTATTCCAGATTAATCTATCTATGTTCCAAATTTCATCCAGATCCGTTCAGCTGTTCAGACGTGAAGTAACAAACATCCATACATCCTCAAACTTTCGCAATTATAATATTAGTAGCCATTATACTCAACTCAATCTAATAAATAACAATTAATTCGCTTAATGTGATATCGTATCACTAATTTTAAGCCGTAAAACATTAATCAACTCTAAAACCAATTACAATACCAGCCTAAAAAAGGGTATTTTATAATTCATCCTCTGAACACTACCGCTCTAATTAGCCTATAAAAGTCTCAACAAAAAAGGACCTCACTGGCCGGAGTGGCCGGTTGGAAAAACTAACGTGCACTAAAAGCGTTCGCGTGTTCGCAGCTTTACCATCCACTGGCTGGCGTGTGTACACGGCTTTACAGTACTGACTTATTGACGTCGCTGTTTTTTTAAGCTTTGTAGAGGTCACAGATCATTAAGGGTTTTGAAAAAGTTTGCACTTGCGATTTTATTTGCGTTTAAGGTTGGTTGTTTTTAGATTATGGGGTGAATAAAAATCGACCAAGTGCGAGTCGGACTCGCGCACGAAGGGTTTCGTACCATTATTTATAAAACTCTATTTATTTCTCTCTGTATATTATGTAGGTATTTAAGCATTTAATCTCATTGGATTCCCGTGACACATAAAACTTCATTGTTATACTTTGAGAATTGCAGAAGCATTCAAACTAGAGGTCATCGCCCCCAATTCAATCTCACAAAACAATTCTTGTACTTATTGCTGTAACAAAAGTGATAAGGCTAATTGCATCGGAACAATATTCAAATGGGAGCAGTAACTCACAGGGGTTGTTTTAATTAAGTATTATAAGAAAAGTTTTTTCGTTATCGTTAGCTGTTTTAGCTTAAATTGTATCGTGAAGATTTATACCTAAAGGGGACAAGAAAGGAGTTAGCATATTTAAAAAAAAAAAAAAAAATGAGGATGTTCTGTTTTTCTATATCTATTTGTCTATATATCGGTAACCGTCGATAGAGCGAAGGTAGCAAGACCTAAAGGCCACGTTTAGCGTGATCGTGGGCGTATGGTAAGGGGAATCAAAATAGTTATGGGTTGCTAGCCGCATCGCCTATAACATGATTCCTAAGATTTTCGCTCATTCCCTCGATGGGCGTTTTAATATAGTGTATAAGGTATTTTTTCATTCTTACCCTGTCCTATTTGGTAAACAAAATTCTAACCTCAAAACGTCTCATTTTTGTTATTTTTCAACTATTTCATCGTAAATAAAGGAACTGGAAATATCAGCAAAATTTTGTACAATTGCCTCAGGTTTATTTGATAACATAATACACCTTATTCTTTACAAAAATTTGCACATTGAGGTTAGAATTTTGTTTACCAAATAGGACAGGTAAGAACGAAAATACCTACCTTATTTCTTACATTTTTCACCAACGTAAAAGCCAAGTTAGTATAAGTTTTTTAGAAGCCAACAGTTTATTTGAACAATTCATCGTTACTCATCTGACACGAGTACAATGGCGTAATTTTTTTTAAGAAAATCCATTTTTCACTTCCTCGAGACTCGAACCGTCAATTTCCCAATATTGCACCATAACTTACAAAACCCCCGTTGTTTTAATAAAGACCTCGCGCTAATGGCAACGGTTGCGTGCTGTCGACACAATTTGTAGCCGATTGCTTAAAAATGTTATTTTTATTAATAATTTTGTTGCTGTTTGTTCGTTCACCCCTCGAAGTGTTTCAGCGTTGAATTTATTTATTTGACTAGCTGCTGATCGTGATTTGCACAGTCCAGAGTTTAAAAAAATTAATCGCTAACTCGGGGTTAGGTTTGACAATTCCATACATTTCGACACTACTTAGCCCCGGGTTAGCATCTAACACGGGTTTAAGTCTTTAACCCTGGTACGCGCAAGTGGCCCTAAGTAAGTAAATGCTTTATTATACATACATTTTTTTTTTTTTATGTGAATAGGAAGGCAAACGAGCAAGTGGGTCACCTGATGGTAAGCGATCACCACTGCCCATAGACACCCGCAACCCCGGAGGGATTGCAGATGCGTTGCCAACCTAGAGGACTTAGATGAAATGCCTCTTGTGCCCGTAATTTCCCCGGCTGTCTTACTCTCCACACCGGAACACAGCAGCGCAAGCACTGCTGCTTAGCGGCAGGATTAGCGAGTAAGATGGTGGTAGCGATCCGGACGGACCTTGCACAAGGCCCTACCACCCGCCGACATACCGTCACGCCTCTTTCCCACAGGGGTAGGCAGAGACTACATAGTTCCACTTGCTACGATCCTGACTCCTCTTTCGCTTCATCCGCACACACACGCGCGCACATGTTAGTCGGCACAGTATGCTTAGTGTAAGTTTTCGGTCACAAAGTGACGTCTCGAACGCGTTTGCGTTAAAATGTCAAATACTATGGAAACAGTTTGTTGCCGTTTCGATCCGCAAGTGGCGCTGCACATTTTCTCATAGTAATTGAGACGTTTACGTGAACGCGTTAGAGACGATTGTTCGTGTGAAAACTTACACTAGAGGCTCAGGATATTAATTTTGTTTCCCTAGCTAAGAGAGGTTTTGATCCTCACTCCGGGTCGTTTCTGGTGCAAAGGTTGTCCATCACGGTACAACGTGGTAATGCTGCGAGTGTGATGGCACCTTTGCGCCAGATATGACGCGGGGCAATGATATAATATCATTGACGCGGGGCGGATTATTTGACTGATTGTTTTTTTTTATTGTATTTTTTGACATTATTTGTATGAATGTTAAATAAAAAACCTTTAATATAAAAATATATATATATATGCGACGTGCTATTTCATGTCGCGGCTTTCATATTCTAATCTGTGATTAGCCTATAATTTGACATTAAAAAACATGGTTCAAGCCTTATGTTCATTTTAGAGTCCTAAAAACTCTGTGTTAATAAAAAATATATCCTTAGACCATGTTCACTGTTCACCAAAGTTTAGTCACGTTAGAACAAACTTCATAATTATTCCTCTTATTTAAAACTAGCGACCCGCCCCGGCTTCGCACGGTATATTATGCATGTATTATACATATAAACCTTCCTCTTGATTCACTCTATCTATTAAAAAAACCGCATCAAAATCCGTTGCGTAGTTTTAAAGATTTAAGCATACATAGGGACATAGAGACATAGGGACAGAGAAATTTGTTTATATACTATGTAGTGATTCCCTTAAACAAAACACGCGAATTCAAATAAGCAAGTTAGAAGATTATGCTGCTTGTTTTAAATGCAAACTGTTGCAAAATAACTACTCAGAATGCAATGTTTGTTTTACGTCCGTCGTAACTCAAAGAAGTACGTTATAGCGAAACCGACAGCATGTATTTAGCTTAAGGTGCTTTTTAGAAATACTTAGACGGTGAAATACGAGGTTGCAAAAGCAATGCACGAGTCAAAGGTTCGTAGTTCAAAGACATGTCTAGTTTCAGTAAATGAAGTAAATTTATGCTGTTATATTTATAAATATATGCGCTAGACCGGTGTATAGCACCGGCTGTTCAACTCCTAATGCTAGAACGTTCTGTTATATGCAAATGTTTGCAAAATAGGGAGGAGAAATAATTCTACAAAATTTGTCGTTTGATCTCCTCCAACGTAGAGCGTGTCGCATCCATTACCTACCTGCATTGCACGGTCTCATCGTCTAAGGGGTTCTTGGCACGGTCCTGGGCCGGGGCCACCGGGGGGGGCGTTAGTGGTGAAACCCTGGTGGCATCCTACGTCCCCATCACACCGGACTGAGGCAACGCCGGGGAGTTTTTAGTTTGGGTATAACCTGGGGGGAGAGTCCCATATACCCCGTGCCAAGAGCATCCATAAAGATTTCCCTTCCGTTAACAAAGGGCATGTCGCATCATTGGTGACCGCTGTGCTTTCTTGTAGACTTTACCCCTCTCTCCCTCCACGGAGATGTCGGTTCTCTTTTACACGTACGTTCGCGGTATTTAGCAAAGTCTTAGCTTCGGCCGTCAATCAATATGCTTAGTGTAGGTTTTCGGTCACGAAATACGTCTCGAACGCGTTTGCGTTAAAATGTCAAATACTATGATAACAGTATGCTTAGTGTAGGTTTTCGGTCACAAAATACGTCTCGAACGCGTTTGCGTTAAAATGTCAAACACTATGAGAACAGTTTGTTGCCGTTTCGATCCGCAAGTGGCGCTACCAATTTTTCCATAGTAATTGAGACGGTTACGTGAACGCGTTCGAGACGTTTTTTTATGCGACAACTTATACTAGAGGGTGTAAAAAGTCTAGTCAAAAAAAAGTTTCGAACGCGTTCACGTAAACGTCTCAATTACTATAGAAAAATTGGCAGCGCCACTCGCGGATCGAAACGGCAACAAACTGTTCTCATAGTGTTTGACATTTTAACGCAAACGCGTTCGAGACGTATTTCGTGGCCGAAAAGCTACACTAAGCATACTGTACCATCTATTTGCCGTTACAAAAAAACACGAAAAAAACAGACTCAAAAATCCGTCACCTCATCAAGCGACTCAAAAATACTTACCACAGATCCCATTAAGGCGAGCTTTTTCAAAGCCTCATAATAACCCGAAGCCCGAGTCTTCGCCTTTGAAAAACTTAATTCCAAATAAGTCCGTCTTAACTTTATTTTTGAATTATCCCGTTTCGGAACGACTTCGTTAAAACTCCGACTTACCTGCAACAAGAACGCGATTATTAGCAAATTATAACTTAGTTTAGAATAAAGAAAGAAAGAAAGAAAGAAAGAAGACATTTATTCATTTTGCCAGACACACAAATATAAGAGCATGTACACACAATTTTATAAAAAAAAAAAAAAACCATAAAATAACCAGACATGAAAATTTGATCATCAGCGTTGTGTGTGTCTTCGCAAAAGTGAAACGGTCGCTGGCTCAGCATTACGCTGAGGTGTTAGACACCCTGCAGCACTGATTTTCAGCCAGAACCGTCTGTGACTCAAGAAACGATACACAGTGTAGATTAAATAAATGAATAATATACTAAATAAACCATAAATTTTTAAGTAAGAAGTGAAGTAATAAATAGATAGAACCCGACTTATGTGTAACTAGAAAATACATACATTTATTAAATAATTTTCAATAAACAAAAAACGAAGTGTAAACAAAATTGTTCAAAAACAACAAGCTGGCATACCACTGTGCAAAGTGCTGGAGGACGTCGTTAGAAAACTATGGAGTTACTTATTTATATGAAAAGGTTACTTTCAACATGAAACTACCCTGAGACTCAAACATAATAACGGATAACTCACGTATAAAAGCCGAACTATGCTCGACATAATGTTTCGGACTATTTCGTAGTCCTTCTTCAGAGAGCGCTCGCCCCAGCGGCAGCGAAACGAACACGAACGAACTTGTTCGGCTTTTATCGTGCATATCAAATCCAACGAGCATTTCATGTTTTACTAACAACTTAAATTTTAAGTCTTATTGTTACTAACATTATACATACAGGGTGTATCAGACACCCCCTAACAATAATCCACTGGGGTATATAACCATAGCTATAGAAGCTAAAAAAAAATATTTTTAAAAAAATTGGAGTAAACAATTTTTTATATTTTCTATAGGAATGGTAGTATTTAACTGTAATCATTCCTATAGAAAATATAAAAAAAAATACTCCAATTTTTTTTTTTATATTTTTAGCTTCTATCGCTATGGTTATATACCCAGTGGATTATTGTTAGGGGGTGTCTGATACAGCCTGTATATGGATATGGATTACTTAATTAATTTTTATCTGAAATAAATAATTTCCTTTTCATTTTTTTCATTTTATACGTGAGTTATCTGTTTGTGTAATTACGAAACGGTTAATTACAATACTCAAAATCATTTATTCCACAACAATATTCACAATCAAAGGTTACAAATTATTTACGATACAATTGACATTGATTGTTTTATACTATGTAGTGATGATAATGATACATTCGAAATTGCGGCCGCCAGTTCATAATAAAATTAGTATTAATTTTATCTTGTTCGTTAAATAACTTGCATTTCTAATTTAAATTAACGAAAACAACGAAGCTAACGTATTTAGTATGTACTCTAGTTTCCGGAGCAGTTCAACGAAATTCTACGGTCAATTATGGAGTTCAAGCTTTAGACTATGTTCGTAATGAAATAAGTACAGTACACACAGCAGTATGCTTAGCTTTTAAACGATACTGAAAATTAGAACACAGAAAAATCCGAACAGTGCTATGGCCGGGAATAGAACCCGTATCCTCGTCCTTCCGTGACCCTACACCACCCATCATAGCAGGTGAGTAAGCCTTCGAATTTTTCTATCTGTTACCAACTGTCACGTGACCTTGTTACTATGCGAATATTTGTCACCATCTGTGATATGCGAATATTTGTGTGGCCATGGCTTTTACTTTTGGGATTTTTCTGTGTTCTAATTTTCAGTCTCGTTTAGGAATTAAATTTCTAACGGTAAAACTGTAAAAGTAAATATAGAATGTAAAAGTAAAGAAAAATTTTAAATCTTGATCCATTTGACAGTACGCATAGCGTTAAGTTTTTAGCCACAAGATACATCTCTTGGGGTGCGAGTCGGGTTGCCTCCACGTGTGAACAAGAGCTACGGTTCGTTTTCGGATCCGTCCAGGGGGAAGAGCAGTGCTTGGTCCGGTGCACCCTGAGCAACGACTAATGATTTCCTGGCAGTATCTGAGGGATATCATTGACCGTTGGCTAAGAGCCCGACAGGGGGGGAGGGGGGTCTTTGACCGTGTTACCGTACAACGTTGCCGACATTTTGTCACAAGATTTTATAATTAAAATTATTAACCCTTGACATTGGCGAATTTGTCGTCGCTATAAAGACTTATAACGCCAGAAATAAAAGAAGAAGAAGTACATCTCTTACGCGTTTGCGTTAAGAGCGTGCATCGCTACTGACCTGGCAACGTCGCATTTTTGGTGAATTTTTGCGATTATTTCACAGAAAACGAATGAAAGTATCAAATGTGCGTCTGTAGTGCACTTCGTTTTGAGTGTATTAATGTGTCTAATGCAATAATTGATCGTGATGGACTTTTATTTTCTTATTAAACGAGATATAGTATTTTATCCCTTTAATATGAAAATAAAAGTCCATCACGATTAATCATTGCTATGGACACATTAAAACACTCAAAACGAAGTGCACTACAGACGGACATTTGAAACTTTCATTCATTTTCTGTGAAATAATCGCAAAAAATCACCAAAAATACGACGTTGCCAGCTCAGTAGGGATGCACGCTCCTAACATGTCGCCTCGATCCGCAAGTGGCGCTGCCCAAATTTTTCCGTAGCAATTGAGCCCACTAGGTGGACCGACATCGTAAAAGTTGCGGGAAACCCGATTGCAGGTGGCGAGTTCTCGTTCATTACGGTGTGCTGAGGTGTCCCACGAATTAGTCCGAAACACGTCGAGCTTTACTCGTCTTTTATACGTGACTTATCCGTTTAAGGTGAGCATTTAAAGTAATTATCCTAATTTACAAGTAGGGATGAAAACGATACATCGATGTTTCTGAAACATCGATGTTTGCCAAAGATGTTCACCATTGCAAAGCATGAATATAGCGATGTTGTTTTGTGCGATGTTTTTACATCGATATTTTGTCCGAAATTCTGTTTCTAAATAACTTCCTGCAGTTAACATAAAGCTTGTAATGACTTTACTTAATAAAAAAAATGCTGTTAAAGGTAATTTTATTTCCTATGCACAACTCTACTTCCTCATTCTAAAGACTTACCTATTCAAAAGATAATATTTTTATATTTAATACTAGCTTCTGCCCGCGACTTTGACCGCGTACAATTAGCAATTGACGCGTGTATCGCTATCCCGCGGGAACTATGCAATTTTCCGGGATAAAAAGTAGCCTATGTTTCTATCTAAGGTAGCTATCTCCGTACCAAATTTTATATAAATCCGTCCATCCGTTGAAGCGTGAAGAAGGAACAAACATACACACTCACTCACATCGTCACAAACTTTCGCATTTATAATAATAGCAGGATAGATAATATACAATTTAACTATTAAATAGATAGATAAATAAAAAGATTTAAAAAATATCGATGTTTCGTCGATGTTTTTGCTTTCAATATTTGCATCCCTATTTACAAGAGATATTGAACATTCGTGAGTAGCCGTAACTTTTCAGTATCGGCGTAAATGCTAAGGTTTAGGGCAAATAAAGCCTCCCATTAAAGTTAAACCTATGTAAGTAATTAATTTCGCTTTCAATGCTTAAAATGATTACGTTCGTTGTAATTTAATAAATGTCAAAACAAACATTAAAATTAGTTCAAACGATGAAAAACGAGCTTGAAACTTTTACAATAAAATTTAGTTAAAATTAAAAAAATTAAAAGTACTTATTATGATTTATACTTTTGATTTGACCCGGCAGAACCCGGGACTTCAAGCTTGTTAGTCGTGTTATCTAACTACTAGGCTATCCTGTTGTCAAAAAGTGTAGGGAAGTATCTTTGTACATACATACATAATCTAAGGCCTAAGTTTAGCATTATTGTGGGCGTATATGTGGAAAGGGGAATAAAAATAGTGATGGATTGCTAGCCGCATCGCCAATAAGATGATTCCTAAGATTTTCGCCCATACCCTCGATGGGCTTTCATCTGCGTGGGAAGAGAAGCTCCACTGTCAGTTGATGAACAAACATCCATCCTCACAAACTTTCGCATTTATAATATTAGTAGGATAGATAGGTAAGCATCAATATTCGTGAAACATCTACTAGATGGCGCTGGCTTTCAAAAAGAAGTAATTACGTCATTCGCTCGCCGTCGTCCGTAGGGGACGGACGTTATTTATCCGTCGCTCTTTTATGGCGGTTTGTCACGAAACGCTGGATGTTTTGATCTAGTTCGTGACAGTTGAATTATCGCCGGCCTTGTTAAAGTTATTGCCTTTTTGTGAAATAATGGGAGTCTTGAAGCGCTAAGTGAATTAGCGGTGTTAAGTTTATTATGTTGATTTGATAACCGTCTTAACTTTTAAGCGAGTTGTGCCTTGTGGCTCTAGAAATATACATATAGCTAGCAGTGGCGTGGCGTCCATAGAACTCGATTCCCACTGGCTTGCCTATTTTATGGCAGTTGGGCAATTTATTGTGCAGAATTAGAGGAAAAGGCTAGTTAAGTTCTCTCCGGCTTGCCTTCTGATATACTTGACGCCACGCCACTGATAGCTAGTTGTAGTTATGTATTAGCTACATAACGTCCTACCGCAAAAATACATATACATACACATACATAATTCACGTTTTTTTCCCTTATGGGGTAGACGGAGCTCAGGGTAACAAGACCAAGGCATAGGTGGAAGTGGAATGGGGAATCAAAATAGTGAAGGATTGCTAGCCGCATCGCCTAAAAGATGACTCCTAAGATTTTTGCCTATTCCCTCGATGGGCTTTTACTGTCTGCGCGGGAAGAGAAGCTGGTGCATTCTATGTTTTTTCTTTGCTAGACCAGTATGTTTAGTGTAAGTTTTCGGTCACAAAATACCTCTCGAACGCGTTTGCGTTAAAATGTCAAATACTATGAGAACAGTTTGTTGCCGTTTCGATCCGCAAGTGGCGCTGCTAATTATTCCATAGTAATTGAGACGTTTACGTGAACGCGTTCGAGACGTTTTTATACGCGAAAACTTACACTAGAGGCTCAGTAGGCTTGTTGTCTAACTCGCTCGCAATCACCATCGTGTTCATTTTGACAGTTCATGTATGGGCTGACAATTGGCATCGGAATCAGCTAGCTGTCACATTCATACAAGAACTGTCAAAATGAACACGATGGCGATTGCGAGCGAGTTAGACAATAAGCCTGCAGCATGGAGGTGCAAAAATAAATACTACATTTCTCTATTCAGAGTTGGAGTAAAATTCGTCACTTTATTCATCAAGTTTCGGATTTTGCAATTCAAACTGTAACAAAACGGCATTTCCAGAGGAATAAGGAATGCGGGAACTATTCAAAAGCAGGGAAACTGGGAAGTGGGTCGTTCCCGAGTCGACCGATTTGTTTTCATAAAGAAACTTGGGCCATAAATGACATCGGCACGTCATTACATTACGGTTCGCGTGCCTTCGGGGCGGGTTGTTCCCGTATCGACCGAGTAATTTTTAACCATACTATCCATAGTAATAGTAATATTATAAATGCAAAAGCGTGATCTGTGACTGTCTGTTATTCTTAGGGTGAGGCTAGACGAGCGTAACTTTTGAGCTGTGAGGCATCACTGCCATTGCTAGGGGTATTGTGTGAAATTGTGTTCGATTTTTTTGACTGGATTTTTCGCGATTTTTTTTTTCATTTTTTTTTTATTTTTTTTGGAAACAAACAGTCTAACGCAATAATATTACATTTTAGCTAAAGCTACGACCTTGTAATTTTTAGAAAATAGTTGGCATTAAAAAATCCTAAGCTAACTGAGCACTGTGACGTTTAAAATATGCAAAATGTCAATGTTACAGGTACATATAAGTATTTATGTAAGTACTTTTTTGCTTTAAAAATTATAGAAAATAAAAGTGAAGTATCATATTGACGATCGCGAAAATCCGTCGCGTATACAAAATGTCCTCAATTAAACAAACAAGTTGCCTGTTAAAACGGTTAACGACACACTGTGCTTGTACTTGGCGATTAATTAAAATTTAACAGCGCCATAAAACAATTTTCACCAATTATTTTCCATAAGTATGCAATAATTGCATCATCAAACAATACAATTTGCGCGAAATGTTACTACCTGAAAGGTTTATCTACGGAATTAACTAATTACATTGGTAAAATAAAAATTAATAAATATCTTGGGACAATTGACACCGATTGACCTAGTCCCAAACTAAGCAAAGCTTGTAATATGGGCACTAGACAACGGATAAACATATCTACTTAAATACATAATTAAACATCCAAGAGTCGAGAACAAACATTCGTATTTTTGATACAAATATCTGCCCCGACCGGGGATCGAACCCGGGACCTCAAGCTTCATAGTCAGGTTCTCCAACCACTAGGCCATCCGGTCGTCAAACCGTCGTGGTAGTCTGGAACTACACGTTCAAAAAGGTTCCGTTTGTGCGACACATAAATCAATACATTTGTAGCTCTCTCACTCTCTCTCCCCCAACCTATACACCTTCCACTGCTGGGCATATGATAGGCCTCTTCTTGTAATTATTTACCTAAAGCTGCCTGACGAGACCAAGAAAAACCAAACCAGAGGCAGATCAAGGAGGAGATGGCGGGACGACTTGGATGCATATCGAAAAGGGTCGAAGAAGCATGCATTTGACAGGGACGAGTGGCAGAAAGAAGGGGAGGCGTTTGCCCAGCAATGGGACGCTATAATAGGATATTTAAAAAAAAAGCTGCCTCATGGTCTATCTATTGATGTAAATCAGCATGGCAATACGTCCAGAAGTATTTTACCATCTCAACAATAGTTGGTAACGAGTGTCAATTTTGTTTACATTACAAACTCGATAAGAAACGATAATAATAATAGTCATTTATTTGCATTAAATGTGGTTAACAAAAGGTCTTAGGCAATATTTTTTTAAAAGTTCACACATTTAGCTGAATTACAGCATGCAAAATATACACATTAAATCTAAAATCTCTTATGGCATGCAAAATGTACACAAGCTTCAATTGAAATGTCTGAGAGTTGAGAGCAAGTAAATATAATTTTGTGTTAACAAATAAATACAATTAAAACAAATGTCAAAATACCCAATAAATACGTCACTCTAATTATTTATATACCTATAATAGTAACACGTTTCAACTACCCATGTCTTAACATTTGTATGGAATTTATGCTCAACTAGACCAGTTATAGATTTTGGCATTGTATTATAAATATTGCTTAGCAAATATTACAAGTTTTTTTTAAATAGGCTCAATTTTGCTTCAGGTAAGTTCAAAGGTTTATGAGTAATTGTTCTCTTATTTACATTGTTCTTAATTAGAAAGAGATCCATGTGTTTTTTACAAAAGTACATGCCTCCAGATTATATAAACAAGGAAGTGTCAGAATTCTGTGCTGCCTAAATACATCTACATGAATCTACAGGTTTCAGACCGAATATCGCTCTCATATGACTCGAATCTGATTGCTTTCATAATTGACCACGCATCACAATTCGAATTGTGCCTTTGACAATTGTCGTGTTTGTGAAATATGGGCCAGAGCCTCTAGTGTAAGTTTTAGACACGAGAAACGTCTCGAACACGTTCGCGTTAACGTTTCAATTGCTATGGGAAAATGAACAGCGCCACAAGCGGAACGAAACGACTGCTAAAATTTCTTATACCTATTTGACATATTATCGCAAACGCGGTCGAGACGTATTTTGTAACCGAACACTTACACTATGCATTCTGACAACTGTTATGTATGTATATTGAGGGTAGATTATTACGAAGATCGTGTTTTATGATGTAGGTAGTTAGTCTCTGAATAAATAGATCAATAGTAACACGTCTATTATTTAGCAACAACCAAGCACGGCGCAGAACTGTGTTTAATAACATGTAGTGATTTTCACACGTGTCAGTCGAGTTGGGAACGTCTGTAAAGTCGTTCACCCCTCAATGTGTTAGCTAAGATGGTGATTGATAGGTGTTAACTTATTTAAGTTAGTGAAAACTTCGACGTTGTTGAGACTCATATTTTCTGACTTAATTTGTGTCAAGCTAGACTTCCGCCGAGCAAAGCGGCTCTGGCGTCACTCACAGTATCGCTGCGACAGTGTGATAGTATTATGCAGCATGAAAATGTATGAATGAACGTACGAGCGCAGCGTCACTTGCCGCTGCGACAGTGACGCCAGAGACGCTTTGCACGGAAGTCTAGCTTTAACATCCATGCTTTCGGCCTTATAAATAAACTTTGAGTTGCTCAGCGAGCTATGGAGAGAGATGCTTGGGATTTCTCCACGGGATCGAATCAGATGCGGCTAGCAACCCATCACTTTTGTGTTCTCTTTTCCACCTATACGATACGCCCACATTCATTCTAAACGTGGCCTTTAGATCTGTTACCCGAGGCTCTGTTAACCCCGTAAGGGATAAAGACGTTATTTATTGTATGTGTGTATATTTTCTGACATCATGATCTCCAGACTATATACGTTCCACTGCTGGGCACAGGACATTTTCCTAAATCCTTATCCTTATTTTTAGGTTCATGTCAGAAAATACATCGTGAGAAAACCCGCACACAACTGCGAAGCAGATGAGTACCCGGCTTTAGAAATGAATGTATTTTTTTGTACAAAACAGAATGCAAAATAAGGGCCCGAATTTGATACCCCCAAATGATTCATGGAACAGTGAAACGCAACACTAATTTAGGTTGGGATTGTAATTCAACATTCGGAAGGTTCTATAGAAGCCACGGTAACCTTCATTAAAGTAATCCCTAACTTTTTTTAAATATTGCCCTTTTGGGGTGGGGTGGTACTGAGAGCGGTTTAAAAAAGTTCGTTTTACTAAAGTTGGTTATTGCGACGAATTATCTCGATGTAATTCATTAACCCTCTTATTCATAATCGCTCTATAGGCTTCTGCTAACTTAGCAATCGTTTGTCCTTATCTGTGAAAGGTAAATGTCAAAGTGACAGATAAGGACAAACGATTACTAAGTCAGCAGAAGACTATAGAGCGTTTATGAATAAGAGGATAAATCTGGTTAAGCTTGATCATTCAAATACATACACACATACACATACAGTCCCGCCTCTTTCCAATACTGGGTAGCAAAAATTATACTTTGTTCCACATTCTACAATCATGAGGTAGCTCTTTCGTCCATTCGTCAATCTCTTTATACAATACATGGTCATCGGTTTTGAGTTATAGTGTTACAAATTGAATTTTTGTCCATTTTTAGGGTTCCGTACCCAATGGGTAAAAACGGGACCCTATTACTAAGACTTCGCTGTCCGTCCGTCCGTCCGTCCGTCTGTCACCAGGCTGTATCTCAAGAACCGTAATAGCTAGACAGTTGAAATTTTCACAGATTGTATATTTCTGTTGCCGCTATAACAACAAATACTAAAAACAAAATAATAATAATAATAATAATAATTAAGGGGGGGCTCCCATACAAAAAACGTGATATTTTAGCCCTTTTTCATGGCTACCACTCGCCGAGCTAGATCTCAAGAACCGTAATAGCTTAGACAGTTGAAATTTGCACAGATTATGTATTTTTATTGTGGCTATAACAAAAAATACTAACATCATGATAATAATAATAATTAAGGGGGGCTCCCATACAACAGAGTAGTTGTTGGCGTTTTTTGCTATATCTCATGTACCGTAATAGCAAGGAGGTTAAAGCTTTTGACGTGACAACGTCTTATAAATTGGTTTGCCGGGTGACACTTCAAGAAACTGCGTTACGCTCCGCTCACGTTATGCGCTCACAATGAGAGCGAGTGAGAGGCACGCGGGCATGGTTAGCCCGCCTAAGAGCGAGAGAGACAGACATAAAAAGTGAAAGGCACGCGTCCCTTCCACTCGAGCACAGTTAGCCCGCCTAAGAGCGAGAGAGACAGAGCGAGAGAGAGAGAGTGAGAGAGATAGGCATACACACCGGTTCATGTCTTGCGCTTCTATTTCGATTTAGATTCTTTGTATAAATTAATGTTTTAAATATAATTCTTTGTATAAATAAATGTTTTAAATTGTTACTATTATTTCATCCTTCTTCCTACTATACGAATGAATATTCACATTAAAATTATTTTACCACTCAAAGTCGTTGTCACGTAAAACTTTCGCCCGTATACCGACTTTACAGGCAACCAATTTTTTTCTGGTAGGTACGAAACTCTTCATGCGCAAGTCCCTTATACCAGCCGGTACTTTATACGACTAGGAGCCAACGAGCACGTGGGTGACCTGGGGCCTTACCATGACGTCCTAATTCCGACTCAGTTCAAGTTTTAGCTGTCACTTTTAGTATGAATCTGACAGCGAGCGAACCTAAACTGAACTGCATTAAGACGTCATGGTAAAGCCCCTGGTGTTGAGTGAATGCCCATGGACACTTGCCACGCAAGAGGGTAACAGATGTTTTGCCAGGCTAGAAGGCGAAGATAGAATGTCTCATGTGCTAGTAATTATATTGACTTTCTTCTCGTCCAAACACTGCAGCATTGCTGCTCGGCGGCAGGATTAACAGGTAAGATTGAACATGGATTTTGAATTAGTTTTAGTTCCGCTTACATCAATTATCTAATCTAACTAATATTATAAATGCGAAAGTATGGATGGATGGATGGATGGATGGATGGATGTTTGTTTGTTTGTTACTCAATCACGCCAGAACGGCCCAACGGATCTGGATGAAATTCGGCACATAGATAGAGAAAAGTCTGGAATAGCACATAGGCTACTTTTTATCCCGGAAAATCGCGTAGTTCCCGCGGGATAGCGATAAACGGATTCTTTGCAGACGAAGTCGCTGGCAACAGCTAGTCTATATCATAAAAATGAATCATCGAAATGTAAGTACGCGCATAACTTCCGAACGACTTCCAAATTGGATAATTCTTTCTTTGTGTTCTATATTGTCAGGGCAGGGTTTGTATGTAACAAAATCTAGAAAAAAGAAAATACAACGGGGGCGAGACCGCAGGCAACCGCTAGTTACAAAAAAATCTCTAATTTTATTAAACTTTTGTTAACAAAACGCTCTCACTAGCACTCGACCCCCGCCACACCTTCGGCAACCCTACTTGAACTCATTAACAGAATGGCCGCCATGAAATATTATATTTGCCATAATTATAATGATAAACTCGATGGGCCGTTACCTCTTAATGTGAAGTAAAATACGTTCACCATTGACGGCCTCGTAAATAGAAAACACACGTTAATATAAAAGTGTATTGCCTAACGGCAGGCCCTAATCCAAAACGACAATTGTCGGTGCCAAAGTGACAATTCTGTTTACATTACAGACTAGACAAGAATCTTTTTCTTGAAAGGGTCGGCAACGCATCTGTGATTCCCCAAGTCTTGCAGGTGTCCATGGGCGATGGTGATTACTTTCCATCAGGTGAACCGTCTGCTCGTTTGCCCCCTCTTATACAGGGTGTATCACTAACTCACTAACTGTGGTATATAACCATAGCTATAGAAGCTAAAAAATTAATAAAAAAAAAATGGAGTATTTTTTTTTTAATTTTTTTTTTAATAGGAATGATTACAGTTAATACTACCATTCCTATAGAAAATATAAAAAAAAATACTCCAATTTTTATATACCCCAATTGATTATTGTTAGGAGGTATCTGATACACCTGTATAAAAAAAAAAGAATCTACGCCGATTCCTTCATTGTCACTTGTCACCGACAATTGTCGAATTGGTGAAATATGGATCGCAGGACAAAAAAACGCCAAGAAAACCAAAAAGATGGCGGGAGAATTTTGAACCGGTCTGTGGAAGCCTTGTAAAATTTAACAGATACTAGATAATAGCCTCCAATACACGGAGGAGGCCTATGCCATGAGGCACGCCGAATTTCGCGACAATTTAATAAATAATAAAAAATAAAAAAAAAAAACAAAAACAACAACATGTACTTACCGAAATTGTAGCGAATTCGGAATAAAAAGGCTTATAAATAAAAAAAATAAAAAATAAACTAGATTTTTTTTTTATTTATTTATTTAAGTTACAAAAGAAAAAATTAACAAGCACAATTGGTTAAGACGCGCAACAGAAACCTATTTAAGGTTTATACGTGGCGCGAATGTATCGCGATGCTCACAACAATTTATCTTAAATATCTAACACGGTTATGTTTATATCTATTTATGGGTACTTAACATATTTATATTTATACTCCAGTAGTTGCACTTCCTCCCGCTAAGTAATAACTTTTGATTGCGTTCTTGCATGACTTTTTGTCTATAAGTATTCTTGTATGTACATCTTCTGGTATATTATTTAGGATGTTAGGTAGCATGTATTCCCACGTCCTTGTTCCGTACACGTTTGTACAACTTGGCAGAATGTATCTGGTAAGGTAGTCTAAGTCACGTAGTTGTTTATACCTACATCGGGTTTTTAATGATTCAATTTTATCATACTCATCAAGTATTATCGACATGTTTATTTTGTCACCTACCGGCATTACTTTACAATATTTAAAGACGCTTGACTCCTCTTTAAGTTTGTTTTTCATATATGTGGGTGTAATAGTTTTCAGTATGCTTAGTTGTAGTTTATATATGCAGCTTATGTTGGTTTTATATGTACGTCCATAACTGCTTAATCCGTAGCCTATGACTGAGTCGGCTAGGGATAAATATAGCAATCTTAATACGCTGTAAGGTAATTTGTTCTTAAGTATGTTCATTTTAGCACGCAATGATCTCAACTTATTACATATATAGTCAATATGAGGCTTCCAGTTCATGTTTTTGTCGATGGTGAGGCCCAAGTATGTATGCTGATCTACTAGCTCCAGTGGTGCGCAAGCGCACGCCGCCGGCCCGCCATGCAGGCAGGTGTGCGTATGAGCAATAATTTTAGGTCGATCACTTCTAATATATGGAGAATGTATATGTAACAATTTGGTTTTATCTGCGTTGATAACCAGACCCGCGTCGTGCGCCCACTTACACAAGATATCATAGTTATTTTGCATCATTACCTGTGCCTCACTTAAACTCTTACCGTGCGTAACTAGACATGTATCGTCAGCAAATTGGTATACAGAGCCTTCAGCAAAGAGGTTACACATATTGTTTACGTAAATCAAGTACTCAGTGGGTCCCAAGATTGATCCTTGAGCTGTTCCTCGTAGCGTAGGAATGGGGTCACTGTCCTGCGCGTTTACTCGCACCACTGTGTGGCGGTTCGTATGATAATCTCGGAACCACTCCAGCAGTGGGCCCCGTACACCAATCTGTTCCAATTTTGAGAAGAGCGTGGTATAATTCAGTGTGTCGAATGCTTTGCTAAAATCAATGAAGACAACCAGCACCTGCTCTCTATTATTCAGATGATGGTTGACCTCATTGTTAAAGTTTGACAATAGCTGTGTGGTATTCCGGCCCTTTTGGAAGCCATATTGTTTTTCGTTAATCAGGTTATTGGTCGATAAGAAACTCGACAATTCAGACTCAAAATACCTCTCAATTATCTTATCAACGCTTGGCAATATCGTGATGGGTCTGTAATTATTCACATCACTATAAGACCCTTTTTTATGGATTGGCCTGATTATACCTACTTTTAATTGATCCGGATACAAGGACGCGGAGATACATGCATTTATTAGATGTGTTATTACTGGTGTAATCTCTGTACTGATACACAACAAGTCTCTTACACGTATGTTATCGATACCTGGGCTTTTCTTTTTATTCATCTTCTCAATTAGCCTGTGTATAACATCGTTAGTTGCTTTTTTTATCCTCATTGACACGTTGGATTCACTGTGACCCATTGTATTAGGTAATAGCTTAACATTACAAGGTAAGCATATGCTTTTAATGTTATTATCAAAGCCGTAGGCGAAAGTGTTACATAACAATTTAGGTTCCGCTTTGAAGTGTTTTAGGATAACATCATCTACTGATTTACAAGTTCTACCACATGCATGATTTATTATTTCCCATACTTTCTTTTGATTACAAAAATTATTTATTATATCCTTCTTAGTATAATTATTTCTAGTTTTTACAATATACTTATTTGTTAGATTTCGATACCTGTTATATAATAAGCGGTTTGCTTTATTGTTTTCGTCTTGTTTACATATTTGCAGCAACTCGCCCTTTTTTTTGCTCATACTAATTACTCGGCTGTTGACCCATTTACAATCGTGCCGTTTCCCTGTTTTTATTATTGTTCTTTTCATACATTTATTATATACATGGCAAAAATTGTCTGATATAAATTTAAAAATATCGTTTGGATGGACAAGATCCATAGCAGAGTCCCACTTAACATTACGCAACTCGTATTCCAGTTTTTTGTTATCTATCACGTTTTTATAAATAGGCCCCAAGCTTCTTTTGTTTGTGTTATTCACGAGAACACAACCGGTTATGTAGTGGTCAGCAAATGCATTGTTTATCACTGCAGTATACGCCTGTCGGCATTTATGTGTGCGCAGAAATATATGGTCAATACAAGATTTCGTTAGTATGTCACCTTTACTTTCAACACGCGTATACTGCGTGATACCGCAATCTAGTCCTATTTCACTTAATGAGTCCAGATATTGCGTCCGCATGGGAGAACGTTCACACAGGTTAATATTCATGTCACCCAGTAAAACAAAAGAGTACTCACTTGGAAACTGTTGAGCAATATAGGTTACCTCCTCGATGAATTTCGGTTTGTTTAGGTTCGGTGGTCTATATACAGCACAGAGACCTATTTTAGTTTTATATGTTGTTTCAATTTCACCTACAACACACTCGGAATAATAAGTTGGTACCGAGCGCCTCGTGAAGCGTAGACTGTCATGTATGTATACTATCACACCGCCTCCTCGTCTCTGTTGCCGAAGCTCCGAGTGCATGTCATAATTATCCAGTAAGAATAACTTTTTACATTCATCCTTTATGTTTACTTCTGTCAAAACAACAACATGTATTGTGCTTCGGCATGCGGACAACAAATACTCCAGTTGTGAAAAATTTTTAACCATCGAACGTATATTTACGTGCAGTACACGAAGTTGGTTGCTGTCTTTCCGTTCAGCTTTATTTACAAAAGAATTCCAGTCATCATATATACCTTCTTGTAACGTGTAATCCACGGGTAATTAATCTATGTGCGCAGTAATAATTCCGTGCTACGTAGGTAGTTTTAGATTTGCTCTGTACGCTCCGTCGCCCGTTCGGCTAGTTCAATAATATCGCTTTCGCTGTTGATGACTATTGCTTTTTCCTTGTCCGCTCTTCGTGCCAATACCTTTCCGTTCGTGTACCACACGTATTCATACAGCTCAGTATCTTTTAAACATGTTCTAGCCCTCCATAGGAGATACGACAAGTGTGGTGTTAGTAGTTCACGTATGTATATTTTCGTATCCTCATCACCAAGGCCTTCGATGTCCTTGCACATTAATTTGGCTTTTCTCGACGCCGACGTCCATTTGTCCCTTTCACCTTCACGCAGTGTGGCGACTATTGTTGATGTGGTTTTGGAATTTCCAGAGTTCGTTTTATTGTTTTTTTTATTTTTGCGGTAGGCTTTTACTATCGCATCGGGGTTTATCTTGAGTGCGCTACAGATCATTTTGCACACTTCAGTTATATTTTCGTCTTCGGATTCCTTTACACCACATATCTCCACACAGTTAGCCAGTTGTGCTTGCTCCAACGCGGCTATACGTTGCTCCAGTACCTCGTTTTGTGTTTTTATATTTTTATACAAGTTGCGTAGGTCGTAACACTGGTTTTGCACCGTATTTATATTTTCCTGTAGGGTTCTCATTTTAATTTCATAATCGTCTATTTTATCAGAGAAAAATTGGAGTGACGTTTGCATTTCTATACGTATGGTGTCTCGTATTTCTCGGCGTAGCTCTTTTAGTATATTGTTAGTTACGCCTTGGGTTATTACTTCCGTGTCGGTATCATCTTCGACGTCTGGTAGAATACATGATAAGCGCTTCGGCTTGGCATTTCCCACGCATTGTCGGCATTTCCAGTCCAACGAATCTGTTGCTTGCAGAGCACTAAGCTGGTCCGTCGAGATAGGTATACACGTTGCATGAAACCACTTGCTGCACCTACTACACATAATCCCAGGAGATCTTTTATTAACTGCTTTCGTACATTTAACGCACTTCATGATGGTCACAACGCTGCGGATGCGCGTAAGTATATAAACGCAATTAGCAGGTAAGCGTCCGAACCGTTTCGCTGTGAGCGCGCGACTATATAATAGTAGTAGTAACAAAAAATTCGATTGAGCGCCAGTTTAGTAGCAATAGTAATTAACAGATTTTTACAAGTTTTGTAAGTATGTATTAGTATGGTCGGTTCTTAAATTTTTCTTCTTTTAGTGGGTTCTTAAACTTCTTTAGCGGCGTTGAGCACTTTTTGGGATGGATAAAAAATGTTAAACTCGCGTCAGGCGTGTTATGTGTAGGGAAGTGTACCGGAATGTAAACGTGTGTAGTGAAGTGATACCCGTAAAGTATGTCCCTAGTTTTAAGTTGTGTACGTTAAGTAACATTTTAGATTTAATATTATTTTAAGAAGCACCTTTGTATTAATTATTTCAATATTAAAATCAGTCTAAAAGTTAAAAGTTGTTTTTTCAAGATCGGTAACCCAGGGTGCGTCCCACAAGATATAACTACAAAATATCTAATTTCATGATAATAACGTTCACAAGATATAATGAACGTTAGCTATAACAGCAAAAAGTATAATTTTTTAACGTATAAGGCTTAAATTATATAACGTTATTTTTATATAACTTCAATTTGTATAAGATTTATATGGCATAATTTCTTTTAACATAACAAACATTTAACCTAACTGAAACAGCTGCAAGACTTGTTTAATTTTCGGCGAGCGAGCGTAGCGAGCGAGCAAGACGGTACGGAGCGGAAACAACTCGGATAGGTTAGGTTAGGTAGCGCAGCGAAGCTCCCGCATTAGCCTTTGGGGTTAGTTATTTTTTTTATAACCACCTAGAAAACCCCCTAACCACATAGCAAATTCAATAAACAACTGTGCATTATGCTTTTTGATGTTAGCTGTTGTGAACATTATATGCTTTGACCGTTATTTCAATTGATATTATATATAAACAACGTTATACCTTACAAAATTAGATATTTTAAGATTATAATTTTCGTTCATTATATCCAGTAAACGTTATACTAAACGAGTTTATATAAAGTGAGCGTATATATTATGAACATTAGATAATAAGTTGTTATATCTCGTATTACTTACCCGGTAACCCACCGTAAACATAAATGGCGTAAGACGGAAGGAGAGTTTAAGTACCAGGATATCAGGATCCTCTAAAAGTTTATTTTGAAATACGAATGTAGCTAGAGTCGCGTTCGATTTTTGAAGTGTACGTTGATTTCGTCGCTTTAACGTATGTGCGTTTGGCCTGGTATAAGGTGTGGAATTAGCAGTGTGTTCTCTCAGGTGACCGCAGTTCAAATCTTGTGTATTTATTTTTTCTTTTTGAGCGAGTGTGCGTGTGTGTAGTTTTCAATTAGCCGGCACTCCCGGAGTGCTACTCGGTGTTTTTTTAATTAATTTTATCAAACACACCTTTTATCTCGTGTCTCATCTAAGTTATTCCAGAGCCGATCTGAATAGCATCAATTCAAAAGTGTAAGTTAGAAATTGTAGGTACCTTTTAAATTTCTGCTCCCCTAGTACACGTCGCACGGCCCATTGCCTTGGTCATTAGCTGCCGATTTATAGGCATATTTAATGTACTCCGCTGCGCCTCTGTTGTCCTGGTACATTAGAAGTGACGGAAGTCTTTTACCGGCGCACGCAGAGACAGGGAACGTTTTAATCGTTAATTAACGTAAAACTATGAACTGAGCCCCGCGACTTCGTCCGAGCGGAATTAAAGATAGCCTACTAGCGACCCGCCCCGGCTTCACACTGTATAATATGCATGTATTATACATATAAACCTTCCTCTTGAACCACTCTATTTATTACAAAAACCGCATCAAAATCCGTTGCGGAGTTTTAAAGATTTAAGCATAGGGATATAGGGACAGAAAAAGCGACTTTGTTTTATACTATGTAGTGATGTTAGGTAGGTAAGGTATAGTAACATATAATATCTTTGGGTAAGGTATGTACTCAGTAGTAACGCTGCATTTTAATGGTGAAAGAATTTCTAAAATCGGTCCAATAGTTTTGAGTTTATTCGTTACAATCATACATACAAAAACATTAGTATAGATTAGTACAGATTAGTATAGATACATACATACATACATACATATATGAATCACGTCTTTATCTCTTATTGGGTAGACATTGCGCACTATTTAATTTTAATTCGAAAACCAGTTTCCTTGCGGTGGATTTTAGCCATGTTTGGTAAAAATTGGTCCAGCAGTTTATGTATCAGCTCTTGTCCAAATTGATGTAAGGCATTTGGGATATAATTGATGCGAGGAGGGTAAATATAGTTTTAACTAGCTTCTGCCCGCGACTTCGTCCGCGTAGAATTAGCAATTGGTATGTTTAAGGGTATCCCGCGGGAACGATGCAATTTATCCGGGATAAAAAGTAGCCTATGTTTCAATCTAGGGTACCAGCTATCTTCGTTCCGAATTTTATCCAAATCCGTCCAGTAGTTTTAGCGTGAAGAAGGAACAAACATACACACTCACTCACATCGTCACATCCTCACATAGTCACTCACAAACTTTCGCATTTATAATATTAGTAAGATGTTATAAAATTATGATGTTCGAATACTTAATCAATTATAAAAGAAAACACAGTCGAGTTCGTATTTATATACACGTAACGCAACAAATCCTTGTAATTCCTTCTCACATCAAAGAGCACAAGTTTTAGAATACAATGGTTCATAGCGGAGTGGTCCAACAAAGGATTTCCAAGGAAGACATGTTCTTCTGTACGGTGGGTTCCACTTGTGTCCCACACTTTACTACTTTTAAAATAAAAAAATTACACCGACACAAAAAAAGCTACAATCCATTAAAAGTACTTTAAGTATTTATTAATTACATGAGGGCCCTTTGGGATACCTCTAAATTATCAACATATTCTTTTCTGATTTATATTATTTACTTAGCCGGCTAAGAATTAACTTGAAATCTTACCTTGATAATCATATTCGTTTAGAAAAATAATAATAATGAATTAATCCTACTGATATTAAAAAGTTTGTGAGAATATAATTGAAGTTTGTTACTATTTCACGCCAGAACGGCTTAACGGATCTGGATGAAATTTGGAACAAAGATAGATTATAGTTTGGAATAACACATAAGGCTACTCTTTATCCCGGAAAATTGCGTAGTTCCCGCGGGATAGCGATAAACGAATTCATTGCAGACGAAGTCGCAGGCAACAGCTAGTTATCCATAAAGACGTAGGTCTAGTTGTCTTAGCCTCTGTCTACCCAGTTAGGGATAAAAACGTGATTAAATTATGTATGTAGAACTGTCTATTCACGTCTGATTAAAATAAATTACAGTATAAATGTCACGATGTTCCAAAAATCGCTTGGTTCGTTTAATATATTTTCAAGCAGACTGGGTTCGACCCCGGACGATCACCGCTGAGTTTTTCGCAACACAGTTTCTCTTCATTCACAGTTGATGAAATAAATTATTTCGTGGTCCACAGTGGACCAAACCACATGGCCATGAAACAAATCCTTGGGCAACAATAGGATATACCGGCCAACAATGGCCCATGTAAAGCGTATTGAGTAATACCTCCAATGTACGTGGATGCAAAGCGTTCGCCTTCTGATCTTCTAAGTTCCAATGACGGGCAGAATTTTCCCAGAAAAAGGCTTGGATAGTTCTCGTGAGAGCCCAACGCGGATCGAGAACTTAGTTACTCTAGCTAGATGTTTCCGAAGCACTCGTGTCTGATCTCCATTAATACAGAGTGACTTCTAAGTCGTGAACAGAAATAAAATCCATCCATCTCAGGAGCCTCAGCATGACGTCTTAATGCGTTTCAATTCCGACTCAGTTTTTGGCTGACATTTTTAGTATGGATCTGACAGCGAGCGAACAATACAATACAAATACTCTTTATTGAACACCACAAATCAGTACAAAACAATACAGAAACATAGAACAAAGTATACAATAGGCGGTCTTATCGCTTAATAGCGATCTCTACCAGACAACCTTTAAGGCAGAGAAATAAGTTGGAGACAATTTAAGTAGGTGGCGGAAACAAATAGACAGGAGAAGCGCAGAGATAATAAAACAATACTTACATAAATATAATACATAGCTAAATAAATAAATAAAATAATACACACATACATACACACATAACATAATTGTATAATAATACTTAAAAAAATAAATAAATATGAGAATGTAATAACGAAAAGTATAAGAAGGCCATATAACAGAAAAGGAATAGATCAGAAGCAAAAGAAAAGAAATGGGACTATAGACAGGAAGTGGATTCAATTAGTGACAAATAGTGAGATTTGAGCTGGTTCTTAAAAATAGGTAAAGTTTTAGCACGCCTTAGGTCTACAGGAAGGGCATTCCACAGACGGATAGATGTCATAGTAAAGGAGTCATGATAGAACTTGGAGGAAGAAGCAGGAACAGCAAGGAGGAAATTTTGCGCAGACCGGAGAAGTCAGGAATTTAAAACGCTCTTGGAGATAACGGGGAGTTGCAGGGTTAAAAAGAATGCCGTACAAAAGAGAAAGAATATGAGAGTTACGGCGAAAACGGATAGGGAGCCACTTGAGATGCGTGCGATAATAGGAGACGTGGTCATATTTCCGCAAACCGAAAATGAACCGGATACAGACGTTTTGAATACGCTCAAGTCGAACCTAAACTCAATCGGGATTGAATCGCTTTAAGACGTCACGGTAAGGCCCCAGAACGCTATATTCAACAGCGCACTCTTTGGGTACTCCTAGCCTATGGGAAAACGAGTATACGCGCGCCTAAAAATCGAATATGAGAGGTACACAATGGATCACCGTTGATAACGCTGAAATAACCAACGCTATTGCGTGTAAGCGCTCGTCCGCAGAACAATCGTTGTCGTTTTAAACTCGGCTTCGGGCATAATTGGCGCATTTGGCTCGCGATCACATTAACCTACTCGTCACAGTAATATATTACAACACAGTAACACAGTAAAACTCACGGCTCTGAGATCGTTCTTGTACGATGTGACTAACTAAACTTACCCATTCATAGGCTTCTGCTAATTTAGCAATCGTTTGTCCTTATCTGTGAAAGGTAAATGTCAAAGTGACAAATAAGGACAAACGATTACTAAGTTAGCAGAAGCCTATAGAGCGTTTATGAATAAGGGGGTTAATGTTTACACATCAGATTTCCAAAGCCTCATACGTCAATATTTTTGACAACACATGGAGTTCTCGATGTGGTATGGTTATTTTTTTCGTCGGTGATACGGATGAACTATCGCAAATGAACGTTGGATTTAATAAGTTTATAAAAGACATGTGCCAGTTACTCAAATTTCCATCTTATCTTATCTTATTCTTTGTCTGTTCAAGTGTTCAGATTGTTATCAAAAATTTAAGACAAGCTTCGAATATCGGGTGCGGGTCAAAATACATAAAATTTAAAATGTACAATGGGTTTAAATATAGGTATAACGGTTCTGAGAACCCCCAAGAAGCGAGAATGAGGTCAATTAATAATCTCCTCGTTCTGCCGCTCTGATATTCCTCAGTGATTGTCGATATTTTAAGCATAAGAGCGGGAGAGGAAGAGAGCATATCTTGTTGAAGCTTCTAGAGTATAAGAATAGATTCAAACGGATCGGAGAAGAGACATTACTTTGCGAATTGAGTAGATGTCTCCAATCGCTGTCGCTGACTACGCTAGGCAGGCGTTAATTGTTCAGCTTTAGAGTTTTGGTGTTCTGTTAAGTACTTCCGTACTGTTTTAACAACGTTGACTGGTGATACCCCAGGGCAAAGATTAAACAGTTTGGCACAGTTTCGATTGCGCCCGTTGCTATGTTTCTGTATTACCGGCGATTGGGGATACTTGAAGGAAATATGGGAGCCGTGTATGCAACGATTTAAGAGGGTGCATTCCTACTGAGCAATACAGTATTTTATCCCTTTCATACGAAAATAAAAGTCCATCACGATTAATCATTGCATTGGAGATATTAATACACTAAAAACGAAGTGCACTACAGACGCACATTTGAAACTTTCATTCAATTTCTATGAAATAATCGCAAAAATCACCAAAAATGCGACGTTGCCAGCTCAGCAGGGATAAAAACGCTCTCCACAAGGAGGGACATCATTTTAAATACCTATTCGAAGCTTTCGAAATAGCCAATTTTACCGAAACGTAGAAACGTGTCTTTATTTGAAAATCAAAACTGTACTAACGCACTTTAGAAAAAAAAATTACTGCTATCGAGAATCGGAACTGTCAGAAAAAAAAAATCTGCATTTGATTTTAATTTATATAATGTTGCGTAGAAACAAGTTATGATTTTTTTTCATATTTTGTTTGGATTTTTTTTTTGTTGTTTTATAATTTGAGTCGAATGTGATGTTTTTCTCTCTTTCTTTTAAGAGGGCTTTCTAACATAACATACATAGCGTCACGCCTCTTTTCCATAGAGGTAGGCAGAGACTACTTTGTTCCACTTGCTACGATCCTGACATACCTCTTTCGCTTCGTCCATATTCATCAATCTCTTCATACATGCTCGCCGGTTTCGGGTACTTCTGACCTGACCTTTTTCAATACGTCTCCCATTTGGCCCAGGAACGTCCGTCTAGGCCTTCCCCTCCACGTAACCATTTACACTCCCCACATAGAACTATTATAGTTAGGGCCTAACTCAACACTCCTTAGTCCTTAACTGTCAGTTATCCATGACTAGCTGTTGCCAGCGACTTCGTCTGCAAAGAATTCGTTTATCGCTATCCCGCGGGAAGTATGCAATTTTCGGGGATAAAAAGTAGCCTATGTGCTATTCCAGACTTTTCTCTATCTATGTGCCGAATTTCATCCAGATCCGTTGGGCCGTTCTGGCGTGATTGAGTAACAAACAAACATACATCCATCCATCCATACTTTCGCATTTATAATATTAGTTAGATTAACATAATACATTACACATTATGACACACATTACACATTATTACTGTTTTTTTTTTTTTTTCAATCTAAAATTTTAACGAGGCTTGAGTGCACCAATGGTGACTATGTCAGCCTCATGGGAAACCACAGGTACCTATTTCAAACTCTGCCTTGCCCAGAATACGAGGCTCTGGAACCAAAGACGTGTCTTACAAATTTATAAAATAGTACTGCGTCATCTGACAAAGGGCAACTCAGGATCACATTAACACCCCCATTATACAAATTTATACCATCCAGAGACTGATTTTATGATTATGATTATTGTGTTGATTGATTGAGTTCTATTAATTAATTATTGATTCTTTGGTTATGTTGGTAATTTTGTTTTTTTTTTGATTGATTTGTGGTGTTCAATAAAGAGTATTTGTATTGTATTGTATTGTATTCCGTCTCTATTCATTACTACGAAACAGAGAGAGACGTCATCATAGATAACTGACAGTTAATGGGTGGTGTTACAGACCCTTAGTCTATTTTCGTCAATCCGAATTAGGGTGCGACCACACCGCCGCTTAAAAAACGGTGACGTTACGGAATCGCAACAAAATGTATGAAGAAACGGTGAGAAAACGTGACGCCTACGACACGTCACTGCGTATACGCGGCGGTTTGGTCGCACCCTTAAGTGACATGGCTGATAGCCAATGCAACATCCCAAATCATATTAAACTCATGATCATCATACATTTCGTATCATTTAACGACATCAATGATAACCTTTTATAAAGCGAACAATTCAACGGCTGTCAAAATAATGGCTTCGAAGAATTATAGCTTGCCACGAATCCAATTTGCTATATCGGATGACATAAATTGAAGGGTCATGTAAACTCGTATGTTCGCCGTTCTAGGAAATGAACAAAACACGACGTAAACGGGGTGTGAAGGGATTGCGGGGGGAGAGATAGTACTAATATTTTGTTATCACTTGCTACTTATTTCCGGCTCAGATTGCTCCAAAAGTAGTTAAGTTATATTTTTATTATTATATTAGCCTAATTGAGTGTCCCACTGCTGGGCAAAGGCCTCCCCCGTTTCCCGTCACTCGTCCCGGTCGAGGGCATGCTCCTGCCACTCTACTTGATATGCGTCCAAGTCATCCCGCCATCTTTTTTTGGGTCTGCCAATGCTTCGATAGCCATCTCGCGGAACCCAACGGGTTGCGATTAAGGCCCGTCGCTCTATTTTTAGACATATTCGGTGTTATTAAAAAAAGTTAAACACGTGTCTAAAAAATAATCTATTGCAAAGTCAACCTTAAATCAATGGATTTATAGACACGCGTTCAACGTTTCTCTAACTTTATTGTAATAACACCGTATATCTCTTTTTTTGGTAATTTGTTATCGTCATTTTTTTTCTATCCCTTCTAACCCCACTACGGAGTGAGCAAATAACTATGGAAAATGCGGGAAATATGTAAAATCCCTTCTTAGAGCACATACCTGAGGCCTTACCATGACGTCTTAATGAGTTTCAGTTCAGGTTCGCGCGCTGTCTGATTCATACTAAAAGTGACAGCTAAAACTTGAACTGAGCCGGAATTAGGACGTCATGGTAAGGCCCCTGATCCTCAAGGAATATTATGTACCTACTAAATATTAAGTCCCTATTTATTATCCCCCTCCCCCCTTCATATTTCAATTCAAGGCTCTAGTATTTTATAAACAGGGCGCCTTTGCAGCAAACGTATATATGTATAAATGCAATAAAATTGATTCCCTATCTCAGTTATTTCAAAAAATCCCTTAGTGCACCAATATAAATGTCTGCCAAATGTCAAGTAAGCTTCAGTGGTACATTTCACTATTTTCCAATCCCATGGGAAAATCGGAATAGAAAGTACTCTGTGTGTTATTCTAGAGGTATGACTTCACAGACGAATTTCGTTTGGAGAATAGCACCCTCAGCATTGCCTCTCGTGTTTGACTTAAAGTGTTCCCGTACCCGACAAGGACAAGTATATCGTGTCGTCTCGCTCATCGATTAAAGCTGTACGTCATCGAAACAACTTATCGGTTATTTCGCTCACGGCGTTAAGTATTGCATGCGGGGACAAATAAATTGTACAACGAATTATACTGGCCTTATACTCCGAAATTTAATCCGATTTTCGAAGTTCGTTTCGTGCCGTTCTCTCACTAATAGTTATTAATTTGAGAGTGAGAGGGACGGTGTGATACGAACTTCGAAAATCGGATTTCGGAGTTGCCCCCTCTGTAAAGTAGCTTCTGTCGGAGACTTCGTTTGCGTAGAATACATACAGGATGTATCAGACACCCCCTAACAATAATCCTCTGGGATATATAACCATAGCTATAGAAGCTAAAAAATATATAAAAAAAATTGGAGTAAGTAATTTTTTTTTATATTTTCTATAGGAATGATTACAGTTATACTACCATTCCTATAGAAAAAAAAAATTACTCCAATTTTTTTTTAAATATTTTTTTAGCATCTATAGCTATGGTTATACACCCCAGTGGATTATTGTTAGGGCGTGTCTGATACACCCTGTATAAACCTTCCTCTTGAATCAATCTATCTATTAAAAAACGTCATAATTATCACTTTCTTTGTTCAACAATGCGATTTAACTAAATCTTCCATGAAAAGGTTCTACGACGTTGATTTTAGTACTAATAGTCTCTTTCAAAATTATGTGTCCCATAGCCAGTAGCGTGCATGGGGATCGGCAGGGTAAGCAATAGTAGGCAGCATAACAAATTGTATGCGCTGCCTACCTGGCGACCCGCACGCTTCCTTAGGCCAACGGTAAATCGACCGTTGAAAGAGAACCTTGCCTTTAAGACAGACAACCCGCTTCCCTCTTAAGTTAAAAGCTGCCCCAATAAATTTGTCCTCGGAGGTACGATACACTGCCGAGTTATAAAATATTCAGCGTCGATACGTTAACTGGTTAAAGAGGGGACACCTATTCATTTTATATTAAAACAGCGCGTTTATTCTGCTACAGCGCTCAATGCAGACGTTCAGGGATAGTAAAAGGCCGTAAAAAAACTGTCGACTAATCAACCTGATCCACTGTGGAACCTTTTCATCCATGTAGATGTAGGTTATTAAGATACTATCGCATTAGATTAAGAAAAATCTGTAATGGTAGAATAGTTATAGAAATAAATAAATAAAATGTCATAGTAATGTTACATTGAATTGGCAAGAAAAATCACAGTGACCTTTACTGTGAGAGTGTACCACGGCGGGTCTGGATTCAATTTGTTCGATAGTACACGACGCCTTACAAATCCTAGAACTTCTATTTTACTTAATATCTGAGTCTAGTTTGAAAGCAGATATTTTAGTGATAAAGAACATAACCTAAATTGGAACTTCACATACACCGTTGTATTGCCTCGCAGTGTATGCTGGTATCATTCGCAACGTTTTCATTCACCGAAAACCCATGATAAATTCCAAATTATATTCAAGCCTAGGAACCCTCTATTCTCTACGTGACAGGCTGTACCTGGTGTACCTACGTTAAACTACTAGTCTACCAAGGCTTTGTTTAAAATGAAAAAGCCCGAATCCATACAGCATTATAAAAAACTAGCTGTTGCCAGCGACTTCGTCTGCAAAGAATTCGTTTATCGCTATCCCGCGGGAACTACGCAATTTTCCGGGATAAAAAGTAGCCTATGTGCTATTCCAGACTTTTCTCTATCTATGTGCCGAATTTCATCCAGATCCGTTGGGCCGTTCTGGCGTGATTGAGTAACAAACAAACATCCATCCATCCATCCATACTTTCGCATTTATAATATTAATTAGATTAGATGAACCTACCCTAATTACACACCTTTTCACCGCCAAGCATCTTTTGTGTCACTTGCGACTGTCAACTTTGTCTTGTCAAATGTAGGTGCATTTTACACTGCATGTACTGACTCCATATCAAGTGTGTATGTATGTATGTATGTATAACTCTTTATTGTACATAAAGTCAATGGCAGCTAGGTTACTGCCCTAATCTACACGGCATTTTAAACGTGCGTTTTTATTACACTACAATTATTGTACTATCTGGGCACCCACATGGCAAAAGCCATTTAGTGTCACCACAATGTCGTCGTTTTTAACGGGTCGCCAACATGAGAGCTCTGTTTAACTTCCAGCAGCATTTAAGGCCTATTCGACCCGATACGACTGTGAATTTTTACAATTAAAGTACTGATGAGGTTTTACATACATACCGTCACGCCTCTATCCCACAGGGGTAGGCAGAGACTACTTTGTTCCACTTGCTTGGTTGTTATTGCTTGCTTGATGAGGTTTTGTGATCATAAATTGTACATACATACACCAATTACATCTCAAACCCTAACAGGATAGACAGGAACTAAGGCAACTTTTTGGGATGGGTAAAACATGTTAAGGGAGAATTCAAGTACCAGGATATTAGCTACCTTATTACGTAACTCGCTCGCAATCGCCGTCGTGTTCATTTTAACAGTTCTTGTATGAATGTGACAGCTAGCTGATTCCGATGCCAACTGTCAGCCCATACATGAACTGTCAAAATGAAGACGATGGTGATCGCGAGCGAGTTACGTAATATGCCTGCAGATCCTCTAAGAGCACGTTGATTTCGTCGCTTTGACGTATGTGCGTTTGGCCTAGTGGTATAAGGTGTGGAATAACAGTGCGTTCTCTCAGGTGACCAGTTCAAATCTCGTGTAGAAAAAGATTTTTTTTCTTTTTCTTTTAGCGCGAGTGTTTTTTCTTCTGCACTCCACTCCACTGCACTCCCGGAGTGCTACCCGGTGTTTTTAGGGTTCCGTACCCAAACGGTAAAAACGGGACCCTATTAATAAGACTTCGCTGTCCGTCCGTCCGTCTGTCACCAGGCTGTATCTCGAGAACTGTAATAGCTAGACAGTTAAAATTTTCACACATTGTGTAGTATTTCTGTTGCCGCTATAACAACAAATACTAACAATCTAACTAATATTATAAATGCGAAAGTATGGATGGATGGATGGATGGATGTTTGTTTGTTACTCAATCACGCCAGAACGGCCCGACGGATCTGGATGAAATTCGGCACATAGATAGAGAAAAGTCTGAAATAGCACATAGGCTACTTTTTATCCCGGAAAATTGCGTAGTTCCCGCGGGATAGCGATAGACGAATTCTTTGCGGACGAAGTCGCTGGCAACAGCTAGTATAATAATAATAATTAAGGGGGGCTCCCATACAACAGAGTATTTCTGGCACGGAACCCTTCGTGCGCGAGTCCGACTCGCACTTGGCCGGTTTTTTATTACAATGGTAGTGGCAGCTCCTGTCGTTAGTGGTTTGTGGGATATTAGCGGCGGTAACTGTTATTTCGTTCTTTCTCCATGATCCCGACTTGGGGATGTCGTCGAGACAATCCAATTTAGCCAACAAGGTTAAAAGACAGTGTGGAGTATAAGGACCTGTCTTACAACTCTCGGTTAAGTTGCGATTATCTTAGTCGTCAGTTATATATGACTAACTTCCGCCCGCGACTTCGTCCGCGTAGAGTTAGACTAACATTAGGCAGCTACGACCTTTGACATATTTATCGCTATCCCACGGGAACTATGCAATTTTCTGTTAAAGCTTTTAAAATGTAATCTTGTTTTGTATTAAATAAATTAAATAAAATAAAAAACATTTCAAAAACATTTATAAATCTAAACTAACCCAGCAAACCTAACGCGAGTACTTTTAAAAATTAATTTTAAAATTTACGAGTTAGCAGACATTAATTAAAAGTTTAAGTGATAAGTTTGATAAGGCTTAGGCATGTTTTGTCAAAATCGGTTACGCCGTTTTGGCACTACAAGTTTTTAGGGTTCCGTACCCAAAGGGTAAAAACGGGACCCTATTACTAAGACTTCGCTGTCCGTCCGTCCGTCTGTCACCAGGATGTATCTTAAGAATCGTAATAGCTAGACAGTTGAAATTTTCACAGATTGTGTATTTTTATTGTGGCTACAACAACAAATACTAAAATCAAGATAATAACAATAATTAAGGCTCCCATACAAAAAACTTGATATTTTAGCCCTTTTTCATGGCTACCATTCGCCGAGCTAAATCTCAAGACCGTAAGAGTCCGACTCGCACTTGGCTAGTTTTTTAATTTTCAGCAATTCAAAAACTCTATGCTATGGATCCATAAGGAACTCTAAAGAGTACTCGTAGACGCTATATTCACATTACGAAAATAAACTCCGCTCTATATGTTTAAAAAGCTGTAAAACGCCAACATATTCATATTGTTCAAGTTTATCGGCTACAAGCCCGTAAAGCTACAAAGTAGTGTAAAAGCTACTATGAAATTGGAAGCTTCACATAAAATTTATAGATTCTTTATATGTTTACTAATCTTTATGCATGGAGGTTTATAGCGATTGAATGATTCTGTTATGAGAAATATAGCGTTAGATATAGGCATTGGCCATTTTATTTTATGTTAAAGTACCGTAAAACTACACAACTTTGGTCAGAATCTGACTCAAATATTTCCGTTTAGGTGTGACTTTTATAAGAACGAGAAAGTTTAATTCCTACTATTTCTACTATATCACTACATAGTATAAAACAAAGTCTCTTTCCGCTGTCTGTCCCTATGTATGCTTAGATCTTTAAAACTACGCAACGGATTTTGATGCGGTTTTTTAAATAGATAGAGTGATTCAAGAGGAAGTTTTATATTTATAATACACGCATAATATAGTAGAATAACACTGAATGCACCCGTGTGAAGCCAGGGCGGGTTGCTAGTTTATAATATTAGTAGGATATTGGTAGGATTTATTTCATTTGCAACAATTTAATAAAGGTTTATGATCAACACCTTACTAAATAGGTACCTAGTAAATAAGCCCATAGATAAATCCTCAGCGAAATACAGGATGTTATTACTTCTGTCATAAGTGTTTGTGGGGATGACAGGCGTAATTATGCTCTCAAAATACGTTACAATAACTAGTGTTGTCACGTCTCTTTGTGACTATGACTATCACTGAATGTATTTTCATCTCTTTCATAAAAATATCATGAGCAGTAGACCAATTTACTCTATTTATATTAAAACGGAAAATAATTATCATTAAGTGTCATATGTGGTTACATAACGTGTGAAATTATTTGCCATGTGCCATATATGGTACATTTGCTGTGAACGTGTGCGTATTAATTTAGGACGGCAGAGTTGAAGCCTCATAGATTATAAATATCTGCGATTGCTACAGAGACTTTCGTTCAAGTTGACAGTCACATCTAGCTAGAAGGCATCATATTTGAGACAAACTTTTGATCGTTTAATGGATTTCTAGCTCTTAGATACAAACTGTTTCTGTCATTTTGATCCTAAATAATTTTGCTACATCTGACACACTTGAAATGTTGATGTACCATAATTGGCACAAATACACTGATTATAGTGCTGGCGAAGGCTCGAAGCTGAATTAGTTGTTTAACAAAAAAGTTTTGCTGTAATTATCTCTCCATTTCACTATGTTTATCAGAGATCATTTACTTAATGAGATGAAAAACTTCTTCCATTAAAACTTCAACTATCATAAATAAAACCAATACAAATTGCAAAATCACAACCATTGTATCCATTGCGAACTTGGAAGATGCTGTATCATCCTCTTTTTATATGCACCCTGGTTTTAAGGGCCTATCTTAGAGCATTAAGCCAAACGGAGGTGTCTTGTGCACTCATTTGTTAAAAATGACAAAGTTTGCTATTGCCTTGGGTTTGCTATTGGAGGCTCGCGTAAGTATATCCGCTGAAGGGTCTTAAATACACATTATTTTTTTGCAAAACGGTTTATATTGTCGACTAGCTTCAGCCCGCTACTTCGTCTACCGCGTCTACGTAGAATTATACATATAAACCTTCCTCTTGAATCACTCTATCAAAAAACGCATCAAAATCCGTTGCGTAGTTTTATAGATCTAAGCATACATACATACAGACAGACACGTCGCATAAGGCGGATAAGACGTGACTGTCACCTCGAAAGTTCAACTTTAGTGACATTTTGATAGGCAGTTTGATGAAAAGTAGACCATTTATTTGACCGACCGTACCTTAGACCAGGGGCCTTACCATGACGTCCTAATTCCGACTCAGTTCAAGTCTTAGCTGTCACTTTTAGTATGAATCTGTCAGCTTGCGAACCTAAACTGAAACGCATTAAGACGTCATGGTAAGGCCCCTGTTAGCTATTAACACGATACGCCAATCACTGCCCTCTCCGGATGCTTAAATACTCAAAGGGACTATACTTGGCTAATCGTCTGGGGGATAGAACTCTGGGTGCGCCGGGTAAAAAACAATGGGAGTTTGTTAATCTTACTTGCCAGCCTCTTTGGCGACAGCGCCATTAAGGCATGGTTGCAACACAAGGAAGGCTGCCATACAATTCCCATCGAGGGAATGGCAAATCATACTGCCGTACTTAAGCTAAAAGAGGGTTAACCCCGACTAGTCGATTTTGAGATATCATCAAAAAAGACGGGAATTGATGTCTCTAAAAAACTGTGTAAGATAGAGTGAACTTTTTGAGACAGAAAATTAGGTAATTTTCTCACCTTTCACGTGAACTAATTTCTATTGAAAATGATTATCAATATAATACCAAAAATCCTGTTTTTTCAATTAAGCTAAGCATTTTATTTCTAATGTTAGAATAATTATGACACTAAAACAGGGCTAACCATACCGTAACTTACTTTTAGCTTAGTAATTTCGTGTCACTACTAAAAAAACTATCATAAAGTTATTAAGCATTGCTTAGGTATAAACAAGTTAAGCTGCTTAACTGTTCTGTAACCAAGTATGATATGGAAAACAGCATAATGATACTAGATAACAAAATGGCAAAGGAATTTTAACCTTTATTTAACTAAGAAAACTTCAAATATATTTTTTTAAGTTATGAATAATGTAATATTACTTAGCTAAATATGGGTTAAGAAAGTATCACTTGTAGTTAACCCTGTTATAGCTTAGGATGAATTAATGGTAAATTGACGAAAAAAAAAACGTTACGCCGTTACGCCGCCGTATTAATTGTTTACTGTAAAGAAAATAGCACTTAAAAGCGTTTAAGCTACTCATGGCAAGTCAAACTTTTCCACGATTGCTAAATCGTGGCGTGAGTTGATCAGGGCATGCAGTATTCGCCTAAATTCAGTAATCGAGTTTTTCGAATACCTACCAATCTTCACACTATTCGAATAATTGCAGATATTCGAATATTTTCAAAATTAATCTAGTCCCAAACTAAACAAGCTCTCGGACCTTTAGGCTCACGAAGGTTAAGCGTGAGATGATTCTGCAGTCCTCTGGTGACACTTGTCCCTATCGGCAGCTCAACAGGCAGATTTCAAAGTCTTTGAAGCGCGATGTACGCTGATTTAATACTAATAGTATTGAAGAAGCTATTGAGCGCAACAGGGGCTCTAAGGTGTTTACCTGGGATAGGTATGTCTGTAGGTCAAAGCCGGTTGATGAAGTTGAAGACCGATGACGGCACGACCGACTCCTGGATGAGGGTTGTAAACCAGTCCTTAGGGGCCTACAGGCGCTGTTTAGTTCCGTCCTCCACCAATGGAGAACGCCAAAAGCATGGAACAGAAGTGTGGTAACACCTTGCTGAAGAACTATAGACCCATATCTTCTTAGCCATGTTTACAAGCTTTTCAGGGTCATCACAAATCATCTCGCACGCAGGTTTGACGTGTTATCTAGCCTCCCGAATAATCCAGCTTTCGAAAAGGCTATAGTACCGTATACAACATTCTTGCGTTGCTGCAGGTTATACGGAAGACCGAAGAGTATAAGTTGAAGTGTCTGTACAAAAACGCTACTATGTCCGTCCGACTACAGGACCAGAGCACGAAGCCTATTCCTCTGCAGCGGGGAGTCAGACAAGCAGATGTGATCTCTCTGAAACTGTTCACCGCTGCATTGGAGGATGCTTTTAAGGTTATGAACTGGAAAGGACGATGCATCAACATTGACGGCGAGTACTTCACTCACCTTCGATTATCCTACGATATTGTGGTCATGGCTGAGACCATGGAGGACCTCAGTGCTATGCTCGCTGACCTCAGCAGAGATTTCGACCGAGCTGGCTTGAAAATGAACATGGACAATGGGTCAGAAGGTTCTCAGGTGGCGTCCGCGAACCGGGAGACTTGCTGTCGGTAGGCCTTCAACAAGATGGAACGACGACCTGATTAAGATCGCGGGATCGCGGTGGATGCGGAAAGCACAAAACCGGTCTGAGTGGGGAGCCTTAGGGAGGGCCTATGTCCAGCCTTATGTCTAGGTCTGTTCTTCGCCTTCAACAAGTGTAATCGTTCTTTTAGTCAATTACGAACGTAGTAGGTATATGTGCAGTCGTGGAATTTCATTACCAACCCACCAATGGTTCAATATCGTAGAAGAAAACTATCACTACTACCTACTACTACAGAGTACGGCCTCGCTTTAACGTGTCAACCAACAAATAAATAACATTTCAACAATATGGGTTTGAAATGAAATTCCTTACAATACATACAAATAATACAAACCTTGTTCTAGAGTTACTCTATTTATTGGTAAAAATCACATGAAATCGGTTTGGTAGTTTTTAGTTTACAGATAGAGGGAACTGATTTTGATGCTAAGGAAGTAAGTTAAGTCGTTAAGTCCCTATATAAAATTATAATCATGTGAATAATTAACGAAAAGTCAATAGTACAGAATTAATGTCTTACTCGTACCTTTGTGTCCGCACCGTTCCCCGGCTCCCGGCCAACAGAACTGATTTGACCAATCGTGAAATCCGCGTCGCGGAATGCGAACTGCAGATAACTTACTTCTAACCTAGCAATGTGGCTTAACTTTATTTTACCTAAGGATTACTAACAAAATACTTACTTGTCTTCGTTTAAAAGAACATGTGATTGGTCAAAAAAAAAAGTTTTACTTAGGTTAAAGAGGGTTAAAGGATCTTAACTGATTTTCAATTGTTTTTAACAGAAGATTTATTGGGAGGTAGCTAGCCTTTAACAGAGTTAAAGGACCCTGACTTAATTTTAGGCTAGCAAAAATGGTTAACTTTGTTTTAACTAAACAAATTATTAAAAAAACAAGTAGATTTCATGAATTTAAGAGCCTTTTGCCCTCTTATAGACAATTGTTGTGGCTTAACTGGTATTTAATTAAGTAAGTCTTAAAAAAAGTGTCAGTTAACTGTTTCACGACAGTTTGTATCTCCGGAACGAAGAATGATAGAGATATGTTTCTTAGAACAAAATGTAGGGAATTTTGCGCTCCTTAATTTGGCATCCTTAACTCAAAACTGACCAAATGAGGCTTAACCCTTTTTTAGCTTAAGTACGGCAGCATAGTCAAAAAGTCAAAAGTTTATTTTGCAAATAGGCCGCCGAGGGCTCTTTTACATGTCTTTTTTTTTTAATCTACCAGCGCATTCGGAAAGACCATCATTGCCAAGAAGAATGCGCCGCAAGAAACTCGGCAGAAAGTCATTTTTTTCAAAATAAAATAGATTTACAATAGTACTTAAATTCTACTTAACTTACCTATAATAATACAATTAATACATTTTATAAAAGGGATGTAAAAGGTCCCTAAGTTAAGTCCGTACCTTAAATAACATTGGACTATAGTAGAGATGTATAAAAGTCTCTACTGGTCAATAGGAATCATGTTATAGGCTATGCGGTTAGCAACCCATCACTATTTTGATTTCAATTTCCACGTATATGCCCACAATCGGGCTAAACCTAGCAAAGAGGCTACTTTTTATCCCGGAAAATTGCATAATTTCCCCGGGATAGCAATAAACATGTCAAAGGTCGTAGGTGCCTAGAGTCACGACGTTAATAATTAATGCAAAAACATTTCTTACTTAAGTCTAATTCTACGCAGACGAAGTCGCAGGCAGAAGCTAGTATAACTAATATTATAAATGCGAAAGTATGGATGGATGGATGGATGTTTGTTTGTTACTCAATCACGCCTGAACGGCCCAACGGATCTGGATGAAATTCGGCACATAGATAGAGAAAAGTCTGGAATAGCACATAGGCTACTTTTTATCCCGGAAAGTTGCGTAGTTCCCGCGGGATAGCGATAAGCGAATTCTTTGCAGACGAAGTCGCAGGCAGAAGCTAGTTATCCTACAAATAAACTAACGTTCACAATCGTATAGTGAAATGACATGAAGATATGACAAGCCTCTGCATCAAAGACACGCTTGTCGCGAAAATGTTTGCTTGATATAAACTATGCAGTTTCATCTAGTCGTAAAAAGCGTTCAAATCATAAAAACGTTGAAAGTTTTTCGCTGTCGCAAAGATATTTTTGTCGTGACGCTTTAGTGACGTTTGGATTGGTTTTAATAAATAATATTCTCTTGTAGTGTAGAGTGTAGAGTATAAATCGTACTAAAGACCTAGTCTATCTAATCTAACTAATATTATAAATGCGAAAGTATGGATGGATGGATGGATGTTTGTTTGTTACTCAATCACGCCAGAACGGCCCAACGGATCAGCGGATAGATAGAGAAAAGTCTGGAATACCACATAGGCTACTTTTTATTCGGGGAAATTACGAAGTTCCCACGGGATAGCGATAAACGAATTCTTTGCAGACGAAGTCGCTGGCAACAGCTAGTACATTATATAATAAATAGCTACTAGTTATATGTAGGCATGTATGAAATCGTAAATAGAGTAATCGCTAGGAACAACTGCGTAGGACACATTTTTTGGGATGGGTAAAAAATGTTAAACTCGCGTCAGGCGTAAGACGGAGGGAGAGTTTGATTACCAGGATATCAAATCCTCTAAGAGCTTATTTTGAAATACGAATGTAGCTAGAATGGCGTTCGTATTTTGAAGTGTACCTAACATTGATTTCGTCGCTTTAACGTATGTGCGTTTGGCTTAGTGCTATAAAGTGTGGAATAACAGTACGTTCTCTCAGGTGACCGCAGTTCGAATCTCGTGTCGAAAAAGTTTTTTTTTCTTTTGGCACATTGACATTGGCGAAGTTGTCGGTGCTATAACGACTTGTAACGCCACAAATAAAAAAGAAGAAGAAGTAAGACGTAAGGACCCTGGATTAGCAAAATGAGTTTTTGTTGTTTGTGGGGCAGCCGGAATCAAGATTCTCTTAAATCGGTAAATTTGAACCCCCTAAAAGTCAGAGGGTGCAATATTTATGGGTAAGAGGTGCAAATGGAGAGGCGGAACTACTAATGCACTGATGGGGTGCGAATAAATATATAAGTGTTTTTTTCAGCATTTTAAAAATACACTTAAACAGTTTTTCATTCATGAAACGTAACATGAAAACTGTTTGATTTGCGATCCTTATTTATTTGTTTTTTTTTTTCGTATTAGACTGAGCCGAATGGCAGAGGACCGTGAGGCAAATATTTATTATTATTAGGTACCACTTAAATGAGAGAGAGAGAGAAACATTTATTTACACACATTCGATACACTCAGATATAAAACAAAGGAGAAATACAATATACAAACGAATAGTACCGATATGGTGTAAAATGGATCTCACTCGGCATAATGTTGCGGCAAGCCGCAACGCTGATTTTCAGTGGGACCCATGACGTTTATTTATCTTGAACTAAATATAAAATCCAATACTTAAGTAAACTGACTGTAGCTGATGGCAACAGGCACGGATTTAGAGGACGTAAGTAAAACTAGACTTATAGGGAAGCGAGCAAGCAGACAAGGACGCGTGTGTACCGTTCGGCGTTTGAAGGGCGACTGCCTGTCATTGGACGAACACGCACACAGTCATATCCAAGCCTACCTACACGATTTTTACTAAGCATACATATAAACAACAAACGCTCAAGAGGTAAGTACTTTGGGGGGAGAGCCACAAGAGAGAGATCTCTCTCCAGGCAGATGTTATGCCTGGGGACCGAAGTCCGAAGGAAGAGAGTTGGAAGTTGTATATATGCATCCGTGTTGAGAAACTTCGTTAGCGCGATGTACAACAATGTGACAGCTGTCACTAGAGTTAGCGCTAGCTACCCGTGCGTCGCAGTAATTATGTAGCTGTCAACTAGGTGGCGCTAGTGTCGGTACAGTACCTACATTGTACAATTATTAAAAGAAGAGTAAAAATATAGTTTTAACTTTCATGTTTTCAGGAACAGAGCTTCGGGTCGTCTACACTGACTATGAAACACGTGTTTAATTCGCCAAACTAACCAAAATAGGAAAATACATTAATTAATTTTAACACAAATGTGTAATCCTCATAAAAGCTCATTGCTATAAAGCACGGATCTACCTCTCTGTTAATTTAGGAATCCTCCGACAAAATAGTTAAAATTTCAATTTTATATGCAGTGAAACTCCTCTCTTACTCTTTTCACTAAATAATCCCTAATAATCTTTCTCTTTCCTGCCGCAGCATCATAGTGAATGTGGCAATGTTGACACTATTCGGCATCCCAGTGATTCATCATCACCTCCAGCCTATATACGTCCCACTGCTGGGCGCTGACTTTCTCTTGGAACGAGAGAGCTTGGGCTTATAGGTAATTTTTTTTTTACTTTTAATTTTTAATTTTTCAAGGCTTGCGTAGGTATTTTTTAAATTTCGTATCATGAAATGTACTTATTATAATTTATTGCATGCATAAACAGTTAAAAACTTTCCTAAAAAGTACCTACTAATATAGTTTAAATGTGTTTAGTAAATGTTTTTTTCATATGCTTAATTCAAATTGTATGACATGACACATCATTATTACTTGATGATTATGATTTCCACCTTTAAACTGTAATTTACATACATACATACTGTCACGCCTCTTTCTCACAGGGGTAGGCAGAAACTACTTTGTTCCACTTGCTACGATGCCGACATACCTTGCGCTTCATCCACATTCATCAATCTCTTCATACATGCTCGTAAGTTTCGGGTAGGTACTTTTGACACTGTAATGTGACTTGCAATAAACGATTCTATTCTATTCTTTCAAAACAATACAGAACCCAGCCCTCTGAGTCCGGCTCACGTTTGACCACTTTTAAATCCTCCCGCTAATTACCTAAGGATTACATACGGGGAACCAATTAAGTTTAAGGCTCGGTATTCCTGCGAAAATAGGCATTTAGCGCTGTCCCGGCCGTGCGCGCGATAGTTCGCGCGGACTCAGATTTTGTGAACTCGCATGACCTCGCCAGCGTCACAGTATAGAAAATAAATAGTATGACTTTAGAAATGCAATTATTGTGATCAAGCTTAAATAAGTATACCTACTTACTATGAATTTGAATAGATAAATAGGTGATAAAAAATAATTAATAGTCAATCGTTTCATTCTTCGTCATCGTGTTAAATATACCCGATATATTCGGGTTCTTTATTTCAAAGACCCTTTGGCAAAAAAGACAAATAAACAGGTAAGGTAATAAATAAAACTATGAATTAAAAATATAATTAAGGCAACGGCAGGTATTACCGTGGTACTTAAGTAAGTTTTTAAAAGAGTCCATATAATTACGGGTATCAAAGCTTCTTAACGACCAAGTATTTTTTTTATTGAAAAGCGTTTATTGAACTTTCAGCCTCGTAAGTTTTTGGACTCATTTTACTTCTTATTATTTGGTAAAATTATTATTGAAACTGAAATGTGCATTTCTTCTGATACCGTGGTAATGTACAGTCTGTGACTCTTTTACCGCGAATTGAACTTTCATTTCCAAGGGTATAAAAATCAGGAATTTTCTACCATCGGTAATAGAAACCAGATTCACGATTTGGAACCTAATACCGAATGTTAAGAAACATAATTATGGCTTGGGTTCTGTATATTATTTTTTCTTTCGTCCATGCTGTTCTTGGAGTATAGAATAAAACATAGAATGTACCAGTTACTACTCTTCCCGCGCAGATGGTAAAAGCCCAACGAAGGAATGTGCGTAAATCTTAAGAATCATGTTATAGGCGATGAGGCTAGCAACCCATCACTATTTTGATTCCCCTTTCCATCTATACACCCACAATCATGCTAAACGTGGCCTTTAGGTCTTGTTACCTTAGACTCTATCTACCCTGTAAGGGATAAAGACGTGATTTGTGTATGTATATGTACGTATATTATTTTTGTACCTGCATCAATTTTTTTTAAGTAGTTTAGTATAAACGGAAGCATTTCCAATTGATAAGTAAAAGTCTAAATTTTATAAAAAAGTATACACAAGTATACAGTACCATAAATGTTCATATTTTAATAGAAAATAAAATGTCACTCGGTAATAGATACTTCTTTAAGAACCTATAACCGAGCCAAACAAATATTGAATGGGTCGGTAATAGTCCCATACATAATATTTAAAAAAAAATTGGAGTATTTTTTTTATATTTTCTATAAGAATGATTACAGTTATTAATACTACCATTCCTATAGAAAATATTTAAAAAAAATACTCCAATTTTTTTTATATTTTTGTTAGCTTCTATAGCTATGGTTATATACCCCAGTGGATTATTGTAAGGGGGTGTTTGATACACCCTGTATAATGACTATAAAAAATAACTTGAAAAATAGGATCTTAACATTCAAAATGAACTACAAGTATCAACTTGGTCGATTCCTACTAACAAGTTAAATTTGCCACTCGCTTATAATTTAAGATTGCGTTAGGGATCCTTCACTTTCTTCACAAATTTGGTTGTAAACATTGAACACAATATAATAATAATAATAATAATATTTATTTCTAAAAAACATCATTTACAAGGTATCTTTCACTAGAACTCTGCTCCCTAAATAGGTAAAAACCTGTGCTATAGGATAAACAGGGCTCCTCCCCCTAAAAATGCATGATGTTTTAAAGTTTATTAAGAACTGAATACATAATACAAGCAAGGCAACATGCGCATGCATGTGTTGTGTGTGTGTGTGTGTGTGTGTGTGTGTTTAACTTATTGCTTTTAGAAAGGCTTCCGTTTCGTCATAACTTTTATTTAGTAGCCAAGTAGTAACAGCTTTCTTACATTCGATTTTAGACATCGGGTTTTCGCGATTGTGCACGGAGAGGTTTCTTCGACATTTTTACGATAATAACATTGAAATTTTATTAAAACAGTCGAGCAGCAAGTCGTTATGACAATGAACGTACTGATATTAGACAGTGACAGTTTGACATTGCCATATCAAAAACTCTTTTTTTTTCTATGCCATGACATTCTGGTAGACCTATACAAATTCAGTACTGAAGTTTTTGCTAAAAATTAAGGGTTTGTTGAATACTTTCCATACCACGGAAATAGTTCTTTAATAGCGTGAATAGATCAAGATTGAAATAACTTTAAGAAAGCATATAACCGATCATACTCGTATATACCAAAAATAAAAGTCAAAAGTTAAAAGTTTATTTTGCAAATAGGCCGCCAAGGGCTCTTTTACATGTCTTTTTTTTAATCTACCAGCGCATTCGGAAAGATCATCATTGCCAAGAAGAATGCGCCGCAAGAAACTTGGCAGAAAGTCATTTTTTCAGAATAAAATATATCCTTGTAAACATTAATAATTATAAAAATAAAAATATTACTAAAGTAATAAATTAGAAACTAATTAACATATCTAGGTACAGCCTGGCAAAAAAGAGCATAAAGAACCAAAATAACCACTTAAACTATTATCGCGGCACACCAGGGAAGTAAGATACACAGCAAAAAATAAGTCCTATCACCGCCGTATTTTATTTTCCATTTTTAACGCAATTCGAGCTCAAAAAACATATAAAGAATATTTTAAGGTTGTCCAGAAAACTATAAACAACCACTTAAAAACCATATTATTAGTTCGATTGTCTGAACCATTACGTAAAGCACTACATAAGATTAGAGTTCTCTTACATGTGATGTGGCGTCACGCGTTAGTATGGTACACCTCTTCCCGCGCCCCCGTCGCGGAAACTGACGATTTGTGAGCTCTATATTCCAATTCACACACACTAGCGCTAATAGATCCGTTGGTCAATTAAATAAGTTTCGTTTGTGTATAATTCATTTTTTAGGAAATCGATCGGTTTGATTATAAAATGCGTATTTGAAAATACCGCGTTAAATGACACTGATTTTGATACCCTCGGTAATACCCGCCGTTACCTTATAATCTCAAGATTCTTCGTAATTTATTTGTCGTGTGCTTATATCTGTACTTAGCCGCAAACATGATGATGATTTAGAAACCTAATTTAGTAAAGTGTAATCCCGTTTAGGAAGTAAGGATCCTAAACATATTTATATACTTTGGTTTACAACATATTGAAATTAAATAAGATAAGTTAGATTTCATTTTATTTGAAGATATTGATGAATGTGGATGAAGCGAAAGAGGTATGTCAGGATCGTAGCAAGCGGGTCAAAGTAGTCTCTGCCTACCCCTGTGGGAAAGAGGCGTGACGGTATGTATGTATGTATGTCATTTTATTTCCATTTTTAATTGGTACGTAATTTATAAAATTATTATTCGTAAAATTTCGGTCAAAGTGCCATAGTATAAAACTATCAGTATAACAACTGAAAATAGCTACAATTTTTGATAATCCATATTTTGTCTATATCGGTCGGTACCGGTACCTCTGCCTCCCGCTTGCAAAATGTACCTTACTCCATTTACTTGTTATTGTAGGTCAACAGGGCAGCCTCAGAAAACAGACAATGACATTGCTACTGTAATAAATCTGTTTGTTTAGTGCATGGACCTGTCGCGGATAAAACTGACACAGGTCCGTCGTCCGTAAGCGCCAGCGCGCGACTGATCGCTATCGAGGCTCCGCGCTCGCACATTTTGTAGGTATTTAAACATAGTAATTAAGACAATCATTTTATCTATTCAAACTCTGCGAATTTGTCTATAAATATTTAATAGCTTTAGTTGAGTACAAAAATTTAATTTAAAATATCAATAGTTTAGTCATAATATTGAAAAAACTTTACAAAAAGGAGTAACTTTGGATTTTTTTTCTATCGAGGGAAGTTTATTGAATCGTGTAACTGAATGCGATTTTGACTAGACTAGATCCTTAAGTAAGACATAACTTTTTTTCAGATTTTTAAACCCTATTTTCTACGTCTGAGATGGTTTTTAAAAACTCTAAAAAGCGGCCTCTTTGAGCCTACCTCGCCTTAATGTACACTGAATCATTTAACGGAAGATTATAACTCAACTGAGCCTGAGGAAGAACTGGGGCTTTACCATGACGTCTTAAAGCGATTCAGTTTAGGTTTGCTCGCTGTCAGATTCATACTAAAAGTGACAGCTAAAACTTGAACTGAGTCGGAATTAGGACGATGTTACGCTCTTAATGATAAACTTCCATGCTGGCTTGGAAGCAAATAATAAACATAGAATGTACCAGTTGCTTCTCTTCCCGCGCAGATGGTAGCCTATCGCCGAATGGGCGAAAATCATAGGAGTCATGTTAAGAGGCTGACAACACCTAATTTTGTTGAAATTGATGTTATTTAAACACTTTTTTAAGAAAAACTGCACACAATAAAAATACAAAAAAATATAATGTTAATTTTCATCATATTTCAAACACGCTAGACGGGCTCGATACATAATTGAACAAAATCGGCTCGATAGAAAATAATTGCAAAGATTGGTCTTAAAATCATCATTAAACGGTTCTATGTCTTTATTTTTTCGACGTATGGGTCTGCAATTAAAAACACGAAGTCAACATATTCATACCTACACGGCTAACGAGTCATATTTCACAAATAATCCATACTTTTGTTTATTTCTTATGATTTGTGTCTTATTTGCAAGATTTTAGACGCGCGCCAAGCTGCCGGAATAGTTTCTTCTCTTTCACTAACAGGCTCGTGAACCGTATGTGTGAAGAGTGGCGCTGCTTTAGGTCATTTGCTGTTGACAGCGCCTTAAAGGCGATGCGGCTAGCAACCCATCACTATTTTGATTCCATTTTCCATCTATACCCCCATAATCTTGTTAAACGTGGCCTGTAGGTCCTTTTTTATATAATATATTTACTGTCCAGTCCACCTCCTACATGATCGGAGCCTATGTTAGCTTGTTCTCTTGCATACCAGCTGCCTTACTATGACGTCTTAATGCGATTCAGTTTAGGTTCGCTCGCTGTCAGATGCATACTAAAAGTGATAGCTAAAACTTGAACTGAGTCGGAATTAGGACGTCATGATAAGGCCCCAGTTCTCGCTTTTGCTACCTCTCGTACTTTCATTCCACATACTAATTGTTCTTTTTTTCTTGCTTCTTCTTTCTTATACTTGTACCTGTAGGCCTGAAGATCTTATTACCTAGGGCTCTGGCTACCCCGTAAGGGCTAAAGACGTGATTTATGTGTATGTGTGAAACGGTGACGCTTCGCTCGGTCAGTAAACACGACTCGTCCAATCACTACCGCCATCTACTGGCGGCGCTATTCAAGTCAGCCTTACTAACGAGATCCAAAGTATCGGAAAATGCGCAATAATGAGTGTTTCCGGCTCAAAAAAAGCAATCGTTATATCGCTAAACATCGAAGGAGGAACTCCTCGTTTCCGCCTCATAAAGCCCACGGATCAGGGATGCCACAAAAAAGACTGTGATTGAGTCCGCTATTGTTTGATTGTATGTATGTATGTACTAGCGACCTGCCCCGGCTTCGCACGGTATATTATGCATGTATTGTACATGTATTTCCACTTGAATAACTATCTATTAAAAAAAAACGCATCAAAATCCGTTGCGTAGTTTTAACGATCTAAGCATACATAAGACAAACAGCGGGAAGCGACTTTGTTTTATACTACACACATAAAAAAGCCTTGGGATAATCATTATCCTTAGATAAATTTGATGTTATGAATCTGTAGTAATATGCCTTTATTGAAACGTTCAAAGTTGTCTAGGGATAAAAAATATCCGTAGACATTTTTGATGAGTGTATGTAGTGATGTATAACTCTTTATTATACATAGGTAAAACATATAAAAAAAGATGAATACAGGACAACACAAATGCACAAAGGCGAACTTATCCCTCAAAGGGATTTCTATACAAATGCTTTGTACGAATAAATTATCTGACTGGCAATACTATAATATAATATAATAATAAGATTTCCATCTCCAGCCTATATACGTCCCACTGCTGGGCACAGGCCTCCAGGCCAGCAGTGGGACGTATATAGGCTGGAGATGGATGGATGGAATAAGATTTAAGCTTTAGAGAATATGATGCGGTCCGAAGACTGTCTCATCGTCCTTTTATCTTTATACGTGCCGTGCCGGCACGTAAGTCTAGCGATGACGAGTCACGTGGAGGGGACCTGCACGGATACCGTATTTTATACTTCTGCGCATACAACGTCATCGCTAGACTTACGTGCCGGCACTTATACCAAACTGTGGTATAAAGCAAGAGTAGGCACACAGAAATTATTCTGCAAAAAGCCGCAAGTGACTCGTGATATTGTCTTTTTTTGACAGTGCAGGTTTTGGTTGCCAAGATGATCGCGAGAAAATTTATTTTATTTTCTTTATTGGGGGAAAAAAACAGATACAGACACAATTTAAAAAATAAACTATTAGGAACAAACATAGTGCAGAAAACTTAACCTATATCCTAAACCAATTCCCAGTAAGAGTTTGTGGTGCTTAGATGTGTGAAGAGAAGCAGCTGGCAACATTCTACTCTCGTGCTACAATGACGAAAAATAAATAAATTACTTATATCACAATAGCAACCCTAGCCGGTGTCGATTTTCATAAAGATTGTTTCTCAGCCGGTAAACAAGGAAAGTTCCTCGACATCAAAAAGCGATTCGTTGAGATAAACACGCTCTTCTTTTTTCAAAGCTACTCAGTCCGAGTCGGCAAGATATGTCCAAAGAGCTAGAGTATAATACTATGACTGTGACTGCAAAATATTATGTTCCTAAGATACTTCAGTGTTGCCAGTGAATTAAAAACATTTACCTCGCTACTCCGCTACTAAAGTGTAATGATAGCCAAGCCTGTGCGATGTAAACATCAATTTTAAAACCTTGTACAAAAATAATACCTCCAAAGTTAAATCAGAAGACAGTATTTCTAACGCAAAGTTAGCTTGTCCCATTGTATTGCGTTTCACCCTTACAAAAAACGTTGTTCACAGATCAAACAAACTGGAATAACTCAAAGATTCGAATTAAAATAAAACGGACCAGAAACGGGGTGATTAAATTCCACTCAATATCTTTGTCTAAGGTGAAATTTACGAATCGGGTTTGATGGAGGGACAAATTGATAAAGGCTGCTTTTAAAAAAGGATTGTTGGCTCGTTTTCGACGCAGCATTAAAAAAAAGCGACGCACTCCGGGAGTGCCGGTAGAAGTAAAAACAGCAGCTTAGATTAGATTTTAATGTTGTAACCTTCATGATGCTCAATTTGCGTATCGTACTGGCCGCTTACAAAAAAAAACGTACGTATTATCTATATCGGCAAACCTCTAACAATGTGCTGATGCCCTAGTACTTTTGCTCCACGACTCAACAAAAAAACACTTAAAAAATCGAACGCGATTCATTGGTATTTAAAAATAAGCTCTTAGAGGATCTAATATCCTGGTACTTAAACTCTCCCTCCGTCTTACGTCTGTCGCGAAATTATCAGTTTTTAGCCATCCCAAAAAGCGCAGTGCTGCTAAAGAAGTTATCAATTCAAAAGGGGTTTTTAAATGTGAGATGAATACAAATACAAATACAAAATACATTTATTATTATTTATTTATTTATTTGAAAAAAGAAACAATCTGGTATCGAACAAAATTGACGAATATCACACACACTTTGTTCTCATATCGTACGTAAACCGGATGACTATGAACTTTGGGTAAAAATTTAAATAAAATTGAACTCTTAAAGGATCCTTCCCCATCACTCAGGCAGGCAGCATTCCCGCGCTGTACTGCAAACTGCAATTGCAAGTCTTTGTGTTAAAATTCGAGGCGACTTTAAAGATGTAGGTTGATGATGAACTCATTCATTTTGATTAAAAAAAGAAAGACAGGGATAGACACAAACTAGAAACTTAAAGCGATGCTAACACAAATGTGAACTTAAAACATTGTATTTAATCTTGTAATTTATAGAATTTCACCGATCGACTTCCACTGATTTTCTTGTAACATATTTTTAACAATAGACTCACGCCCCTAAGGCTAACTACTGCACGGCCACATGGTAAAACCGAGTAAGTCCGTTAATCTGTTAATCACATTCATTATCCTATGTCTAGGGAATGGGCGACAATCTTAAGAATCATGTTATAGGCAGATATTCCCATTCATCAATCATGCTAAGCGTGGCCTTTAGGTCTTGATACCTTAGGCTCTGTCTACCCCGGAAGGGATAAAGACGTGATTTATATATGAACGTATGTTATCCTGTGTCTGTTCATTGGTGGCCTTCCTCATGCCACTGAGCTCGATCTTCAGCTCTCTTTCAATCCCTGCCCACTGCCTAGCGACAGGACGTCCCACGCAGTCTCTATACAATAAAATGTACATTCTTTTTTTCATTCTTTTGTTGTTCTTTCTTTTTATACACCATATATAAAACAAAGCAGAAACACGTTACTGAGAAAATTTCAAAGGTAAAAAACGGTCTAATTTTAGCGATTTGTCCCAAACAATTCAGGAACCGAAAGGCACTAATACCGAACAAGGAATCGTTGTGAATTTTTACCAAAACACACATCATCATCAGCCTATGTCCGTCCACTGCTGGACATAGGCCTCTCCCATGGCACGCCACTGAGCACGATCCTCGGCCACTCTCATCCAGCTCTTGCCAGCCGCCTTGCGGAGATCCTCGCTCCACCGAGTCTGAGGACGTCCTACGCTACGTTTGCCGATCCAAACACACATGCAAATTCATTATGAAAGTTCAATTCTCACAAAAAATAAGTAGGTACCTATTTACTCATAGTCAAAGTTAAGATAGCAAATACATTTCACAGAGCAGACAAAGAGTTCCAACCTCATATTTGATTTTAACTACAAACAATAATTTAAATACAATGTTACAATATTTCACTCCACAGTTATTTCATGCATTTTTTGCGGTACATTTTTCACACGAGCCCGAAATATAACAGCCATGTTTATAATGAACGATATACTGCCAAGTTTTTTTTTTAAACCTCGTTATGACGCAACAAAAGTAATCATAGCTTTACATCATAATATCCATTATAATTATTAGCTATTACGTAAAATAGTTAGGTACAGTTAAATTCATTTTTTTTGTATTTTTTTTTTTAGATTTGAACTTACTACGCAGCCGTGCAAGGGCAAGTAGGGGTGGTCATTAATAGAATACACGATATCGTTAGGGGATAAATCGGGGAGCGGGGAAACAATTTAGCCCCTCTTGTATTATACTAACTGTAGTGTAAGTTCGCCCGCACACTTACGACTACGTTCGAATTTGCATAATGGATGAATTACACTTAGCTTGATTAAGATTGTTAACCTTTCTATGTATTCGGTAGTTTTGGCTTTTTCTTGCACAGAATCACAAGTTTTATTTATTTAAAAATGAAAGAAAAATATTTTGATTATTTGTACCTATTTGTTTGCATGTTTATGTATGTTAGGTATTTCCGATTGACTTGAAATTTGGTAAGTAAACGTAGTAATAACAATGCAAGTTCAAGAGCAAAAAAGTTTTTATACTTTCAGTCCCGGGAAAGGACATAGTATACTTTTTATCCCGGGAAATATCATACTCGTCGTCCTGCGGGATAACGAGCGAATTCTGCGCAGACAGTCGCGGGCAACCGCTAGTTTATGTATTTTAAAGTACAGCTTAGAACTCTTTATACTTGAGTCCGACTCACACTTGGCTGGTTTCAGCACTTGACATTACTTATGATGACGTATAATATTATGTATGACTTATGTATGTGTGATCTGAGCCTCTAGTGTAAGTTTCTGACACGAAAAACGTATCAAACGCGTTCGCGTAAACGTCTCAATTACTATGTGATAATTGACAGCGCCGCTAGCGGAACAAACCGACGACAAACCTACTAATATTATAAATGCGAAAGTATGGATGGATGGATGTTTGTTTGTTACTCAATCACGCCAGAACGGCCCAACGGATCTGGATGAAATTTGGCACATAGATAGAGAAAAGTCTGGAATAGCACATAGGCTACATTTTATCCCGGAAAATTGCGTAGTTCCCGCGGGATAGCGATAAACGAATTCTTTGCAGACGAAGTCGCTGGCAACAGCTAGTTTCTCGTAGTATTTGACAGTTTAACGCAAACGTGATCGAGACGTATTTTGATATCGAAAACTTACACTAAGCATACTAAACAAAACAATTGACCGCGTTTATGCATTATGATGGGAACTACTAGGTTATGCATGCAATTTATGCTAAGTGAATATCCAAGACCTTTGGGTAGTTAGGCGTTGCACGAACAGGGGCCGTACCATGATGTCTTAATGCGTTTCAGTTTAGGTTCGCTCGCTGTCAAATTCATACTAAAAGTGACAGCCAAAACTTGAACTGCGTTTTGACAGACGGTTTGACAGACGGCGGCGAATGTTTTAAACATAACAAGTGGGGTGCGTGTCGGGTTACCTCCACGTGTGGCTAAGAGCTGCGGTTCGTTTCTGGATCCGTCCGGGGGAAGAGCAGTGCTTGGTCCGGTGCACCCTGGGCAGCGGCTAATGATTTCCTGGCAGTATCTGAGGGATATCATTGGCCGTTGGCTAAGAGCCCGACAGGGGGGGAGGGGGGTCTTAGACCGTGTTACCGTACGACGTTGCCGACATTTTGTCACAAGATTTTATCATTAAAATTTTAACCCTGACATTGGCGAAGTTGTCGTCGCTATATCGACTTGTAACGCCACAATCAAAGAAGAAGAAGAAGAAGAACATAACAAGAAAGTAGTGTATAATTGGGGGACCTGGATCAAACGAGATCCAGGATCCCCCAATCATACGTTATATTGATTACTGATCATGAATCAATACATTAATATATGTCAATCGAATTATCTGTTGAGCATATAATTACAGTACAATCCGATAATCAAGTGCTAGTTCAATCAAAAACTACTTCAATTAAATTCTAGTTCTAATACACTCTGAGCCAGAACCGCCACAAACACCATCGATCACAAATACTAGTCTTGTTTTATTTATGAACTTTGAATAGTGAAATAAAATGCACTGATATTATATTAATAACAAATACTCAGCATATCCTTTGAAATCTGGATAGTCAATATTTCCTTCACTCCATGTTATGCCACAGTTTTTCCTCATGCACCGCACCTGTTTTCGTTCTTCATCTGTTAACTTAGAATACGGGTACGGTGATTATATTAAACTATTTTGCGCATAATTTTCTGCAGCGAAGGCAAATTCCTTTATTATAAAATTATTCTCCTTCACCTTGAAGCCTTGCACGTCGACTATGTAAGTATTTGAATTCATGATACTTTCTTCGCAAACAAGAAGCAGTTCTACACAATAACGGTGGGGGATACTACTGATTGAAGCCTAGCGTATTGTTTGTATAAATAAATAAAGCACTAGCTAAACAACCAAGCTTTAGCTTACATTGTAAAACAGCGCTCCCCGTTTTCAATCACACAATGTTAATTACGTAAGTATTTGAATTCATATTAGTTTCTTCGAAAACAAGAAGCAGTTCTAGACTATGACGGTTGTGATACGACTGTTGAAGTCTAGCGTATTGTTCGTATAATAAACGATAATTATTATGCTCGAATTTCGCAGACGGTAATAAAATCAAATTATATCTTTAGGTTTATTCCTAACATTAGGAAGAAAGTAAACAAGGATTAAGTATTACATAATTTATTTATACAACATACATTTTTAAAGACACAAACATTATAATCAAATTGTTTATTATTATCCGCAGCGAATAAATAGAACACCATCATATCCTTCACAACACTACTATTTCTATACATAACATGCTCAGGTTTCTGTAACCACTCAGCGTAATGATTTAGAAACTTCCAATTAGATTGGTAGCAAGTCTATATAACATTTATCTATTTTAATTACTCGAGCTGCTACTCGTAATCCTGTGTAAAAGATTCGTGAACGTTTAGTTTTATAATAACTCTGAGTTATTAGCACACCAGAATAGTGCTCAGCGTTTAATATTTTGACATCATGACGACCATGAAGCTAACATTTATCAATGATAGCCTCGGCGATATCTCCTATGCTGATATTCATTTTGATTATATACTTATTATAAAGCTGTTACGTTGACAAATATTGGTATTACACAAATATATAATATGATTGTTAATTTATTTACATAAAAATATTATTATCTACACACCACTTATTTAAACAAGATACATTTTTAAAAGCACATGTTTTGGATACGGTTAATACAATTATAAATGTCGGAAGAAATCAAATATTTCTCACTAAGTGTTTTTAAATTAGGACAATTAAAGTCTTCTAAATTGTATACATTGTCACTTTCTATTATCTTCTACCACTTTTTCAGTACCTTTTGTATAAATACGCTTATTTTTACAAAAGTTAAATATCAAACTCTTATAATTGAAGTATGACACATAGCCCTCATACCGTAATATTCCTCTGTTTCTCTCTATCCATGAGGCTTGCAACCGTTCTTTCTTAGTTAAATTATAAAATGGATAAGGCGGTTTAATCAACAACACAATGACACCTTTTTTGCAAATAATTGCTATTTCTTTAGGTATAAATGTATGAATCTGAATCTGAATCTGAATCTGATGGCATCAATCTATAGTAACAATTAAAACCCTGATCGATGATTAATACAGAAGCTTACCAGCATTTGGCAAACTTCGTCGTTGCTGCATGTAAAGAGTACAGAACCTGTACTCCCTCACGTTCGTAAGCAAGTACTGCTGATCTACAGGCTATTACGAAATTATTTTATTCATAATGTTAATCGTTCGAATTCATGTAACCAGCAGCTTAAGTCTTTTAACACAAAATATAGTATTGTATTTAAAAGCATACGAGATCCAGGACCCCTCCAATTATACATTATAATGATCACTGATCGTGAATCAATACATTTATACATGCCAATCGAATTATCTGTTGAGCATATAATTACAGTACAATCCGATAATCAAAAGCTAGTTCAATCAAAAACTACTTAACTTCAATTAAATTCTAGTTCTAATACACTCTGAGCCAGAACCGCCACAAACACCATCGATCACAAATACTAGTCTTGTTTTATTTATGAACTTTCAATATTGAAATAAAATGCTGCAATAATAATTAAAACCATTTATTTAACTATTAATAAGATTGTTATATTCTATGTATAACTGTCTAATACGCTTAAATTTTTTAAAGCATACCTTTTTTTTGTTTAATACATTTAATATACGGATTGCCGACATTATTAAACATTTTATGCAATTCTTCAAAATTAAATATAAGATCACAATCAGAAGAAATTAAGATGCGCCAATCATCATTCAAATTAGTATTCGTCATTCAATTTCTTTATTCGAGAGATCGTTCATACTAACAATCATCTATTCAAAACATGTATTCAACATTCAACTTCGTCGTTCGAAAGATCGCAGTACAGTATTTATAGAATACTTCGCCATTACAATAACGTATAACTATTATAGGAGTCCGCTGATAGAGACTCCTCAATTCTATTGATAATATTTCGCACAGTCTGGTAAGTATCATCCGTCAAGACGTTTTACCGAGTATTGAGCACACAATCCGACTTCGCACTTACAGATTTGATCACTGTGATCAAATTTATCAGCATCAAATATTTCTATTCTGATTATTTTAGTAGCGACACCTCGGTTTGGTTTTTTGATGTATGAGTAAAGCATAGAATTTCTGGTTTTCTTTTACGAGCTAATCCCATCATTCGTGGTTCGGCCGAATGTTCTCGCGGCTGACTCGATGGAATAAAATTGAAGAGATGATCTTCCGTATCGTGAAAACCCGAATAAGCAATAATATTAATGTGAGTTTTATGTATAAGAGAGTTTATGGTTCGATTAAGACGTAGAATACTTTTTATCTGGAAATTACATAGTTGGAGCCTTTAGTAATAATTATGACTAATATTTAATTGAGAAATGGAAATAATAATTATAGCTTATTCACTAGAAAAAGTTAAATTGTTTCACTTTACTTACCAACATTTTCAGTGATAGAGAACCGCTCGCTTAGAAAATAAGTTATGAATTATTTCAGTGAATTTTTTTATAATTTATATTAATCGGAATGCTGGTCGTCAGAGTTCAAAATCGCTAATTTATTTCAAAGAGAGCTAACATTCCTTATAAGAAAAAATAATTATGCTGCGTCGGCAGTAAGATAACACCGACTGTGTTTACAACTATGCTGCAAAGATAATACTCGTCTGTCTGTACGACACATTAATGTTATTTTTTCCATACTTCTTGTGAGCCAGCAAACTCGCGAGTGAAGACTAGTTTTATGTAGTTTATTCTAATACGAAAAGATGGTAGCGGATATTGACCAATATGTATATGAAGCTAGAAGTTATTTTCCAGCATGCTATTAACGTTTATGTATACGATGCACAAATGAAAATTAGATAGTATTTTGTATACACACATGATTTGAACATTATTTAAAGCATAACTCAGAGTTCCTGTGACCCACGGTTTGGTTCCTGTTTCTGACTACCTCCTCCCCTCCGATACTCTTACCGAGTTCAGTACAGTTCTTGAGTATGAAATCATATAAGTATTCTTTAAAACTTTTTATTTTATACATAAGTTTCATGTAGAACCATACTCGGAACAATATTCGAATCCATGAATCAGTCAATCAATCCAACAATCAATCAATTAATCCGGGTCTGAGCCCGAATCGGCGATACCTCTTGAGACGCGCGAAAATAAAAAAAGCAAGCACGCAAGAAGCATCAAAACGTAAATGTTTAATTTAAATGATGTATAGTGTAACTTTAGAACTTAGCTCGATAGATTCCGAATAATATTCTATAAGTACTCACTTGTTATTGATCACATTGTTTTAAATGAAAAGTTTTCTAATAAATACTGAATGATTTCTATGCTGAAGGCGTATAATACAAACATGAAATCGGGTTGTATAAAAACCTACATCAATCCTATTTACCTACTTCAAAACCTATATCATCGGGTTCGAGTTCGAATTCACGACAGACCCATCCCTCAAAACCGGATCACATTACATAGACCTAAAAAATATATAAGAGCAGTGAGATTGAGAAGGTGTTACCGGTTAACAGATGGCGTCAATCTATAGTAACAATTAAAACCCCGATCGATGATTAATAGAGACGTTTGCCAGCATTTGGCAAGCTTCGTCATTGCTGCATGTAAAGAGTACAGAATCTGTATGTGTATTATGAATATTATTAACTATGTACTTCCTACTACTATTATAAAGGCGAAAGTTTGTAAGTATGGATGTATGGATGTATGGATGTTTGTTACTCTTTCACGCCAGTACGGCTTAACGGATCTGGATGAAATTTGGAACAGAGATAAATTATGGTCTGGAATAACACATAGGCTACTTTTTATCCTGGAAAATTGTGTAGTTCCCGCGGGATAGTGATAAACGAATTCTTTGCAGACGAAGTCGCGGGCATCAGCTAGTATTAAATAAAGCTATGCGTAAAGGTTATTACCCGCATTCGTTAGCAACTATCAACTATGTATGATTAGATCTTTAAAACTATGAAACGGATTTTGATGCTATTTCTTAATAGATAAGAGTCCTATTTTCAACAGATCTAACGCTTGCACAGTAGGCTGTTATGTTAAATGAGAAGATTACTACGCTTGTTATATTATTAAGACACTTCACGTAAAGTTAACTAGATTATAAGAATTCGTTTAACTGTATAGGTTCTAAGAATACTTAATCTCTGTGCACTGGCGACGTACCGGAGGCGCTGCAGACGCTACGTTGCGAATTCCTTTAGATAGCTCGCCTCGCGACGGTTCCGATGCACAGTTCGAGAGTAAAAGATAAGTCAGATCTAAAATATTATTCAGACGGTTCGGACCTGAACTTTCAAACATTATAATTAAATTGTGAATTGAACTTTTACATACAGTTTACACTGTAAAGTGAACTATTACCCAAAGTGTTGTCAAATCGATCAATATTGATTATTTACCGTTTACACTAAAAGGTGGACTTTTGTACGTATTTTGTGTTAAATCGAATAAAAACATTTGAAAGTGATAAAATAAACTTTATTTATTAACTCCACGTCCGAATCGCATATTTCGCTTATAAAGCAGGAGTTACATAATTCTAGACATCATATATAATTTTCGATGACGATGGATCGAGGAACGTGTAAAACTTAAATGGGGATGTGTTATATTACAGACAAGAGCAATTGGAAACGAAAATAAGGTTTATGTGTGCATTATGCTCTCTATGATAAACCTGTCCATATTTATCATTCAGCACCGTCCAGCGCTGATCACGGGAGTGTATAACAAAGACAGACTATTAAACAGTGTAACGATGTCGTTTATATTTCCCATTAAGTGTTATATTAACAAGCGGTTAGATAGCTTGAAATTTAAAGACTTAAGAAAGTGTGAGGCTAACACTTATGGCAGACCGTGCCTCAATTACACCCAACTACGGAATAGGTATTGCGAGGAGCATCATCACCTGCTGAAATTAACCTGCGAGGCCTATCATTACATAGGCCGAGGGTATGAGGATATCTCGCAAAGTACTGTGGCATGGATGGAGTTGAGTATGCGAAATGCATACGTTACTCGGTTCAACATCACCGCTGACTACGGACACAATCGATGGAAGGAGCATCTGACAGAGCTTGCTAGTCAGCAGCCGGAAATATTCCGTATCGCATGAGGTTCTGGAAATGAGGAACTATTTCCTAGATGAAGTGTTTAAAGGCGATCCTGACCCGCAAGCTCGTGTATTTAGTGAATTAAACATTGACATTTGTGCTAGGATTAGGAAGTATAGTATATCAGACTGGAGTGTAGACTATAATAACGAGCAACAAGCAGTTAATAGATATAATATTAATTTACACTATTTTAATACATGTATATTTAATCCGTTTAGTTCTATTACAAGATTTACACGACCAAAATCTTCTATCATATGATATGAAATGAAATGAAATATTTATTCGTAGTAAATGTTGTACAAAAAAAATTTAAAATAAAAAATAGAACCGCCTTCAATTCGCTACTTTAAAAATGTCAAATTAAAATTATTTTTCGGTAAGTGCTATCTAATTATTTATATGTTGAAGTCGGTGCCTCAGTCCGCCCCACTGTTATATTTATGTGTGATAAGCTTGGCAGAAGTGGACCTAGTCTATCTGCCTATTATAGTACCTATAAGTATATTTTTTTAAGTTCTCAATCATAGTCATATAATTATAATTCATTCAAATTTGTGCTTTTAAATACGATACTATATTTTGTGTTAAAAGACTAAAGCTAGTGGTTACATGAATTCGGTAATGTAAAATGAACAAACAGCTCGCTGTTCATTTTAACGCAATCATGTTTCAATAATGCGGATTTAATAAGGTATAAAATATCACTTCGAATCCCGCATAGGAAAGTCTAGAGTGTAAGGCATTTGATTTCCTAGGAAGGTTTAAGCGATATGTAGCAATTCTGTTTCTAACTGTTGTGCCAATTATTTCAATATGTTTACAAGCGGTTTCCGATGAACAATTTGATTTGTGCAAATTTGTTCTTAAATGAAATCTGTATTTATTTATAGCCATCTCAATCTGACAATGATCACATCGCATAAAAACATTGCTGAATGAGTCGAGGTAAGTAGGCGGAGCTGTAAACAAAAATATGATTTTATTGATAGTATTTAGTCATAGATTTATCTAATACATAGTACAGCGTGGTAATGCTGCGAGGGTGAGGGGGCACCTTTGTGCTGGGTATGTCGCGGGATGGATTATTCGACAAATTGTTTTCTTTTTGTGTATTTTTTTTTTACATTGTTTTTGATACAATAAAATATTTTTTATTTTTGTCTTCTTTATTTTGCACAATAAAGAGTTTACATACATACATACATATTTTATACATAGTTAATAATAAAGGTATAAATTAATATTAACACTATGTTGGTAAACCCGCTCTATAATGCACTAATCATGAATAACATACCAATTTCGTGATCATTAAATACAATAAGAATAAAAAGAAAACATAAAAATAAAACATTAATAGTAGTTGCTAATAAATATCGGAGTACAAGTTCTATATTCCCTACGAGTCAATGTAATAAAGTCTGATAAGTGCTGCCAAGCTGTAGTATTATCATCCGTCTGAGTTTTTATATTAACTATGGCTTGTCGCCATCTATTAACAGGTAACATGTTTTGAATCTCGGAGCACTTGTAAACTTTTAGTTCAATAAAGTGCGAACCTGTTTTTGAATGATTCTCCTGTCGTGAAAACCCCTTGGCTAGTCTTCGCGTGATATAAGACCGTAATTTACTAGACGTGGGGATGATACTCGAGGATCGCTTCTCATCCTCGCTATCGCTTCCAAAAAGCTCCGTAGCAGTTGTGCGGTGTGGTTTCACAGCTATGGGATTAATTTTGACCTTTTTTGAAGCACTTGAAGATGATTGTAGTGACTTTGCTTGGTTTTTCTTTATTTAATTATCTTGGGTCTAGTCTAGATCGTTGCTTAAAATGACGATCAAAAGAAAGAGATACATTTAATAATTTATTTGATTTGATTTGGTTGCATATATAAAAACTTTTTCATTCATGCTGAAATATATTTATTCCTTTTTTAAGCTCAATATAAACAAAGCATAATTATACTTCTAAACACACATCACACGAATACAATTTTACGATTTCTTAAAAAGAAAAACCAATACATAGCTCTAAATTACATTTAAAAATATAATAACCTTTTATATAAGACTGTTTTTTTTATTAATATCATATCTTCAATATGATAATATAATTAACTACTTATATACTTAAAGAAATCTTTTCAAATACGTACAAGGTATTTCGTATATCTATTAAAAAATTGTATTACAGTGACCCCAGGGGAGCGTTTCTATGTTACCAGCTAATATTTGCCTCTTGTCATCATTACTGTTTAAAACTACTTTGTTTACTTCCTGTGAATATAAAACATGTTTAATGGATTTAATCAGATTCATTTTTCGTCTAAAATTTTTTTTGGTGTGTAGCGCTGTTTTATAATCGGAAAGCTGTAATCGATTCGTTATAGGCGTTGCTAACAAATGTCGGAGTACAAGTTCTATATTCCTTACGAGTCGATGTAATAAAGTTTGATAAGTGCTGCCAAGCTGTAGTATTATCATCCGTCTGAGTTTTTATGCTGACTATGGCTTGCCGCCATCTATTAACAGGTAACACGTTTTTAATCTCGTCGCACTTGTAAACTTTTAGTTCAATAAAGTGTGAACCTGTTTTTGAATGATTCTCCTGTCGTGAAAACCCATTGGCTAGTCTTCGCGTGATACAAGACTGTAATTTACCTTTACCAGGTGCAGGGGTGATACTCGAGGACTGCTTCTCATCCTCGCTACCGCTTCCAAAAAGCTCCGCAGCAGTTGCGTGGTGTGGTTTCGCAGGTACAGGATTAATTTTGATCTTCTTTTTTGAAGCACTTGAAGATGATTGCGGTGACTTTGCGTGCTTTTTCTTTTTTTCACTCGATTCAGCCGGTCTCGCAGCTTCATCTTCAGAGCTTGACGAAGAAACTACAGCTTTAGATGAATGTTTCAATCTGAAAAAATAAAAAACGATCGTTAAATTAAATCGAGCTAATAAAATTTTTGCAGAGACTTGACTACATTAGAGGATATTCAATGAAAGTAATTAAAATATTGATTGGGTCTGATTAAACTTAAACAACATCATTCAATAACACAGAATAATCTTTAGTATCGAGTCGAATCAAAAGATAAATTGAATACTTACGTTTTGCTATGCTTCCTCTTTCTTATCTCACTCGATTCGGCCTGCATCGCTGACTCGTCTTCCGACGGAAATAGTGTTTCAGCATTGTTAGAGCTATAAATCTTCGACCTGAAATAAATATTAAAACATTTTAACTACAGTATTTAAGTTATCTATAATATTTGACCCTACTTTTCGTTTTATAGTAAGTATTTAAATAAGATAGAGGTATATTTAAAAAGTATCGTCATTCGTCTTGTTTCATACAATTTACTAGCGCAGCCCTCCCCGAAATTATAAAATTTTGCACTACTATAAGAATGACGCATAATAACATAGCATCATTAAACTATTATTCTTTACCGCTATTCGAATGACTCATAATTTTATTGATGATATTAAGTTAAATTACTCTATTCAATAAACAGCATCATTTATATTGAAGCCAGAATTAGTTAGCTTAACTCTATCAAATTCCAATATTTACACTACTATTCGAATGACGAATAATTTTATTGATAATATTAATGACTCCAATGTATAAAAACATCAACATTTAAATTATTAGACAGCATAATTGAAGCTAGAAAAGTAATTAACTTTTCTAGGTATCTATTCGAATAGATAAATAATAAATAAATATCCATCAGTCCAGAAATCCGCAACCTCGCTTTATAGTCGGTGTTATGTTACAAACGACTCGACTATTCAATCGTAATGATGGTTGCATAATTTAATAAATACATTTAGTTAATAAGATAGACACTTACATTTTTTTTGATGATGATCCTTCAGCTTAGGAGATGAGGTGATGGCTGGTTCTTTACTTTGCAGAGGAGATGAATGATGCACTAGATTCGGTATCAACCGCTTAAGTACTCTCTAATCCACGTGAATATCTTCCTTATACGGAAAGTATCCGCGTGACTTTAAAATAGGTCTCATCATGTATCAGCAGTAACCCTTTTAAGCGGTGTAATCTTAAACTTCTGCGTTAACGCTTAGTCTTAAATGGGAAGCGATGATTTTGTATAGTTTAATACTGTGGTTTTGCTTGGCCGATACGGATTTACTAACTGATTCACTAACTTCACAATTGGTTTTAGTTTATATAACCTATTGTGCGAAATAAAATAAAAAAACGTTTGTTAGTTTTCATATACGAGATCAACAAACAGACATACTTACCTCCAAATTCAGTGTATGTGGATGCAAATGTCGACATTGCAAATCATTGAGACTCATTTAGCATAGACATCTTTGATATATGGTTAGGTCTCATATTAACGATAAAACGATTTTACTATGCGATATTAAACCTTATGGTTTCTTTTTTATACTTAAAAAATAATATAAATAACAAGAAATTAGAACATTTTAACGATTAGTATTTTTGCAATACACTGGTGAGCAGTTCAGTAATGTCGGTGAGTGTGTACCTATTTTATTATACTTGTTATTATTTAATAATAATCAATATCCATACCGACGACTGGATAGCTGAGTGGTTAGAGAATCAGGCGACAAAGCTTGAGACAGATATTATGTATGAAAAATATGAAAGTTTGTTCTTGAGCTTCGAGTGTTTAATATATAAGTAAAGTGTTTAGTATTTAAGTATATATCTATCTATATAAGTATGTTTATTCGTTGGCCAGCACCTATAACGTAAGCTTACCTTACTTTAGACTCAGGTTAATCGACATCAATTGTCTCTGATATTTATTTATATAGTAATCCAATGCAAGCTTTATTGTAATACTCGATTTATAAATTTTAATGTCGTTTAGTCATGATAAGAATTCTTTTGTTAATTATCGATAAATTACGATTAATTGTTATCAAACGCCAATGTTACTGACAATTATTTGATTCAAAAATTTTGAATGTCTTTTCTTTACAGGATACAGAAGATCTCTTTAATTTTGTACCAGCGGATCAGCGTGCTACGCATGGAGCAGAACAAAGATCTACCACTCATGATGGCGCTTCTCGCAAGAGAACCAGAACCGAACTACCATATTCTTCATACATAAAAAGAACTGTAAAACGTGCGACAAAAATAATTAAAATAGAAATTTATGACGCCGAGAACGCACCGAAATCTGAACATTCAATGTGTACTTGTGAAGCAGAAATCTGCGCCCAATATGTTGTGAAGGGTATATTATTTGATGACGTATATAGCGCAACTAAAGATATCATAAGTAAAATTCAGGATGATATGGATTTGAGAATAACTAAAATGTGTTAGTTAAGTATAATAATGTACTACTATATTGTCTACTTATTAAAAATAAAGGAGTTAATGTAATATGATATGTTTTATTTATAATAATTCAGATACTTAACTATAGCGTTAATAATCTTATATAATTACGAGTCTGAACGCTGAATAAATAAATTTAGACTTCAATTTAGAATTACGTAATTAAATTACTATTCAAGAATCAAATAAAATAAATAAGTTTCTGCGTAAGACACGTAATATAACATAGTCAGCATAGTAACTGGTGAGCGAGGTAGGTCTGTTGCACAGTGGTGTGCAGCGGATTCTGCTCTAGGGTAGGCTGGATACTTTTCTGATTGAGCTTTCAATCCAAATTGAATACCTAGTAGAATGGACAACGGTTTCTCATGAAATATGCATCACTGATGTTACACAATAATGATAACATATTACCTATTTAATATCTTACCCGTTTCGTACGTCAAAATCAGATTATTGAATTATATTAAGCAATTTATAGTGAAGCATATCGAAACCTTACATTAAGTATTCTCTTCTTACAATAAATTTATAAACAAAGAATTATTGATTAAATAAAAAAATAACAAAATTGAATCCCTGTTTCATATTATAGCATCGCTAGTGAAAGATGACAGCTTAAAAACTCGGTCTCACCTGAGCCGTTGTTTATACTACGTCTCAATGATTCGTCAAACAACACGCCATTATCACGAATGCACTAGCTTGCATTTTCTCTATTGCTAACAAAGAATTTAATATCGTAAGTATTTGAATGATAATATGATTGTATAAAAATGGTGACTTAATATATATGTTTGCTCCATAACCAACGATATCAGAGTGTACCTATTAGAAATAGAATTTAATTGAAGTAGTTTTTGATTGAACTAGTATTTGATTATCGGATTGTACTGTAATTATATGCTCAACAGATAATTCGATTGACATATATTAATGTATTGATTCATGATCAGTAATCAATATAACGTATGATTGGGGGATCCTGGATCTCGTTTGATCCAGGTCCCCCAATTATACACTACTCAAGAACTAATATTGATTCCCCTTTCCATCCATACACCCACAATAATGCTAAATGTGTTCTATTCTATAGCTCTCGTTAACTTAAGCTCTGTATACCCCGTAAGGGATAAAGACGTAATTTATATGTACCTATGTATGTAGAACTAATATCTAACTAATATTATAAATGCGAAAGTTTGGATGGATGGATAGATGGATGTTTGTTTGTTACTCAATCACGCCAGAACGGCCCAACGAATCTGGGTGAAATTCGGCACATTATACTTATCTTAGAGAAAAGTCTGGAATAGCACATAGGCTACTTTTTATCCCAGAAAATTGCGTACCTAGTTCCCGCGGGATAGCTATTTATAAACGAATTCTTTGCAGACGAAGTCGCGACCAACAGCTAGTTAACAATAAAACTGTATGTGTGCGCCCGATCTTCCCCCCAACAGAAACAAAATAAATATTATATCACAATTATTATTAATAACGTTATTGAATAATCCAACGATAATACAGTATCGAATTAAGGCGTTATCTGATTTATAGATGGAATTATAAAGTAGAGAATAGTTAAGTGGGGGAAATATGCGCCGTGCCTTTGCCACACGCTTGCCCTATGCCACTAAGGCACTGAACCCACCGCCGACGATGAGAGGGAAGCGAGTATAGCGGGTTGTCGCTTGCTCTTACTATAAATCGATTTTTTTAGAATTAGAAAGAAGGTAACAATATTGACATGTCTTTTTGTAGAAAAACACTTTTCAAAAATTGGTAAGTGGAACATATAAAACCATAACAAAACAAATCACGTAATTCCAGGGATTTTTTGTAACTTGCTGTTATTTATTTTACTGTTTTTTAATAAAAACACATGTCAAGATTGTTTACCTTTTTTCTAATGCTGAAAAAAACGAAGTATAAATAGGAAGAATTAGTAGGGAGAAAGTCCTCGCCGGCTGTATCAGCCAGGCATCAACTAAAAACATGTCTGTCTCCTTTGCAGACAATGGAATCTATAAATTGTTTGTTTCTTCGGCGAGAATCGTCGATATCTAATCGCTTTCTCGCTCTCGGTGGGACCAGTGCCTTAGTGTACGGTCTGAGTGGACGCCCGAGCGGAGCGTGCAGCGGAGCGGGGCGTGCGGCGTACATGTTAAACACAAGCAAATGTATGTGAGTGTCCCGAGTGAGCGTTGTAGGTATAGAGCTTTGCCGCTGCCCGCTCCGCCGATGAAATGAGCGAAAATCTTATGAATTATGTTGCAGGCGATGCAGCTAGCAACCCATCGCTATTGATTTCCCTTTCCACCTATACCCTCACAATCATGCTTACCGTGGCTAGCTCTGTCTACCCCGTATTTATGCGTGTATCTAAATATATAAAAGAAGAAGAAACTGACTGACTGACTGACTGACTGACTGACTGACTGACTGACTGACTGACTGACTGACTGACATATCAGCGCACAGCCCAAACCGCTGGTTCTAGAGATTCCAAATTTGGCACTGTAATGATTATTTTTTTATTGGTACACTACCAGTGTCTATTCCCATTACTCAAACAGCCCTGTCATTCAGTTCGTATTAACTCTGTGGGAACAGTGTTGCTGTAGGTAAATTCTATTCGTCCCGTAGCTGTCAATAAGTAAGTATTGGTTAAAATATTTTCTAAATGGTTTGGTATTTTATCTTTTGGCTTCTTATCACTTTGTTTTGAGAGTATTTTGATATTTTAGAATTTTTGAGCCGCAACTTAATTAATTTTGTTAAATTTCGCGTGAGATGTCAAACTGCGATTTTAGGATGGCAACAATCCGACGGCCATTATTTTCCTTCGATCTCTGTACCGATTGAGGAACGAGTACACTACGAAATAATCAAATTGTTTGTTATCTTCGAAATCTGGTAAGATTTGATCAAAATTTGTATCAAATCGTTGCCAAAGTTCATTGGAGTGCGGCGCCTTAATTGATTTTTTGGTTTTAGGGCAGTTACGGCGATCGACCATATTTTCATTAGCCGACAATTCGACCCAAAGTGTCGCCTGTTTATTAATATCACATGTATTTCGGACCCGGGAATCATTCCCTGCCGTGTAAGTATGACAGAAAGTGCCTACAGTCAAAATATTTACATGGTTGACGTGTTATGTTAAACCAAGGTGTCGTTTCAGTGACCTAAAAGTAGTTGAGTACCTGTGCTTGAGACCAGTTGGCGGTTCCAGGGCTCCTGGAGTTGACATTGGTCAACATTCCCAAGCAGGACCATTATCCTCCGACAGGTGAGCCACTTTTCTAACCTCCGATTTAACCCTGCACTAGTCTAGGTAACCTAGATCACGGCCAGAGCCTTCCGCTACGCCCGTGTTTCATATTACTTAAAATTAAAGCCTCGTGGCTTGAAGGTAATCCAACTATCTTACCGTTTACCCCTAAAAATAACTACATTTCCCCTAAAATTGGCGTATTGCCTCTGTTACCCCCATCCTGCGTTGGTTCGCTTTGTAATTTACGTGTTATTAATTAAGCTAACCGTTCCAGGAGGTTTTTGGTACCCCTGAAGAACCGTCCCATCCCTCCGGGTCCAGCACCGAGCCCTGCGTGGCAGCTGCTCGGCAAGGCTTCCCGCCTTGTTCCCAGGAGCTCCGCAGCCCTCAGCTGAGTCGTTGATTTAGTAGATAATTTAGCAATAAGAAGCGTTATCGATCAAAACCGTTAATTAGAACCCTCCCCTTAAGGGATTTTGTTAATTAGCTTAACCCTAAGTTTAAACCTTAGTTATATTAAAAACTATACCCTAGCGTACCCTTCTCCCCTTTCGGGGTTCTTGTTTTGGAAAGAAAATATAGTTTGTATATTACCTTAACCGTGTTTACTTTTGCTTACCCGGTAGTTCAAATTTTAACCATTTCATGGCGCCCGAACTTAATTTTTAACGTTAGACTTGTCAGGTCGCCATGCTCTGACGAGTATTGATCGATAGCGCTTGAGTTGTACTTTTTTTTTATTGACAGCCTTAGTGTATTTACAGTCTTAGTACCATAAGGTGTTTTCCATTCTGACTGTTACTGTTTATGACAGATATTACTAACGATATATTACCTATTACTGTATTAATAATTACAGCTGCACGGAACTGTAGCTTACTCATATTGATTAGTAATTTTTACCGTATTGTTGTTGCTCTCGGCAGGGAGTAGTGGTTACTGTGTGCATTGGGGGAGATAACTGTACTCGCCAGGTTTATATTTATACAAATATTTCGACTTTTACTTATATTTTTACACAGTTTAAAACTAATTGTACCTACTACAAGATTACTTGTGCATCAACAATATAAAGTCTATTGTTTATTATAAAACTGACAACTCTTGTAATTGATCGATCACGCTATTCTACGTTTAACAATACCTACTAGTATTTTGCCAACAAATTTTTTTTTCCTCGCTGGTCTACTTTGATTTGTTTTGTAATGGAGGAACGCCCGATTATATTCAACTTGTTGCATAAGGACGAGTTAGAATATGAAGTTAGCATCCGGGATGGTACTCCGGCCGCTAGTATCGCGGACTTACGAGCCCAGGTTCGTAAATTAAATATGATCATACCTACTAATGAAGTCGCCGAGTTCAGCGGCGAGTTGGCGCAAGAGTTAGACGCTATCGCAGGCAAACTAGCGGAGTTGGATTTGTTGTTGCAGGAGTCGGCAGATAAACGAGGATCCTTAAAAGTGCTTAATCGGGTGCAAGCGGTTGCTCACCATCTTTACCACCGTATCACACGCCTTAACCCCTCCGAGGCCGAATCCAAGCGGTTTACGGAATTATCCGATAAATTAAATAAACTACTTAATAAAATAGACACGGTTATGTCTAACTTCCGCAGTGCTTTGTCTACGGAAACAGTAGTCGAGTCTAACATACCTACTACTAATATGTCCTCAAACTGTAGATGCGGTTATCATGCGAATGTACACAAGTTAAATTTACAATATAACGGTCTTACTTGCGTTAAAACTTTTCTGAGAAAATTAGAACAATTAAGAGTGTCACGTGGAATTTCAGAAAATGATTTATTACGTTCGGCTTGCGAATTATTTACGGACGGTGCAGCGTCCTGGTTTGATGGTCTCGACGAGCCGGCGATCAGCTGGGCAGAGCTAAAACAATGGGTACTATTGGAATACCTGCCAGCTGACTTTAACGAGCGCCTACTCGACGAAATCAGGTCCAGGACACAGGGCACAGAGGAGAGCATAACGAACTATTTGAATGTTATGCAATGCTATTTCGCTCGCTTAGACCAACAATTGTCGGAGTCCGATAAATTATACATCGTAATGAAAAACGTGCGTCCTTACTACTCTAAACAATTAGCGTTATTAAATATAACTTCACTATCAGATCTCAAAACTAAGTGTCGTCTACTCGAGGCTGCCAGTCAACGAGCGAAGTTGTTTTCGGAACCAACCACAGATACCCGAGGATTATTAGCGGGAGACTTAGCGTATAAACCGTCCTCGAAGAAAAGTCACGTGTCCGTGGTAACAACTAACGAACATTTTTGTGTCCGGTGTCGAGTAAATGGTCACAATTTAAAAGAGTGTAAGGCACCTCATAAACTAATTTGTTATCGCTGTGGTGAAAATAATGTAACCGCGCGGACTTGTCCAAAGTGTGCACAATTAATTACAAAAAACTAATAAACCGGTCCCAGAGTATGGCTGGCTCCGTGTTTAATTCTAAATTACCCTCTCATTTAAAATTAAAAACATATCCTCATAGTACTACATTTAAAAGTAGAATATTCAATAATAACAAAAACCATACATTACCGGAGTTGACTCACGTACCTATACCTACCTATACCAAGGTACCTATCTATACTAATAGAAATACCAATAATACCTACCAAAATTCAAAGTTACACAGTATTCCACCAATAAATACCAACCATAAGAACCACCCTTGCTCCTTTCCCCCCACTAACCAAATTGATACCCCCTCCGCGCTTGTTAATGCTTGTTCACCAACTAACAATCCCACCCACGCAACGCGATCCCTTACTAACACGAAGACTAAAAGTATCCCACCAGTATTTAACACCCCCACCCACCCGTACCCCTCCCCTCCCACTAACAAAATTAACGCCCCACACTCGCTTATTAACGCTTACCCCCTTATTAAAAATCCTTCCGACGCAGCGCAATCCTTTACCTATCCTAACTTTAAAAAATCCTCGCCAAAACCTACGAATACTATTATTTACCCTACCAGTACCACTAATACTACCCAAATACCGATTAATACTACAACGTCCGAATCACCAAACCCGAACACTTCTTCAAATAAGAAGTGCTACCAAACGATATTCTTTTACAATTCTTTGCTACAATACAATTACCCTAAAGATGTTAAATACAACAAAACAATTTATCGTACCCATAAAACAAAACATCCGCTGAACACCAACGCAAGCGCGATTAAATCATCCCAAACACCCCCCAATATAACCGCACAAAATTCATCAATACCCATAACTTCTGAGAAACACCTCCAGGATTCGTACCCAATAAAAGTTGAAAATTTAAAACACCACCCGACTTCACCTCCAATTAAGATAGAACCTTCTCTCATTAATTTCACCTCAGCGAAACACCACACGAAAGATACTTTCTTAGATAACCAACGATTAAAAACGACTACTACGTTAAAGAAACAATCGCCTACTACATACACAGATCCGGTTGACTGGCAGGCTTGGCTGTCGACACTTAAATCGTTTTTGAATAAAAACCCTCATTCAAAATTAAATAGTTATATTGAAGGACAAGATTTGCGTCCTTACCTAACTGTGAAAATTTACGACATTCAGTACAACGGTCTCTTGGATTCGGGATCGGAGATTTCTATACTCGGCGGTGACACGTGTAGGTATTTCAAGGACACGGTTACTATCCACAAGTCTCCTGATCTTGATCATATTATTACGGCGAATGGTTCAGCTTCTCCAGTGTCGGGTTATGTTCTATTACCAGTTATGGTGGGTGACAAAACTTCAATTGTAAAATTCTACGTCATACCTGGTGTTTCAACTAAATTACTATTTGGTATTAACTTCTGGAAGTCGTTTAACATTGCTCCAGATGTACTTAGTTTATTAAACAACGGATGTTCCTTCTCAGACGAGGAACATATATCTACTATTACTTCGGAAGTAAGATTTATACAGGGATTAGACTCATTGTCGTTGGAAGAGCAAGCACAGGCTGAAGACCTATTGAAACAGTTCGAGTCCATTTCTTCAGAATTAAAAGGCCTAGGGCGTACACACCTGCTGACTCATACCATTAACACCGGTGACGCGAAACCGATTAAACAACGGTATTACATGCTGTCCCCGTCTAAGTTGAAAGAGTTAAACAAGCAGCTGGATGAGATGTTAGATCAGGACGTTGTCGAACCTAGCTCCAGTCCTTGGAACAATCCGGTTATAATGGCTCCTAAAGCTGACGGCACCCTTCGATTCTGCCTCGACAGTAGAAAGTTAAACGAACTATCGAAGCACGATGCCTACCCTTTACCTTACATCAACCAAATACTGGACCAACTGGGTAACGCTAAATTCTTGTCCTCTCTAGATCTGAAGTCTGCCTTTTGGCAAATTCCTCTTGATTCGCAGGAGTCTAAAGAAAAAACCGCATTTACAGTCCCTTCCCGCGGTTTATTTCAGTTTAAGGTCATGAGTTTCGGCCTGACTTCGGCCCCTGCTACCCAGCAACGACTCATGGACGTACTGTTTGGGCCAGAATACACTAGTCGTATTTTTATCTATTTAGACGATATTGTTGTCGTCTCGGAAACCTTTACAGAGCATCTTGCCTTACTTCGTACCGTTTTGGATCGTCTTCGTTACGCTAATCTTACCATTAACTTGTCCAAGTGCAAATTCTTCCGCAAGGAACTTAAATATCTGGGCTTTGTCGTGGACGAGTTCGGACTACGCACCGACCCCGACAAAGTCAAGGCCATAATTGATTTTCCAATTCCGGCGTGCCGTAAAGACGTTAAGCGCTTCTTAGGTACTGCGTCCTACTACAGGCGCTTTATTAAGAACTTCAGTAATATTGCAGGCCCTCTAAATCAACTCACTTCTACTAAAAAGGGAGCACCTCCTTTCCGCTGGTCACCAGAAGCTGATAACGCCTTCTGCGAGCTGAAAAAGGCCATGACTACGGCTCCAGTTCTTGCTTGCCCTGACTTCACTAAGCCATTTACAGTTCACTGTGACGCGTCCGATTTCGGCATTGGGGGTACACTTACCCAGGAATTCGAAGGTGAAGAGCATCCCCTGGCGTACTATAGCCATTCGTTATCCCCACCGGAACGGAACTATTCGGCTACCGAACGGGAGGCCCTAGCTGTTGTTAAGGTCGTGGAGCATTTCAGGCCCTACCTCGAAGGCGATCAGCAATTTAAAATCATCACTGACCATTCCAGTCTCAAATGGTTTCTAAATTTAAAAAACCCTACGGGACGCCTCGAACGTTGGGGTTGTCGCCTCTCCCCGTACAATTTCGTAATCGAGCACCGTCGTGGCTCAGACAATATATTGCCGGATGCTTTGTCAAGGTCCGTTGCTCTTACCCACACAGGCTTCTCAATACCAGTCTGTCTTATTAATACTGATTTCATACTGGATACTTGGTATCTTACCCTACGTAAACGTTGCGTGGAAAACCCAGCATCGTGTCCTAACTATCAAATTACAAACGATCGTCTTTACCGTTACACTAAAAGTAACAATTCATTAAAAAAGGACTTCGAGTGGAAGGAGGTTATACCGGCTGACTTCAGGGAGGAAATTTTGTATGAAAATCACTCGGTTCCCACCGCGGCGCATCTCGGGACCGCGAAAACCTACAAGAGGCTTAGGCTGCGGTATTTCTGGCCCGGGATGTACGCAGATGTGATCCGTTACATCGCCAATTGCTCCGTGTGCTCAGCCTATAAGCACAGCCAACAGGCCACTCCCGGTTTTATGGGGAGTGCTAAGGAGTGTTCGCGTCCCTTCCAGTGCCTCAGCTTGGATCTAGTTGGTCCACTTCCGTCGTCGAGACAACTTAACACGTATATCCTGGTAGTTTTGTGTTGCTTTACTAAATACTGTATGTTATTCCCCATACGCCGTGCCACTGGTAAGGTGATTTCTCAGCGTTTAGAGAACCATGTCTTCATGGTCCACGGGATTCCTCAAACTATTATAGCAGATAATGCCTCCTACTTCACGGGTGGTGAAGTACATCAATTATTCGCTACGTATAACATCCCACAGCTCCATTATACGCCCGTATATTCACCACACTGCAATGACGTGGAAAGATATAACAGAACGCTGATGACCGCGGTCTCGAGCTTCGTCGAGTCCGACCACAGAACATGGGACGTCAATATTGCTAAAATCCAGTTCGGTCTTAACACATCCGTTAACGAATCCACATCTTTTTCCCCGTTCTTGTTAGTGCACGGACGCGAAGCGGTGCCGGACGGAACGATCTATGGCGATCCGGAAGCTGTGGAGGAGATTATATTCTCTTCGAGACGAGATTATGTAGATAAGATCATCGTACTCAGAGACATCTTCTCCACAGTGAAAGACTTGCTAAGGAAGGCCCATGACCGTAACATTAAGCATTATAACAGTAAGCGTCGTGACGTTGAGTTTAACGTGGGTGACGTTGTGTGGAAGCGGACGTTTAAGCAAAGTAATGCTGGTAGATACTTCGCTGCGAAGTTAGCACCAAAGTACGAGAAGTGCCGCGTACTTCGTAAAATATCCCGGTTAGTTTACGAACTAGAAGACATGAACGGTAAGCCATTGGGGAAGTGGCATGTAAAAGATTGCAAGCCACCTTCTACCAATGCCACTTAATTGGAATTGACTTAGGATATTCCCCGGACGGTTCCGTTCCGTTAAGACCGCCGAACATCCTTTGGGATCATTGTGTGAGTGTCCCTCGCTCGTTAACGTACCACTGTACTACTGTACCGTAGGCCCCGATGCGACTATCTCCAGCGTCGGCCGCGCGGATTTAGTCGATGCCAAGGTACAGTAGGACTCGTGATTCTGGGCCGAGAATCCGTGCCATAATTTAATTTACGCTAGCCGGTGGTAGGACCAGGTGCACGGTCCGTCCGGATAGCTACCACCATCCTACTCGTAAGCCTACCGATACCGTGGTACCCATACCGCCGTGGTTCAGTTTGGTGAGTAGGATTTCCGGTTGACATTACTGCACACGAGGTTTACATAATTTACCCTCAACTCAGGCTGTTACGTCAGCTTTAATTTTTTAACTCGTAGTAGGGTCGGGACTGGATAACCACGTCCTCCGCTAGTGGCCCAGTTCCGAACCTATGATTTATTGCGTCTTCCCCGAATAGGCGAAGACGACGAGGCTATTTTCCCTAGTCCTCTAGTGTTTCAGACACTATAAGCCAGCGATATGCTCGATTACTTAGTTTAAGTTGTAGTGGGAAGAGGTCTAAGTTAGTCGTTTCACGTTAGACAGCTTATTCTTCGACCCATGATTTATTACGTCTTCCCCAAACAGGCGGAGACGACCGATTCCACTCTGGGGGCTAACTACCCTAGCCTTCTGGTATGTTCAATGGTATGAGTCAGGCGTGCGTTCTATCCCTTAATTTTAAGTTGTAGTGGGAAGGGGCCTAAGTTAGTCGTTTCACGTTAGACAGCTTATTCTTCGACCCATGATTTAATACGTCTCCCCCTGAATAGGCGGAGACGACCCTTCCACATTGTCTATTTCCCCCTCGCTACCTTCTTAAGGAGCGAGGACAAACCGGCATTTTTGTTGTATTTTTTTAACTTGTAGGTTGTAGTAGGATCGGTACTGGACAACCACGTTTCCCGTTAGTGGCCCAGTTCCGAACCTATGATTTAATACGTCCCCCCCTCTAAATAGGCGGAGACGACCCTTCCACGTTGTTATCTCCCTGCTTCCTTATTGGGAGCGAGGACAAATATAGTTAATAAGTTGTAGTAGGTTTGGTACTGGATAACCACGTCCTCCGCTAGTGGCCCAGCTCCGAACCTATGATTTCACACGTCTTCCCCCAAGACAGGCGAAGACGACCCTACCATATGGTTTTCTCCCTGCTTCCTTATTGGGAGCGAGGACAAATATAGTTAGTAAGTTGTAGTAGGTTTGGTACTGGATAACCACGTCCTTCGCTAGTGGCCCAGCACCGAACCTATGATTTCATACGTCTTCCCCAAGACAGGCGAAGCGCTTTTCATAGACATTTGGTTCGTAGTGGTAGGTCGGGAGTGATCGTGTTTTGACTGCAACGCTACACGTGTCAAATTTCAATATTGTTCGGGTTCTCTTTTCCGTCAGTTAATCCTGTCCGGCGTTAAATAAGCCTACACCAGTGTGGCTTAGGACTACGTTGTCCCTATTAGCCAGCACGTTGTCGAGAGCGGATGGTGACTCTAGTGGTGCTGTGATAGGACTATTTTTTTTCTTTTTTCTTTCTTTTTTTCTTTTCTTCCCCTTTTATTTTTCAGAATCCGCTACAGGCTGTAGAATACCTGAATCGGTTGATCTGTATATATTTTTATGGAACTCTTTGTGGATCTCTTCGTGGATCTCTTTTAAGAATCCGTCAAAGGTGTAAATAAGCCGAGCACCGGTACAGAGGGTGACTCAGATACCTACGACTGGTTTCTTTCAAATTATTATTATTATTTGTTCAGTATTTCTTCACTTACCTTCGGGCGTTGCAGCGCAAAACACGTTCAGTTCCTGATTTTAGGTACTTACATGTTAGTTGAAGTTTTAGTTGAGTCATCGCTAGGGATGCGACTTGTTTACACTTTAACAGGTTTAGGGTTCCGTGTTTTCGTTAACTACGGTCGTATTACTACCTACCTACCTATCGTGGTAACCGTAACTGGTAACGCGCTTTTAAATATTTACTTAGTTGTCTTTGACAAATGACTTAACTTACCTGTAGGCTAAGTTTAATTGCTGTATTCTTTCAGTTTTTCGTCGTCGCTTACTGCAGAGCAAGTTAATTTAACTTTTATTTTCCAGTTCGCGCAAGCTGAGGAGAATAGTTTGACAGTTTACATGCTGCAGTACCGTAGGCCTAGAGGCATTCGTTTCCAGCGTCGGCCCCGCGGACTCGAATGATGCCGAGGTGCTGCAGTACCTGTGTCTCCTGGGCCGGGAGACTAGGGTTTTGTTGCCTTCTGCAGGTTGACCTTTTTTGTTTTTGAATGTAGGTTCCGGCATTGCTTGTAGTGAGTTTGTTCTAAGCTCGAGGGCGAGCTTGAATTTTCCTGCTCAGTTCCTTCCGGCGTAAAATTCTCCCGGTTGAGGGGGTGTGTAATGATTATTTTTTTATTGGTACACTACCAGTGTCTATTCCCATTACTCAAACAGCCCTGTCATTCAGTTCGTATTAACTCTGTGGGAACAGTGTTGCTGTAGGTAAATTCTATTCGTCCCGTAGCTGTCAATAAGTAAGTATTGGTTAAAATATTTTCTAAATGGTTTGGTATTTTATCTTTTGGCTTCTTATCACTTTGTTTTGAGAGTATTTTGATATTTTAGAATTTTTGAGCCGCAACTTAATTAATTTTGTTAAATTTCGCGTGAGATGTCAAACTGCGATTTTAGGATGGCAACAATCCGACGGCCATTATTTTCCTTCGATCTCTGTACCGATTGAGGAACGAGTACACTACGAAATAATCAAATTGTTTGTTATCTTCGAAATCTGGTAAGATTTGATCAAAATTTGTATCAAATCGTTGCCAAAGTTCATTGGAGTGCGGCGCCTTAATTGATTTTTTGGTTTTAGGGCAGTTACGGCGATCGACCATATTTTCATTAGCCGACAATTCGACCCAAAGTGTCGCCTGTTTATTAATATCACATGTATTTCGGACCCGGGAATCATTCCCTGCCGTGTAAGTATGACAGAAAGTGCCTACAGTCAAAATATTTACATGGTTGACGTGTTATGTTAAACCAAGGTGTCGTTTCAGTGACCTAAAAGTAGTTGAGTACCTGTGCTTGAGACCAGTTGGCGGTTCCAGGGCTCCTGGAGTTGACATTGGTCAACATTCCCAAGCAGGACCATTATCCTCCGACAGGTGAGCCACTTTTCTAACCTCCGATTTAACCCTGCACTAGTCTAGGTAACCTAGATCACGGCCAGAGCCTTCCGCTACGCCCGTGTTTCATATTACTTAAAATTAAAGCCTCGTGGCTTGAAGGTAATCCAACTATCTTACCGTTTACCCCTAAAAATAACTACATTTCCCCTAAAATTGGCGTATTGCCTCTGTTACCCCCATCCTGCGTTGGTTCGCTTTGTAATTTACGTGTTATTAATTAAGCTAACCGTTCCAGGAGGTTTTTGGTACCCCTGAAGAACCGTCCCATCCCTCCGGGTCCAGCACCGAGCCCTGCGTGGCAGCTGCTCGGCAAGGCTTCCCGCCTTGTTCCCAGGAGCTCCGCAGCCCTCAGCTGAGTCGTTGATTTAGTAGATAATTTAGCAATAAGAAGCGTTATCGATCAAAACCGTTAATTAGAACCCTCCCCTTAAGGGATTTTGTTAATTAGCTTAACCCTAAGTTTAAACCTTAGTTATATTAAAAACTATACCCTAGCGTACCCTTCTCCCCTTTCGGGGTTCTTGTTTTGGAAAGAAAATATAGTTTGTATATTACCTTAACCGTGTTTACTTTTGCTTACCCGGTAGTTCAAATTTTAACCATTTCAGCACGTAGGTTCCTTATAAGGTCTAGGGGTGCACTAAGAAAGGATTTTTCAAAATTCGACCCCTAAAGGGGTTAAATGGGGGTCCAAAGTTTGTATGGGGAAACAAGATTAGTTAGACTATTTTATTCGAAATTTCACATGAGTATTCCTAACGATAAATGAGTAAACACCTGTTTCAGGTTTTTTGAAAATTTAACCCCTAAAAGGGGATAGGGGGTGACAAAGTCTGAAAATCAACGTGGGTATTATTATTATTATATTATAGTGGGTAGTATTGTTTGTACGGTTTATTGGGTCGCTGATTACGAAAACAATAACACACACACACAAATTTCCGGGAACGGGAAAAAACGGGATTTATTATATTCGATTCCGAGTGACCGTATCTAAGTCACTATACTTAATAAATATACTGTTCAAATTTCGTACACAAGGAGATGATTACAAAACTAAGAAAATAATTTCAGGATTTTTGGAAATTCTCACGGGATAAGGAAAAACGGGATTTATATTATACCTATTCAGTTCAAAATCCTGAACTATAATTACTAGACTTCAAATTTGGCATAGAAGTAGGTGAGTATAATAGTATAGTAAAATAAATAAATAAATAAATAATAATAGTAAAAAACAGTTTTAAGGATTTTCGAAAATTCCAACGGGATAAGGAAAAAACGGGATTTATATTATACCTATTCAGTTCAAAATCCTGAACTATAATTACTAGACTTCAAATTTGGCATAGAAGTAGGTGAGTATAATAGTATAGTAAAATAAATAAATAAATAAATAATAATAGTAAAAAACAGTTTTAAGGATTTTCGAAAATTCCAACGGGATAAGGAAAAAACGGGATTTATATTCAGTTCTACGGGATCGATTTTTCGTTTTAATTATCGTAGAAAACTGAAATTTGGCCTTCAGGTTCCTTGGGGAGTATAAGGGGAGCACTATACAAAAGGATTTCCCAAAATTTTGATGGAAATGAACGGGGAAAAATCGGGATTTTTTGTTACACTGCTGGTCGTAGAAAGTTGAAATTTGGCATGTAGGTTGTTTGGAGAGTGTAGAGGAGCATTAAGAGAGGAATTTCCAAAATTCCCACGGGAACGGGAAAAAACGGGATTTTTTGTTTTACAGGTCGTAGAAAGCTGAAATTTGGCATGTAGGTTGCTTGATGAGTGTAGGGAAGCACTAAGAGTCAATTTTCTGAAATTCCCACGGGAACGGGAAAAACGGGACTTTTCGTTTTACTGGTTGTAGAAAGCTGAAATTCGACATGTAGGTTCTTGGGGAGTGTAGAGAAGCATTAAGAGAAGACTTTCCAAAATTCCCACGGGAACGGGAAAAAACGGGATTTTTCGTTTTACTGGTCGTAGAAAGCTGAAACTTGGCATGTAGGTTGCTTAAAGAGTGTAGAGGAGCATTAAGAGAGGAATTTTCAAAAGTTCCACGATAACGGGAAAAAACGGGATTTTTTGTTTTACAGGTCGTAGAAAGCTGAAATTTGGCATGTAGGTTGCTTGATGAGTGTAGGGAAGCACTAAGAGACAATTTCTTGAAATTTCCACGGGAACGGGAAAACGGGACTTTTCGTTTTACTGGTTGTAGAACACTGAAATTCGGCATTTAGGTTAGGTGATTATAATAGTAAAAAACAGTTTTAAGGATTTTCGAAAATTCCAACGGGATAAGGAAAAAACAGGATTTATATTCAGTTCTACGGGATCGATTTTTCGTTTTAATTATCGTAGAAAACTGAAATTTGGCCTTCAGGTTCCTTGGGGAGTATAGGGGAGCACTATACAAAAGGATTTCCCAAAATTTTGATGGAAATGAACGGGGAAAAACGGGATTTTTTGTTATACTGCTGGTCGTAGAAAGTTGAAATTTGGCATGTAGGTTGTTTGGAGAGTGTAGAGGAGCATTAAGAGAGGAATTTCCAAAATTCCCACGGGAACGGGAAAAAACGGGATTTTTTGTTTTACAGGTCGTAGAAAGCTGAAATTTGGCATGTAGGTTGCTTGATGAGTGTAGGGAAGCACTAAGAGTCAATTTTCTGAAATTCCCACGGGAACGGGAAAAACGGGACTTTTCGTTTTACTGGTTGTAGAAAGCTGAAATTCGACATGTAGGTTGCTTGGGGAGTGTAGAGAAGCATTAAGAGAGGACTTTCCAAAATTCCCACGGGAACGAGAAAAAACGGGATTTTTCGTTTTACTGGTCGTAGAAAGCTGAAACTTGGCATGTAGGTTGCTTAAAGAGTGTAAAGAAGCATTAAGAGAGGAATTTTCAAAATTCCCACGGGAACGGGAAAAAACGGGATTTTTCGTTTTACTGGTCGTAGAAAGCTGAAATTTGGCAAGTGGGTTCTTTGGGGAGTGTAGGGAGCATTAAGAGAACATTTCCCGAAATTCTTACGGGAACGGGAAAAAAACGGAATTGAAATACTCCTGGTGCACGCGAGCGAAGCCGCGGGCAAAAGTTATTTGTCAATAAATGAAGTATACGCGGACGAAGTCGCGGGAAAAAGCTAGTTTATATGTATGTCTGATGCTGTTTGAATCATTAAGTTACTTATGTACAAGTAAGTAGGTATGTGACGCATCCCCGTTTTGCATTTCTGTTTGGCTTCTGTTAAAAACATTTGTATTCCACATTATACCTATATTTATATTACACACGGCTGTCATTTTACCAACACCTGTTAAGATATTCCGTCAAGTTTTCCTACCAAGCTGCCATCCATCAAAATATCACGTAGACAAGGAAAAAACACATTCTGTAGAAAATTCACTTCGCTCGTTTGATCTGTATTATTAAAATTTAATTCGGGAAGATTCTCGTAACAAGTTATTGTGTTTTCTCTCATTTCCCGCGTTATTGGATACGTTTATTTTAAACGTACGAAAACAAAATAGGCACTCAAATCAACGCGTATAATATATAATTATGTATATATTTCAATCGCCAGCGCAAAAATAGCACATTCCATGTCGCTTCCTACCTGGCAATAGTTTGGCAACTGTGGAGGATTGTCCGCTAGCACATCCTCATAGTGTATTAGGGTATAGGCCTCCATAGTTGCGCCCATCTCATATTTATATTATGTGGTAGGTACAAAAGGCCTCTTCATGTTGACGTCAGCTTCATTCAGCTTCCTAGCGTTTTTCCCGGCATTTGCCACGGCTCAGTGAGCCTGGGGTCCGCTTTGACAACCTAATCCCAAGATTTGGCGTAGGCACTAGTTTTACAGAAGCGACTGCCTTCTGACCTTCCAACCCAGAAGGGTAACTAAGCCTTATGATGAATCCGGTTTCCTCACGATGTTTTCCTCTATAGAAAATCTCATGGTAAATTTCGAATGTAATTTCGCACATAAATACCGAAAAACTCAGAGGTGCGAGCCCGGGATTCGAACCCGCGACCCTGCTTGAGAGGCCACAGGTCAAATCACTGACCAGAGGCCTTAACATGAAGTCTTAATGCATTTCAGTACCGATTGAGTTTAGGTTCGCTCGCTGTCAGATCCATACTAAAAATGACAGCTAAAACCTGAACTGGGTCTGAATTGATTCGCAAGACGTCATGGCAAGGCCCCAGGCCCTCATGGGTCAGTGACCGAAAACCAAAATAAATGCATTTCTTCAAATGGCTTCATTGACATACCTGAAACAAAAGAGAGCTTAATTAATTAAAAGACATAAAAAGGCACAGGGTTAATATTAAGTAGGTACTATTAGTGTGGCGAACTAGTGGACTGTATCTTTTGAATGAAAACAAATTATGATGATTAACTGATTTTAATGCATATAAGGAAACTATATGAAATAATGGGTGACCTCGTGGCAGCAGCAACTTCTGGCGTGGTTCGTAACGAACTGAAGTCAAGTTATAAAAATTGAGATGCTGCTGTCACGAGGTTTACAACGGCCAGCTACAAAAAGAGTTTATCCTCCACAATTAGCACTATGTATGGAACGAATGCACGCTCCGGGTGTTCGCAGATGATTTTGGATGTAGAAGAAATGATGATGATGATTATAAAAAAGTAGTTTAATCACGAAGATTACAGATAAAATCGTTAGATTTGAAAATATGTTGCTTCCTGTTCGAGTTCTGTTAACGTAGTGCCGATTTGACACATAGTGCTGTCCCTCGCTCGCTGCCGTCCGCTAGTGTTGTGCCGGACCATGTTGCCCCCCCTCGGAAGCCGTCGGGTTCTGAGGATGGAGTAAATCGCTGATGCTGGTGGTAGGCAGCAGGCAGACATTGCCCACTGCGCGGCGCACGATGCCCCTTGTGGTCCTGACGTCCACAACGCGGGTGACACCATCTCGTCCTGGGTAGACGTTCTCTATGCGGCCCATGCGCCATTTGAGAGGAGGCGCGTTGGGCTCCTTCAGGGCTACCATGGCGTCGCGTAGAAGTGGAGGCTGCTCAACCTTCCATTTTTTTCGCTGCTGAAGCTCCGACAGGTACTCAGACTGCCAGCGCTGCCAGAAATGCTGTCTCAATTTTTCGATGTACTGGTATCTTGTCAATTTATTGATGTTGACATCGAGTAAGGCAGGTGTAGGGGTTGCCGTCAGTGGCCTGCCGATCAAGAAGTGCCCGGGAGTTAAGGGATTGAGGTCGTTTGGATCGGAGGACATTGGGGTCAAGGGTCTGGAATTTAGGAGTGCTTCTATTTGAGTGAATAAGGTAGAAAGTTCCTCGAATGTCAGATGTTTATCTCCCAGTATTCTTACTAAATGATGTTTGGCAGATTTTATATTCGATTCCCAAATCGCACCAAAGTGTGGGGAGTAAGCGGGCGAGAATCTAAAACTGATGCCTTCACTTGCTGCCCACGAAGATATATCCTCATTGTGTGTCTTTAAAAGTCTCATGAGTTCGTTATTTGCACCGACAAAATTAGTACCATTGTCACAATACAATTCGCCCGGCTTTCCCCTTCGCGCGATAAACCGTTTGAGGCAAAGTAAAAAAACTTCAGTACTTAAATCGCTTGCTAGTTCCAAATGAAGTGCTTTAGTTGTGAAACACACAAAAAGACATAAATAAGATTTAGTGATTTTACACCCACGACCCTTGCGGTCGCTTATAAGGAATGGACCAGCAAAGTCGACCCCGCTCACTTGAAATGGTAAGTTAGGAATGACCCTTGATGAAGGTAAGTTTCCCATGATTGGGTTTTTAGCTTTAGATTTAATTATTTTACAAAGTCGGCAATTATTTACTACTGCTCTCGCTAATAGTCTACCTCTAACTGGCCAATATTCATTCCTGATAGTTGCAAGTAATAATTGTGGACCGCAATGCAGAAGCTTTTTATGGTTTTCTATGAAAATTAACTTTGTTAAATGATGATTGCTTTCTAATTTAACCGGATGTTTTTTTGTAAAATTTTCAGATGAGTCCCAGCGTTCGCGTTGTACGCGTACAGAATAGCTATTACAGGTGGCGGCACGTAAGTCGAACGTGGTGTAGGCCCGCCCGCGTCACCCGCACTCCCCCGCGACTCCCCCGCGATACCTTATTTTCAACTACCCCGCATCAACCGTTCACCGTTCATCACCGTTGGGTCATCGCTAGACTAACGTGCCGGCACTTGTATCCGCCGCATAATTACTGTAGTAGAGCACTAACTGCGTTTATTTCGCATATTCCGCTCACTACAAAAAGACCATCCATTAAATAACAAACAACCAAACAGAATTCGTTTGGAAACTAAATTTTCACGCGAATCGAATTATACAATGTGATAATTAATTCCGAAACTTTGCGAGTTTATTGGATTTTAATTAACTTATTAACTTTCTCGCACTCCGCGCCCTTGGCGGGACTTTGCTGAACTTTGCGATACTTTGACACGCAATTTATTACTCGCCTCAAAGTTTTGTGTGCATTTCTAAGCACAGAATTACAATGCAGTGTTTGAATAACGAAACAACAACATCGGTGACAAATAAGGTAAATAAGTAAATACAATGATTAGAGCCTGTTTCACCACTCCTTAACTGTCAGTTATCTATGAATCCGTCTCTATTTATTACTACGAAACAGACAGAGACGTCATCATAGATAACTGACTGAAACGGCCTTTAGGTACTCTAATAAAATTAAGAGGGTGCATCCGTGCTGAGCTCGCAACGTCGCATTTTTGGTGTTTTTTTGCAATTATTTCACAGAAATTGAATGAAAGTAACAAATATCCGTCTGTAGTGCACTTCGTTTTTAGTGTATTAATGTGTCTAATGCAATAATTCATCGTGATGGACTTTTATTTTCTTATTAAACGAGATATAGTATTTTATCCCTTTAATACGAAAATAAAAGTCCATCGCCATTAATCATTGCATTGGACACATTAATACACTAAAAACGAAGTGCACTACAGACGGATATTTGAAACTTTCATTCAATTTCTGTGAAATAATCGCAAAAAATCACCAAAAATGCGACGTTGCGAGCTCAGCACGGATGCACCCTCTTAACCTAACTTTCATTGGCGGGTGGTTAAGAAAGTTACTCCAGCTTTGTCCTCAATCCGGTGTGATGGGGACGCAGTGGGATACCTCAAGGGTTCCTCCATTAACGCCCCCCGGTAGCCCCGGTTTCCGCCAGGGCCGCGCCAAGAAGGGTAGTAGAAGAAGAAGAAGAAAAAAGTTTATTTATGACAAAACAAAACATCACAATAAAAATAACACATAATACAGCAGATAAATAAATAACGTAAGTACGCGTACGTGAGGCCCGTTTTCCCTTATACTTCATTTAATTTACAATGAGAAACCACAATAACATTCGAAATATTATAAACGGGATGTGAACCGCGATTACCTTTATTGAGCTCCCGATATTTCGATACAGTTGCATGTATCATGATCACGGGTAGACTGAAGAAATTGCGGGTGGATGTTATTGTTGGGTAGACCGAGCTCTGTCTACCCTCATTCTTGCGCGTCGACTGCGTGCACTCTCGTTACCACTGGAACCGGAGCTCAATAAAGGTAATCGCGGTTCACATCCCGTTTATAATATTTCGAACATTATATTGCGTCTGGTCAACTATATCTTACCTAACAAATAGTACAGTGCAATAGTTTGGCAGCCGCAAAATAAAATTGTTTTAATGTCACTTCATTTGCGTGTCGTCAATTGTTACTCTAGTACAAATTGTAAAGAGATTACAGTTCACGAGCCGCAATATAATGTTCCGAAACGTATCCGAAATACGGAGATTCGCCGAAGAACTAGAGTAACCGACATAGCTCGAAAAGTATGTACGTTGAAGTGGCAATGGGCAGGCCACATCGCTCGTAGAACAGACAACCGTTGGGGGAGAAAAGTTCTCGAGTGGCGACCGCGATCCAGAAGACGTAGTGTTGGAAGGCCTCCCACTAGGTGGACTGACGACATCGTAAAAGTTGCGGGAAACCGGTGGATGCAGGTGGCGAGTTATCGTTCATTATGGTGTGCTAAGGGGGAGGCCCTTGTTCAGCAGTGGACGTCTTCAGGCTGATGATGATGATGATGATGAATAAATAAATAAATATCATGGGACAAATTACACCAATTGACCCAGTCCCAAACTAAGCACAAGGCTTGTACTATGGGTACAGTCGCCATCAGATATATCGTAGCGGGCGAGGTCCTCAAATATTTCGGAGCAGCATTAAATTTCAATAAATTCGTCACACTAGTTATGGTTAATAACATCGGAACACGCAATCCGTCAAAAATATAAGAGCAGCGACTTTTCAATAAATTCGGGACGTTACATGAGCTAAAAATATCAGGAAGCACATATCATCAAAGGTATCGACGCAGTCAGGCTGACCATAAATATCGGAACATATGTGGAAAATAAACCTTACGTATATAATAATAGAATCGAATTCCAAACAAAATACAAATAAGGCTTAAACGTCATGCCAAAATGAAAGATATGTCACCTATATAGTGTATGCGTTTGCATGCATAATTCACTGTGTTAGTAACATAAAACCTTTTTTGTTGTATAAAGTGTAAATTGTTACTGGCCACTTAATTGCCATATACTTTTTTTACGAATAATTTTTTCTGCTTCTGCTGTTATAAGTCAAAGAATGTAGTTCTATTTTATAAAACTAATTTGACTATAAACACACTGTAATTTAAACTGTTTGTATCAAAGTTAAGGTATATTTTCCAAAAATGTTCCGATCTTTATGGTCAGCCTGTCTGTATCGATACCTTTGACGATCTGTGACGTTCCGATTTTATTGAAAAGTCGCTGCTATTATATTTATGACTAATTGCGTGTTCCGATGTTAATTAACCTTACAGTGTAACGAATTTATTGAAATTTAAGGCTGCTCCGAATTATTTGAGGACCTCGCCCGCTACGATATATCTGATGGCGACTGTACCAGGCAACGGATAAACATACTTATATAATGTAGGTAAATACATACTTAAATACATACAACATCCATGACTCGGGCACAAACATTCGTATTCATCATACAAATGTCTGCCCCTACCGGGATTCGAACCCGGGACCTCTAGCTTCATAGTCAGAGTCACTTACCACTAGGCTATCCGGTCGTCAAAATAGGGAATATAATGTTGTTGTGGTTTCTCATCAATTAAACGAAGTATAGATGATGCGAGACCGTGCGATGCAGGGGCCTTACCATGACGTCCTAATTCCGACTCAGTTCAAGTTTTAGCTGTCACTTTTAGTATAAATCTGACAGCGAGCGAACCTAAACTGAATCGCATTAAGACGTCATGGTAATGGTAAGTGATCACCACTGCCCATAGGTACCCGCAACCCCGGAGGGATCGCAGATGCGTTGCCAACCTAGAGGACTTAGATGAAATGCCTCTTGTGCTCGTAATTTCCCCGGCTCACTCCAATTTGCATCCAATCCAATTTATTTCATACATCACACCGCCATCACCTATCAGAAAAATACCAAAATCCCATCAAACGTCAGTGATAAAAACACAGCCATTATAAAAACAGAAAGTCCACACGGATATAGCATAAATTTGTCACGTAACGACTCTTTTGACTTTAAACAAGGCCCTTACATCATCGATCAAACCTAAATTTGCCTGATACATGCATTAAAATCTCGTCGGATCCCGCCCATCGTCGTCTCTTAAAAACGTATTACCGGAGACACAGGTTAGAACAGCACGGGCACTTTGCTAAAATAAACGCCTTATTAAAAATTTTACTGATGGTATCAGCATCAGATTTATATGGATCACTTGGAGTGCAACCCACATTTACTAGCTAGTTTGTTTGTAAGGCTCAAGATAGTTGCATAAATCGAGGCATTAGTTATGAAGAAAGGCTTTAATATTGAACTTTCTTTTAGACATGCCATTGCATTTTTACATAAAATTGTAAAGGGGACGGTTGCGGCGTTCGCTTAATTATTTGTAGTGGACTTGTAGACGTTCGTAAACTAAGTGCGTCTAACAACAAGAGCTAAACTAAAACCAACAACACACAAACAATACAACAACTAACAATAGCTAACTTTATTGAAAAAGGTGAATTGTTTCGTTGGAATAAACACGGCATCATTTCAACTTTCAAAGAATATGTGCAGGAATAATTTTCAATTTAAATAAAAGGCTTTTTTCTAAAATTATAAGAACATTGCCGAGTTAAATGACCTGAAGGGTTATATATAGCACGAATACATATAGCTAACATTTCGTGAGATTTATTCTCGCATCAAATTACATAACAGTTGTCCTTGTTAGGCAGTGTGATGAAATTCTGACTACTAGACTTCAGAGTAAAGCGGCTCCGGCGTCATTGACGCGACGACCGGGCGATAGTATGTATGGGGGCACTTCCGGGTACAGCGTCGCTTGCCGCTGCGACAGCGACGCTGCGCTCGGAACTTCCTTAATACATTTTCATACTGCATAATACTATCGCACTGTTGCAGCGACAGTGTCGCCGCGTTACTGTCGCTAGAGCCGCTTTGCTCGGAAGTCTAGCTCATGGCACAAGTTTCAAGGATCCACTGCACTTGACATTTTTGTTTAAGACCCCTGAAGGCCTGGACACGTTGCAGAACTTGCAGAAGTCTTTCACACACTGGTTACAGAGGTCACAGGAGACCTGTTCTCATGACAATACCATATCAGCGGTTATTTTAAAGTGAACTCACTGTAACATTACCGTTCTGTGTCCGAACGAATTTGGTATGCATAAAAGTTCAGAGAACAGATTTGGAGATACGTGAAAATTGCCCGGTACTTTTGATACTATCTAAATTAATTGCGAAGAGAATTAAGTTTTGGAAAATAGCCCGGACGGGATGAGATCCGATCAATATTTCAGTTCATGATCGGTAATTTGTATTTATAACTGGTTTAAAGTTTGATGAGGGTTGAGAAACCACAATAACATTATATTGCGGCTGGTCAACTATTTCTTACCTAGCAAACAGTACAGTGCAATAGTTTGGCAGCCGCAAAATAAAATTGTTTTAATGCCACTTTATTTGCGTGGCGTAAATTGTTACTCTAGTACAAATCGTAAAGAGATTACAGTTCACGAGCCGCAATATAATGTTGTTGTGGTTTCTCATCCTAAATTAAAGAAGTGTAGACGATACCTCAAATTGATCCTGGCCACCGTGGAACCCTCTCACAGTAAAAGTCATAGTGACGTAAAATTTTATTGACAAGGATCATCACACAGCAGTCATGACAACAGCAAGTTAGCTCAGTTTAAATTAAGAGGGTGCATTCGTGCTGAGCTCGCAACGTCGCATTTTTGGTAATTTTTTGCGATTATTTCACAGAAATTGAATGAAAGTATCAAATATTCGTCTGTAGTGCACTTCGTTTTTAGTGTATTAATGTGTCTAATGCAATAATTCATCGTGATGGACTTTTATTTTCTTATTAAACGAGATATAGTATTTTATCCCTTTAAAAGGAAAATTAAAGTTCATCACCATTAATCATTGCATTGGACACATTAATACACTAAAAACAAAGTGCACTACAGACGGATATTTGATACTTTCATTCAATTTCTGTGAAATAATCGCAAAAAATCACCAAAAATGCGATGTTGCGAGCTCAGCACGGATGCACCCTCTTAAGACTAAACTTAATTTCTTGATGAGGGTAGTACTATAACAAAAAAAGAAAAAAAACTTTTTCTACACGCGATTTAAACTGGTCATCTGAGAGAACGCATATTATGTTATTCCACACCTTATACTACTAGGCCAAACGCACATACGTTAAAGCGACGAAATCAAAGTACACTTCAAAAATCGAACGCGAATAACGCGATTCATTCGTATTTCAAAATAAGCTCTTAGAGGATCTGATGTCCTGGTACTTAAATTCTCCCTCCGTCTTACACCTGACGCGAGTTTAACATTTTTTACCCATCCCAAAAAGTGCTCAGCGCTGCTAAAGAAATTTTCACTTTAAAAATCCGCAACCACCTTACTTGGAAACTACGACTTAAGGCTCTTTAAAAAACGAACCTTCTCTTTTCTTACAGGACCGGCAACGCACCCGCAATCCTATGTAATAGGTGTATATGGACGGAGGTGCTTACCCACATCATAATCACATAAAAAAACTTCCCCTACAACACCTCTACCCTGTTTGCAAATATAAATGGTTGTCTGAAAACATCGCTTTATACGACACAAGCTTCTGCTTGCGACTTCGTCTGCGTAGAATTATACATTATAAACCTCTCTTGAATCACTCTATCTATTAAAAAAAAACGCATCAAAATCCGTTGGATAGTAGTTTTAAAGATCGAAGCATACATAGGGACAGATAGCGGAAAGCGACTTTGTTTTATACCTAGTATGAAGTGATGGCCTATTGACTACTTGATTAGGATTAATTCTAAACTCACTGAACTCTGTGTGTTCGACAAAAAATATTATGAATATTTCGGCAAAAAAATATACGGTGTAACCCGTGTAACACGTAACTAGCGTTGAAAATTTCGGGAAAAATCAACTGATTTTTTCGGGAATTCATCAAATATTCGTTTTTTTTACTTTTTTTCGGATTTTTAACGAAAAAAAAACAATAAGCGTAATGACACAACTGTGACAACTGTACTGAACTGACACCGATGTCAATGGCAAAAGCACCTAAGTCTATAACCATTCACCTATCCACCAGTATTAAGAAAAATAACCGATTGAAACTTGTTTACATCGTTTTTTTTCGTTTCTTTCGGAAAAATTTAAGCGGAACATTTCATGGCTTTTTCCGTAAAAATCCGAAAAACAAGCCGTTTGGAAAGAAACGGGTTTTTTCCGGAAACTTTCAACGGTACACGTAACACGCAAGACAATGGAATAGTAGAAAGACAAATCGATACCGCAGTCTTTTTCAAAATTTGTACAGGACCCTTCCAAGCTAGGGTGACAAGTTCAAATTAAACTTGGCGGGATAGGCCCGAGCGATTACTCCGCTGTGTTATTTATAATGAGTTTTTACAGCCTTTAAGATGGCGGCTTAGGGTGTCCATACGTAATGGGGATTTGAGGACTTAGCGAAGTTTAGGGGGGAAATTTTTGATCGTTTGAGTAAGTCGAGCTTTGATGGTAACGTTTGATTATGTGGTTTTCTTACTTTTTCAGTTAAAATAAGCTTATGTTCATGCAAACCTAAATAAGGTTTATGTGCAAGTTTTTGGTTTAATTTGGATGATTTTTTATGTAAATAGACCGGATACCGGAATACAATTCCCTTGGTAAAGCCAGAGATATGTACGTATAATTGTTTATTGTTTGTATCAACATAAGAAATTTACAGCTAACGGGACAAACAAATGCAAAATGTATGCAGTTTTTAACGCAAAAAGAAGGTATTATAAATTTGTGCGGGAAGAGAAGCAACTATATTTAAAAAACTTAGCTTAAAATAAAGCTGGAAACGCAGCTTTTTAAATATGACAAAAACCGATTTAAACCGGACTGTTTTGAATATGTATCTGCAAAAGTTTTCACAATCCACCACTTCACATCAGAATAACCTATTGAATCTACATCAATAATCCCGCACCAACTCCATATCAAAACGGCGAATGTGCATTTAAATCAAACACACATACGCTATTTTAAAAAAGCAGAGCATATTCCTCTTTTGACCTAATGCCCTCCACACGCTACACCACACTTACATGACAAAAGGAACTCTTAACGCCAAGCAATAAGTGTCATAGGAAACGCATAGTTGAATAAGTAGTGTGACCATGAGTTTATACTTTCAGGACATACTAAAATAAACTTTAACTTCTGGAAATAAGCACGACGGGAAAGCAAAATAGGTTGTCGTGTGGCCAATTTAAAATGTGGTCAGGTAGGACTATTTTCGACTTTAATGCTGTACTCGTAAGGGTTATTCGTTGGTATTCTAGTTTGGCATTGCATTTGGGATGACATCTGGCATTGCATGCAGATTGTGGGTCAGATCTATTATTGGGGTATGAATTTAATGGTTATTATGAATGTTTTTAGAGTTCAATGGAGCATTAAGAGTTATAATGGCGGTCGTTAATTTAATGCCACTGAAAAAACATGATATTTCGATTCAGGTTTGAATATCTTTGCGACACCATTTTACTCCCCATTCTGCCACTAAGCAGTGAGTAAGACAGACGGTGTAATTACTGGCACATAAGGTACGATTCTACCTAACTTTCGCAGTGGTCACTTTCGCAGTGGTCACTTTCGAAGTGGACGCCTTTCGAAGTAGACAACTTTGAAAGTGGGCAAGTTAGGAAGCGGGCGATTTTGGAAATGGAAGAATTAAGAAATGGTTAAAGTCAACCGGAGGGATCTCAGAGTATCCCAAATTACGATGAAAAATCTGCACAGGAGCGTTCAATTATAATAATCACCTGCTGCAATGATTCCAAAACAATTCTAATACATCTTGTATATTTAGGGTTGGTTAGTTATTTACCCGCTCGTCGCTTTAATTTGGACTTCCAGCGAATTCGGCCAGTGTTTATACAGTTCAAGGTTCTGTAAATATACGCTCAAACGCTATTTGTTATTTGTAGTTCAGTAAACAGACTTATCATTATCACCGTGTTATCACAAAGCTTCAATAATATTATCTTCTGATCGGTTAGGATCGCTTTTGGTTAGTAGGTGGCCATTTCACGCGATTTCGTCTGCAGAGAATTCGTTTGTCGCTATAATAATAATAATAATAAGCCCCTCACAAAGCTAACTCCACGTCCGGCACGACCACCAGTGCCACGTGAGGGGCGGACATTGGCAGCTATAATATTTAGCTATACACATACCAATGGCTAACGGAGCACTAGTAGCGTAGTAAGTATGGAAGCGGGACAAAAGAGAAGTATACTACCCCAGGCGGGTACCAGCAGCGGAGACAATGCTGGAGAATCCCGCCCCGAGCGCCGCGTCACACGCATCTCGGGCCGCTCCATGTATTCTGGGGGGAGCAATGTACCGCAACCCAAATCGACTAGGCAAACGAATGCAGCCGATATCATCATTTCAAATCCGTCATCACCAATCTCATCAACCCATAGCATTTTTCAATCACCCAGCTCATCACCGCATCCCTTCGACACCCAAACATCGTCCGATACTACATCCTTGTCTTCAATGTCAGTAGATGTTGTTCAGGAGGCAAACGCCATCAACCCTGAATCCACTACGGGCAACTCTCGCGCGCGAAGAAAGTGGACTATTGAAATGAACAAGTTCATCTGGCGCACCTACCTTCAAATCACCGAATTAGAATCTAAAACAAACGGCTACCTCGACACATTATACACACAGTTCAATGAACAATTCCCAGAAATGAATGTATCAAAGCAAAGAATAGGAGATCAACGAAGGGCTATTATAAGAAATAAGATGCTATCCAAAGACATTCTGGACAACATAAGAGATGAAGTAGCTTCACAACTGTCATACTCACACTCAAACTCTACACAACAGACACAGGCATCAAATAACTCCCAGTCACGAACCCGCTTGGTATGGACGGACGAAATTAACGAAGCCATCATGAGGGCCTATTACACAATCACAAACTTAGAGTCAGACACTACAGCATACCGAAGCAAGTTACACAAAGACATTACAGAAAAATTTACAGAACTAGCACATGTATCAGAACAAAGAATAGCTGACCAAAGACGTACAATTATATCCAACAACCGCTTGTCAAACCAAAGACTACAGAAGATTAGAGATGAGGTACACAGACAACTTAATACACAATACGTTTCTATTTCTCAAACTAACACTCCAAACGACACCAACCATGAGCATAATTCTGTATCAGAAATCCCACAAACAACCCCAGACGTCCATGATACGAATTTACAAGGACCGACTGAACCATATGACACAAATAGCGAATTTGCTCAAAATATAACAAAAACGTTTGAAACTACATTGGAAAGATTCAAAACTACTGACCCAACAGAAAGACCGTACATACCAAAACAAAAAACGTCCAAAAAACTGAGCTACATAGTAAATCACCTCAATACAAATATACTACCCAAACACATATCAGAGGACGACAATTACATCATCACACAAACATTAATATATTGCTCAGCTTTTACTGCTGCTATCTGTAATGGTACAAAATTTAAGGAGACACACTCTACTCTACAGCAAAATAAAGACATTAGACCGGCTTGGCAGAAGAGATTAGAAACTAAAATAAGTAATTTGAGAAAAGATATTGGTAGGTTTACACACTACACCCGTGGCTTTAGGAGTCCAAGACTAACGAGTTTTATCGAAGACATAAAAAGGAAACACCAACAACACTCTCAACACGAGGAACCTAACATAACTAACGAACAATTTCTTGATACTCTTAAACAAAAACTGAATGCAGCGGCGGCCAGATTTAGTAGGTACCTAAATTGTACACGAAGAAAGAAACAAAACACACAATTTAGCAATAACGAAAAACAATTCTACAGACAACTCACAATGGCCACTCAGCACACATACACGCACAACGCCATACACACTGACTCACCTGACGCTGAAAATTTTCATCAATTCTGGTCAAATATGTGGAACAATCCGATAGAACATAATAAAACTGCTGAATGGATTTGTACCGACGAAAACTTACTGAGCGACGTACCACAGATGGAGTTTGAATATATACCAATAGACACATTCATACGAGTAATAAAAAAAACACATAACTGGAAAGCTCCAGGAACTGATCACATACATAACTACTGGTACAAAAAATTTACTTCACTGCACCCCACGCTACATAAACATATTAATAACTTCATACAGTCACCCAGTACAATGCCTGAGTTTATCACACAAGGAATCACTTACATGCTACCAAAAGATATTAACGATCGACTAAACCCAGCAAAATATCGCCCAATAACTTGTTTGCAAACAATCTATAAAATACTTACAGCTTGTCTCACAGAACTCATATACCAACACGTCACTGAGCACAATTTATTAGCAGAAGAACAGAAAGGTTGCCGCAAGAGCAGCAAGGGCTGTAAAGAACAGCTTATTATAGATTCTGTCACAATGAAATCAGCAATAAAACGTAAAAAAGACATTACCACTATGTATATAGACTATCAAAAAGCCTTTGACTCTGTGCCCCATAGCTGGCTTATATATATATTACACCATTATAAAATTAACCCAACAATAATAACTTTTCTACATGACGCAATGCAACACTGGAAAACCAAACTAAAGTTAGTTAACTGCCCCACACCCATGCAAACTACAGATATATTCATTAAACGAGGCATTTTCCAAGGTGATGCATTGAGCCCACTTTGGTTCTGCCTCGCTCTTAACCCCCTTTCAAGCATGCTAAACAGACATGGCACCGGATTCCCAATATCGCATGATCAAACTGGCGGAACATTAACACACCTTATGTACATGGATGACATAAAATTATACAGTACAGATATAGAGTCACTACACCAACTTGCAGACATTACACAAAACTTCTCAAACGACATTCGCATGGAGTTTGGCATTGACAAGTGCAAGACGTTGTCTGTCCATCAGGGAGCTGTAGTTCAGAATAACTATGCGCTTGACAATGGCAACTTTATCTTACCACTGGACGAAGACACCCCATACAAATACCTAGGATTCCAACAATCGCAGCAAATTCATCATAAAGAAACCAAAGCCGAGCTAATAAAAAAATTCAAACACCGACTCAATGCACTTCTCCGATCACAATTAAACTCTCGCAACATAATTAAAGCAGTTAACACTTACGCAATACCGGTTCTCACATACAGCTTCGGCATAATAAACTGGACGAAAACTGATCTCCAAAAACTACAATGCACAATCAGCAAGTTAATGACCTCACACCGTAAGTATCATCCACGATCCTGTGTACAACGACTAACACTACCACGAAGCCAAGGTGGCAGGGGCTTAATAGATATAATTAATTTACACAACAAACAGATTACAAACCTAAGACAGTTCTTTTATAGACGAGCACACAATTCTGATCTACACACAACAGTCACACACGCCGACACACGACTCACTCCTCTAAACCTGCATGACACGAGCAAACAACGCAACGAGCACATCACAGACCCCAAACAAAAAATCACCGCATGGCAGCTTAAGTCTCTACACGGAAGACACTACAACGACCTGCAGCAACCACATGTCGACAATATAGCGTCGAACGCGTGGCTGCGGCGTGGTGACCTCTTCCCGGAGACTGAGGCCTTCTTAATAGCTATCCAGGACCAAGTAATTAACACCAAAAACTACCAAAAGCACATCATACGCAGACCAGGATCTGATCACTGCCGTCATTGCCACACTAGCCCAGAAACCATACAACACATCACAGGCGCTTGCCGCTCCATAGCCCAGACTGACTACAAACACCGACATGACCAAGTAGCAGCAATAATCCACCAGTACCTAGCATCACATTACAAACTGATTAAAGACAAAGTCCCTTACTACAAATACCAGCCCCAGACAGTAATAGAAAATAACGACTATAAGATATACTGGGACCGAACTATTATGACTGATAAAACCATCCACTGCAATAGACCAGACATCACCATTCTAAACAAAAGAGAAAAAATAGTATATTTAATTGACATTGCCATCTGCAATACACACAACCTACAGAACACTCACACAGAAAAAATAGCCAAATACACCGACCTCTCAATAGAAATCAAAACACAGTAGCAAGTCCGTACTGTTAGAACAATTCCCATCATACTCTCCACGACAGGCGTCATACCAAAATCACTCCATGCAAGCCTCCGCACACTAAACATACATTCATCCACTTACACTCTTTTACAAAAAGCTGTAATTCTGAATACATGCCGCATAGTACGCAAATTTCTCTCAATATAAGTAGGTATAGTTACAAAAAAAAAATAAAAAAAAATTGACAAGCGCTTGGCTTAGGCCCGCGCAAAAATTAACCTCCTAGCATAGGAGAGACATTAAAATGTATAAATATAAATAATAATAATAATAATAATAATAATAATAATACCTTACACCTTACTGTACCATTTTTTATGCAAATAAAGATGATTAAAGATGATTAAAGATGAAGATGAATAATAATAATAATCATTTATTGCAGATAAAAAATCCATAGTTTGTTAGTTACAATGTCTTATTATTATGTTAGTAAGCACATACACATTAAAAAAAAAAAGGAACAAATTAACACTAGCTATAGCCAGCATGTCACGATCAATATCTAGGTATTGATCGCGACATGCAAGCTATTCCAGTGGCAAAGGAACGGGCCGTCCAGGCGCTCTGCCACAGTGCGCAGGAGGCTGTTGGAGCCGGCCCCGAGGCGCCGCAGCAGGGACGCGGCGCGCTTGCGCATGATCGCGTGGAAGCCGTCCGTGCGCGTCTCCGCGAACATCTCTGACGCGCTGCAGCGCCTCTCCAGCCCCAGCAGCATCCTGAATGCGTTGTTGTATTGGACGCGTAGGGCGCTGTAAGCCTTTTGAGTATAATTCATCCGTAGGCTGCAGGTGTAAAATGACTGGCAGTATGCCTTGAACAAAGTAATCTTTACGTTCTTAGTACACCTCGCAAACCTACGGATCAACATATTACTCCTGACTGCCAGCGCCCTACGCTCCCTTTCAACATCCTTGTTGTCGGAGAGAGACGCAGTGACCCAGTGCCCCAGGTATTTAAATTCCTGAACCACCCTAAGAGGAGTCCCATTCAGTTTAACCGGCAGGATATATGGGTATGTTTTTGTACCCGCCTTAAATACCAGTATCTCACTCTTAGAGGTATTGTACCTGAGGCCGTGAGCCTCTGCGTAACGCTCACATATGCACAGCAGTTCTTGGAGGGCACAGATTGATGGGCTCAGCAACACCATGTCATCTGCATAGCTTATGTTGTTTATGAAACTGCCACCCACTGAGCATCCTATCATAGCACTGCTGAGCTCACCAACCAGCCGGTCCACATAAAGACTAAACAGCTTCGGCGAGGTGAGCCCCCCTTGCCTCACCCCACATTCCAGCCTATATGTGTCGGATAACGAGCCAGACCACCTCACTACGTTGTTTTGATGTCCATACCAATATTTGAACGTTTCAATTAGTTCACTGGGAAGTGACGTGTCCTCATACAGTTTTTGCCATAGCTTATTATATGACACCAAATCGAAGGCCTTAGACAGGTCAAGAAAACACCCATAAATAAACGGGCGTTTTCCTGTCCGTATAGTACCGGACAGTATGCTTGAGACACAAAACTGCTGCCTCTGTACAAAGTCCGGCTCTAAAACCAAGTTGCGCGTCATTGAGGCTTATGTGCTTATCCAGTTGGTTCTCAAGCAAACCGTCCAGCACCTTTGCTACAATGGTGGCCAACGAAATGGGTCTGTAATTTTTCACATCAGAGGCGTCCCCTGTTCGGTTCTTAATTATAGGGACTACAACTGTTCTCATCAGTTCTTCAGGTAAGTAGGTATGGCTAACACAAAAGGAAAAGAACATCGCGAGCACACGCGGCACGTGGAGCCCGGCATATCGGAGATGTTCGGCAGTTAGGGAGTCGTGCCCAGGTGACTTTCCACGCTTCATGTTCTTAATAACCGCCGCTACCTCGCCAGCCGTGAAAACTACCGGCGACCCCACCGACCCAGACCCCCCTTCATCTATATACTATACGGCAGGAACTGCGCGGTCTGTAGTCCCTTGGGGATGTGAAAAAACTAAGAGTTAACCAGCGCTCAGAGACGCGATGGCTTTAGCTTTATTAGCGTCTTAAAAGACGGAACTGTAATCCCTGCTAATATTATAGATGCGAATGGATGCATGTTTATTATTCTTCCTCGTCAGAACGACCGAACAGATCTGGCTTAAACTCAGCACAAGGACAGACATAGGCTACTTTTTATCCCGGAAAATTCCCGCGGGATAGCGATAAACGAATTCTTTGCAGACGAAATCGCGGGCAACAGCTAGTATAATATAACTAGAGAGCGGAACGACACTTAAGCCGCCCTTTAGATGCTGTATGTTGACCCAGTTTAGGATCTCAGCTAACTTCGCAAATTAAGAGCTAGGAGTTGATTTAACTCGTGTTAATGCAACTGAGTCACCACGGAGTTTTGCGGAGCTTGTGAAAGATCAGTCCAGATCGCTACTATCACCTTCATCATTATCAGCCTGAAACCTCCACTGTTGAACAAAGGCCTCCCCCTTAGCACAACATGGACCACCGGTTTCCCGTAACTTTCACGATGTCGGGCCACCTAGTGGGAGGCCTGCCACTGCGTCTTCCGATTCGTGGTCGCCACTCGAGAACTTTTCTCCCACAACGGTTGTCTGTTCCACGAGCGATGTGGCCTGCCCGTTGCCACTTCAACGTACATACTCTTCGAGCTATGTCGGTGACTCTATCTCTATCACTAGCTATCGCTATCACCTTACTCGATGTTTTTTATCCCGAGAAAGTGCGAAGCTGAAGCGGTGCGAAGTGTGCTTTGCGGATAAAGTTGGAAGGTAGAAGATAGTACTAAAATAAATGCTTTAATAATTGAATGCCCAAGCGCTTATTTTATTTATCTTATCGGAACCTCTAGACGTCGAAGCTTCAGACTCCATCAACTATAGCCGTTTAAGAATTCAATTCGAGTCCGGAGATGTTGAAGTGTTTTCGCGTAGAATGGAAAAAGCAGAACAAACTTTGAACAGAATTTTCCTTATCGGTTACAGGGATAAAAGTATTTTATTCTATAGTTACTTCAGGCTGCTTGTCCACCGGAGCTGTGGTATATAGCGGATAGGTGGAAGCATGTGCAGTAAGCTATCAAGATGTGATTAGATGGGCATGGCAAGGAACGGACGTGAAGTTCGAATCCAGGCTCGCACCTCTCAGTTTTTCGGAATTTATGTGTGGAAAACATTTACCATACATTTCGGTGAAGGAACACTCTCTCTCTCTCTCTCCAGCCTATATAGATAGATAAACACTTTATTTTCTTCCATAACACACATTATGATACATACAGCAGCAGAGAGGGCAGAGGTACAATATCAAACACAGAGAACCTAAAAATAAATATAACAGATTCAATGTACCTAACTTAACTAAGTGGACAGAAGATACCATGTGCCATGGAAAAAGAAAGGCGCAAAGAAAGGAGGTCTGTGGAAATGGTATATGCATAATAAAATTAGAGAATTTTTGGAAATCAGATAAATGATTAAAACTTGATGGATAGATGTTTGCGTCCTATTATATATACGTCCCACTGCTGGGCACAGGCCTCCTCTCAGAACCTGTGAAGGAACACATCTAGAAAAAACTTGCACACATCTGCGAAGGAATTCAATTGTGTATGTGAATTAATCCGCAGTGGGCCCGTGTGGGAATAGCCCAAGCCCTCTCGGAATGAGAGGCCTGTGTCACAGCAGTGGAACGTATATAGGCTCGTGATGATGATAATGATGGTGTGACTTATGAGGAATGCGTAGTGGCCTCTTTTTACATAGGTAAGCGTGGTGCAAGCAAACGGGAAGACATCCCTCGCAAGCATTTCTTGCTTGTTCCATATGTAGAACTCAGCTAAGCTTATTTTCACCAGAGTTGCGCTGAGCGAAGCCAGGGAAATAAATATTTTTATTAGTGGATCTTTTCTTTGAACACTGTTTATTGCTTAGCTTCCTCGCATAGCTTCAGTGGATACGTAGCCTTACATAAACAGTAGTCGATTAAGTAAATGTATATACTAGCAATGTATGCGAATAGTTGGTAACCTAGCGAAAAATCTAACTAATCTGACTATTATTATAAATGCGAAAGTTTGGATGGATGGATGGATAGATGGATGGATGTTTGTTTGTTACTCAATCACGCCAGAACGGCCTAACGGAACTGGATGAAATTTGGCACATACATCGAGAAAAGTCTGGAATAGCACATAGGCTACTTTTTATCCCGCAAAATTGCGTAGTTCCCGCGGGATAGCGATAAACGAATTCTTTGCAGACGAAGTCGCTGGTAACAGCGAGTTTTATCATAAAGTACAAAACAAATTACAAACTCCAGTTAAACATAAAACGAAATAAACATAAAACCAGGAAACTCCAAGCAGCCCCTTTTCACACGTAGCGGACAAAAGCCTAATATGAATTCAAAATTACTAAAGAGACCGCACAAATTCTGCCCTGAGTACGAGGACAAGGATTGAGTTTGTTAAAACAAACGTGAGCTCAGGCAGAAATTCACGAGCCACTTACCGTTCATATAATGGAAACAGCTTCACAAGTGTTGCTACAAACATTGTAAGGACGCAGCGGGAGGCAGGAGAGAGGAGCGAACCCTGCTCATACTTAAAGGGATCTTAACGATGCTGTTAACTGCGCTATAGAACGACCGCTTAACTCGAGTCCTCCCAGAGAGGTTCGGGCGGTAGGCGCACTACCCGCCCGCACCGCTCTCGGTCCCCTTTGTCGTCCTCCCCTGCACCCCAGTACCCGCGCGGGCGAGGACTTAGTTAAGCGGTCGGTCTATAGGATTTCCGACTTAATTTCCGTCTAATCCTCTCTGTCTGGGAGCAAAGAAAAAAACAAAGAATATATCAGTAGCTTCTCTTCCCGCGCAGGCAAAAGCCCAAGGAGGGAATGGGCGAAAATCTTAGGAATTATTTTATACGCGAACGCGATGCGGAGCATCTCATCACTATTTTGATTCCTCTTTACTTCTTGTTAAATACCTTAGGCTCTGTCTATCCCGTATGGAATAAGAGACATGATTTGCGAATGTATCTTTATAAAATCACTTTCGACACATACATTTTTAGCTAATTTATTGGAAGGTAATGTTACCTAATACAGAACAGACAACATTATTTGAATGCGTGACACGACTGACGAAGACAAGCATCCCAAATGTTGTACAAAAACTTGAGATCAGTCCGTAGGCCTTGCATTATTTCGATACTAGATTATAAAGCTAGCTCTTTTCAGAGTCAGTACCTTGTTTTAATTTTTTGACACTATTCACACCAGCCTCCCACAACCTACCAATCTGTGGACACACGCGTGTTAACTTTTTTGACGCCAACGACCTACATATACGTCCATTACTTAAATGCAAAAGCAACCTTCGTTCAATGGCTTTGGGTTCAACTTAAGGCATCACAATAAAGAACCTGGGGTAAAGGTGACGTCTCTTGTATTTGACGTGACGGCGAAATGGTTAAGATAGCAAGTTAACATTTACTTTCTGCCAGTAAGCTACGCTGTGTTAAAATTAATTAGGAATACTTCGGAATATGATTTGGTTAGTTTGACTAAACACCTCTAAATACATTCACAGATTTTTTCAATTTTGATTGACACAAATTTTTCATACTTACATTGTTAGATGTATAGAGGGTCGGCGATAAAGCATTTACTTACCACCTTATTCATAAACGCTCTATAGGCCTCTGCTAACTTAGCAATCGTTTGTCCTTATCTGTGAAAGGTAAATGTCAATGTGATAGATAAGGACAAACGATTGTTAAGTTAGTAGATGCCTAGAGAGCGTTTATGAATAAGGGGGACAATTTTTAATCAAAAACTACAATGAAAAACCTTGACTGGAAAGTTCAATCAAACCAAACCACCAGCTGCCACATTCTAGAATAATTTCAAGTTTTTTTGTAAGTATAAATTTTCCTCTAACAACTGTCGCCACTGTCTGTACCTTACGCCCTACCGAGTGCGCCTCAAGGCACCAACCTCCGTGTAATTCGATTTGGATAGATGTTACAAAGACCCCGGTCCTCTCTAACTGGCTTATCAGACCTCCGGTATGTAAAGTAAGCCTTGATCAGGGGTTGTAACGAGGTGGACATTTTGCGGTGTTTTTGGTGTTTTCTGTTTTCCTTTTGGCGTTTCTAATAACATGCGTCTATATTCCTTACGGGGTAGAGACTAGAGAGAGCCTGAGGTTCTAAGACCTAAAGGTCACGCTTAGCACGCGTTTCTTGAGTCACAGACGGCTCTGGCTGAAAATCAGTGCTGCAGGTGTCTAACACCTCAGCGTAATACTGAGCCAGCAATCGTTTCACTTTTGCGGAGACACACACAACGCTGATGATCTAATTATTCATGTCTGCGTTTTTTTAATATTTCTTTTTTATGAAATTGTGTGTATGCTCTTATATTTGTGTCTTGCAAAATGTATAAATGTCTTCTCTCTTTCTTTCTTTTTTAGCATTAAAGTGGGCGTGGTAGAACGGGGAATCAAAATAGTGATTGGTTTAACCCGCATCGCTTTTATGGGCGTGTTAGGCATGTTATCATGATTCCTAAGATTTTTGTCTATTCCATCGATGGGCTTGAAGCGAAAAAACTGGCACATTCTGATTTTTCTTTGCTCCCAGATCAGTAGGGAAGGTGTTTCAAAAAGTACTGTTGTATGAGGCTAATATTTATAGACAGTTAAAAGTCGTGAGGCGAGTTAAACGGTGAGGTCAAGTTTAATTAACATAAAGTTTAATAAACATTTGAGAGTTGCATGAATGACATTCTTGATTTAGGTTCTAAGGTGATTTTAGGTTTAAACAGTATTAGTATATAGTCGTTTAAAATCGTAATTCCTCATTCGTCTGCTGGAACGTAAGACATTTCTATTCTTACCACAACAGTGGAAATATTTTTCTCACACTAAAACGCCAGCTCTTTTATAAATAAATTATTACGTCCAAGAAAACTTGCTAAGAAATACAGCCATACAAATTCAAGGCACATTTCTCGGAACGAAAGTTACGATTTTCATATGTGTCCCTGGATACTATGCGACCAGATCGCAAATGCACTCAGCGGCTAAGATATATTCAACGGAATTACGGAATACCTAGATCATATATTTATCTGCGTGGAAATGGAATACTAACATACATTACGGGAAAGACAGAGTCCAAGGTAACAAGACTAAAGGCCACGTTTGGCATGATTGTGGGCGTATAGGTGGAAAGAGGAATCAAAATAGTGACGGGTTGCTAGCCGCATCGCCTATAACATGATTCTTATGCCCATTCTCTCAACGGGCTTTTAAAAGAAGCAACTGGTACATTCTATGTTTTTTCTTTGCTCCCAGACTTCGATCAACAATACATATTGATCGAAGCTCTAGGACCAGCAAACAAATACTATATTTGCCGGGTGGTAGCAAGGCCTATCCGGATTGCTACCACCATCCTGCTCTCAAAACCTGCCAGCACGCAGCATTGCTTGCGCTTCTACGTTCTGGTGTGGAAAGTAAGACATCTCGAGAAATTAATGGCAGATGACGTATGATCCATCTTAGTCCTAGGCTGGCAATCAATCTGCGATCTTCTTTCAACAATTAAAAGTGGACTAAAAAAGGAAAATTGTCCGTTCTTCCACGAGAAAATTTGTCGACATATACAACAAGTGACAGTGTAAGATTGCCGATGACGATGTCTATTTTCTCTGCACTTAAAATCGAGGACAAAGCCAAGTATCGCTGCTTCTAAAAAAATATAAAAAGAACCCAAAAGTGTCCAAGCAAAATTTCAAACACTATCAAACTCGACTTAAAGTCCCGTCCAATATCAAACTGTAGTCTCATCGTACACTCATTTGTATTAAAAGTTCCCGGGATTCCCGCGGGAGTCCCGGGCTCTGACGCGGGTGGGACATCGGAGGTTACTTCACGTTTTTCCAACTTTACGAATTTACATGTTTAACCTACTTTAAAGAAGCTCTTCGAACGTTTCTTTAACAAACTTTGTGTTTTGCGTGATCGGTGTACTGACGTGTTTAATTTATTTTATGATGCTCACATATAATACCAAGATAAATAAAACTTTTTTATTCTACTCGAAATATCAAAACGCAGCGCTGACACGAGCAATGACACAACACTGATATTCTTTTGTTTTTTTCTTATAGCGTTGCTTGCATTTTAAAATTTCCAGCCAGGGCCAAAATATGAGAAGGTTTTTTAAAAAAGGTTGTGACGTCGCGTACATCGAAACTCCGATGGTCGGTCTTTAACTTAATTTGATGCTGCAGCCTTTTAAATTAAAGAAAAACAAACTCAAAAGCCTCCAAAACTCGAACGCATCAAAAAGAAATCACGTAACACCTCATAACTCGAACGGTATCGCGTGCGATTTACAAGAGACCCGAACAGCCCCAAGTTTAGGAATCGTTTTATAAGTAGCAGAGCGGCTCGATTCTGTTGAAAGTTGACGGGATTGGTGCAAGACAGGGAATACTTCCATCATTCTATTCCATCATTTTCTAACTCCTTAAATCCCACTGCTGGACAAAGTCTTCTTTCCGACACTCGTTACTGGCGAGAGCATGCTTTTTTTCAATCTATTATTATTGTTACAAGTCATACCTCCATCTTCTTTTCCGTCTACCTCTGCTTTGGCCTCTTAAAGTAAAGTAGTAGATTGTTTGTTGTAGTATTTAGTATGTAGTTTAAACAATATTTATATGTATTTCATGATGCTGACAAATTGCAGGCTGACTGAGGTCTTCTGACTTAATTTTGTTCACTGTTCGTTGCTGACAAAAGACAAAAGCGACATCATGGCGGCTCAGTGACAACCACCGCAAACTGCTCTTGTCATGCGTGTGGCAGAGTATGTGGCTCTCGTATTGGTTTATATAGATACAGGAAGCGTTGTCTCCCAGACAATACTCCATCGTCTGTAATAGATGCAAAGGCCATATATATAGCCCTGTAAAATATTCCCATCGACCGTCGGTTATTTCATACTAGCTTCTGCCCGCGACTTTGTCTGCGTGGAATTAGCAATTGACATGTTTATGGCTATCCCCCGGGAACTATGCTATTTTCCGGGCTAAAAAGTAGCCTATATTTTAATCTAGGGTACCAGCTATCTTCGTTCAAAATTTTATCCAAATCCGTCCAGTCGTTTTAGCGTGAAGAAGGAACAAACATACACACTCACTCACATCGTCACATCGTCACAAACTTTCGCATTTATAATATTACTAGCTGTTGCCAGCGACTTCGTCTGCAAAGAATTCGTTTATCGCTATCTCGCGGGAACTACGCAATTTTCCGGGATAAAAAGTAGCCTATGTGCTATTCCAGACTTTTCCCTATCTATGTGCCGAATTTCATCCAGATCCGTTCGGCCGTTCTGGCGTGATTGAGTAACAAACAAACATCCATCCATCCATCCATACTTTCGCATTTATAATATAGTTAGATTAGATTAGATAGTAGGATACCCGCTACCGCTCGCGTCATGTTCGATACGCGAACTTAGTCTGTTTACACCGAGAAAAGTGTTCAACTCTCAGCAGATGGCGGATCTTTTCTCGTACATCGACGACTTAATGTCGTGTTGCTGTCTCATGTGACTGCCTTGGCGTCGAAGTCTGCGGAGCGACTAAGTGAAAGTTAGGTTAGGTTAGACACGATTTTGATTCGTAGGATTGTTTTTAAAAATATAATCAAGAGAAGTAATGTTAATTATGTATTAGTGTTGTTTTTTTTATTATCCCTGCGTTTCTCATGTCTATTTGTTTCCGCCATCTACTTAAACTGTCTCCTACTTATTCTGTCTTATTGGTTGTCTGGTAGCTATTAAGCGATAAGACTTCTTATTGTCTACTTTGTTCTTTGTTTCTGTATTGTTGTGTACTGATTTGTGATGTTCAATACGGAGTATTTGTATTGTATTGTATTGTTAATGTATCGTCGCTACTGGAACGTTTCTTTTCGCATTAAAAATGGACACAGAGCAAACAAAAAGCGCCTTAGTTTTAGGGTCTTGCCCTTTGGGTAGGTACTTAATTCTATAAACTACTGGTTTTAAACGTACAAATAATGAGTCGGCAAGTTAACGCTGAAAGGGTTTACAAGACGTGGTCGCGCATAAATTTGCTACAAGCCAAAACGGTTGTAAAATTTTAAGCAGATTCTGTAGTTTTGGGTACTCTTTGGCATTTTAATCGCTTTGTTCTGTACGTACACGAATTTAATTACTGTAATTCCAAGTAATTACTTTAAATCTTTAGCATGCGATAGACGGTCAGTATTATCATGTGAAAGATAAAAACGAACGGACACATTCATATAACTAATATTATAAATGCGAAAGTATGGATAGAAGGATGGATGGATATTTGTTTGTTACTCAATCACGCCAAAACGGCCCAACGGATCTGGATGGAATTCAGCACATAGATAGAGAAAAGTCTGGAATAGCACATAGGCTACTTTTTATCCCGGAAAATTCCCGCGGGAGAGCGATAAACGAATTCTTTACAGACGAAGTGGCAGGCAACAGCTAGTTCATAAATAAATTTCCAACAAATCATTTTCAAATGCGAAATTTATTCCTAAATTAACATTTACAAATTAATCCACGCTCCGTATCACAATCCAACTGATATCCTATATCAAACTTAGACGAACTTATCTTAGAAACTGATCTTCTTAATCTATATATAATGGGTTTACATGTCCCGCGTGTAATTATGTTCGGGTGAACTTTTCGACCATATTTTATGGTAGAGTGATCAGGGTGCGGTGCAGGGCTGACGCGGAAGCGTGGCGGACTTTCAAACATCATGAGAGAAAGCGTTTTCATACGTTCGTACGCTGGCAAACTTGACAAGCGACAAGCTGCAATCGTTTTTGTTATTCGCGTAACATGCGGGTTACTTAGTAAATTAGTTTTTGGGGTAGACAGCTAGAGTAAGACGTAAAGTCCACATTTAGAGTGATTGTGGGCGCATGGGTACATGTACCTAACTATTTGACGACATACGGGGCTCCGTAGCTTGTTCTCAATCATTGAAGCATACATATCCTCCAGGCTCGCGTACTATCAGCGCAGACTCTTAAGTTAATAAATCTAACCCTTATATTTATAAAAAGTTACCTGCAGACTTGACTATGAGAAAAGCCATATTTTGTCTGTGTCTGGCAAAGGCATATAAAAGCGTGAGTTACAAAACATAGATCCGTGTGTCTGTCTGTTACCTCTTCACGCTTAAACCGCTGAAAATGACATGGGAATTTGGTGTAGAGATAGATTCAGTTTTGGGGAAGAACATAATCATAGTTTTTACATAGTTTTTATCTCGGAAAATCCTATAGTTTTGGTGGAGTTCTGAGCTATTAAAAATAAGAGGGTAAATCGCTGTTCGCTTATCCCTTGTACTGCGCCCCTAGCATGACGTGTAGGCGGGTCTTAACGTCTCATAGTCGTAAGCGGGCGTAGAGTTAATGCTCTTTTTGATTACAATTTTTTCAAATCATTTTTCTCACTAAAATCTATTTTGATTGTTAATTTTGTGTATAAGCTTTTATGGTACATTTTGATAGCTGCGATAGCTATGTTGGGAAATCTTAATAGTTAAAGATAAGAATCAGTTCGTGGATATAATATACTAGTATATAGACTGAGAAGACTATATCGTTTTTATTCATGTTTAATAGATGAATCATATAGTTTTTTTATAACTAATATGATCCGATAAGATTTTAGTCAATCTTCTATAGATACCTACATAGATAAGTTCTAAACTTACTAACAGAGAAGTAGGTGTGATATCTCTTTGATATAAATTACATTATTAGTAAGACTTACTTGCTTTTCATTATACATACGTAATAATGCTCCAATTACATAGTTCCAGTAAGCATTCCAGTCCAATAATCCAGATAGTCATTGGATTGGAATATTCATTGACAATTAGTTATTTAGGAATCGACAACTCCACCTTCGATTAATTAATGTTAACTTATCGTTTGTGTCTGTAGCTACAGTGTATACATCTATCTATTACCAAAAACTTGCGCATTTCTAATATTGCTAAGATTCTATGGTCCAGGAGGATTCGTGGTCAAACTTACACGAAACCGGACGTAACTGGAGAGGGTTCCTTCGGTTGGGGTAGGTACGTATTAAAATACATAAAGTTTAAAATGTATATTGGGTTAAAATACATAATGGTTCAAAATATATAGTGCTATTTTCTCAGAAAGTGAGAAATTAACAGGATAGTTATAAAACAAACCTTTTTTTTTTTTTGGCCTGGGGAAAATCCTTTATGGATACCACCGGCTTGGGGATGCCGGTGGTTATGTGGGAGTCCCGCCCCGGGTGGGAGCAGTTTACCCACTAAAAACCCCAGGGTGTTCCACATCTCCGCCGTATTGCTTCCGGGGCTGTGGGAACTCTACCCATCCATGGCCCCGGTAGCACAGCAGTTTGCCCTATGTGAGGGCCCGGCCTCAGGAGACTGAGTGTCTCCTGTCTCCTACGCTGTAGACGCACCGGAACACTTGGTGCGTCTACCAGCTCGAGGACTCCTAGGCGGGAGGCGGGCATCCCCATGCCCACCACCCGCAGTCCTCATCAGGGCGGAATTTGGCGCTCGTGGATGAGCCGCCTTCACCCGACTCGCCTGCGGCGCTGGGGTTGGGAGGACGGGTCGTCCTCTCTCTCCCGCTCCGCACCCTCCTTGGCCGTCATGACCTCCTCGCAGAAGGAGGCCATCGCGTCCCACGACCTCTCGCTGCCGGTCATGGCTTTGATCACGGCCGGCAGCGAGAGGTCGCTACCAACAATTGCCGTGAGGCGAGTCCTCTGCTCAGTTATAAAACAAACCTAACCTAACCTAAACCAATCTATAGATTACGATATCAAAAAAATCAGTTAGCTAATAGTTTTATAGAAAATAGCATTATTATCTTTATCTAAATATATAAAAGAAGAAACTGACTGACTGACTGACTGACTGACTGACTGACATATCAACGCACAGCCCAAACCGCTGGTTCTAGAGATTCCAAATTTGGCACGTAGGTTCCTTATAAGGTCTAGGGGTGCACTAAGAAAGGATTTTTCAAAATTCGACCTCTAAAGGGGTTAAATGGGGGTCCAAAGTTTGTATGGGGAAACACGATTAGTTAGACTATTTTATTCGAAACTTCACAGGAGTAATCCTAACAATAAATGAGTAAACACCTGTTTCAGGTTTTTTGAAAATTCAACCCCTAAAAGGGGATAGGGGGTGACTAAGTCTGAAAGTCAACGTGGGTATTATTATTATTATATTATAGTGGGTAGTATTGTTTGCACGGTTTATCGGGTCGCCGATTACGAAAACAACAACACACATACCTACCTGACACACAGGAACACACACACACACACAAATTTCCACGGGAACGGGAAAAAACGGGATTTATTATATTCGATTCCGAGTGACCCTATCTAAAATTTCGTACACAAGTAGATGATTACAAAACTAAGAAAATAATTTCAGGATTTTTGAAAATTCTCACGGGATAAGGAAAAAACGGGATTTATATAATTCAGTTCAACGAAATCCTATGAACTATAATTACTAGACTTCAAATTTGGCACAGAAGTACCTAGGTGATTATAATAGTAAAAAAACAGTTTTAAGGATTTTCGAAAATTCCAACAGGATAAGGAAAAAACAAGATTTATATTCAGATCTGCGGGATCGATTTTTCGGTTTAATGATCGTAGAAAACTGAAATTTGGCCTTCAGGTTCCTTGGGGAGTATAGGGGAGCCACTACCGAAAGGATTTCCCAAAATTCTGACGGAAATGAACGGGAAAGAACGGGATTTTTTGTTATACTGCAGTGCAGGTTGTAGAAAGCTGAAATTCGACATGTAGGTTGCTTGGGGAGTGTAGAGAAGCATTTAGAGAGGACTTTCCAAAATTCCCACGGGAACGGGAAAAACTGGATTTTTCGTTTTACTGGTCGTAGAAAGCTGAAACTTGGCATGTAGGTTGCTTGATGAGTGTAGGGAAGCACTAAGAGACAATTTCCTGAAATTCCCACGGGAACGGGAAAAACGGGACTTTTCGTTTTACTGGTTGTAGAAAGCTGAAATTCTAAATGTAGGTTGCTTGGGGAGTGTAGAGAAGTATTAAGAGAGGACTTTCCAAAATTCCCACGGGAACGGGAAAAAACGGGATTTTTCGTCTTATTCGTCGTAGAAAGCTGAAACTTGGCATGTAGGTTGCTTGAAGAGTGTAGAGAAGCTATAAAAGATCATTTTTCAAAATTACCACGGGAACGGGAAAACGGAACTTTTCGTTTTACTGGTTGTAGAACGCTGAAAGTCGGCATTTAGGTTGTTTGGAGAGTATAAAGAAGCATTAAGAGAGAAATTTCCAAAATTCTCACGGGAATGGGAAAAAACGGGATTTTTCGTTTTACTGGCCGTAGAAAGCTGAAATTTGGCAAGTGGGTTCTTTGGGGAGTGTAGGTAGCATTAAGAGAGCATTTCACGAAATTTTTACGGGAACGGGAAAAAAACGGGATTGAAATACTTCTGGTACACACAAGCGAAGCCGTGGCCAAAAGCTATTTGTCAATAAATGAAGTCTACGCGGACGAAGTCGCGGGAAAAAGCTAGTTTATATATATTTTGAACCATTATGTATTTTAACCTATTGTAAATTTTAAACTTTATGTTTTCTGATCCGCTCCCCTTCGGTTGGCGGTAAGTTTGGTATCCCTTTCACATAGTAACAGAACGGCTTTTTTATTTTGGTATTTTTAGCAATTATACCTATCCGTATTTTCCCCTTTTCACCTATACGCCTCACAATCATTCTATATGTGAACTTTAGGTCTTGTTAACTCAAGCTCTATCACCCCGTAAGATACCTACGTGATTTATGTATGTATGTGTGTATGTAGGGAAAACCTTGGTTAATCGGTGATAGTTAGGTTTTTTGCCAATTTAACAAAAGTTTTTTTTTCTTAATTTTGACGGATACTTCGGATACTTGCTGCACGATAGCATTTTGAATGACAGTAAAGATATCGAGTAAATCCGCTATTAGACCATAAATTAACTAAGTACTATCACCGAATTACTTCATATCATCGATTAGCCAAGGTTTGCCCTACCTCGAAAAAAAAACATAGTGACCACAACAAAAGAAGACTAATTAAGCAAATAACAGCCTATACCTACGTTCCATCGTGGACGTAAAGAAAACGACAGTTTTTTTTTTACAAAAGTAAAATAACAAATCACTCTGTATAGTCGGCCAAGAAAGTGCTTAACCATATTGCACATACAACTAAATTACAAAAAAATACAACCAAATTGAGAACCTCCTTTTTTTTGAAGTTGGGTAAAAAAGGCCGATCGTCATATTGACTTAATGAAATCATTAACTCGATAGCGCCCAACGTGTATTCCCACCAAACTGTCAACCCCCCCCCCTCGGCTACTGGCCGCTAATGTCTAAATCGAAATCGTACAAAAAAAAAACAAAGAAACTCTGTACTAATGGTATCATCAGGCTTGCGTTCACATTATTAGTTCTATCTGAATCAGAGGCATACATTAGTGGGGACGGCGGTATGCAAGTAACAATTAAGTAACCAAGAAATAATTTACATTGACGGTCTGTTTCTTAACTACCATTTAGAAGCCATAATTTTTTTTTAAGGTTTAAAGCTAACCTAAACATTGTTAAAACCTACGACGTTCATTTTTTTATGATAATAAACGAGTCAAACTGAGTTCCTATTTGTTTTGTAGGTGTCACTATTGACGTGCCAATCGACCTAGAAAAGGAAGAGAAGTTTTTTTGTTGTCTTTATTTTTTTCAATGTTTTCATTCTTGTTTGAACTCGTCGAAAGTAAACTTTTTCATTTTCAGAAGAAAAAACACACTTAATTTGCATTTGTTGGTTTTTGTAATTGTTTTTACATGCACATACATTGTTCCACTTGCTACGATCCTGACATAACTCTTTCGCTTCATCCACATTCATCAATCTCTTCATACATGCTCGTCGGCAATTGTTTTTGATCTAATTAAGTATTATTAACAACTGCATGCTTCAAATTAATTGTAATCGTATTCTCATATAAGTGAATTGCTGTTTTTTTTAACGTACCTATCTTTAACACAAAAGCTAAGTAGTTATAACTAAATCTCATTCAAGACTTGCAAAAAAAGCATATGGCTTAAGCTTACTTTTACATAAATCACTTAATTCCGTACGGGGTAGACAGAGCCTTGGGTAATTTAGGGCGCCGTTACATTAATACCCCCTCATGCTTCATACAGCATAACGCCATCCTAATAATAGTTTTGCATTTTTCACGGTAGCCACTACGGAGTAATTTGGAAGCACACACACACGCACACATCATTATTCAACACCTGCGTTTTTGTTTCTCACAATTTGCTTTTATTTGAGACGGACATTACAATAGTACATTTTGTTTGAGGGCATCGAATTTAAATTTCGGACGCAATTAGCCCTTTGCAGTATCTTTGCTATAAAATGGGTCGTTATCGGTTAAATTGACATTATTTACGGTGGAGATGAAATATCACCAAAATTATGTACAAAATATTGCCTCATTCTTTCATTTATTACAATTATTCTTTACAAAAATTTGTAAGTACATTGAGGTTAGAATTTTGTTTACCAAATATGACAATTAAGAATGAAAAGATCGCTATCGTCCCAGGGCCGTCTTTAAACTATTTGAGGCCCTGGGCACATTAGGATCATGGGGCCCCTATGACCTAAATATCGGTTATCATTTGGTAATCTGGCAGGAACTAGGGGGCCCCATTCGATCGCGGGGCCCTGGGCACGTGCCCATAGTGCCCAGTGGAGAAGAGGGGCCTGTATCGTCCCGTACTTTACAAATTATTACTTACTGATGTTGAACTAGCTCTCACTGCTCCCGTTTTCCACCTACTTAGATAATAAACACAGCAGTGCAATTGCAATAGAGCCAACAACTGGAAACCCTTTGCGCAAAACTGAAAACTGTAACCATTTTTACGCCCCGTTAGACACCGTCGAATGAAAGTTTCAAGCGAGTCCATGGAATAAGAGTACTTATTGTAGAACTAAAAGATAATACTGGCCATTCGAAAGGCTATGCAAGGCTATGAAGCGTGAGATTTTGAGGATACCTACTGATCTGGGGCCTTACCGTGACGTCTTAATGTGATTCAGTTTAGGTTCGCTCGCTGTCAGATTCATACTAATTGTGACAGCTAAAACTTGAACTGAGTCGGATTTAGGACGTCATGGTATTTTGTTGGGTACGTATTGAAATGCATAAAGTTTAAAATGTATAATGGGTTAAAATACGTAATGGTTTAAAATATATAATGCGATTTTCTAAGAAAATTGCAAATTAATAGAATTGTTATAAACTAAACCTAACCTAACCTAAACCAATTACTAGATTACGCCATAAAAAAAATCATATGTATACCTAATAGTTTCACAGAAAATGGCATTATATATTTTGAACTATTATGCATTTAAACTCTATATATACTGATCCGCTCCCGTTTTAGTTTCATGTTATGTTTCCCTGTTGTTTGCCAATCATATTCATAACCCGTAAATGTATACATATATATACATAAATCACGTGTAAACGTGGCCAGGTCTTGTTACTTTAGGATCTGTCTACCCCTTAAGGGATAAAGGCATGATTTATTGTATTTGTTAGGAAATGTAACGAAAAAAATTTGATGCATATTCCATATTCGAATATACTTGAAAAATATTAACACTGCATTTTGACGCCGCCATCTTTGAAGTCCCGGTTTGGCATTCCAAGAGTGTCGCAGATAAATTTTAAACATGCAGAAACTAAAATTCCATTTTAGATCGAGTTTGTCGCACATGTGACTCCATTTGACATTCGATCTGCGCGGTTGTATTTTAAACGAAATTCTTGCGATTCTGTATCGCGACTTTGATATTCAGAGCGTGTGAAATAGATCAAGATTTAAGTCTTCATGCTGTTCTGGGATTAAAGAAAAAATATAGAATGCACCAGTTGAAAGAAAAGAAAGAAAGAAATAAGACATTTATTCATTTTGCAAAACACACAAATATGAGAGCATTGATTGCAGTGATTTTGTTGCTTCTCTTTCCGCGCACATAAAAGCCCATCGAGTGAATGGGCGAAAATCTTAGGAATCATGTTATAGGCGATGCGGCTAGCAACCCATCACTATTTTGATTCCCCCTTTCTACCTATACCCCCACAATCATGCTAAACCTGGCCTTTAGATATTGTTGCCTTAGGCTCTGTCTACCCCGTAAGGGATAAAGATGTGATATATATTATGTGTTTAAAATAGACTATAGGATTAGGGTTGCAACGATATATCGGAAAACCGATAATATTGAAGGTAAAATATCGATATTTGCGCTATAAAAAATAAAAAATAAATAAAAATAAAAAATAAAAATAAAAATCATTTAATTCAGACCACATAAAACAATATTGTCCATATTATTGTTAGTAATGTTAGTAACACAAGAATCTTATATAACTACGTTACTGGTTAAACTTAAATGAAGAGAGGACCAGTGCCTGGCAAGGCTACTGTCCGTCCTCTCGGCCACGGCGGCCAGGAGGCTGTGGCGGCTGTCAAGTACCCTACGATAACGATAATATGCTATAACGATACGATAATATCGATATCATATCCTAAGAAAATATCGATAATTCACGACCTTAGATATGGCTTTAGTTGTGGCCACATCAGTGCCATCCGAGAGACTTTTTTCAGAGGCAGGGGCCACTGTTACCCAAGCACGCAATAGGCTTCATGGGAAAAGGTTAGCCCAGCTTCTATTTTTAGGATCAATTGACGCCAAGTACTGGCAGCTATAATGATTTTATCTGGACATTGTATATATGTAAAACAATAAAGCACTTATTCAGTGAACTGCATATGTTTTATTTAAATTTAAATAAATACGATATTATCGATATTATCGACCAAAATCATCGATATTATCGAATATCGATAATTTATATAATTATCGATATTTTTATCGATATTACAACAACCTTGCATCCCTATATAGGATAGGATATTTGGTCGGATTTACGTACGAAGTATACTTCTGATATACAAATACGACAAAACAAACAAAAATTAATCACAAAAACAAATAACCCCTAACGACCCCGCAAACAAAAAACCCCTCGCGATTATTCGCAGTAGATTCGTCAGGGTATAAATATCTGATTAAATAATAAATGGTTTTTGTCACCCCAAATCAGCCTTTATGGCCACGTGTTCGTGTCATAAAAACCTCGACAATTTGAATTTTACTAGTTCTTCACCTCGGCTTCGCCTGTGGAATACTTCATCATCTAATACAGCTTAAGCTGATTTACTAAATTTTATTAACATTTCTTTTTTTATCATTCAATCAATCAATCATTTATTCGCCAGAACATTGTGGTTTACATAGATGGTATTTTAAGTAATAAGTATCAGTCCCATAATATATTCAGCCATTTGAGGCGCGTGAAATGTTTTGAACTAACGTTAAGTGGTCAAATTGTATATAATTTAATTATTACTCCCATTAAATCATTAAAAAATAAACAATAAAATAGAAAACAATGAAATTACAATGTTAATTGATCTACTTCTGACGATCCCTGGTAGAGAACTAATCATTAATGAAATTTTTACTTTAGTTGTTACTAGCGAGCCGCCCCTGCTTCGCACAGGTGTAATCTCTGTTTCTCTGCTATATTATGCATGTATTATACATATATAACTTCCACTTGAATCGCTCTTTCTACAAAAAAAACTCCGTTGCGTAGTTTTAAAGATCTAAGCATACATAGGGACAAACAGACAGCGGAAAGCGTGTTTTAAACTACGTAGAGACATACACCGAGCACGTCCTCCTTAACCAAACCTTAGCAAGAAACACTGTTTAACCGACTTCAAAAAAGGAGGTTCTTTAATACAAATCAAATATTCACAATTCGCTTTCACCCTATCGTCTGTGCTAAAAAAATCATAAGCATACATAGGGACAAACAGACAGCGGAAAGGGTGTTTTAAACTACGTAGAGACATACACCGAGCACGTCCTCCTTAACCAAACCTTAGCAAGAAAAACTTTTTAACCGACTTAAAAAAAGGACGTTCTTTGATACAAATCAAACATTCACAATTCGCTTTCACCCTATCGTCAGTGCTAAAAAAATCAATGAATAAAGGTACCACCAGACTAAACTCTGATTAGATTTGTATAAATTTTACTACTGTTTTACGGCGGCCGGAGAGAGGGAAATTTGCAGGTTGCGGCGCCGTCTCAGGACACGTTTACGATTGGCGGGTTTAACAGATTCGACGTACACAGACTGACATACAAATGAGACGATTCCATTGATATAGTCTTAAAATTTATATGGAATACCTCAGCTACTGGTTGGATTTTAACTATAATCAATTTTATAAATGTCAGTCTTTATTGAATTATAATTTTATTTACTTCCATTAAATACAATAATATTAGATACCTATACAAATAACATTAATTCCTTACAACAATTACATTAATCCCAATAAATACCTTAATAACAATAAATACCAACTTTAAATTACATTTATTACTTATGACTAACTTTAATAACAATAATCTAACTTCTAACTAATATTATAAATGCGAAAGTATGGATGGATGGATGTTTGTTTGTTACTCAATCACGCCAGAACGGCCCAACGGATCTGGATGAAATTCAGCACATAGATAGAGATAAGTCTGGAATAGCACATAGGCTACTTTTTATCCCGGAAAATTGCGTAGTTCCCGCGGGATGGCGATAAACGAATTCTTTGCAGACGAAGTCGCTGGCAACAGCTAGTAATGAATAATAATAAATATCATGGGACATTTAACACCAAATGACCTAGTCCCAAACTAAGCAAAGCTTGCACTACGGGTACTAAACAACGTATAAACATACTTATAAAGATAAATACAAATTTAATTACATATTAAACACACGACCCGAGAACAAACAGCTGTCATCGTGTATCTAAACAAAACAAGCATCCTTTCAGGAATATATTTAATAAAAAAATAAAAAAACAAAATATTAAAAAGTGATGTGCGACATGCGATATTATGGCGCTGTCAACAGCAAATGACCTTGAGCAGCGCCACTCTTCACACATACAGATCGCATGCCTGTTAGTGAAGGAGAAGAAACTATTTCGGCAGCTTGGCGCGCGTCTAAAATCTTGCAAATAAGACACAAACAATAAGAAATAAAAAAAAGTATAGATTATTTGTGAAATATGACTCGTTAGCCGTGTAGGTATTGAATCTGTTGACTTCATGTTTTTAACTGTAGACCCATACGTTGAAAAAATAAAGACATAGACCCGTTTAATGATGATTTTAAGACCAATCTTTGCAATTATTTTCTATCGAGCCGATTTTGTTCAATTATGTATCGAGTCCGTCCAGCGTGTTTGAAATATGGTGAAAATTAACATTATATTTTTTTGCATTTTTTTTGTGTGTAGTTTTTCTTAAAAAAGTGCTTAAATAACATCAATTTCAACAAAATTAGGTGTTGTCAGCCTCTTAATCCGAACGTCGAAGTGTCAAACACTAATCCCCTTATTCATAAACGCTCTATAGGCTTCTGCTAACTTAGCAATCGTTTGTCCCTATCTGTCACTTTAACATTTACCTTTCACAGATAAGGACAAACGATTACTAAGTTAACAGAAGCCTATAGAGCGTTTATGAATAAGGGGGTATTTCTCGAAGAAGTGAAACACGCATTGTACGTATGGTGTATACGCAGTAGTTTTTTCGTTTTGTATACATGAATAGGAAGGCAAACGAGCAAGTGGGTCACCTGATGGTAAGCGATCACCACTGCCCATAGACACCCGCAATTCCCGAGGGGTTGCAGATGAGTTGCCAACCTAGAGGATTTAGATGAAATGCCTCTTGTGCCCGTAATTTCCCCGGCTGTCTTACTCTCCACACCGGAACACAGCAGTGCAAGCACTGCTGCTTAGCGGCAGGATTAGCGAGTAAGATGGTGGTAGCTATCCGGACGGACCTTGCACAAGGCCCTACCACCCGCAAATTTGGATTCAGTTGTAACTTGCGTTTGCGTTGATAATTCGCACGCATAGAGAATAAGCTAATAGAATATCAGTTTCTTATTCGTCCGGCAGCCGGCACCGGAACCGGTCGCCGTAAATCGGCGCGGTTTGTTCTCGTAATGCGGTTTTTATCGGCGGCTTCACTGTTATTCACGCTAAGACACTTCCAGTGATTGCGTTCCGTTCCTTTCATTTGTTTTCTTTTAAAGGTTCTTCCAAAGGTCCTCACTGTTTCTGCCACTTTCGATAAGTGAATTAATTAAATTATGTTTAATTAATAACATAACATCTGTACTAATTTTACTATAATAACAGTACAGTGAAGCGCAAATCTATTGTCTCAGCTTTCATCGTTTAAATTAACTAATTAATTTACCGCTTTGCTGTCAAAGACGATTCTCGCATTCGCACGTGTGTTGCCGCTTTATGATTTCGCTATGTTGGTAGCAACGCTTTCGGCGGTGAATTTGGCGGGTTTGAAATTGGAATTGTAACGTTTGACGTTTGAGCGGCCGGAGTGTTGCCAGTGTGTGTAAGCTGAGTGGGTAATGGGAAAATTATATTATCAATTGTTACAATATTTCATGTTTTCAAAGTGGAAATATAAAAAAACTAGCAAGCCTGTGACTCCGTCTGCGTAGAATTCAGAAAAGAAAGCAGAAAAGTCTAAAATTTCCGTAACAAGCGTCATATTTAACGACCAACAAGTAGGGTTGCAACGATATATCGGAAAACCGGTAATATCGATAATATCGAAGGTAAAACATCGATATTTTTATCGATATCTGCGCTATAACGATACGATAATATCGATATCATATCCTAAGAAAATATCGATAATTCACGACCTTAGATGTGGCTGTATGGGCTTTGAACATTAGCCTTTTCTTATAATATAAACAAATAAAAAACATCCTGGACTTGTTTCTCTATTTGTGTCTTTATTCTTTCTGGCTGTATGGGCTTAGACCCTGTGCCTGTCCGTAAGGACTATGGAACAAAAAAACACAAATTACTTTACTTACTTTACTTTATTGTACTTTAGTGCCATCCGAGAGACTTTTTTCAAAGGCAGGGGCCACTGTCACCCAAGCACGCAATAGGCTTCATGGGAAAAGGTTAGCCCAGCTTCTATTTTTGGGATCAATTGACGCCAAGTACTGGCAGCTATAATGATTTCATCTAGACATTGTATATATGTAAAATAATAAAGCACTTATTCAGTGAACTGCATATGTTTTATTTAAATTTAAATGAATGCGATATTATCGACCAAAATCATCGATATTATCGAATATCGATAATTTCATTACCTCGATATAATTATGGATATTACAACAACCTTGCATCCCTACCAACAAGCGACATAAACTCCCATCATAAGTAGTGACACAGTTTTACCGAGCATTTATTTAACTTGCAGTTTATGTATGAAACTGTACCTATATTCGTCCTGATGGGATCTTACAACTCGACTTTGAAGCAGTATTATTCAACCCATTAAAACTATCTACCCCGTAAGGGAGGAACACGTGATTTATATTATGTACTAGCTCCTGCCCGCGACTTCGTCCGCGTAGAATTAGCTATTGATATGTTTTTCGCTATCTCGCGGGAACTACAATTTTCCGGGATAAAAAGTAGCCTATGTTTTAATCTAGACTATCAGCTATCTTCGTTCCAAATTTTATCCAAATCCGTCAAGTCGTTTTAGCGTGAAGAAGGAACAAACACGCACACTCACTTCGTCACTCACAAACTTTCGCATTTATAATATTAGTAGGATCTACTAGCTGTTGCCTGCGGCTTCGTCTGCAAAGATGTCGTTTATATCCCGCGGGAACTACATTGCATCCAGATCCGTTAAGCCGTTCTAGCGTGTTAGTAGGATGTATGTACTCGTATTTATTGTACTTATGCAATTTTGACGGAAACTTAATTTAATATGGCTGCTTCTAACATTGCCATAGCCTACCATAATCGGCATGTGTAATAATGCATAAGGATAATTTTAAACTCGTTCTCATAATTGAAACAGAGTTGCTGTTACATTTTTGATGAGACTCCGCGCAGGCTGGTAAAATATTCAGGAATGCGGGGTAGTTTCCAACTTGCCGTACGGAGTATTGATGTAACTTGCGCGACTAATTCAGAAGAAATCACTACATAATATAAAACAAAGTCGCTTTCCGCTGTCAGTGTGTTTGTCCCTATGTATGCTTAGATCTTTAAAAGTACGCAAAGGATTATGATGCGGTTTTTTTAATAGATAGAGTGATTTGAGAGGAAGGTTTATATGTTTCGCAGACAAAGTCGCGGGCAGAAGCTAGTACCTACCTACATAAATCACGTATTTATGTCTTATGGGGTAGATAGTAAAGGTAAAGAGACTTAGGCCACAGGCAAAAAACACATCATTATCATCTCCCGCCTATATACGTCCCACTGCAGGGCACAGGGCTCCTATCACAATAAGAGGGCTTGGTCTATAGTTCCAACGCGAGTCATTGCGGATTGAGAACTTCACACACACTATTGCAGTGCATCTTCGCAGTTGTGTGCAACATTCCTTACGATGTTTTCCTTAACCGAGAAGCTCATGGTAAATTTCAAAATGAGATATCGCACCGCACATAAATTCCGAAAAACTCAGAGGTGCGAGCCCGGGATTCGAACCCACATTCCTATGCTTGAGAGGCCGTAGGTCAAACCACTAGGCTACCATGGCTTTTAACACACATAAGCACAAAATAAAGTAAAACATAGACTGCCAAGTTTTCAACCAGTCATAACATTATCTTGTAACGTTGACAACAAACACAATAATCTTTTCATATCATACACAATTTTGCACCGTCAAAAAGCGACATTATCTCACAGAAACTGGGCTGGAACTCCCACGGTTTGTTCTCAAATTTATTTCTCTGGAAACATATATATGTTGACGGTAATCGCTGCTTTGTTGTGCCACATACATTTGAGGCAATGTATGTCCTGCGCTAGCTCTTTCCTAAACGGTTTAAGCTGTGTATAGTTTTGGAGCACCCATTTTGTTTTTATTCTAACGCGAAACGCGAAAATGACATAAGTATAGTAGGCGGCAAATAAGTATAACGTGGAGGGGATATGCGCAGTATGAAAAACAACATCATTTTCATGGTTCTCTATCGTTTGCCCGAATTTCATATGCCATAAATGTATTGTTTGCCATAATGATCATTTGGCATAACTCTTTTTTCTCTTTAATTGTTAATTATTCAGGATTGTTATGAAACAAACCTAACCTAACCCATAGAATTCTACAGGATTGCCATTTCAATACTCCTGAAAAAATTACGGTTTCAGAGAAATAAAAAGTTATGGCAAATTATCATTATGGCAATCATTACATTATGGCATATGAAATTCGGGAAAATGAAATGCTCCGCATTTTCATACTGCGCTTATCCCCTCCACGTTTTACTTATTTGCCGCCTACTATAAGTACCTACCTTCATCACTACACTTAACTAGCTGGTGCCCGCGACTTCGTCCACGCAGAATTAAATTATTAGTTTATTAGCCTATGACACTCACAAACAACGTAGTTTCTATGAATTGATAAAAGAATTTTCAAAATCAGTTCAGTAGATCCAGAGATTATCCCCGATTAGAACGGCCGGACAGATCTGTATATTTGGAACAGAGATATATTATAGTCTGGAATAACACATCGGCTATTTTTTATCCCAGAAAATTGCGTAGTTCCCGCGGGGTAGCGATAAATGAATTCTTTGCAAACGAAGTATCGGTTATTGACAGCCAGTTTATTTTAATTTAATTATTGTTACGTGCCGTATTTAGTTAATTTTATGTACCAGTTGTTACTCGCGATTTCAAGACAGGGCCGAATTAGGGTGGCTGCAAGGCCTCTGAAAGTAAAACATCTTTTCTATACATGTCAAAACGGAAGGATGGTGACAGCTTTGATTTATATCATGTCTGGGGACAGGTTGACAATCCCTGTAAATTCCATTGCGACACATACAGACGTCGCTACCGTTACTCTCATATATTTAATCTAGTAAGCATCGTAAACAAAAACTGAGTTATAACACATTTAAGCCTACGATAAGGCATTGAGGTGCCGAAAACTGGCTCAAACGCACTTAAGGGGACATACATAAGGTTCATGATCGACTGGCCCGCCCACGCGACGCGTGACTAGCATGTTGTTAACGAATTGCTAGGGTTGCCAACGTTTTAATAAAAATATCGTGAGATTGAAATATACGGTCCATCCACGGCTTCGCCAAAACCTTCATGCATTAATCGAGAAATCGTACGTAAATTAAAAAAATATACCCGTATATGTTAAAAATGCCTCACATCATTTTGTAAAATAGCTGATACCCTTCAAACTGTTGGACCTATTTTTACCAAACATGTCTAAAAACCACCGCAAGGAAACTGGCTTTCGGATGAGAACGTGACTAAACCAACTAAGCATACTTCTTTCTATCCTAGTCACTATATCTTCTTTCACACCAGCACGTTCCCTTATCACACTCAGTTATTCTGTCTTTCAGTGTCACCCCTTCCATACTTCCTAACGCTCTCATTTCTACTGCATTTTACATCTCATTTTACTGCATTTTTATTTTTAATTTTTTTTACTGCATTTGCTTTTTGTTTTTGTAAAAACATACAAAAACTAAATTTCAGTTTAACTTAACTGGCAACCCTACGGGTCGCATCCATTTGACACGTGCTTGGCCTGCCGGACGGAGATGTTCAAGATATTCAGAAGAAAATGATGTTTGGATTAAAAATGTGTCACGGAGACGTGACAGCAATAGCCGATGGAAAGAGACGCGGTTATACGATCAAGCGAGATGGTAATTTCTAACGGTCGCGAGGTTGAGTTGGGATAGATAAACACGAGTCCATCGCATTTTATTCTAGGTCTAAAACTATTTAAAGCTAAATGTATTTGACAAGCTTTTGTTTAAATGAACACAAAATATTTACCTTGCTACTCCGCTACTTACGTAAGCGCTCCGTTGCTTAAGTGTTTGGGTGGAGTTAGGATTAATTAAGTTTGTGGGATTTGTGTGCGTTTTGTGTGGTATTAGTGGTGGGAGGGCTTGCATGCAAAACGTATCTATATATTTCGCACAGGCTTGGTTATCTTGCACGTAAGTAGCGGAGTAGCAAGGTAAATATTTTGTGTTCATTGAAATGGACCTCCGCAAAGTAACGCCTGATTCAATAAAAGCTTTTGTTTAGTTCTGTCTCGATGTCTGGGGCCTTACCATGACGTCATTCCGACTCAGTTCAAGTTTTAGCTGTCATTTTCAGTATGAATCTGACAGCGAGCAAACCTAAACTGAATCGCATTAAGACATGGTAAGGCCCCTGAAAACATTTAAATTTATACTAAAATATGCCAACAGAGAACCCCGACCAACTCACCGATAATCTTAATCGCTTGATACGTCATTAGTGACGTATGGTATCTATCTTAAAAACAGTCAAGGGCATAAATATATACTCAGGAGCAAAAAAACCAGGTCACTTTTCTTACAATTTTCTACGGTAAGTAACCCGGTTGTTTTGCACCCGAGTACTCGTCCCTTTTTTTATGTGAATAGGAAGGCAACCGAGCAAGTGGGTCACCAGATGGGAAGCGATCACCACTGCCCATAGACACCCGCAACCCCGGAGGGATCGCAGACGCGTTGCCAACCTAGAGGACTTAGATGAAATGCCTCTTGTGCCAGTAATTTCCCCGGCTGTCTTACTCTCCACACCGGAACACAGCAGTGCAGGCACTGCTACTTAGCGGCAGGATTAGCGAGGAAGATGGTGGTAGCGATCCGGACGGACCTTGCACAAGGCCCTACCACCCGCAAAGATGATGGGCATGATGGCTGTATTGATATTTATGCTGTAGATTGTGCCTACTTGAATATGTTCACCTTTAACATCTAAAGGTCTGCGTTACCTGTAACAAAAAATAATTTACTTTTAATATTGTAGACTGCTCCCGGTCTGCTGCGGTAGGCATCCAGTCGTTCAAGAAGGCGTCTAACTCGTCCCGCCATCGCCGTCTAGTGGAAGAGTTGGGGAGAGGCCTTTGCTCAGCAGTGGGACACAATAGGCTGATAATAATAATAATAATAATAAATGAGAACTGGCGCAGACCCACGGTGTTGAGCACTGAGGACCGCAGGGACATATGGAAGAGCAAGGAGCTACACGGGCGGTTCTACCGGGCCTTGAATGGGCCCGATGTAGACCTGCTCGCGTCGGTGAACTGGCTACGCTTTGGTAAACTTTTTGGGGAAACCGAGGGTTTTGTGTGTGCAATCGCAGACGAGGTCATGATGACGAACAATTACCGGAAATATATCCTGAAGGACGGTACGGTTGACATATGTCGGGCATGCCGCCGCCCCGGAGAGTCACTCAGGCATATCATTTCCGGTTGTTCTCATCTGGCTAACGGTGAGTACTTGCACAGACACAACCTAGTAGCCAGGATTATCCATCAGCAACTTGCTCTTTTATATGGCCTTGTTGACTCCGAGGTGCCGTACTATAAGTACACACCCGCGCCCGTTCTCGAAAATGGTCGTGCCACGCTCTACTGGGATAGGTCTGTTATCACGGACAGGACTATTGTTGCCAATAAGCCTGATATTGTGCTAACAGACCGATCCCAGCGCCAGGCAGTGCTTGTTGATATCACCATCCCCCATGACGAGAACCTCGTGAAAGCCGAGAAGGACAAACTCAGCAAGTACCTTGACTTGGCTCACGAGGTAACCGCCATGTGGGATGTTGACTCAACAATCACTGTCCCGATAGTAGTTTCGGCGAACGGTCTGATAGCGAAGAGCCTTGACCATCACCTTAAAAGGCTCTCGCTAGGTGGTTGGGTCAAGGGTCAGATACAGAAGGCGGTACTCCTGGACACGGCCCGCATAGTCAGGAGGTTCCTCTCTTTGTCGCCCTGACCACCGGCAGCTTAGGCCCCGCCTCGCTGCCGGCGGCACCCCAGGTTAGGTTTTTATAATGTTTTTATATTTTGTATTAATATTGCTTTATTACTTTTTATTTCAATATTGTAAAAACCTAACTTAAGATAAAAGATAAATATACCGAATAATAATAATAATAATAATTGTAGACTGAAAAAATAAGGAAGTCGCAACAGTCGCGTTTGTGCTGAAATGCCAAATATTACGATATTAGTTGTTGTTTCAGCCGCTAAATGGCGCTGCCAATTTGTCAACAGTACTAAATGACACTTACGCGAACGCGTTCGAGACGTTCAGTGGAAACGCAGTGGAAGCGTGCTGGGCCCATAACCTAATATTGCTTGATAGATTTCATTTCTAAACGACACTGAAAATTAGAACACAGAAAAATCCGAAAAGTAAAGCTATGGCCGGGGATATATAAGGTTTTCGGATTTTTCAATGTGTTATAATTTTCAGTGTCGTTTAGAAATTAAATTTCTAACGGTAAAACGTAAAAAGTAAACATTAAAAATCAGGAAGTAAATTTCTTGATTAATTTGATATTTGATAGATTTCAATAGACTAAAGTTTTATTAGAAGAACATATGCTCCACAGATGGCGCTAGCAGTTGAATGTTTTTCACGCTAATAGTAGTTAATAGGAGAAAGAGAAGGATGGAATCATCATCATGTCAGCCGTAAGGCGTCCACTGCTGGACATAGCGACATAGGCCTCCCCCGCGGCTCTCCACTCGGACCGGTCTTGTGCCTTCCGCATCCACCGCGATCCCGCGATCTTAATCAGGTCGTCGCTCCATCTTGGAATGGAATGAAGGATGGAATAATACATCGAAATTCCCAGATTGTATTCCCGTCCCATCGTCAATTTCATTCATGATTTGGAACCTTCATTTTGTCGTCCATATATCGGCTCGCAGCGGTATTCGGAGACTACTTACCATCCATTAGGAATACTCGACCACATTACAAATCGTTTTAGCCCCAGCATTAGACCCAATAAGCGATCGGACCTTTTTTTAGGGTTCCGTGAGACTGCCATTTGGTTTTACATTCGATCGACAAAACAAAAGGTGTACAATATGACAGCAGGAGGGATGCGAGGAAAGAGCAAATCGATGTATTGTGTGTGGTGTGTGTGTGTGTGTGTGTGTGTGTGTGTGTGTGTGTGTGTGTGTGTGTGTGTGTGTGTGTGTGTGTGTGTGTGTGTGTGTGTGTGTGTGTGTGTGTGTGTGTGTGTGTGTGTGTGTGAGAGAGAGATAGTTGACTCTGAGCCCTGAAATTTTTAGTTGTGTACTACTAGCGACCCGCCCCGGCTTTGGAGATACCAACACGGCTCTACCACAATTATTGTCATTCAACTAATTTACTAAAAAAACCGTTAAGTACAAAATATTGTTCCAATCCGTTAAGGCTTTGAATTTCAATAAACAATAGAAAGAAAGTGTAACGGAAGGGCGGGGTTGACTAAGTGAATAGACCAAAATAACTAATAAATGAAATTATAATGTCCAGAAAACACGGTTAATACAAGTAGGTACAGAAAGGCAAAATTTTATAGCAACGTAACAAACAATCTAACATTCCCTATGCTTGCGCGGCGCAGACTGGCTTGCGCAGCGTGGTGCGGGGAGCTTGCCGCCGCCGCGGCGCAAGGCGCGCATGCGCGCGCACCTCGTACGAGCTCCCCCCCCCGCGCCTCTTCCCCGCGCTCGCCCAGGCGCAGCGCAGGCGAGCGCGGTGGAATGAAATACTATTATTATTATTTTAAAATACTTAAAATTATGTTCGGATAGTCGCGCTACTTAACAGAAAGAAAGAATACGTTATTCTCTTTTGAAAAACACAAATAGAGCTTTCACACAATTGTACAAAAATGAAACATAAAATGACAGACATGAAAATAGATCATCAATGTATATATATGCTAAAAAAAATAAAAAACGTCGTTTTTGTTGCTATTTGATATTGATTAATATTTTGTTTCGATATTTTTTAACTAGCCTAATATGTATGTGTCTGATTTTCATTAATTTTCAAGCACGGAACGGAACCCTGTGCTTTTTTTCTGTCAATCTCCCCTTTGGCTCTGCCGTTTTAGGCAAAGTGTGCCCTTTTGTCCCGTCTGATCTAACCAAATTCAATTTATTCACCTGAAAAAGGTTTTATTGAGAAAAAATTACGTTCAAAAATATTTATTATTTGGTTTGCGTTAAAAAATATTGAAAAGCAAAATTTTTTCGTAGGTACTTTTCGTTTTTTTTTTTTTTTTTAATATGAATAGGAAGGCAAACGAGCAAGTGGGTCACCTGATGGTAAGTAATCACCACTGCCCATAGACACCCGCAACCCCAGAGGGATCGCAGATGCGTTGCCAACCTAGAGGGCTAAGATGAAATGCCTCTTGTGCTCGTAATTTCCCCGGCTGTCTTACTCTCCACACCGGAACACAGCAGTGCAAGCACTGCTGCTTAGCAGCAGGATTAGCGGGTAAGATGGTGGTAGCGATCCGGACGGACCATACACAATTTAAGGCCCTGCCACCCGCAACAGTGTTGACATGACGACGCCTTTAACAGTCGAAAAATTGGAAATATTTTGAGCGAATAACAACATTTAATGAAGGGTCTGAATAGGATGGTCAACTAAAGTATTTGATCGAACCATCGTTTGGTCTAAACTGAATTTATAAATACTGAAACCAACGATTTTTCAGGAAAACTTCGCTTCGCTTGCTCGTTTGCCTTCCTATTCACATAAAAAAAAAACCTATTCTAACCAACTCTACAGTATAGACTATTATGTAAGACATTTTCTGAAATATTTTTAGTTACCGCTACGTTAAAGCAAAAAATTATTCGACCGTAACGGGCATATAATTACACTTTCGCGTTTTATATCTTAGGTGCTTATTAATAATAATTTATAATAGAAACTTTTCAAGCCAAGACTCAATTATCAGTCTACCAATTAGCTAAAATAAAACATTTTAACATTAAAACTCATCCCTAGAGAAATCTTCTTTTAAGACTAACTCGTTAAATATTTTCTCCGTTTTAATATAATTTTGGAACTTGTTTAATGTTATCGTATTAATTTTATTATTAATGAAATTCAAAGTCGTACGTATTTTTCGTACCATCTACAACCTTTCCAGATAAGTTTCGAGTTGTTCCAAGTGATTTTAACAATAACTATAACCATGCCCGACAATTTTGACATATTTTTACAGAAAAATTATGAAGTAAATGTTATTGTTGTTTTTGTTGCAACTCGCACTAAACGTAGGGCTAAGAGTGAAAAAAACTGCCAACGTGTTGCCATCAAAATTAAATACCTAGTTTACAAAATGATAAATGACGATGAATGAATAAATGATGTACTTAGTTTTACAAGATGATTTACGTAAAATTATTAGTATTTGTAATTTAATTCAACTGCCTGAGATTACAATCTAATTTAAATATTAGTCGCACCAGTTGATAATGCCTTGGCACTTTTATAGAAGAAATGATTATTTTACAATGGCAATGTGTCAGCTTTATAGGTAACTTTTGATTGGTTACGTCTGGAACGTCACAATGAAATCGGCCATCTTTGGTAACTTTTTAGGAATTTAATTATGATGACGTGTATAATTATTTGAAATGGCAACCCAGTCTGCACATAGGGTGGTTAAATATGTAGATTGCTTATGTTCGCCTCCCAAATTCTCGCTTATCACGCTCGTAATAAAACGGCATGCTTTGATGTTTAACGGCAAAATATCAATTAGTTCCTTTGCATACCCGAGTGCTAATTAACTAGGCTCTCAATTTGCCTCTAGTTTCACTCGGCATAAGATTAATGTTTGAACAAGAACAGAAATGTTAATAAATTCCGAGATGGCGTATTTGAATCGCTGAAATTTGGCCAAATTAGTGGCGTGTTTGCTGAATGTTTGACGACACGACTATTTTGAGATGTACGCGTTAATATTTCAGATGGATTATGTCTTGTATTGAACAAGCTATTACATGCCTATGAGTACTGCGAACATGTTCGCGTAACACGGCGTAACATGTTACATGCTGTGTTGTTTGTTTACCCGCAGGCAATGGCTTCTCGCGGTCTTTGCCAGATCGTCCGTCCTTGCAGCACCAACATTTCGCCTCCCGGTACGCGATCGCCGCTCTAGGAACTTACGGCTTCAATAAAAATACATACACATGCACAAACACGTCTAAATATATCCCTTACGTGGTAAACAGAGCCTAAGGTAAGACCTAAAGGCCACGTTTAGCGTGATTACGGTCGTATAGGTGGGAAAGGGAATCAAAATAGTGAGAGGTTACTGGCATCATTGCTTTCATGATTCCTAAGATTTTTTTTGCCCGTTCCCTCGATGGGCTTTTACCACGCCTTGACCACTGCGCGGGAAAAGAAGCAGCAACATTCTATGTTTTAGCCACAATGGAAGGGATAAATAAATAAACTAGATAATGATAAGTAATTCTTTTTAAATTCGATGTAATACTATAATATAATAATATTATGTAGCAGTTTACGTGGCCTGCATTGTGTCAACATTAGTGAACTACTAAGTGAGCAAGCTTTGAATTATCACGGCAAATCGTCTATGCAAACCGTAGCTCGTGTGTGCTACTTACTCCGACTGCATAGTAGCTGTAGTACAGGAGCTGCGGACCGATTTTTGAAAGCACATCGGTATGAACAGAATTAGCTGATGATCAAAAATTAGAACTAAGTATTGTTTTCTATCATATCAATTAATTGATATCGTATTTAAATAACGTAGCATGGTTTTATCGTTTTCACAGAGTTTTCCCGAAAATATAGAATTTTTAACGCATTATTTATTATTCGAATTCATTAGTCACTTCTTCAAAAGTACGATGATGTAAATAAATCTATTTTTTTTTTGCTATATGGGTTTGTTAACTTTATCCCTTAGGTGGGGCAGACAGAGCCTAGGGTAACAAGATTTAAAAACCACTTTTAGCGTGGACGTATAAGTGGAAAGGGGAATCAAAATAGTGATGGGTTGCTAGCCGCATCGCCTATAACATAATTTCGTAGCAAGTGGAACAAAGTAGTCTCTGCCTACCCCTGTGGGAAAGAGGCGTGACGATATGTATGTATGTATAATTTCTAAGATTTTCTGCGCGAGAACAGCTGTATCCCAGCTATTCCCAGCCAGGCATATATGTAATACTTACACAGTTAACTAATCTCAAACAAAACTTGTACAAAATTTCACATGCCACAACGACCTGGAAAATGTTGCTGGCTCTCGGGCTATGCAAAGTAACAAGCACGGTATGACAGCTCGCGTCGGAACACAATGTAAGTGCCCGAGGGATGCTCCGAAGACAGGACATGCAGACATTGTAGAATTTAGATTTAGAAACGGTTATTAATGAACGTGTACCTACGCGTAAGTCTGCTTGACAGTGAGAGAGGGAGAGAGTTAGCAGCCTTATTGTTCATGGCATAAGGGTGCGACCACACCGCCGCTTAAAAAACGGTGACGTTACGGAATCGCAACAAAATGTATGAAGAAACGGTGAGCAAACGTGACGCATACGACACGTCACTGCGTATACGCAGCGGTTTGGTCGCACCCTAATGGTGTATAGACGTTTTTGACGTCTTGGTAACGTACATATACGTATGCCCTTGACTGCACCCGGCCATAAAGACCGGTCTTCTCGGCAACTTGCGGCTTCGTAGAGCGATGTCTCACTCTAACTGAGAAGTTATTAAATAAAGTAAATCGTGCAACTCACAGTTAATAACGAATAGTTCCTCACTTCACTCAGTAGGGTTTAATGACCTTTTCACTCACCATTTACGAATCAGAAGATACCCTCAATCACAGCTAAAGCCGCCGTTAACGTTGACGTTTCAGTCATAAGCATACATCAAGTTGATGCCAGCGTGATGCTGATTTACATCCGTCGCCGACGCGGACTATATTAAAGGGATTCTTAAGTGGTGTTGCCAGGCTTCGTGATTTGGGGGCATTGGGGGTTTTTGATTTCAATTTATTTTATTCAGTCTGTAATTTGTATTAATAAATGATGGTATTTCTTTCCTGTTTTATCTAATTTAATATTATGATCATCCAATACATTTTATGTTAACTTCAATAATTTAGTAGTATAAACAAAAATAATTTGTGTAGTCACATCACATATGTGACATTATCGACGTGTGTTGTGTATTTATCGCGTAAACATACAATTTACCTATTTGTATTTTTGATAGGGTTGAAAACGGGCAAGTGGGTCGGCTAATGGTACCTAAGTGAGCACCACCACACATGGACACTCTTAACACTGGTAACACCAGAGGATCTGCAGATGTGTTGTCAGCCTAGAGGACTAAAAAATACCTAGTTATTCCATCGGCTGTCATCTCCATGTTCGACCACTATAGCGCAAGCGCTGCTGCTTGGCGGCAGGATTAGCGACTAAGATCCTGACAGGCGTTGCACAAACAATAATAATAATAGGTATAAGTACCTTATAATTTCCTTATAATTTAATAGACTTTTTTCAGAACCGCTTTTCATACTCGTACATGTGTAAACTGGGCTTAATAAAATGTACTTAAATATTTGCAATCACTATATTTAGGCAGGATTAAGTTGGCAACACTGCTCCCATTAGCATCATCCCGTCGTTCCACGCTTAATTCAAACATTAACGGCTCTCGAGAAATTAAGCAGACGGTAACGGTTCAGGTGGCGGCGTTCCACCCTTGAAAATACTTGTAGTGTGTTTAGTCTGGCGTCCTATAATCATAATATCACAAATGGAATATCTTCTGTGTGCAAATAATAAAAAATAACATGGCCGCTGATCTTCAAAGTTCAGCCCTCGATAGACGTAACTTAACTCAAGAAGAGTGTCTTACTGTTTATTTCAAGCTTTTACGTATTTAACTTGCAATGTATGCACATATACATACATACTTAGAGTATTTGTATTGTATTGTATTTGTATACTTTCGACTCATTTTTGAAACACATAACTCCATCTAAAAAAAAGATTGAGCTGAAATTTTGTATATTTCAGGAAGTTGAATGACAATACAATAATCTAGTAGTTATATTCTGGAGTTCCGGTGAGGTGATCCAGCCAGGATCGCCTCCGCAGGAAACTCTTCAACAGTTGGTCCGATTGACTTATATATCGGCCGTCGGCACACATGTAAGTCGGGTGACATGCTAGTATAGTATGGTCAGCAAAAAAGCTTGTATTAAAATTAACAGAAACTTATTTAGAAATTAAATTAGGTGCTACTACCGTTCTGCCATTGTTTTTATATGTCACTCGAATAAATTTTGGAAATGTTTGAATACGTATTGTATTTACAAATAGTATAAATACTAGCGAAATACAGGCGATCCGGTTGTCAAATTGGCCATGCAACCTCTTAATATCAACGCTATAAAAAACAAGTCTGCGTGGTTTCGCTAAAGTGACTTAGACTTAAACTAAATCTAGTTTAAACACTAGGTCTTCAGCTAGACTAAGTAGTCATCCAATTACAGCAAGCGTCCAGAGCCCTTCCCTGCTGTGGGTTAAGTGTCACTACACTTTGTCTCACGTTTAAAACGACTTTCATAGTTTTTAGGTTAGGATTTGTTAAGCAAATCAAGCATTTGTCATTTTGACAAATTATAACCTCAAAAATTGCTTTCAACATGAAACTACCGTAAGATCCTTGGGGAAAGCCACAGATAAAGACGATGATGATATATTAAAGAAAGTTGTTTTACTTAATGTTTTCTTGTTACGGTGAGTATACATTGTACTCTCCAAATTTTTTAAAATAACCGATTTTTTTTGTGATAAAACGCCTTAAAATTCTATAATTTTACTAACAAAGTTGGCACTGGCAGTTTTTTCGGAAGCCATTTTGTTTTCCCAACAATTAAGAACACTGGCCGCAAAGTGTCGCCTCTTCGAACAATTAAAAAAGTCAAACAGAATACTTATTTAACCGAAAACGCTTTCCAAATTTGAAACGCCACTCAAGACATTCCCGCAGACTTAATTAACGAAGACGATGTTAAAATAATCCTTTGTAATTCCGCGTCAGTAATTTGTTTCACAAAGCCGAATCCCTCAAATGTTAAATTCTAGAATTTAACTAATACACTGGCTATTTATATGGCTTGAGGGAAGTTAATTGGGACTTTAATTGATTGATGTAAGTCGGTGAACTTGTAAAGTGACGTTCAAACGGCATTCGTAATGTTGCCAGTGTCAAATGTAATGCAATATGTAAGACATCTCGACTTGATGTTGTTCTTGGAGCGAAAATAACAAAAAAAAGTTGTAAAATTGTGAATAACGTTGGGAAGATAATTGTTTGTATTTATTTTCCTTGCCACCCTTATTCCTTTTCTACATAATAAAGATAAATTCTATGCAAAAAATCTGCTCATAGGGTCTAAAGGCTTTCAGTCAGGACGAGCGAAACTTTTGGCGTGATATTTTGTATCGCCAACGAAATCAAATCCGCTTATGAGTTTTCGTCCATATTCCAGGAACAGCCAGTAACACAGTAACAGCTACATAATTAAAAACTCCCATAATGAAATTCCCGCCAAAACGCGACCGCGCGCGCCGAATTCAATTGTCGCGCAATAAAATAATGGGATTATACGTCAAACACATTTCGCATAATGGCGCCCGAGCTCTTAACGCGATTACGCCTGTTTAGCATAATCGCGTGCTGTATGACAGCCGCGACAAATGTCAAGACAGTTTAAATTCTAATTCGGAATTCGCAGGGTTGCCAGTTTATGAAGTGGTAACTTTTTTGCGATAGATGCGCGGATATTGAGACGGTATTGATTTGAAGTTGCTATGTTCATTCGATCATCTTTGTCAGTACCTAGTTATTCTTTGCGATATTGTATCTTCTTTTCGACGTGGGTAATTCGCCTGTCACGTTGTTATGTCTCACGATTTACGTTAAGGCTCGGATTAGAAAGTGAGAAAAGGGTCAAAACTTCAGATGTTCATTTTCCAGCAACTTATAGTTAAGTACTTGAAGTTTACAACGAGGAAAAAATTATCCCGATTGATAACGAAGTTAGCTAGAAAGAATTATTTTTGCTAGTAGGTAGGTATAATACCCAGTTATCAAACTTGGTTATCTACGAGTAACAAGTGAATAGTTAAGTCGTGGTAGCCTAGTGGTTTGACCTGTGGCCTCTCAAGCAGAGGGTCGTGGGTTCGAATCCTGGGCTCGCACCTCTGAGTTTTTCGGAATTTGTGTGCGATGTCTCATTTGAAATTTACCATTCTGAGCTTTTCGGTGAAGGAAAACATCGTGAGGAAACCTGCACACAACTGCGAAGCAATTCAATGGTGTGTGTGAAGTTCCCAATCCACACTGGGCCCGCGTGGGAAAGCCCAAGCCCTCTCATTATGAGAGGAGGCCTGTGCCCAGCAGTGGGACGTATATAGGCTGGAGAGAGAGAACAAGCGAATAAAATTTTACCATTTTGCTCTATCATTATTACATAAATAACGCCTGCGTATTTATTTTATTAAAATGGCGACCCTACCAACAGCTTCTAAGTTTGTTTGCACCGTTAACAATAAATATCCAGGGCTTACGCTAAGGGCCTCTTCCACAATAAGTACTAAATTTAAGACATAACTTACTTGTACAAAGATTCCCTTAATGTATCTTCAAAATATTGCGATCAAAATCAGCTAAGCAAATAAGATGTTGTACTTCTTTACATATTAGTCATTATTACCCCCTCTGTTGACACAAAATATCGTGAAGTCGTTTACGAGAAAAAGAATTTAATAAATTTATGTTCGTCCTGGTGGTGGCGGTCTTCCACTTGGAAGTTTCGGGCCCCAGATCCTGCTATCGCTTTTGGTAAAAGTTACAGACGGTTATGGCTGATAATCAGTGCTGCAGGTGTCTAACACCTTAGCGTAATGCTGAGCCAGCGACCGCTTCACTTTTGCGAAGACACAATCTATTTTTCATGCGTCTTTTTTTTTTGTTTTAATTTTTCTATTAAATTATGCTCTTATAATTGTGTGTCATGCAAAAAGGAATAAATGTCTTCTTATTCTTATTCTTATATACCCGGCCAACCACTTTGTGGCTCTCGGGTGTATTTGTAGTGCCGACAGCTCAAGTAGTGAGTTTAACGTTAGTTGTAGTATGTGTATTTACATACATATACATACATACCGTCACGCCTCTTTCCCACAGGGGTAGGCAGAGACGACTTTGATCCACTTGCTACGATCCTGACATAGCTCTTTCGCTTCATCCACATTCATCAATCTCTTCATACATGCTCGTCGGTTTCGGGTACTCTTGACCTGACCTTTTTCCAAAACGTCCCCAATTTGATCATGGAACGTCCGTCCAGGTCTTCCCCTCCCAACGCATCCATTCACACTCCCCATATAAATCTGTTTAGTTAATCTTCTTGTGTATTTACACACATATATCGCTATATCTCTATATTATCACGTATGAGACTTTGTCGCATATGGGTAATTAATATTACATTGAACTAAGAAGGCGATACGACATTAAGGCTATAATGTTGGATAGTATGTGATTGTAGCGACAAAGTTACAAATACAAGTAGATAAGATACGTTAGAATAACAACAAATTTGATCCGTTGAATGTTTAAAGTTAAAGCTATTGATATAATTCATTCATCTTTAACATAAATTAGTTTAAGGAATACACATAAAACCTGGCAACACTGAGCAAACAGTGTTTAATTTCTCTTAAATTGCGGTGTACAAGTACAACCGCGAATGTGATAACCTGTCTTGCGGGTTTTATTTATTGCACTGGCAACTCTAATAGCACAATGAAACGTAATTCGGGCTGCCGTGTCATGAGAAAGGCAAGTAACCAGGTTATTAGTGGATTTTATGTAGTTTCAAAATAGCAAAGGCTTCTGACAACGAGTGGAAGAAAATAGATGATAATAGAACTGATTTTACACAAGTCACAATTTTTGAGCACCTACGATGTATTATATACTGTCCTGTTACTTACAATATTTGTAATCGCATTGAAACACATCGATTTTCAGGAAATTTTAAATAAACTTGACACAACTTATTTTAAGTAGACTAGGTAGCATAAATTCCAAACATTCGTTCAAACAAACATTATAAAAATGGCAGCGATCAAGAAAACGGTTGAAATTATGAAATTGGAACGCCAATTAAACAATTTCCACATCGCGATATTGACATTAACACCTACCAATCGTATTTGTGAAATTTTTATTGTATTATACATTCTGTATTTGCCGTCAAAATTCAGAGTTAACGGCCTACGCCTTCTTTTGTTTGCTTCATGCTAATCAGTGATTGAATATTTAAGCGATTTCGGAAGTTCGAGTAAATATTTATTTGCAATGTCAATCATTTGCATTCAAAGACTTTGTTTATTTGGATTTGTAAATTTCGCTCCGATTTTATTCGCATTGCTTTGCTAGAGTTCGTACCGGGTTTTTGGAGACGAATTTCTAGGGAAGTTAGTAATCTTCCAAGTATAATGTGTCTTGTTGTGTTGGGTTAGTTTGGCTGAACACCCGTGTAAGTAAATATTTTTCAGATTTTTCTAATTATGGTTTCAACACATTTTTTTGTTCGCGTCTCTCCTGTGCACATGGCAAAAGTTAAGGGTCAATACTAGTCTATAGTCAATATTTTTAAGTCAAGTCTACATCGGCGTGTGGGACGCCTGATCAACTTTCAGCCCATTTTAATAAACCTTAAGTTTGCCGACTCGGAGTCGCTAATTTTATGCCCACAGGAGAGACAACTTTTGTTTCTTACGGTGTGTATGACTCTTGACAAAAATTAGTACCTGATTCAAAGTGTACAGCGTCAAAGAGGGTGACTTAATTCTGGATAAAAAATTACAATTAAAATGTTTAAACAAACTAACCTAACCATCTACTGAAGTGTACTCACTAGTGTACGATCTTTGTGAGAGTTTACACAAAGAATTCGACTTCAATTTCAACCCAATAAATTTACCCCCATGCTGGCAACAAGGAGATTAGCCGAAAAAAACAATAAAGATTTTAATCATCCAATATTACGGATCGAACGATGCAATGCGCGCCAAACTCCAAAATGCCCGAGTGGCTGGCATTAGCATAATGCCTTTCAGCCCGATCGGCAAAATCATATCTCACCGCTAGGGAGGATGACGGTATGCCGAAGGGTGCCAAGTTATTGAACATGGACGTACTAGTTTTAACATCACACTTTTGCCGCATAAATTTTATGGCGATAGATCTGATCCGACATATGGACTGTATTAATTTACCCTTATTCATAAACGCTCTATAAGCTTCTGCTAACTTAGCAGTCGTTTGTCCTTCTGTCACATTGACATTTACCTTTCACAGATAAGGACAAACTATTGTTAAGTTAGCAGAAGCATGTAGAGCGTTTAGTTTATGAATAAGGGGGTTATTCAATAAGTTCCGGATGACAATAATTAGACTTAATGTAATGGAAGTCAACCAGTTTAATTCTAGATTTTAGTTCCGATGTAGTTAGTATTTTTTTTAACTATGTTTACTAAATAAATGCTAACAGTAGTTATACTACGCCTAGATTGTCTTGTATATTTGTGATTGAATTACAATATCACAGTGACTGGCATGAATCAATGATTTACAACCCAAACTATTTAGTCAAAGTTCCTTCAAAATTTTCCAAAAAAAATACTTTACCTTCGAACTTACTTCGCATTTCCAACACGTTTCCACACAGCACTCGGCAAAACCATTCGTAAATCATAAAAAACGCAATAAACTTTATGGCATCGATATTTTAAAGCCCAGCACAGAATGTCACTTAGCAAGCAGGGAGTCTGGGCAGTGCTAGACTTTTTTCGAACTACACTCGCTGGTAAAGCGCCAAGTTGGGCCATAGACGGATCCAATAAGGAACTAAGTGAACGTTTTATACATTTTATTTCACTCCCGGAGTGTGGATTTAGTTGGAGGGGCCGTCTGTTTGCACTGTTTGAAGAATTAATTATTGAGAAGGAAGTTTTTTAATGAGCAAAGCTTACGACAATAACGTTTTTTAAAAGCTTTGAATTGACTTCTTTGTCATAATATTCAATTGCTTATCTGTCCAGGATAATGAGATTTTACTACGCATCTACATATCATAAGAAACCTGTCATGTAAGCACAAGTAGTATATCTTGAAAATAAGATTGTTACCTTTTTTTTAAATAGAGTGGAACGAGCAAGTATCCTCCACGGCTAATACCTCATGTGCCAGTAATATCACCAGTTGTCTGACTGTCTAGACAGGAACGCGCAAGCAATGCTGCTCAGCGGCATGATTAGCGAATTAGGTGGTGGTAACGATTCGTGACAGAGCCTGCAAAATGTATGTATTTTTTTATATTAAGTTTCAATAAATTGTTTTCATATTTTGTTATTAGAAATCTATACTTGGGAGCAAAGAAATCGAGTGACCCATCCAATTTTTGTGTTGATACCGATGATTTTGAGGAGTGTTATCAGCATCAACGCAAAAATTGCATAGTGCTATTCCTTTACCACTGAAGACTGCAAATGCACAAAACACGATAAGGTCAGAGACAGTCAAAGGCCACCGAAAAGGACTCTACAAATCTTAGATAGCCACCTCAACTATCAAAGTGAGGCAAACTTGCACCGAGTTGACTTCAGTGTAAGAGGCGTTGGAAACTTAATCTGAATCTGTCTGCGTGGCACAATATCAGGCTAACAAGTGGTCAACCACGTTTGTTTTAAAGTTTAAAGCACTAACCAACTCGTATCAGCGCTCCAATGACAGACTTAATTAGTTGATAAAGTAAAGAAAGGCAAGATCTTTCCAATGGGGCATCGCTTGAGGGGTCACGTAAGTATTAATTAAATAACTAGAAATGATCTTGATCGTAAAGACGTTAAGAATAATTGTTTTTTTTTCTTTGATTGGTTATTCATACATCGAAGCAAGCAACACGTCAAATAAAACTACACTGTTGCCAGCATCCTACTGAAATCTACCCAGACTATGTAAGATTTTTTTAAATTCTTTTCTGAGATTATGTTACTAGATACGGCAGCAGGAACATAACTAAAAGAGATTCCATTGTAAATACAAATTTTATTTTAATATACTAAAATTATACTGTTTTTCCCTTGAACTGAAGTCTGCGGCTCCTTTTGTGGAACAATAAAAACAGGCTAATGCCCTGCCCTGCGAAAATTCCGAAAATCCGCGAATTATAATTGCACAGATAGTATCACAAAGGCGCTCTTTGTATTGCTGAACTAAAAGTCTATTGTCAATGATACCTACTCGCTACTGAATCGAAAAGAGTTTCAAAAAAAGAACGTCGTATTTTTTTTTAATTAAGAATCTTCACACGCTTTATTGTGTTCTGCGATAACAGTCAGTTAGATAAGTGATTACTAAGTAAGTTAAATTTAAAAATATATATAGGTTGGATACCTAGGTAGTTTGTCCAAGGCTGTATTCTCTTCACAGGGAATGTTAGTGTGTCAGGACCATAGTAATTGGAATTCCGTAGTCTATGCTTTATGGTGAGGCTAAAATGTCCCGAACCAACGTTGCGGCTTTGAGTCGACCCATAGACAATGTTCTGAAACGCATTGTGAATCAACCACAACTACTGCAGCATACCTCGACTACACGTGACAAACAAAAGACGGCTTCGTGAATTCCTGCGTTAGACACATTCAACGCATATTGTTGTATTAGAGCTGACATCAAAAATAAAACTATCAATATTAGGCATGTATTATTATAAGAAAACAGGACTAAGTAAACATAAAAGTATTTTTGTAAATACCTCGACGTTTCGGACAATGTGTGAAAATCGCGAAAGTTTGAATCGATACATTAGGTATGTAGATAAATGGATCATGGAAATTGTGGTTACTTTTGGGGGGCAAATTAAATAGAATAATAAAAGAAAGAGTTTCCTAACTTTGCCGTGTGTTGTTGTGAGGATCAGTTATTTTACAAAACAAACGAAATTTATTGACAGAGGAACGTTATCTTCGAAATAACTGATTCTAAAATGTTGAAAAAAATACAATGAATAGTTTTTTACTCACAGAACATAGCATGATTAATTTAAATGACGTTATTAATGTATGTGTGTCCAGAACGTAACATATTTATATTGAAGGTATTTACGTAAGTTTTCCGTGCTAATAAAACAAATTTTATCCATAACATAATATTCAATGTTGAGCTAAAATAGAGTTAAACAAAAAATGGCAACACCAAATGTAAAATAAAATCTTCTTGTAAGGGTAGAAATAGAACGAGTGCTTTTCCTTTGGTTTAATCAAAGGACATAATATACTGTGCCAGTTTTCATTTAGGAACCTAACAAATACGTCGTGCCATATTTAAAGTGGCTACAAACCGCGAAAAATCCACAGCATCACATCACTTTGAAATGCAAATATACTCGTGGAGCTCGCTCCGACTCCAATATACATGTGTGTTCTGCACAGCCTGTGTCGCAAATATTGTTCATAATGAAAACTTGTTTTTTTTTACTAAAATGTGATATAGCACTCGAAAAGAGTCACAGAAGGGAAAGCCTTTGCCTACCAGTGTAGCACTTTAAACGGTAATTAAAAAGGATAGCGATTGATGAGGTGTTGACTAATTAAAACCTTATTTAATGTAACAGAAAACCTCGAGACAATTATATTATTTTCAGACTGGCTGCTTCCCTAGGGAACGCTGACAGTTGTTACGGAAAATCCCGTTGCATTTTATTGCCAGGAACACATTACTGATTCAGGTGTCCATAGCTGTCATTACAGGCGTTCCTTCATCGTGTCAGCAATTTTGTCATTAGATATTCTCGATACAATCGTTTGATTAAATAGTAATAAACGTTTCACTCGTAGCTCGTTACTGGCTGCAAAAACGCGGGAAGCCATATCATAAAGTAAAAAAAAAAACAGGCCACAGAGCCGATTTTTTTGCTTTCGAATTTGAAATTCACGCTGAATGCACTTTTTGTCTGTGATTTTCTTTCTCTATGCTCCAGTGACCAGTTGGTCGAATCGTTGCATCACAATCACAATTTCTCTGGCTTCCATCCAGATTTTATTTCAAGCACTTCAACCGAAACGGTTTAAATGCTATAATGTCAAAGTTTAACAATTTCATTTACCATATCCAAAGAATTAACCGGTTGAGTTAACACGATTCTGACTAAATGCCTAAACTTTAATGTTAAAGTTAATGATACCGTTTTACGTTCGTAATAAATTCTCGAACTTTCTACCAATAAATGTAAAGTCCTGTTATAAATCAAAATTAATTAGGAGGTACAGGTGTAGGGCTAATTATGTTTATAAAGGTAATTAAATAAAAAGCCGCTTACGGGGTATTCTAAGGTCGCGTCCACTTCGCTCTGGGATCGCAAAAAAGGCAATTCATTCGATGAAAAAAAAATATCCCGCTTTATACCTGCCGACCGCACCTTTCTGCTACCACGCCCATCTATTATTAAGGAACATATGTTCCCCAAGGCTTGTAATTTCCTACCCCGATACACTCATTATTCGGTTCATTTTACGCCTTCGTACATGGAATGATATAGAATTTAGATAAAAAAAGCAATTCGGAATTGGAATTTAAAATCGCCTACATTCCCACAGAGTTGTTATTATACAATCTCCCAATGGAACATCACATCGTCCATATAAACGAAAAGCTTTTTGTAAAACTTAAGCAATAAATTCCGGGAACCGGATAACACCGGATTCACTTGTTCTTATATTCTGAGCAAGTTTTACTTGTCCCGAGAGTGTTTGGGAAATGAACACACCATCAGCACGCGACCTTGATAGGAAAAATTTCCTTTTAGAATTTGTTTACTTCGCAAAATTTCTCGTGTTATATAACTCTATGAAAATAAGCGGGTATTTAGCGAGTAATAACATCGCCGGGGCACGAGGCAACGCACCGAGCATACTTAAGTCCTCCCCGCTGAATTTCGAATGAAACTTCGAGGAAATTCGTATTCATAAAGTGGAAACCCAGAAACTAATATAAAACATAAGCTCCGCTTTAAAGTTTTGAGCGACGTTTGAAACTGTAAATAAATTAAGTGCTCTCGAACTATTCGAAAGATGAGTTGCTTACTTTGAGAGTTATTGAGTACAGGTGCTCCGAATGCAGATCGACAAAAATATGTCAGCAAACAGAATAAAACATGGATTTGTTTTCATTCTCAAAGCTAAAACAAGATGGCTGCCATTGCATGCTGTTTTCAAAGATGCTCTAATTCACGATGCACGCAGAGCCGGCAAAGTACAGAGCTCGCTAAAATTAACGTTAATTTGTGGTTCACTTTCAAGTGGCAGAACTAGTATCACTTAATCGCTTCCTGCCAACGATTTAGCTCGAACAGTCGGTGTTCGTCAGGAAAATGAAGCAAAACAAACACAACCATCTGTCCCACGAAACGTAAAAAATGTTTATATGTTTACACAACGCTCAGCGGGCTTGGTGACTTCCCTAAGGTCTCTTACATTACTCGACAGCTGTCAAACAAGTTTAGCAACAAATCCAGTGGGCTCGTGGATACGGGTGGATTTAACGAGCGACGCGTGTGTCATTATGTCGCGGGTAATCTCGGATTAAATAACCCAAGTGAATTTTGTATATTCATACCGAAAGAAGTTGTCGCTAGTCGTGAACCCAAGGAACTCAAAGCGATGACTCATGCCACAAAAACGGTATTGTGACTTGAATAGAGTTAAAAGCAAACAGATAAATGTAGGGTGAGTGTCAATGTTAGTGGAAGATAAAAAAGCGTCCGTTCAGAAAGGCAATAACACGTTATTGAACGAAAAGTTGTGAGTTGTGACTAATGCCGTAACCATAGATTACGATTCTACGAATGAGACGCCTCGCATTATTTTACGCCTACACGCACAATAACCTTATATTTACTGGCTTATAACACTCGGGTTAAACACTTTAATCTTCTTTTATGTCGAACGAGCCGCGGTTCAGGATTAGATCTCAAACACGATGTGCATCAGAAACTCGGATTCCAAAGATCCCGGTGCTTTACAAACTCTAAAAAATGTCACTATCCGACATTCCCTTTGAGAATATTCCCACAAATAAACGTTTAGCTGACAAGGAACAACGTCCCGCTATAATTAGACGGAGGGGCGTTTAAAGCTGATATTTTAATGGACCAGAGCCATTATTCAACGATACGAGACGGATGTGTCAAATGTGGGTTTAAAAAACCAAGACACACTTGTATCCCGAAGATTAACTCCTCGTCTTAGGCGATTGAGAAAACTTAATGGTTTGTTTAATGAACTACCCCGTCTCGAAGTTTCCTCCTTTTATCTTTGTCCATTGTGCTTTTAGACGAGTTTCGAATCTCCTTGGGAAATACATTTTTAATTTTAACAGGCTCCGAGACGTTTCAACTTCTTAATGCGGACTGAAGTACTTTAGCACTCATTTTCACGTCTAATAACTCGCCCGATTCAGTAGGCGAAAGGCCAACAAGGAAGTTGTTTTTTTTTGAATTTCCGAGTAATTCTTGGGAGAGCAAAAAAACAATATTTGCTCTTACAAAAATTAAGCCGTGCCCGGACGATATTATGCAAAAGAGAACGTACAAAAAGCCCGGCGAAGGAACATGGGCTAATTGTTTGGACAACCGGATGTGACGGGGCGGAAAAATGGAAAGGAAATACCCGACAGCTCTGACAGAAGCCGGCGTAATATCAAATCCCTCACTATAAGTAGGCGAATCAATGGTGAGCCGTCGGCGGGCCGCGTTGTAACTGGAAATAGTACGTGCGGCCAAATCGTACATCTAATAACTTCAATATTACGGCTCAACATCATCAGGCAATAAACCAGATTTTTACCATGCCAGCTAGTTAATAAGATTCAAAATAACATAATCAGTCAATCAATAACTCGATAATAAAATGAGGAACGAGACCATCCATCACGCTCGGAAATAGGTCGAGCTCCACATAAAGAGTTCTTTAAAATGAACTCTTCAACGAAATGTGGATCGGTTGAAACTTGAACATCGATCTCTAGCGGGGTCAAGCGAAAATTAACCTTCATACTTAACTATAGATTTCTCTCTCGGCCGTTGAAAGAGCCTCTTTGTAGCGAGCGCGGCTTACGGTATCTTTTGGCCTATGACCTGAGATAGCAGACGTACAGATTAGGCAAGCACTTGGAACGCTCGCAATCCGTACATCCGATGTCCGAGATAAGCAGCTTCGTGTACTAATAACTCGATGGATACAATCGGAATCTCTCCCGAGAGGTTGATCGATATTGACACACGACATTATGTGACTCCGGCCGCTTTGTCTTCGGGCAAAAACACATAGGCAATTATTCTGTTTGCATCATGAATCTCGCGTTATCGGATCCATTTTACGAATTGTGGAACAAACAAATGAGGGCTAGTTTCCCGCTGAAACTGCAAAAATCAACGGACCGAGAGATATTAATATAACAATATCAATATCTACTGTTGACATGTTTTTTCATGATTGAACAAACAATAAAAACCAATTTATCGCCAAATGCAAACCTAAATAGATAATTTACGAGCTCGACGACAAAAGGGTTCGGCTCGTGTGGAACTATAAAGGTTCCCCACTTTGTGTAACGATGGGATAGTTTCTAAGTTGACGGGAATAAAGCACCAAATAGCATGTTCCGTTTGAAGCGTGTTCATTTTATGCGTGTAAAATATAATAAGCGACATAAATCCGCAGCGGTAAAAGTTGCGACGAGCACAGAAGCGAAAGGAAACCTTAATTCGGAGCTTGTAAAGCTTCCAATTGGGTATGTCATTTATTCGCAATTTCTAAGCCTATTATGAATAGAAGCAGCCCCTGCAACAAGGGTAGCGCGTTAGCAAATAGCATGTTGTTACCCCACGTGCAATATTTATTGCAGTCTCCGTAACCGTTGGGCGGATTATGAAAATGCTACGAACGCTGATTTCAAATTTATTCCAACCAATAAATTATGCAGTCCATACAAACTTTGACAGCGTTAAAACATCGACTTTCGACGTCTTAACGTCCTCGAGAGCATAAGTAATTATGCGACTTTGTAACTACATCATAAATAATACTTAATTAGAAGTTAGATAACGCTTGTTCGCATAAGAACAAAGTTAATAATCCACTTAACGAAGTACTTAGATAAGGCGTTGTAATACCCAAGTTTTCTTCATTTTCAGTGAGTTTTGAGGGAGACGCGTCGGAAAAAACTAGAAGTTTTACTCCTAGAGGAGTCTCGTACTTGCGAAGCTTTTGAAATAAGTTCTAAGACATTATTGTGGAAAGTTTTTATTACATAGCATTACTAGACCAGCTGTAACTTCAAAGTATATCTCGAGACTTAATTTTAGATTACTGTAGTTGAGTTATTCACTGTCGAATGGGAGTTATAATATGTTCGCGTTTAATTAGAGAGCTGTAGAAAAGTGGTTAATGCACTTAATAATGTTGGCTTTTACTGTTAGTTATTAATGAAAAACTGTGATATACCTTTAAAGCAGTGTACGAAATGCACAGACGAAGGCAGAAGAAAGTTTCAAGCGTCAATATTTGAACACCTCTCAATAGTAGAATTGAAAAGCGTGCACTAATGAAATTCTGCATCAGAGGGAAACTTGAAACGTCGGGACAATACAGATGTTCGGGACACTTCAAAAGTTGGAACTTTAAAAACTAACTAACTGACGGCGTGTCGTTAACAGCAACGGTGTTTGCAACTCTTGGTAAACGAAACTGCGAAGTGGTTTGAGTTCTCGAGACTGCGTTTAACTTTTGTTTGTTGATTGGGATTTGAAAACTTCTACGTTTATACATTTCAATGATTGAGATATTGAAAACTTTAAATCAATTATCTATAGCTCGCAACAAATCGCGTCAGATCACCAAATTAGAGCAGCGGATTATTAATTTAGTTCTTTAAAAATTTCTTTCTTCAAGTTTTAATAACACCCACGTTAAGTTAGTTGTTTGAAATTGAAACCAAAGCCATTAAAGGTGCAAATCCAAATTTACAAGAACCACGAGTAACCTAATGACCTCATTAACGAAATCCGAACACCGTAAATCAGAACACACGCGCTTCATTGAAAATAATTGAACAGAACGCTGTTATGAAGTCATTCATTCCAATTAAAGCCACAGCCGCAAGCGAATTATCAACAAACTGTTGAAACAATTCTCGTACGTGGACCGTTGACTACGACCACACAATGCTAAGTCACGAATCAAACAATCGAGAGCGTGTCGACAACCAATATTACAGCTTTATGTCAACAATTCGTTCATAAAGCTAAGATTTAATGAGTGCGCTTGAACGGCAAACGCAAACCGAATAGCCGAGACCCAAGCGCAAATGTTGACACTCCGCAGACGCCGTCACGGCAAACACGCCACTTCAATGTGGCTGCGGCATTTTATTAAAGTCCACTACCACCTGCACTGCTCTAGCACGTACACACATAGAGAGAGCAAGAGAGATGCAACAATGCACTGCAGGATTGTTTGGAATAGCTGATTCGATGCCATTTCCTTGTAGGATTCAAAGGATTGACAGAGCATTAAAGTGGACCTCACAAGCCGCTCTGTATTCGGAGGCTCGGAGCTGGCGCCGGATTGGAGCAATAACGTGTAATGCAGTTTTAAGTGCGAGAGCATTACATGTTTATCTCTTCTATCTGTCTCTTTGTTGGAGTTAATTTAGGGAGCTACCGAGCGCATCTAACTGCGCTGCTGTACGAATTTGTCAGACGTAAGCAAGATAAATCGAAAGCCATTGTAAAATACCTTATCTAAGCGCGGAACAGTGTTCTAAAGACATCCCAAATGAGGGAAACCGTAAACCGTGGTGAAGTAATCCCGTCACCAATTAGAACGAGGTAATCTCAAACAATACAAAAAAGGTGTTTAGGAATGGAACCCGCTATCTGCTCGCGTTACAAATCGTGATTAGTCGGCGATTAAACAATTAGTTAGCGTTTTTAATGAATGACTGAGAGTCGAGGGCTCTTGTTCCCACGCACCTCGGTAATTGAATTAAAGGCTGTTTGAATTGAAATTTGAGTTTGAGTTGTTTTAGATTTCGTTATGATTTTATTTAAACTGGAGGAATACAATGAAGGAGGATCGAGTTGTTTCCATGAACTGTTTCTTGTTTTTTGTAAGTTGAGCGTACTACAAGACGACAAGTATTGTCTCTTGTTTTGTCTATGCTTAATGCACGCCAAAGCAGGTGAATCTTCTTTCCACGAATGTTTCAACTTTTCAATTAATTAACAATGCTCCGTAGCTTAAGCACAATGTCATCAAGTCTATTAAAAACAGTTTCAGCAGGTTTTTAAAAATCAATCCCACATTGCATTGGAGAGACATTTCAGTATTATTTCAGCGACAGTATCGTTATGAAACAGTACCCACGCGTACCCACGCTCAGCTTTAGATAAAAGGAATTTGCTTTAAATAAATAAGATTCACGACGTTATTTCGCTGCACTGGCTGTAACTAATTTTGCGTTTGTGCATTCAAGATATTGTTATTTCAACATTTCAACTACCGAGAATCGTGTTTCAGAACATTTCTGGTCATTTATTTATGGCAGGATATGCGAGCTGACTTCCCGTTTGGTTTGTACAGTTTCTAATATTTGATGTAATTTAGACAGATTTTAGCTACAGCTAAAATCTGTCTCTGAATAATCTATGCTCAATTGTTCTCTGATAACATTCCCAGATTTCCCAGTAAGTGCCAAAACTGACAGATCTGATTAATTGTCTTAATGGTTCTTTCACACGTGTTGAAATATTTTTAAAACTAAAATATCTACGTTGTCCTAATGTAGCTGTCGAAAATTCTCGAACATTGCTCCAGACCAGACTTTTATCGATTTTTGTACCCGAAAAACAGTAGGTATTCACGCGGCATAGTTACATTTCCCCATGGACCCCATTAGTATTCAACTGTCGCTACAAAGGTAGCAAACGAACTGCCCTTTTTCACTTTTTCCATCCATCAAAGTGAACATTTTCGAGAATGAGCGCAGCGAAATGCAGTGCATACTGATATTACGGGGAATGACGCACGATGCAGCGATCTGATATGAATTTTTAAGTTGGTGCAAATTCGTTACATTGTGAATGTTGCATACACCTGCATTTTGAAGGGCTTGTTGTAGCATATTAGAACAAGTAGCGAAGCTACATAAAAAGCTTGTTTATAGCGTATTAGAAAAGGTAATAAAGTTTGTAAATTATGATTAGAACAACAATGAAATGCGAAATAATATTTCGTTTACGCATTTATGTCTTAGCGATGGAAGCGATTTGAATAATGATTGTCGGATACGGTGAATACATTTATTCAAAGGAAACGAAGATCTGGCTACTGATACTGATACATACGTGTAGTATACTACTAGTTATTTAAAGCCAGATTCTGACACTGGCAACACAAAGTCGGCTGACAGAATATTTTTTGACAATGTAGATTTTATGATTATCTGTGGTCATAAATCAGTATAGTTTCCTTTATCAATTAATGGATGAATAGACATTGCGATAAATAAAACAAAATGAAACGTATTTAACATAGATTCAGGTATACATACCAGCTAATTGAAAGTGTTGCCATACTGTACACACGGCAAAATAATTCGGTAAGCATAGGCACGCACACAAACGTCGTCCATGTGTTAAGTACCGACATGAACATTACGTAGAATCCACATGTGAATGTGTGAGTGAGTTCGATCGTTTATCTACCCACTCAGTACAGATTTTTTTAGTAATGAGATAAATGAGTAATGTCGCTGTAAATTACCTATTTATTAAATAAACAACAACAATAACTATAAAATAACAATGAAGAAAGTTGCAACTATTTTAGTTAGTTTATAATAAACTAAACTAAAAATAATTACAAATTAAACTAAAAAATCCCCTTGGTATCGTGCCTGGCTTAAAGGTATAAAAATTTAATATCTCTGGTTTAAGTTAATTCTACTAGAAATAATGTAAAAGTATTGTTTTATTTTTGCATTTTCCTAAAAACATTTTAAATTATTATGGATATTGTCATCGCAAGGTGTAAGGCGACAGAAGACACCCCGGATCGATTCATCTTCCTTTGACCTTGAATCTTCAAATTTATGCAATCATGCAATCTGACGCATTGAACTATTATTACCAGTGTTAGCTACCACCTCACTGATTCAACGTGTTATATTTTTATTTCTCATCAAGTCTGGTCTGAGATTCAATTCCAACATTTCCAACCAATATTCCTACAACCAGCATCGCCATTTATATAACATCCAAAAATGTCATTCTTCCAGGATTCGAACTCGGTTCACTAGAGAGCGAATGCACAAATCAAGTATTCGACTTGCCTTTGTGACCGCTGAGCCACCGAGACATTTAATATACTTGGTGAATTTATGAATTACTAAGTCCAATCTGTGACTACTGCATTTGCAATGTGTAAATAGTTGTTTAACGAGCTTTAAAATAAGGTTGAAATTAGAAGGTTGAAATTTGCTAGACGATGCACATTTGATTCATTGTCGTCTAACAATATAAAGTATATTCTACCCTCAAATTATTAGTAATATGAATTTGTCAACGCTAGCCGCCATTCGTTACGCCTTGTTTTACAAGTGGTTTTACAACAACGAACTGTTTAATTTTGCCTTTCAAATACCTTGTGATTTGCAAAATATGGATAGTCATCATCTTTTTAGAAAAGAGCAGAAATTATTGTTCTTTACGAACAAAATATTTCTATAAGGAATCACAAGGCGTTTATTGATATCGGTAAGTAGACAAAGTGTCTGATAAAATAATTACTTCTTATTTTACATCAAATTTCTTCATGGTGTTAAAACCAATGATTTATTATTGTATCCGTAATGTATCCAAATAACTTTCTTTGACGAAAAATGTTTTTTATTAAACTTCATTTATTTTGCAGCGGAAGACTACAATTATGGATTCACCGTTATGCAAACTTCGGGCACGATAAGAATATTCCTTCTGTGCCAAAACAAGAAGTCTCATCTTCACGCCATTTGGACATAAGTAGTTGCCGCACACGCTAAAGAGACCTATTTCACATCAACGAGAGACAATGTTACCTACGTTGTAAACTGTGCGACTCCATCTGCATGTTGCAGGATAGCATTTGACTGTCGCAGCTCGTAGACCAGCAAAAAAAAATGCTTCAACGGATCAGCCAGCATAGAAAAAACAGAATGAACTTTGATCGTGAATGTTTATAATTTTGATTCGAATAGGTAATAATGTTGTGATTTTTAGTGATGAAAAACCATTTACGTCTGAAAAAGATGGACGAAAAATTTTGTGGCGAAAAGTGGTTGGATGTCATCCATAGGATTTGTGAGTTAGTGGGTTGTGGGTCGTAATAACAGTGCAAAAAAGTGATGCTCTCTACTGTGTGGTCCGAATACCCAGACTCGCACATTATACCTATTTCGTGCATAACAATATTATTGTGTCATAGTCAAAGACTGGCTGAGCACCCAACAAGATTCCTTAACTGTTATTGACTGGGATCCATCTGATATAAAATCCAAAGCAAATTTAGGTAGCTTAGTCACTTCAAAGTGGAGATTTAATCCAGTGTGCAATGATGTTATTGTTAATGGCTGTCATTTAACATGTCGATTCATTTCACCACTGACTTTATTTCTCAACAAATAAAACGTTTCGTTCATCTTTCTCAGACTTAAGTAAACTTAACAAATCGGAAATTCTTAGAAATGATACTCTTTTCAAAACCCTTGTTAATTCGAATGAATTACATCTTAAAAATAGCCCTTTTGTGGTGTGCATTCAATTTACCATTTGTATTGTAATTTTAAATTATGTTTGGAACAGAAATTTTTTATTAACCTAAAATCATACTGGTCACTATAGTGTGTGTTGTTTTACGAATAAATGTTGTTCTTCTCCTGTTATATTATAAGGAAAAGCATGCAGTTTTATTTTGCTAATTTAATTAGTTATAGTCTTATGGTAATAATAATTACTTATGTTGTAATAAACAATTTGAAACAATTTTATTTTCTTATTTTGTTCTTTTACTTTCTTTTTTTCTTGTTTGAAGTAGTCATGATTTGGTTTTGAGATTGTTATAAATTGAAAAAAAAAATACAAAATAGACACACTTGTGCAAGATTCGAACCGAGGTCTTTAACATTCACAGTCCCAATCAGTACGACTGAGCCACCGCGCTCATATTATTCATGACAAAATTATTCTTCCATTGAGCAAAATTGTTTGAATAACAATAACCTATACAATAAGAGATATGTGAAGGTAGTCAGAGAACACAATTAGCACACATAGGCCATGTTAGTGTGAATACTCGTGTGGATACAAAACCATATTGTTGTGTGTGTAATTAAGGCAGCGGATAAGTGCGGATGTGTGTATAGAATGACACACATGGACAACTAGGGTGCATACCGAATAGTTTTGCTGTGTGTACATAAACTAATGAGCAAGGCGACAATATCAATAAGAGTCTCATTAATATTCAGTGTCGGGGTAGTGTTGCCAAATTAATAGCAGAGTGGAATATTGAATTGAACTATCCTAATTTAACTTATAGAGAATAAATATAATTCGGTAATGTAGATGAAAATGATTGTTTTAGCTCGTTTAATTTACTTTGTTCATAAAATTAACTATTCAATTCCTGTTAATTAAGTTATACATAAAATCTATTATAAGTAGTATTAAAGTAATTTCATGTGTCGAAATTGAACGCTACCTGCGTATTAACGTAGAGCATATATATATTGAACTTGTTCCAGTTCCATTTTCGAAATAACCGAACAATCATAATATCGTAGCACCAAAAGAAAACGACTTACTCCTCATTTCATGCCAACAAATTCGGTATTGAACTATTGAAGATCGTTCTTGCTGATTTGATGAAAAAAAAAGAGTAATATTTATATCATCCAATTCGCTTGACTTAGGGCCTGTTTCACCACTCCTTAACTGTCAGTTATTTATGATTCCGTCTCTATTTATTACTACGAAACAGACAGAGACGTCACCATAGAGGCCCTTAAGATCTTCAGCTTCTTCAAGGATCCAAAAACAAAAGCGGCTGGAAAGAAAACAGTTTAAAGGTACGCATATAAAACTGGCCTTCAACAACTTTGGGCATCGTTGTGTAGTCCATGTTGCCTTCGACTTACTTTTTTGTAGGAAAAATAACATTAACTTCTTGTAACACGTGAGGGTTTCTCGGAGAAATTTTTAGGGAGACTATTTAGCTTTATCTTAGTAAGACAGGAACCAAAGCCGAGACGTTAGTGAGAACAAACACGTTTCTAACCGAAATTCACATTTTTGTCAAGCAACAACTTATAACAATGTTTTCCATAGCTGTGTTATGTTTTACTTTAAATGATTTTACGACAAAAAGTTAAATTTTTGGTTAAATTCGCATTGCTACTAAAGCATAAAGATTGTACTTCACCTACATAAAATTTACTTTTCTCTGCGTGTTTTTTTTTCGCCGCCATTGTTGTTCTTTTTCTTTTTTTTTTGAAAATGTTTATTGTTTACAAACCTGACAATAACGAATACAAAAAAAGCATCACCCTATTCGGTGGTGTCGATAGTTATGCGCGTACATTTCGGTGATTCGTTTTTATTTATTTAGATCGAATTATACATACATGTGGTAAGGAATGGCAAGGTGACTTAGGGCCGGTCTCACCACTCCTTAACTGTTAGTTACCTATGATGACGTCTCTGTCTGTTTCGTAGTAATAAATAGAGACGGAATCTACCTTCTTACTAATTTATTTATTTATTTAATGAAAATATATTTACACGGCATTACAGTTAAAAACCAATACACCGAGAAACAACAGTTTAATAATGTAATGTAATATGTAATCTAACTATCTAACTAATATTATAAATGCGAAAGTATGGATGGATGGATGGATAGATGGATGGATGTTTGTTTGTTACTCAATCACGCCAGAACGGCCCAACGGATCTGGAAGAAATTCGGCACATAGATAGAGAAAATTCTGGAATAGCACATAGGCTACTTTTTATCCCGGAAAATTGCGTAGTTCCCGCGGGATAGCTATAAACGAATTCTTTGCAGACGCAGTCGCTGGCAACAGCTAGTCATAGATAACTGACAGTTAAGGAGTAGTGAGACAGGCCCTTAGATTAGGTAAAACACCTGCCATTACTGACACCAAACAGTAACTACCTACTTAATAACAAAATTGCACCAAACAGGGACCTAAAGCTAGATTTCAGAGCAAAGCGGCGCTGTCACTGACGCAGAGCCGCTTTACTCAGAAGTCTAGCTTTACCATGACGTCTTAACCTAATGCAATTCAATTCAGACTCAGTTCAGGTTTTAGCTGTCATTTTTAGTATGGATCTGACAGGGAGCGAACCTAAACTAAATCAGAATTGAATCGCATCAAGACGTCATGGTAAGGCCCCAGGGCTCGCAGGATAAAAGCTTTGACTTTTCTCTCACGTCGTGAAATGTGGTCATTGTTAAGGTATAATTATTTATTCTGAGCCTCTAGTGTTAGTTTTCGCATATAAAAACGTCTCGAACGCGTTCATGTAAACGTCTCAATTACTATGGAAGAATTAGTAGCGCCACTTGCGGATCGAAACGGCACCAAACCGTCCTCATAGTATTTGACATTTTAACGCAAACGCGTTCGAGACGTATTTTGTGACCGAAAAGCTACACTAAGCATTCTGATATCTCTGCGTACTTCTCATTATAGTCGAATAATTTAACTAACAATTAGCAGACTATAATTAAGATTTGTTAATCTAATCTTCGCAGAGTGTTACTAATCTTCGGATCAGGAGAGGATCAGGATCAGAAGCGGGATTCGACATGGTCCTTGGAACGGAAATTGGCTGTAAAAGTAAACAGTTAATGTTAGTAAACAGACGTAAATAACATTAATATTATTGATAAATAAAAGTATTTTAAAATAAAAACGTTTAATTAAACTGCGTCACGGATTGTGCTGATTTTGTTTACTTAACGGAAAAGTCGTCGTGAAATTAAAAATTAAATTTTGCCGCACTCGATCTTGCGACCTTGTGCTTGAGAAGGGGTCGTCGTCGTCATCATCATCATCAGCCAAAAGACGTCCACTACTGAACATAGGCCTCCCTCTAAGAGCGCCATAAAGACCGGTCTTGCGCAGCCTCCGTTCAGCGGACTCCCGCGACCTTCATCAGGTCATACACTAGCAGATAACTGTGACGTGTGAAAAGATACACCCCCTTATTCATATACGCTCTATAGGCGTTTGCTGACTTAGTAATCGTTTGTCCGTATCTGTCACTTTGACATTTACCTTTCACAGATAAGGACAAACGATTACTAAGTCAGCAAACGCCTATAGAGCGTTATGAATATGGAGATTAATAAATGGTAGGCCGCTTAAGGATGGAAAGAGAGAGAAATTTCACGATAAGCCGACGAATGACTGTCTCTTTGTTTTAATTACTAAAGCCGACAAATTGTGTTCGTTCGACAATTACAAGTTTACAAAGATACAGTTTTGTTTTGCCTAGACTATAGGGCCTAGAGTCTAGGCCCTAGAGCAGTGGTTTCTAACTTTTTAAGGCAAGGATTCCAGCCAACCAGCTCACGACCTGAAAACCCAATTTTACCTTCAAGGGGGGTAATTACCCCCAGGTTAGGAACAGGCCCTAGAGGCTGAACAATTCTAAGTTCAAGACGCGTTTTAATCTAAATAACATGTTTCGCACACATGTTACATTACAGGCATGATAACTTTAACTACAAACGAAAGGTACAACCTTAATTAAATTACTCTCCCATCCTTAATCTAAAAGCCTAACTACCCTCAACAGACTAATGAATAAATAATTAGCGTCAGCGCCAAAAGCTAAACTACGATGGGAACTGATGATAATACAGGTAGTTATTTATGCATGGATGAGTTTTGGATGGATTTAACAATGTAACTCCGAGTTATCAGCTAAACCAGGGTTTTCAAAATGTATAAAAATAAACTGGCTTAAACACTGTCACTGGCATAGGTGGTAGTTATTTATGCATGGATGAGTTTTGGATTAATGGGGACTGGTGTTCATGTGTATCTTTTACGCGGGCTAGATTTAACAATGTAACTCCGAGTTTTCAGCTAAACCAGGGTTTTCAAAATGTATAAAAATAAACTGGCTTAAACACTGTCATTGGCATAGGTAGATATGGGGAGTGTGAATGGGTGTGTTGGGAGGGGAAGGCCTAGACGGACGTTCCGTGACCAAATTGGGGAGACGTTTTGGAAAATGGTCAGGTCAAGAGTACCCGAAACCGACGAGCATGTATGAAGAGAATGATGAATGTGGCTGAAGCGAAAGGTAGGTATGTCAGGATCGTAGCAAGAGGAACAAAGTAGTCTCTGCCTAACCCCTGTGGGAAAGAGGAGTTACGGTATGAATGTAAAACTGGCATGCTCAAGTGCAAGCGAGTGGTTACCATTTCAAAATTTCGCGTTAATTCGCGAAATAACTCACGCCTGGGGCACGATTTTTGAAAGCACATTACTCAAAAATATCATTCGAAAGTGCTAAATATGCTACGAAATTACAGCTCAAATAATTGTTCGACTCTCGAAAGGCTTTTTCAATCGTTTCAATGTTAGTTTAGTTAATCTACAATTTACCTATACCACTTTCAGTTCCATCACCCGACCAACGCATTGTAATATATTAGACGGTCAGCATTATCGCGTGATACATGCATATCGCCATCCCTATCACGAATTATTGATGATGAAAACGAAATTTTAATTGATTAACGCAAACCTCTAATGTATTCCCGCCAAGCAAGCATCTAATCAAAGCTTTGATCGAAGAATCAAAGACATCAATATAGGTAGCTGACCTCTTTCAAAACAGAAAAAAACATTGTTACCAAAGACTTCTTCGTCTACTCAAAAGAATTAAAAAATGGCTCACTCGTTTTTTTCTTACTAGACGTAAAACATTCACAGACACAAGTACCTATATAATTATGTATAAAGTAATATAGGTATATATTGTACCTAATAGATACAAGGTAGGTAGGTAGATAGGATGCATTAAAGGAGATTCAAGAAAGCGTTCGAAGATGCGGAGGTTGTATTAGAATGGATCACGACGAAGTTCAATGGCCACGAAAAAAAAACAAAATGCATCGGCCATACCACACTACACAAGTATACCTTTGTGTACATAGTCGAGTAAGTTACCTAGTTGAATCTACTACTACATAAATATGTATGTTATGTACTTACGATAAGTGCCTTCTTTTATCTACCAAAGAAACAATAAATGAGATACTCTAGATCTAAGTAAGCTAAGTTACTACTTTCGAGGCACGTTATCTACAATTCTACTGGCATTGAATAGCAAAAGTATTAGTAATATTTTAGTACTTATGTCATCGGTGTATGCATATTAAGTTTACCTATACATACCAATACTTTTACTATACCTTTAAACCTAACTATACGTTTATGATTTACGATATACGGTATCAACGGTATGTCTGATAGTTCGGGTTTTCTCCAGTCCTCCTCGCGTGCTAAGCTCTCTAAGCTTTAAGCATGACATTCTCGCCCTACGAATAATAAACAGAAACTTTTATCAACTGAACATGCGCGTTAGAGTACACCGAAGTAAACAAACTTGAACTTTCCAAAAGTTATCCTAACACCCGTTACTAACTCCCAAACTTACCTTGAAAACTGCAGAAAGTAAGTCCCAGTGTTAACTCCGTCTATAGAAACAATCCAGTTGGATTTACCACAACATTCCGGTATTAGACACACGCTCAAAACTTGTAGCTTCACACTCACTATCGTTACCGCACTTTTTGAGTGAAAAATTGCACGAAACACTATGGAAACACACTTGTAAGCACTATGATAGTATTACAAACAATCTAAACACTTGTTTTTGAGTCAATTGTTACGGCTTTACACTCAAAAACTTAAAAGAACGTCGTAAATACTCAGAGCAACACTCGGCACGCGACGGCCATCTTCCGCCCGCTTACGCGAAGTTTGAGGTTATCTTCGATAGAGGGCGCAGCTCCCCAGCGGGAATTGGTAAGTTATTCATTTCTGTTGTTTGTGGATTAGATGATAATTAATGTAAGTATTTACAAATTAGTTTAAAAAGATTTCTTTAACATCTGTTAAGTGCAACAGATATTTATAGAGAACAATATTTTATTATTGGGCTTCATTATTTTCATTGTGGCTACATTATTTTTCAACAGTAGCAACACTGAGTTTGCTAAAGTGTTGCTATTTAAACGATGAAACTAAATTGCGGATATTCAGATTCAGATTCAGACAGAAACTTATGAAAAAAGTATCGCATTACCTACTCATAATGCTATCGGCCTATTTAATATTTAATTGCAAGGTTAAATTTTAAATACAATATAAGAAAGTCTTCTGCATACATCACAATTTTTTAAAATATGGATAGGGGTACAAAAAGAAATTGATTATTTACATGGACGAGGACGTCACTTTTGAATTTTGATGATATGATGTGCTCCCGGCTGTATTCGACCATGGCGACTGCTTCAAAATCCTTCCCAGGGTACGATCGTGTGCTTGCATGTGGCTTATGTAGCCAATCTTTTTCGTAAAAGTTCGCGCGCATTGCGAACATGGTGAGCACCCCATCAATATAATTATTACAATTGATTGTTGCAGGTGGTTTGCATTGAACGGGTTACATTATGAAATAATAAATAAGTTATTATTGTTGAAATAATATATGTTAATTTTATCTGAAAGCGTTATTGATGGAAGTTGTGTTTTGTGAGGGTTATTTTACATCTAGCAGTGGCAACATTATAGCTTAATGTCACCGTCAATCATTAAAAAAAAAACTGTCAATCATGACTTTATTTATGTATTTTTTGTTTCGTCCGTTTGTTTCATTTGTTTATTAATTTTTTTTTTTATTAGATTTCAAAGTTATAAAATTATATTTTAAAAGTTTACATGCCGGCGCAGTTCATAGTAACTAGACATGATTAGTGTTAATATACCATGTGTAGTTGAGACTAAGTTTAGTAAAAAGTATTAATTTAAAGGCAGATTTTAACTTAACATAACATTTTACAATTGTGTTTACATCAAACAAAGCTGGATATATTTAGTTATTAGGTATTTCCTTTTCAATAAACTGTGTTGGGCTTTGCAATTATATTGCTTGTAGGAAAAAAAATAATCTAGAAATACCAATTTAGGAGGCTTAATTTTTTAACGGATGCCTTAACAGATGTCTTTTAATATTTAGTCATATATGACCGATAGCTCAGAGGTCAGCGAACCTGACTAAGAAGATTTAGGCCCCGGTTTTGTTTCTCGGTTGGGGCAGACATCATGTATGAAAGAATGAATGTTTGTTCTAGAGTAAATAAATTTTTATCAAAATTGGCCTGCATTTGGTAATCACGCCTGATCGTAAGCGAAGAGGCCTAAGACGGAGCATGCAAGCCTTGTAAGTGCTCACACTTTTTTTTTTATCTAAAATTTTTACAAGGCTTAAGTGCACCTGTGTGGCTATGCCAGCCTCATTGGATGTCTCTTGGGTCAGATTCCTCACACACTCCCCGCCCACTACCACCCTAGATTTGAAGACAGTCTAGTTGTCATGATCGGGGAACACAGACTCCGATACGGAATTCCAATCAAGAGCTCTCCAAATAGCTGTTCGATGGTTAATATGTAATTGAGTTTTTGAATCAAATTTTTTTTTGTCATAAATGGAAAGATCATATATAAGTTTTGTTAGAAAAGTATTTTTAGTTTTTTTTTATTCGCTATAATTAACGAGTTATACCGATTTGAAAATTGATCGTCGAGTACCGCACCGAAAACACACCGACAGTTCCCGAACAAGGCCGAGCCGCGTGTGACGTCACAATGTTAGTTTCCACTCGTAGTTAGTATACAGGTGATACCGTTTTTTGACTTTAATCTACTCTATTCTGTTATTATCCTACTATTATTGTAAAATGCTATTGTTTGTGAGAGCGTATTGGTTTGTGACTCTTTCACGCTAAAACGGCTAAACAGATTTCGATAAAATTTGGCATACACGAAGTTTATAATTTATAATCTGGATTTACGTACCGGCTATAGTAGGTGTCATTCACGATGGATGGCATCCACCGTGGTTCTTATTAATTTGTAGTTAAAGGTTAATTTTAATACATCTACGAGTCTTTGTGGATGGCACTATCTATATTTCTATCATGCTTCTATCCCAACTTTTCACGGTCCCGGGATTTAAAACAATAAAATTAGATGAGACTAGTGATGAGTACACTTTGGTAGTAACTATTTATATGAATAAGTAAATAAGTCGTGGGATTTCAGTTCAAAATCCCGTTGATTTTATCCCAGGGGAATTTCATAAGAAAACCCGGAATTTCGAGCACAAAGATGGCGGATGACATTTTGACACTATGACACTAAAAATGTTTATGGGTGTCGTTTTTGAGTAATTTGATGGCTCTGAGCCCGATTTTGGCATATTTTTTTAGATTCAAGATGGCGAATGACATTTTGACACTTAAGACACTAAAATATTAATGGGTGTCGTTTTTGAGTAATTTGGTGCTTCTGAGCCTGATTTTGACATATTTTTTTGGATTCAAGATGGCGGATGACATTTTGACACTATGACACTAAAAATGTTTATGGATGTCGTTTTCGAGTAATTTTGTGGTTCTGAGCCAGATTTTGACATAATTTTTTGGATCCAAGATGGCGGATGACATTTGGACACTTATGCCACTAAAAATGTTTATGGGTGTCGTTTTCGAGTAATTTGGTGGTTCTCAGCCCGGTTTTGGGCATACCTTTTTGGATCCAAAATGGCGGATGACATTTTGACACTAAAAATGTTTATGGGTGTCGTTTTCGAGTAATTTGGTTCTTCTCAGTCCGGTTTTGGCATACCTTTTTGGATCCAAGATGGCGGATGACATTTTGACATTACTGACACAAAAAAGTGTAAAATGTTACTCGAAAACGACCCCCATAAACATTTTTAGTGTCATAGTGTCAAAATGTCATCCGCCATCTTGAATCCAAAAAAGTATGTCAAAATCAGGCTCAGAAGCACCAAATTACTCGAAACGACACCCATAAACATTTTTAGTGTCAAAATATCAAAATGTCATCCGCCATCTTGAATCCAAAAAAGTATGTCAAAATCAGGCTCAGAAGCACCAAATTACTCGAAAACGACACCCATAAACATTTTTAGTGTCAAAATGTCATCCGCCATCTTGAATCCAAAAAAGTATGTCAAAATCAGGCTCAGAAGCACCAAATTACTCGAAAACGACACCCATAAACATTTTTAGTGTCAAAATGTCATCCGCCATCTTGAATCCAAAAAAGTATGTCAAAATCTGGCTCAGAGCCACAAAATTACTCGAAAACGACACCCATAAACATGTTTAGTGGCATATGTGTCAAAATGTCATCCGCCATCTTGTATCCAAAAAATTATGCCAACACCGGGCTCAGAGCCACCAAATTACTCGAAAGCGACACCCATAAACATTTTTAGTGTCAGTGTCAAAATGTCATCCGCCATCTTGAATCCGAAAAAGTATGTCAAAATCAGGCTCAGAAGCACCAAATTACTCAAAAACGACACCCATCAATATTTTAGTGTCAAAGTGTCAATAGTGTCAAAATGTCATCCGCCATCTTGGATTTAAAAAATTATGCCAAAATCGGGCTGTTTTACTCTCCTCACCCGGAACACACCAGCGCAAGCATTGCTGCTTGGCGGCAGGATTACTAAGATGCTGGTACAGTCGACGTCAAAGATATCTTTACACTTTAGTGCCTTGTCGCTCCAAGCACTTTGACAACTTCATATGAAACTTCAAACATAGTTACAACGACAAGGTACTAAAGTGTAAAGATATCTTTGACGTTAACCGTACCTAGCGATCCGAACGTACCTACCTAGAACAAGGTTAGGCTCTTACACCCGCAAAAATTCCCATTGAATATATAATACAATCCCACGGGATTATAAAAAAAACTAGAAATACCTATCAACCACAAAATCTAGCCATTAAAATTTACGTACCTACGGTCGAAGAAACTGAATCACGTAACCTACCTAATAGGTACAATTTAGCAATAATATCGCTGGCAGGGTGTATGTTAAAATTCCAGGTAGTAGGTAAGCGATTCAGTATTATCTTTCACTGTACTTAGGTACTTTATTGTGATATCTCAGGTCCAGTAAAATCAATCCAGTTCACATAAATCAGAAACATTATCAGGATTAAGCTTTTATTACCTACCTACACATGACTAAAACAAAAATTTACTTACTATAAGGTGATACGCGTGCTCGTTTGCCACCTTATTTCATAAAAAAAACTTCAGCAGATATTTTTTGTATTAAATTTTGATATTTTTAGTGAAATCAGCCGTTAACCCAGTACTGTCGTGAAATTGCTTTAACATTGTGACGTCACAGCCATGGCGACCAATCATGGCCCGTTCCCGGTCAAGTGGTCATATTTGAAATTTCATCAATTTTGAATTGCTTATAATTAATTAAAAAAAAATATTTTAAGATTTCTTTGAATTAGATATTATATAATATGCTATAAAGTTTTAAAAATTATAAAAAAAATCGATATTTTTTTTAAATTCAAAGACTCAATTATGTATAGAATAAGAATGAATATTAGTATTATATAATGGGGGTGTTAATGTGATCCTGAGTTGCCCTTTGTCAGATGATGCAGCACTATTGTATAAATTTGTAAGACACGTCTTTGGCTCCAGAGCCTCGGACTCTGGGCAAGGCAGAGTTTGAAATAGGTACCTGTGGTTTCCCATGAGGCTGACATAGTCACCATTGGTGCACTCAAGCCTTGTTAAAATATTAGATAAAAAAAGTATTATATAGGTTGTGACTAGCCCCCTTATTCATAAACGCACTATAGGCCTCTGTTAACTTAGTAATCGTTTGTCCTTATCTATCACTTTGACATTTACCTTTCACAGATAAGGACAAACGATTACTAACTTAGCAGAGGCCTATAGTGCGTTTATGAATAAGGGGGTAGGTCTATTGGTGCCACAAATGCCTTGGTACTTTGTAACTAGAGATTGCTTTGCAGGTTGCAGACGAGCAAGGTAACGGTAAAACTACTGAACCAAAGAATGCAGTCAGGGCTGTAGCACTTTATGATGATGATTATATTTATTTGTTGTCCAGTACCTTTAGCAAGCTTTGCTTAGTTTAGTACAAAATATACTGGGGAGCAAAAAAACTGGGTCACTTTTTATATAACTTTCTATGGGAAGTGAGTCTGTTTTCTTGCTACCAATTAATGTAAATTTGTCCTGAGATATTTATTTCTTTACTAATACTGTGCTATCTTGTCAGAGCTGTATTTTTGAACTGAAGTAATACGTACTGTGGTAGCCTAGTGGTTTGACTTGTGACCTTTCAAGCAGAGGGTTGTAGGCTCACACCTCTGAGATTTTCGGAATTTATGTGCGAAATTACATTTGAAATTTGCCATGAGCTTTGCGTAGGAAAACATCGTGAGGAAATTCAATGGTGTGTGCGAAGTTTCCAATCCGCACTGGGCCCGCGTGGGAACAGCCCAAGCCCTCCAATAAATGGAGTTGGCCTATGCCATGAGGCATGCCGAATTACGCGATAATTTATAAAAAAAAAGACAACATATACTGAAATTGTAGCGAGTTCGGAATAAAGGGCTAAGTATATTTTTTACTGCATTACTGGGGGTTGCCATCGTCGATTTTTTTCTGCTGGGCAGCCATTACGGATTACGGCTGAAGCTGAAACTGGCGGGTAAAGTATTCGTTGGGGCTGGGGCCGTACCATGACGTCCTAATTCCGACTCAGTTTAAGTTTTATTTACACTTATTGACGCTCCAAAAATCCTTAAAATAGTCCTCCAGCACTTTGCACTTTGGTATGCCAGCTTGTTGTTTTTGAACAATTTTGTTTACACTTCGTTTTTTGTTTATTGAAAATTATTTAATAAATTTATGTATTTTCTAGTTACATATAAGTCGGGTTCTATCTATTTATTACTTCACTTCTTACTTAAAAGTTTATGGTTTATGTAGTATATTAATTTATTTAATTTACACTGTGTATCGTTTCTTGAGTCACAGACGGTTCTGGCTGAAAATCAGTGCTGCAGGTGTCTAACACCTCAGCGTAATGCTGAGCCAGCGACCGTTTCACTTTTGCGAAGACACAACACAACGCTGATGATCAAATTTTCATGTCTGGTTTTTTTATTGTTGTTTTTTTTTCTATAAAATTGTGTGTACATGCTCTTATGTTTGTGTGTCTTGCAAAATGAATAAATGTCTTCTTTCTTTCTTTCTTTCTTTTAGCTGTCACTTTTAGTATGAATCTGACAGCGAGCGAACCTAAACTGAAACGCATTAAGACGTCATGGTAAGTCCCCTGAAAGGTTCTCGAGTAGAGACCGCGGATCGGCAAGCGCGGCGTAGGACGTCCACCAACGAGGATGACCTGGTTAAAGTCGCGGGTTCACGGTGGATGCAAGCTGCTTCCAACCGAGGCAACTGGAGGTCTGTGGGAGAGGCCTATGCCCAACAGTTGACGTCCCATGGCTGATATAATGGGACGTCCACTGTTGATGAAGGTATTCCATCTAGGCTCCCTAGCCTGGCTCTGGTGTTGTGGTTATGAACGGTCAATCAAAGTGAAAGTGCAAAAATCGCCACAAGGGTTGACTTTTATTTCAGGCAAATTCTATGACATTCCACTCTAATGGCTTTCTCTGTGACAAAGTACTAATTCGACTGCACGTGACGTTCCGAGTTCGAGCGTAAAAACAAATGAAACGCGGAAAAGTTCCCGAAACGTTGTTAGTGATTTTTGAACAGATGTTTCCGACGTAACGGACAACTTTGACAGCAACCCTTTTAGCTAACGCACCGGTAGGAAAAAGGAAAATACAGGTATTTTTTTATAAAACAGGGTGGCAAACGAACAAGTGGGTTACCTGATTGTACGCGATCACCACTAAGTAGGTATCCATGGACACCCACAATACCAAAAGGTTAGATACAGACCTAATATGGAATACACCCCATATGCCAGTAACTGCCTGTCTGTCTTACTCAAAGACTGCAGCGTAAGCACTGGCGCTTGGCGGCAGGATTAGTGATAGTGTACCTTATTAAGTGGTCCTTCCACCCGCTCGTTCAATGTTGCCTTATTAAATAATTCATTCGAATCGATTATCTGAACAATTGTTGCTATTTTCATTTTGACAGGCACTTAGCTTAGCGTAAGCCGCAATTTAGGTATTCGTTTACTAGATATCGGTCGCAACTTTTATCGCTATCCTGAGGCAAGTATGCAATTTTCCACCATAAAAAGTAGCCTTCAATGTTTGAACTATGTTCAGTATCGTAAAAAAGGGGTTAGTAGGGACAAAATTAAAGTTCAATAATAAATTATTTTCATATATGTTGCAAGTTTATTTTTATTGATAAAAAATGTTCCGGTGGTATGAATTTTAGTTTAATAATGATTATCTGTCGTTTAGTTGCGTAGTTTAAACAATAAACACTAAAATATAGGCAAATCCCATCCTCGCCTCTTTTAAAAATATCGTAGCAATCTCTATTGAAGTTGTTCACGTTTCATTTCAACTCTGTCGTGCTTGAATGAAAAGACACGAAACTATTCTAGAATTAAGATTCCTAGAAGACGCTGCCATAGAGCAATTAGTACCTACTAGAAACGGCATTAGGAAAATACTAAACTATGGAAGTCGTTAAAAAGTTTTAGCCGCCAATCGATGTTTCACTTCTTGTTACTTTGACCTACGAAGTAGTTCCAAACGAAGCACAGTAAAGTAAACATCAGTGATGTGACGTAACATGTACTTAATGGAGAAGGAAATAATGTGAAATTTATTTTGACAACGTGTTTCGGTTCGGTTAATCCAAAAAAAGAAGATTAATAATATCAGCTTTAGAGACTGCACTGCACTTAAATTTTTAGTACCTACCGACCAAAGTGAAACCGATGCTTTTCCTCCCTCGTTGAACAATCTACTATTTTGTACGTGGCATCCATATCCAGTAATTTATACTCTAGGGTGAGAATAGAGGAGTGAAGGTGATTTCCGCGTGTAACGCTCACCTATCGCCGTGACAGCGGCGCGTCAGGTGGAAACTCCCCCCAAGGCGTAAAGGTGGAGCACCAACAGAAGATGCTCGTTAAATTGATAATTTTTAAAGGAGAGAGAAGTACCTGGAGAACCTAAACATGCATAATGGTGGAGTAAACGTTTTGCTGGCTTGCCCTTCGTCGGATAAAGCTCTTAGGATATATAAATTTGTGCATTCCTTCATAACCAGAGCATCTGACTCTGGGGAAGGGATGCTGCATGAATGTTGATCTCCGATCCCCTTGAGTCCTCCCATGAGGCTGACATAGTCACCTCTGTGTACTAAAGCCTCTTTAAAATATAAGATTTAAAAAAAAACTTGAAACTGATAAGAGATTGATGAATGTGGATGAAGCGAAAGAGGTATGTCAGGATCGTAGCAAGTGGGACAAAGTAGTCTCTGCCTACCCCTTTGGGAAAGAGTCGTGACGGTATGTATGTACGTATATAAAACTGATGCGGGTGGTGGCATAACAGCAATGTGAGATAGCCAAGAGGGAGACAAGGTAGAGGAATATAATATAAACTTGACCACTGCATCAGTTTTTAGTAAGTAGGTACTTACTAAGTCACTATATAGGTACAGGAAGGGAAATGTATAAATATATTCACGTACTATAGAACCCTATCGTAATAAAGTGATAGAATAAAATCAATAAATGTCTTCTTTTTATTTTTTCTTTTTTTCTATAATTATCACTCGATTTTGAGTGACGTCGCAGAGTTCTACGGTGGTATTTGAATACATTTCTCTCGCTGCGCCTGTTCGGGTGCCAAAATAACTTTTATGAAATGGATGCTTTTCCTCCATATAGTTGAACAATCTACTATTATGTTTAGCATGTCGCACGTACATCCCACAATTTGGAGCCGAATGTCATTTAAGTATAATTCCATATAAGTATTTTTTCTTCCTACTATCACATTAATATTATAAATGTGAAAGTTTTTGACGATGTGTGTGAGTGTGTGTGTATGTTTGTTGCTTCTTAACGCGCAAACGGCTAGACGGATTTGGATGAAATTTGGAACAGAGATAGCTAGTACCCTAGATTAAAACATAGGTTACTTTTTATCCCGGAAAATTGCACGATTCCCGCGGTATAGCGATAAATAAACGTTGAAAATGCTCATTCTATGTGGACGAAGTCGCGGGCAGAAGCTAGTTATGTCATAGTTATGGCTAGTTACGCCAGGCGCCACGAAGTTACTTTATTTTCACGCATGCACTATGGCACAACCCTAATCCCCCCTCCGCAGGTCATTTATCAGTCTGGCAGGGCTGCCACTCGCGGCCGCTCGGGCGACCGGCGGAACTCATTTTCTTTTTTTTGTAACCGGATGTTACTGGTTCTAGGGGTAAAGTGTAACAATGGAGAATATTGCCATAATTAGAGTAAAAAATTGGCTATGGGGTATGTTTTGCGGTAAAAATATGATGATTGTGTATCCTATTTCCATAGAAATAAATACAAAATAGAAAACGTGGGTGGTAGGGCCTTGTGCAAGGTCCATCCGGATCGCTACCACCATCTTACTCGCTAATCCTGCCGCTAAGCAGTAGTGCTTGCACTGCTGTGTTCCGGTGTGGAGATTAAGACAGCCGGGGAAATTACGAGCACAAGAGGCATTTCATTTTAGCCCTCTAGGTTGACAACGCATCTGCGATCCCTCCGGGGTTGCGGGTGTCTATGGGCAGTGATGATCACTTACCATCAGGTGACCCACTTGCTCGTTTGCCTTCCTATTCACATATAAAAAAAATATATAAATATAGTGGGACAAGCGGTTTTCCCAAATTATTAATCAAAAATCGGCGAAAATCATATTCTAGGCGATTTGGCTAGAACCTCAATATTTTTATTGATCAAGATCATGCTAAGGCCATTAACCCCTTGCTAAAAAAAGTACCGCATCCTAGACGCATCTGCTTTAATATCGACGCTTGAAAGGAGAAATGTCATAAGCGACACAATGGTAACTTTACAGGAGAGCCAAAAAACCGCGCAATTTTTTTAAAAAAAATCATTATAATTCTATTTGTTAACTTATTTTAGAAAATCAACTTTGTATATGATCATAGTGGTGTTCTCTATATAATGTGTTTAATACATTACCCAAAAAAGTATTATATCAGGATTTAGTGTCGCTTACGCAAATTGGTCCCAAAAACAGCAGGGGGTAAAATGATCTAACCAAATTATGTGACGAAAAAGGAATCGAGTAAAAGAGTCTAATCGGAAAAATGTTTTGAAAGATAATTAAGAGAAACTATCCAATCGCAAACATTTCAAATTTAATATCCCGGTTATATTATACAAAAGTCATTATGGCCCAAAAATTTAATCAAGATAAATAATCTAACTGCAATGAGCGACAACTTTAAATTTAATAATATTTGATCTAACCTTAAATTTGCCTCTCATTTTATTTCTCTTCTACATTAATCACCACCAGAATTTTATTTTAGTCATTAATAAAAGAATTAAATGTAACGCCTGTAACGAAATTAAATTTTTAATAAAAGAAAACAATATTAGATGTAGGTAAGTACTTCACCTATCCAAGAAAATACAAACAAATAAAATTACTACACAATCATCAGAGATCAAAATATAGTTATAATAACATAAATAATATAATACTTAATTATTAAACAACTTGTCGACCACTGTCGGGAAAAGTATGCTTGAAGTGTGTTTGGAGTGGAATCTTTGTGTGACAAGCACAATGTTTGCACATAAAAAGATCCATATGTATACCAGGGAAGAAGGAAGTGCGAAGAGTATGATAGATGGGTAGATTTTTGACGTTGTAATTTGTGTGCCATGCTTTACGTATTGCACACAAATTACAACGTCAAAAATCTACCCAGATTTTGTGATTGTGGATGAAAGATTGAGGGTTAAAGTCAGAGACACTCGTGCATATCGCAGAGTCAGCATCCATACAGACTACAACCTGGTGATATACCGAATTAGTGGTCTGTTTAAGCGATGGCGGCACCGGGTCAAAGAACCCACTAGTGTCCTAGAGCGAATAAAAGTAGAGAATCTGCAAGACGAGAATGTAAGAGAAAAGTACAAGGATGAATTAAAAAGTCGATTTTGTGATGTAGATGGGGTATGTGAGATAGAAAAGGTGTGGACGGCATTTAAGGAAGCAGTTGTGAATGTTGCTACTGAGGTGTGTGGGGTGTGCAAAAGAGAAAAAGGAAGAAAGAAGACGTATGGATGGATGCTGAAGTACAACAGGTGGTGCGAGAAAAGAAGAAGGCATGGTTGGATTGGTTAGCGAAAAAGGCAAATCGAAGAATACAAAAAGTGATGGATGAAGAAGTATGTAAAGCAAAAGACGTATACAAAAGAGTGAAAGGATTAGTAAAGACGACTTGTGACAGAAAGAGGGAATAATATAAGGATAGTTTTGATAGGAGGCTTTCTGATAAAGACAGCCCGTGACAAAAACACAGCCCCGGAGCTGAGTGAAATCAGAAGCCAGGATGGGAGTGTTATAAAAGAAGAAGAGTGTGTGCTAAAAAGATGGAAAGAATATTTTGAAAGTTTGTTTGAAAGAGCAGAAGAAGCAGTGCAAGTACCGGCTTATGCCGGAGAGAAGAGTGAAAGTAGTCAGGAAAATGAGATAGGTATGGATGAAATCGTGAACGTCATGAATGAGTTTGAGTTTGAGTTGAGTTTGAGTTTGAAAGAATGAAATTAGGAAAGTCTGCGGGGTATGATAGGGTGTCGGTCGAAATGCTGAGAGCCGATGAAGGCGTGGTAGTTAGTCAGTTGTGCCACCTTTTCAACTTGTGTTGGACGAACGGTTGGGTATCGGAGGATTGGTGCAAAGCCATGATTGTGCCGCTGTACAAGGGAAAGGGGTCACAACTAGTCTGCAAAAATTACCGCGGAATAAGCACTCTCAGCGTCGTCGGCAAACTTTATGCAAAGGTATTAATTGAAAGAGTCATAAGAGAGACCGATGAGAAAATATGGGATGTACAAGCGGGTTTTAGAAATGGATTGGGATGCACGGATCAAGTATCGGCGTATAACCGAAAAGTATATGGCTTATTCGTCGACTTGGAGAAGGCTTATGACACGGTGATGAGGAATGAGTTGTGGTCAGCGTTAGCCATGCATGGGGTGAACAGTAATCTGATACAAGCACTAAAATCTCGCTATGAGGATTCTAGTGCTTGTGTGAGGATAAACGGGGCGTACACTGAATGGTTTAGCATCAAAAAAGGTGCTAGACAAGGATGTGTTGCGTCACCGTGGCTGTTCAACCTATTCATGGATACGTGCCTGAATGATTTGAAAAAGAATGACTGTGGACTAAGGATGAACGAGTTAACCATCAATTGCTTGAAGTGTGTTTGGACGCCGACGACCAAGTGTTGTAAGCATCGTCGGAGGAGGAGTTGCAAAGGATGGCTAACATTTTATGTGGGGCATTGGAAAGGAAAGGTATGAAAGTTAATGTGAGCAAGACAATAATAATAATAATAATAAATATCTTGGGACAATTGACACCAATTGATCTAGTCCCAAACTAAGCAAAGCTTGTGATATGGGCACTAGACAACGGATAAACATACTTATATAGATAAATACATACTTAAATACATATTAAACATCCAAGACTCGAGAACAAGCATTCGTATTTTTCATACAAATATCTGCCCCGACCGGGGATCGAACCCGGGACCTCGAGCTTCATAGTCAGGTTCTCTAACCACTAGGCCATTCGGTCGTCAAGACGAAAGCTATGGTATTCGAAAAAGACGATATTATGACAGAATGTGAGATTATGATTGCGGGTGAGAAAGTAGAACAGGTAAATGAGTTTGTATATCTGGGCTCGGCTTTTACGACAGATGGAAAGTGTGAAAGAGATATTGAAAGAAGAGTGAATGCAGGAAACATGGCCAATGGAGTGCTGCGCGCCTTTGTGAGCAGTGAGACGGTGTCAAAGAAGGCGCGTCTGGCTGTTCACAGAGGGGTGCTGGTTCCAACACTAATGTACGGTAGCGAAAGTTGGGTATGGCAAAAGAAGCATGAAAGTAGAATAAATGCAGTAGAAATGAGAGCGTTAAGAAGTATGGAAGGTGTATCACTGAAAGATAGAATGCGGAATAGTGTGATAAGGGAACGTGCTGGTGTGAAAGAAGATAATAGTGACTAGGATAGAAAAAAGTATGCTTAGTTGGTTTGGTCACGTAGGATGTATGAATGAAGATTAACAAACAGATTTATACGGGGAGTGTGGATGGGTGCCTTGGTAGGGGAAGACCTAGACGGACGTTCCGTGATCAAATTGGGGACGTTTTGGAAAAAGGCCAGGTCAGGAGTACCCGAAACCGACGAGCATGTATGAAGAGATTGATGAATGTGGATGAAGCGAAAGAGGTATGTCAGGATCGTAGCAAGTGGAACAAAGTAGTCTCTGCCTACTTCTGTGGGAAAGAGGCGTGACGATATGTATGTATGTATGTATGTATGTCGACCACAAACATTTTTTGTCACAAACATAATCACAAATTAAATTGGTCACTCCAGATCTAAATCACACTCATAATATGAGATCTTCACTTTCTTCGTGTTCGCATATGCAGCATCCGTATCCCGGCGCTTTTCAAGGCCATTATCTAAAATTCGCATTTTTCAATGCATTATTCACCTAAAGTAAAAGAGTTTACAATAATACACAACGAAATCATTGCTACAAAATATTTATACCGTAAATCATTAGCATTTATGTGTGAAATTACTTACGATGTTGTAGTACAGCTCGATCAATTATGCCTACCTACACGTGCCGAAGCGTACTGAATGTATTTAAATGGCGTTTGTGTGGTACACACGTTTCGGCGGACGGTGCGTATGCAACACCTAAAATATTTTAGATGGGTAATAACAGACTTTTTAAATGCGCTCTATTGATATAAATACGTTCTGTTTTAGAAACATGTATAGAAAAAGTTATCTAACAACTAGCTCGAATATAAATTATTTGTTTTTTAAAACGATCTACTCAACCTCCTAGTTTATATTTATATCCAGGTAAAAAGGAATAAGCGACAGTAGTGTTTAAAAATTGTTGCAAGTAAAGAAGGATAAGCGACAAGATTATCGAAACTAATATCAGTTAAAAGGTGATAACCTACAATAGTGCGGATAATAACATTTAGGTTATTTGATCTAAGCCATTTTTTGTTTTTATGTAGATATAGGTAAAATGATATAATGTAAATAAAAATACGTTATACGATGAGGTAAAAAAATATAACCGACAAATGGAAGGAAAGTCGTAAAAAGCGAAACCGTCTAAGGTACATTGTCTAAAAAATCATTTTATCTAATCTCCAATATTCAGAAATTTAAAAAAAAAGACGTCGTTTAGTAAAAAAAATAGGTCGGTGTCTCTAAAAATCACCGATGGGATAAGCGACACGAAAGTCGTCATACGCACACGAGACCTAGCCCATTCGACGCGGAAAAATCTGCTGATTTCAACGATATATATAACTCAATATCACAAAAAATGTCGCTTATGACATTTCTCCTTTCAAGCGTCGATATGCACAAATTCTGCTGATCTAAATAAAAATATTGTTTAGGTTGCTATGCATAAGATTAGTTTTAGTAAAATACGCATGCTGTTTTTGGTTCGGGTTTTGGGTACCTTGTTACTGCCCATAGTTTCTGATCCATTGCCACATCTACCACAAACTCTTAGTGGGAATTGTTTTAGGGTATAGGCTAAGTTTCCTGTTCTTAATAGTTTATTTTTTAAATTGTGCCTGTATCTGTTTTTTTCCCCAATAAAGAAAATAATAAAAAATAGTAATAAAATACAAAAAGATAGTCTTAAATTTGGCACAGATCTGTGTCTTAAACATTCGAGGGGTTAATTAAGTCTTGTTACCTCTGGCTCGTATCTAAGATTGATTCCGGTTTTTATTTTTTAAATACGTCCTCTTCAGTAAACTGTTTTCCTTACTAATTAAGTTAAGAAAAAATCGTGCCCAAAACAAAAATAATATCTAAAAACATGGCTCATTTTCGGAGTGAAAAATCGGAGGACAGCGATCCACATTAACGAGCCGAATCAAGTCGGTGACAGCCAAATTCTTGAGGTGTTTTTTTATCATCGCCGTAAAAAGTTGAAGTGCGCAGTTAGGCATTATGAAAAAACGTCTCAGACTCTCAATTCATGCCGACGTTATTAAAAATGCCACTCATAGTCGTAAAATGTAGGCAGTTTTTTAAGACACTTGACCTAGTTACGGGATTCTGGTGGGACGTTGCGATGTCGTTGCGATATTGTTTTTTTTTTCGCTATCCCGCGGGAACTATGCGATATTCCGGGATAAAAACTATCCTATGTCCTTTCCCGAGATTGTAATGATCCATCTCCATCTCCAGCCTATAACGTCCCACTGCTGGGCACAGGCCTCCTCTCAGAATGAGAGGGCTTGGGCTATAGTTCCCACGCGGGCCCAGTGCGGATTGGGAACTTCACACACATCATTGAATTGCTTCGCAGTTGTGTGCAGGTTTCCTCACGATGTTTTCCTTCACCGAAAAGCTCATGGTAAATTTCAAATGAGATTATCGCACATAAATTCCGAAAAACTCAGAGGTGCGAGCCCCGGATTCGAACCCACGACCCTCTGCTTGAGAGGCCACAGGTCAAACCACTAGGCTACCACGACTTTATACTAAATTTCAATAAAGTCAGTTTAGCCGTTTTGCCATGAAAGAGCAACAAACATCCTAACATCCAGACTTACAAACTTTCGCCTTTATAATATTAGTACCTAAGATAAGATTTATTGACACTAAACATGACATTACAAATAAAAAGAAATGAAAATGTATTTTTTGATAATTCAGGAGTACATAGTGTGAAGGTTAGGGACCTCCTAGTAGGTATGCAAGATACCTGTAGCAGAAGACCCCACTTTTCCAATAAAATGCAGCAAGGTAATCAGACAATATTTTGTAAGATATACCTTTACTTTACTTTTATAAAGCAAAATCAGAAGTAATTAAATTTAATCAAACTTATTATAATATCAATATTTATACTAAACGAATCTGTAGATACTGGTGTGCTTGTGTGTGTGTATGTGTGAGCGCATATGTGTACGCTTGCGTGCGTTAGTAAAAAACAAATGAAACTTTAATTAAATTAAAAACTGAACTAAAACTCATCTTAAAATAAAATAATTAAAAAAGAAGAGGCCCTGCGGCATAGTACCTAAGACGCTGGCAGCATTTCCCCTTTGGACAGCGATACTAATACGCTGTCCAAGAAAGCTGCCAGCTCTGCGGTCACCCGTAGCGTCTATTAGCCTCTTCAAAACATCTTTACTGTCAGGACCCATCGAACCAAGGGACTCAACATCGAAAGGGACAAAGTTATACTCGGCGCTGAGACCACATTTATTTATTTTTGATGATTCCAGACACTGCGGTTTTTCGTGTAGGTACCTAGCTTACTTGGTGTCCTGCTGGGCCAAGGCCTCCCCTTTCTCTTTCCACACGCGGATAAGTAATATCGCGGATTAATTAAATTATAATAAAGCGGGACTTAATCACTCCACTCCATCATCTCCTCCTCTCGAGACCATGGATGCAAAGTCGCATCCGAAACGTCGAGGTATTTACAAAAATAATTTTTCTCAAAGATGCAATGAAATGTTAACCTTACGTTCCAAATAATAGGCCGGGACGTATCACGTTGCGGGCGCGGTTAGAAAAGTGGAATGTAATGGATTTTCATACAAAATGGCAGGCCTTGGCCTGCAAAGCGATCGTCTTTTGTTTTGTGGTGGTCGTCGTCGTGCGCTGCGCGGGCGCGGGGCGCGCTGCTGGAGGACATGCACGTGGAGGATATGCACCTGCTGCTGCTGTCCGCTGCCTAATGCACGCGCTAGCGGCAACATACTAAGGGTTTTGTTGGAGTTTTTTTATTTTATTTCATTGCATGTTTGAGAAAAGCACTATACAAGCCTCGGCGTGAAAGAACTTGCAGGCTTCGTACTCCTATCCGGCCTCGCAAAGCTCGGCCGTCTATATGCATTACTCAGTCTGCAAGCCTTTCTTTCCCGGCCTCTGCAGTAATGTACTATTTGTTTACGTGTGTTTGTTGATTAGTCCCGTTTTATTATAATAATATCGCGGATTAGGTGATTTAAATAAACATGTCAGAATACGGCAGTCCCTGAGTACACGTCAACATCTCCAGTTGTCGAAACGATCCACTCGCGTCGAGCAGCTAACTTGCTGAGAGTCTGCAAACAAGATTTATGCCTACTTCTGTTATGGATGTATAAGGATGTAACAAGCGTTTGTACATACTTAGCAAAACAAAACTTAACGTTAAGTACCTTCATTTCCGCATTATCGTTTGATTTGTTTAAATAACTCCTACTATTTATTCATATTCATATTCATTTATTCATTGTTTATGTCATGTACATTATAGTTAAAGATGTTATAATTATATTCAAGTCGGTCCATGACGCCCTGTAAGGGCACACAATGGTACTTAAGATTAGATTAAAATTAACAAATATTTCCAATTAAAATAAGATAAAATTACATTAAAATTACAGCCATCCATTAATTATTATTATTAATATTATTTGTTATGATTATTATGTTAAGGAGTTATTAAAAGATGTCATGTTTAGAATTATATTGGAATCCAATTTAAAATATTAATTTTAAATTGACAATGTTAAAATGTTAAAATTATAAACAAGTACAAAATATATTAAATTTACTAATGTCATTTTTCAATTTCATCATTCAAGAACTCGTCAACAGAATAATAACATTTATTGGTTAGATATGTCTTAAGATTGTTTTTGAAAATATTAAATCTGATCTCCTGTCTCATTGATTCTGAGATTTTATTATATATTTGTATACATTTACATTGGGGACCATTTTTGAACAATTTTAAATTCGATTTTGGTAGCAATAATTTATTTCTATATTGTGTTCTGGTTGTATTTATGTCTATTTTTGCTTTGAATAAATCAGGATATTTGCGCACAAACAAAGCCGATTCCAATATGTAGATTGAGGGTAGCGTTAATAACTTATGTTTTATAAAGTGCTGACGGCAGCTTTCTGGGATTCGTATATTAGCTAGAATTCGTATGCACTTTTTTTGCATGATGAATAGTTGTTGGGCATCAGTGCTGCCCCCCCATAGTACCACGCCATACCGGAGCCAGGCGAACGCGTACGCGTAATAAGCGGATAATGCACTGAAACTTATGAATGAAGAACACGACTTTTGAAAACGATTTTATTAAACTTCAAATCTCAACTGAAACTGAATGGCATGGACAATCTTATATCTTTTTTAATATTTTAAAAATAGAAAGTAAACATAAACAATAAGTATATAAAAAAGGTATATAAGGTCGGACTGCAACAGCACATTCAAAATCTGTGTTTACTTTTAATACGCTTAGTGCATACACGAATTTGGATAGTTTCGTTTTAATATTTTGGATATGTGCTCTCCAATTAACACCTGAATCTATCGTTATACCTAACAATTTAAATTCGGATACCTCTTCTACGTGCGTATCGTTAACTTTTAATACTAATTCTAACGGTATTTTCTGTATCGGTTTAAATTGTATAATTTTAGTTTTCTTCAGGTTTATGTCTAAATTATTATTACCAAGCCATTCTGTCACTTTATCTAGAATATAGGTAAGTTTAAAGTTACATTCAGTGCTATTTGTGCCGTTAATCAGCAGTGATACATCATCAGCAAACATGACGCAGTCTGTCTCTGGGTCTAGTACCTTTGATAGGTCATTGATGTAGACCAGAAACAAGAAACAAGCACAGACACTTCCCTGCGGAATGGAGCATGTTATTTGGCGCATTTCAGAGGAGACTGTCTTTACTTCATGGGTGTATTTGTCATAGTAATCGATCTGAACGTATTGCTTACGATTTTTAAGGTAAGATTTGAACCATTCGTGTGCCGTTCCGCGTATCCCCATATTGTGTAATTTAGTTAGCAGGATATCGTGGGTTACTCTGTCGTATGCCTTTGTCATGTCTAAGAGTAACCCAACGCTATATTTCTTTAGGTTAATGTGTTCTAATGTTTTTTGTATGTATCTATATACCGCGAGGGACGAATATTTAATATCCTATTTCCTACTAAGATTATTAATATTATAAATGAGAAAGTTTGGATGGATGGATGTTTGTTTGTTACTCAATCACGCCAGAACGGCCCAACGAATCTGGATGAAATTCGGCACATAGTTTTTTTTTAAAAATATTATATAAGAGGGGGAAAACCAGCAGACGGGTCACCTGATGGAAAGTAATCACCATCGCCCATGGACGCCTGCAAGACTTGGGGAATCACAGGTGCGTTGTTGCATAGAGGAAAATCTGGAATAGCACATCTAGGCTACTTTTTACCCCGGAATATTCCCGCGGGATAGCTTGTAAGAATTGATGTTTGTTACTCTTTAACGCCAAAACGGTCGAACAGATCTGGATGAATTTTGGAACATAAATGGTAGTCTGGAATAACACATATAGGCTATTTTTTATCTGTTCAAATTGCGTAGTTCCCGCGGGATAGCGATAAACGAATTCTTTGCAGACGAAATCGCGGGCAACAGCTAGTCCAACGGTTACTGACTAAGCTCATCGTGTGAAATGTGTATTAAAATCACTAAAGTTTCAGCTTCATGAATAACGAATTAAAAATTATTCACAAAACCTCAGTAAAAACAAAACAAAATATTTTTCAATTAAAAAGTTTTCTAACGAATAAGCTGACATGTCCTTTCCCGTCCAGCGGAACGCACAACATAATAATATCGAACAGATGTTCCATTATCTATACTTCTATACTAATAGTGGAAAAATTTGTGTGTTTGCATTGAATAGGCTCCGAAACTTATTTGAAAAATTCTTTCACCGTTAGAATCTTTAATTATCCCTGATGAACACAGGCTATATTTGATTCAACGCGGACAAAATTAGTCTATATGCTATTCCAGACTATAATGCAGCCAGTAGGCTTATTGTCTAACTCGCTCGCAATCGCCATCGCGTTCATTTTGACAGTTCCTGTATAAATGTGACAGCTAGCTGATTCCGATGCCAACTGTCAGCCCATACATGAACTGTCAAAATGAACACGATGGCGATTGCAAGCGAGTTAGACAATAAGCCTACGGCTCTCTCCAACCGTTCTTTCCTGAAAGAGTAACAATAACTAACATCTATCCTCACAGAGTTGCATCATTACATAGTATAAATATATAACAAAGTCGCTTTCTGCTGTCTGTCAGTCCTTATGTATGCTTAGATCTTTAAAACTACGCAACGGATTTTGATGCGGTTTTTTAATAGATAGAGTGATTCAAGAGGAAGATTTATATGTATAATACATGCATAATATAGTAGAGAAAAACTGATTGCACTCGTGCGAAGCCGCAGCGGGTCGCTAAGTTTATAATGTTAGTAGGATTGTAATGGTACTGCTGGTAATAATTGGTATGGTACAGGATTAAACAATTCAAAACGGCCAGGTGGTCATAATTCGAGTTTTTCGAGAGCCGCAAACTTTTCCGGCAACACCGGATCCGGCAAATGCTGTTAAACCGGAGTCAACTCTAATTGGTTTACTTTCGAAGCAATTTGGATAAAAATCACATGCTCAATGGAAGCGGGCATGTGTGGACGCGGTCGCTCAACAATCGGTATGTTTGTGGAATGCAGTATAAGTCAAACATATAGTGAAGATATAGTGAAGTCAAGTCATGGAAAACACTAACTTCCTTCCTTCCTTGGACTTGATTTCAATATACCGCAGAGATAGCAAAGTAAAATTATTCATTTTTGTTCATTTTTATATTTGTGGAGTTTGACCAAATAACCACAACTGATCCCCCCTGCCTTCACACGGAGATTTTACCATCTAGAAAGAAAGAAAGAAGACTTTTATTCATTTTACAAGACAACAAATATAAGAGCATACACACAATTTTATAGAAAAGAAACAACAAAAAAAAAACACATATGAAAATTAGATCATCAGCGTTGTGTGTGTCTTCGCAAAAGTGAAACGGTCGCTGGCTCAGCATTACGCTGAGGTGTAATGAGACACCTGCAGCACTGATTTTCAGCCAGAACCTTCTGAGACTCAAGAAACGATACACAGATAAAATATACTATATAAACCATAAACTTTTATGTAAGTAAAGTAATAAATAGATAGAGCCCGGCTTATGTATAACTAGAAAACCCATCTGCCCATCTGCGCGGGAAGAGAAGCAACTGGTATATTCTGTATTTTCTTTACTCCCAGACCAGTAGGCTTATTGTCTAACTCGCTCGCAATCGCCATCGTGTTCATTTTGACAGTTCTTGTATGAATGTGACAGCTAGCTGATTCCGATGCCAATTGTCAGCCCATACATGAACTGTCAAAATGAACACGATGGCGATTGCGAGCGAGTTAGACAATAAGCGTACAGGATGGAAGGAAGAAAAATTCAAATACCTATTCTATTTTACTTGTCCCAGTGACTCGATTGCTCGTCACAAGTATTCAGTGTGTACTTAGAATTATTGATTTTGTAAACGATAGCACATCTCTATTGACCTTTAATTTGTTTTAAGTTAGTTAAATCCTCCCAGTAGAATACTTAGACGTCTGAGTAAACTTGCTGAACTATCTTGATTAATAACTTACTAATTTATTGGATAACGCAATTTCGTAATGAATTATTTAACTTCAAAAATAATTCAAATTCGACTGTAGATTTCATTCAAAACACTGGCTTTACCCTCTTTACTTAGAGTCTGGTGTAAGATTTTGACACAAAAAAACAGATCCAAACGGTCCATCTGTTCTTAGCGATAAGCGAATCTGCAGACGGAATCGCAAGCAACAGCTAGTTCATAATACATCTTTACTTTAGTGTTATTATTAAAATAACTTATTCACTTGTTGCGACGACCTGGTCAGGATCGCGGTAAAGGTATCTTATAACTTATATTTTATCTTATTGTATCTTACACATTATTTATTATGTATATTCAGCGGCGAAAAATTTGTTTGCAAATATAGGCAACTAGCTGTTGCCCGCGACTCCGTCTGCGTAGAATCGCCATCCCGCAGAACTATACAATTTTCCGGTATACAAACTATCTGTATACTAAATTTCAAATAAATCGATCCAGTGGTTCAAGCGTGAAATGGTAACGGACAGAAAGACAGATAATATAGACAAACAGACAGACAGATAGTATAGACAGACAGACGAGAGTTAGGTACTTTCGCATTTATAATATTAGTAGGGATTTCAACTAAATCGGTCCAGTGGTTTAAGCGTGTAAAGGTAACAGACGTCTGTCGGAGATAGACAGACAGACAGAGCTACTTTCGCATTTATAATATTAGTAAGAATTGTGTATGGAGACTGGGTCATATTTTCTGTGGCTTATAGTATATTAAATAAGCAAATTAAATCCAAAAGAATGCCAGAGTACCAAAGAGTAGTTAATCCAAAGCAATTTCTAATTATTAACATTATAACGCGAACAAAAAGCTTTTGTTGTCTGAAAATAAATATTTGAATTGAATTAGGGGAGATCAAAGAATATTTTACTAAAAGGCTTCCACTTCCTACGCTAAACCGGGAATGAAACGAAACGGATAATACTACTAAGGAATTGGGGACAGCGAGTCGCTTAAATATTTACGAAGCATTTCCCGCTTTCACTACTTTTTTACAAAACAATTTGCGCGGCATTAAAGTGATAGACGCAAATTTAAATTTCATAAAAATACGTGTAACAAACCTCGCAAATAAGAGGCTGACAACACCTAATTTTGTTGAAATCGATGTTATTTATGCACTTTTTTAAGAAAAACTACACACAAAAAAATACAAAAAATGTACCTATATGTTGATTTTCATCATATTTCAAAGACGCTGGACGGACTCGACATAATTGAACAAAATCGGCTCGATAGAAAATAATTGCAAAGATTGGTCTTAAAAACATCATTAAACGGTTATATGTCTTTATTTTTTCGACATATAGGCCTGCCATTAAAAACATGAAGCCAACATATTCATACCTAAACGGCTAACGAGCCATATTACACAAATAATCCATACTTTTTTTATTTCTTATCATTTGTGTCTTATTTGCAAGATTTTAGACGCGCGCCAAGCTGCAGGAATAGTTTCTTCTCTTTCACTAACAGGCACGCGAACCGTATGTGTGAAGAGTGGCGCTGCTTAAGGTCATTTGCTGTTGACAGCGCCATAACTACTGTGTCACGCGTATCTAACGTATCTCCAAAAACAACGATTTGAGAAAAATGCAATCAGTTTCTGCTCAATCACATCTCATTACTGCATTTACATACAACGTTGAAGTTTGAGCACGGCACGGGGCCTTCTTAAGGCGCTGTCAACAGCAAATGACCTTGAGCAGCGCCACTCTTCACAAAAGGATCGCATGCCTGTTAGTGAAGGAGAAGAAACTATTTCGGTTGCTTGGCGCGCGTCTAAAATCTTGCAAATAAGACACAAATAATAAGAAATAAAAAATATATAGATTATTTGTGAAATATGACTCGTTAGCCGTGTAGGTATTGAATATGTTGACTTCATGTTTTTAACTGTAGACCCATACGTTGAAAAAATAAAGACATAGAACCGTTTAATGATGATTTTAAGACCAATCTTTGCAATTATTTTCTATGGAGCCGATTTTGTTCAATTATGTATCGAGTCCGTCCAGCGTGTTTGAAATATGATGAAAATTAACATACATCTTTTTTTGGATTTTTATTGTGTGTACTTTTTCTTAAAAAAGTGCTTAAATAACATCAATTTCAACAAAATTAGGTGTTGTCAGCCTCTTAATTCGATAAAATTCCGAGTCAGTACAGGTTTAAGCTGTCATTTTTAGTATGGATCTGACAGCGAGTGAACCTAAAATGAATCGGAATTGAATCGCCTTTTGTGACTTCACTATATCGCGGAGATAGCAAAGTAAAGTTATTCAATTGGGGAGTGTCACAGTAGACATCTCTCTCCAGATGTCATCAGTGTCTTACATCTTACCTAAACTGACGAAGTGACGTTTGACGACGTGGTTGGCTTAGTTGGTAGTGACCCTGCCTGCGAAGCAAGCGTCCCGGGTTCGAATCCTAGTAAGGGCATATATTTGTGTGATGAGCACGAATATTTGTTTCTGATTCATGGATGTTTCTACCTATATAAGTATGTATTTCTCTATATAAGTATGTATATCGTGGTCTAGTGCCCATAATACAAGCCTTACTAGCGCTTATTTTGGGAATAGGTCAATTTGTGTAAATTGTTCCCTAATATTTATTTATTTATTATTTTCAAACTGTTTGTTTCATTGTCTAAGCTCCACTAATAATATAATCCCGTATCGGCGCAGTGATAATTAAAATTTAACAATTAACGCGCCGGCTCGTAATGAGCCAGGGATCGAATTCCACAAAACATCTCTAAGTCCCAAAACTTTAGAGTGCTCTTCAACATATTTTGACTAACAGGATCGCTAGTTCAAAAATAAATTCGTACATTAAAAAAATGCTTTGCGCATTATACCTAATCGTAACAAATATTACAGCATAAATCACGTCTTCATCTCTTACACGGTTTAGCATGATTGTGGGCGTATAGGTGGAAAGAAGAATCAAAAAAATGACGGGTTGCTAGCCGCAGCCTATAACATGATTCCTAAGATTTTCGCCTATTGCCTCAATGGGCTTTTACCATCTGCGCGGGAAGAGAAGCAACGGGTACATTCTATGTTTTATGTTTACTCCCAGACCAGCATATTATTGGCTTTGAGAATTGTCACTGGCCCTCAGCTGCAACCAATAGTTGGAATCTCCTTCTCAGACCTGATGGTTCTGGTTCAATGTGTTTATCCTATACCTACGGCTAGCAAAAGGGATCACGACTACGACAGACTTAAAGGCTTTGAATGATAACTTCCAAAAGCTAACAATACTCAAGTATGTATCGTACATAATTAAATACATCGAGTTTCCCTATGAACATGCTCTTCATATCTTCTTTTGCAGAGCAATAAAAACATTTTTTGAAGTCACAAGCCACAAGTCAGTATAAAGAAATGATGTCGTATCTACCAAATTACTACTTAGCCGAGTATGAATACATGCGCGTACCAAAATTGTCTAGCTTTCTCTTTTTCTCGAAGCACGTTTTAATGGTAGCAATCCAATTGAAGAGAATAGAGATGAGTGGTAGAAGTCAAATGATTTGGCGAGGAATGTCTTAATTCTAAGTTGTGTACCGAACTTAAGATTCTGAATTCACCAAATTGGTAAGGTCCTAGATTGGGTGCTTGGTTTGAGAAATTTCTCATAATGTTAGGCTACTTGGAAATTAGAAATTGAATTGAAAATTCAATGCGGGGTATTGGCAATCACATAACTTTTGAAGTATGTATGAGCTTTTGTAATGTGAAAGGTATTGTTCAATTTAAAGCATATTTTTGCAAACGTACATAAATGAAAGAAAGAATAGTACATTACTGCAGAGGCCGGGAAATCGCAATTCGTGGATGAGTATATAGTTTGACGATAAATACGAATCCACGAATTGCCGTTTCCGCCGAGGCATGTATAGTGCTTTTCTCTAATAATGCGAGGAAATAAAATAAAATGTTAAAATATTCCACTGACTTGCATGCAATTGAACAAAATTGTCGCAATGTTCTACTCCCGCAACAGTACGTAGCTACACTGTAATTTCACATTTTTCTTCTGATAACGCCATTTCTCTAAAGTATATTTCTGTTTACTATAAAATTGTAATAAATCAACTAAAAGTGCAAATTTAAATGTTATAAAGCTATTTTAAATTACAATACATTGGATTAAAAAATCAGACACCACCACAGATTCTGATCTTTAGGTAAAAAAAAAAAAAACTATTTAAGAAACTTTTAAACGCACTGTTTCCATATAATTGTACGAGCATTTGGCTGTTTGTGGTGAATGATCTTAGTCATAACATATTAAAAAGTTAAATAGTTGTGCAGTGCAGTAATGAAAATTTCCCGGCCGCTTCCGCTATTTCCCGGCCGCTACAGCTGTGTTTTTTTTTTCTAATGTTGCGCCAGTAACGGAGACTTTCCTGGAAGCTGTTTTTGACAGTAAGACGCACATTTCCGAGCAAGTTGGAGAAAATAGTTATTTCTCAACAACAACAATAATATAATTACAGTTTGTATTCAGAAGATTCGAGTTCCATGCCTAATAGATAACAAAATTGTTTGTTGTTTTGAAATGGGATTCCAACTCAGCATGTGTCGGAGCACCAGGTGCTACGACGCTGTTTTTCAGTGGATCCTTTAAACAACACAAAAAAAATATATCAAATATATCAAATCACGTCTAATATACACACACACAGGGCAGACAGAGCCGCATCAGCTAGTTTTAATATCACATATTATACATTAGTATTTTGCCTCCTATATTTAATGGAAAAAAATCCTATTGTAAGTATAGGTATAGTCGATCAAGTAATTCCCTTACCAAGCATTAATATTTCATTGCTTAAAGAATGATGATTTTCGAAATCTTAGGAATCAATGTTATAAATTATAAAAGGATGGCAATTATGTATATCGAATTGTATGTACGTACCTAGAGGAAGAGGCCTTTGCCCAGTAGTGAGAGACCATTAGGCTAATAAGAAAAAAACCGGCCAAGTACGAGTCGGACTCGCGCACCGAGGGTTCCGTACAAATTCGCCAAGTTATTATAAAATCCGGTGTTAGCAGAGCCCTGCTATTGAGTTTAGAAAAAAATGATAGTAGAAATCTCAATATAATTTTTGAACATCTATAGATAAGTACCCCACACGTATGGGTTTAATGAAAAAAAAAATTGAGTTCAGTTCTAAGTACCCCATACTTAGAACTGAAACTCAATTTTTTTTTTCATCAACCCCCAAAATTTATTGTTTTTTTTTCTATTTTTGTATAATAATCTTAATGCGGTTCACAAAATACATCTACTTACCAAGTTTCTGCAGTATAGGTTCTATATATATACCTAGTTTCGGAAAAAAGTGGCTGTGACATATGGACGGACAGACAGACAGACAGACATGACGAATCTATAAGGGTTTTGTTTTTGGCTACGGAAAAGAAACAATTGATAATCTTAAACGTAGGCATGAATTAGGCAGAGAGCTATTATTGTGTGGACTGACAATATTGTTTTATTAGTGACATCTTTCTAAATATAATACTTGAGATTATACAGTGAATAAATAAATGCAAAAACGTAAATTTTAATGTTGCAAAAGGCGTTAGTTGCTCAACAATATGGCTAATATTTTACCGGTATTACGTTCACGCTATACCGGTATTTCTATAACGGTTGCATTTAATTTCGCACCATTTATCATGGCAACATCGCGTGTAATCCGCGGTATTATGAAGACGTCCACACTTTCGTAATGCTTAATTATTGCCACTGTTGTACGTTTTTATTATTTACGAGATTTTTTGGACTTTTTCGAAATTATTCGGAAACTAGCTTATGCCCGCGACTTCGCGTAGAATAAGACTTAAGAACTGATGTTGATGGTATATTCTGCAATAATTATTTACTTTGAGACTAGGCAGCTACGACCTTTGAGATGTTTATCGCTATCCCGCGGGAACTATGCAATTTTCCGGAATAAAAAGTAGCCTATGTTTTAATCAAGGGTACCAGCTATCTTCGTTCCAAATTTTATCCAAATCCATCCAGTCGTTTTAGCGTGAAGAAGTAACAAACATACACACTCACTCACATCGTCACAAACTTTCGCATTTATAATGTTATGACCAGGTGAAAGAGAGAGCAGAACTCGTGTCGTATCAGGAATTCAAGATGTTAGAGAAAGTGCCCTGGAAAGGACCACATCTATCTTCTATCTATCTAAAGAAGAAGAGAGGGTTTGGCTCTTCTTTTTACGTATTCTAAAAAGAGGAGGTTGCTGCGCCAGTTACAGTATAGTAAACGCCTATCGCAACTTCAAACTCAACCCAGCACGTAAAGTACTAGAGATGGTGCGTATTTACGTTATCAGGTTTTGATACCAGGTATTTCCTTGCAAATATACCAACCAGGTACCAGTGGCGTGGCGTCAAGTATATCAGAAGGCAAGCCAAAAGGAACTTAACTAGCCTTTTCCTCAAATTATGCACAATAAATTGCCCAACTGCCTTAAAATAGGCAAGCCGGTGGGAATCGAGTTCTATGGACGCCACGCCACTGCCAGGTACCGACCTAATATACTTGCAAGGCTTGAAAGTATTTCTCTATAACGTATACTGTCCCTTCAAAGTAAGTACTACTACGTCGAACTCGAACGTCGAACGATCAGATTGTGTTATTACGTGAAATAAAATACTTTCAAAGTATTTTACGTCTTGATTGGAATATTTTGAATCTTATCTCTGAATAATAACAAGGTTTAAACTTGCAAGGAGGCAAGTATTCGACTCCTTGCGTTGGACAGAAAATACTTTGAAAGTATTTTGATACCTGGTTTCTGCAACTGGTATGAGAAGTTGGACGTACTTTTAAGCCCTGGTACGCGATTTAGCAAGTATAACCCATCCCCATAAAGTACTGTAATGTGTTTAGCGCCGGCGCTCTTCTAATTGGCTCCGACGAGAACTGAATTTTACAACAACTTGTAATTCGAACGAATTTAGCCAAATTTTTCACGTTTCGTGCCCGTTCCGGGAATTCTGTATTTAACAGCCGGTCTGTGTGGAGACAATTAAATTGAGATAAAATGCAATAAAAAATGCAGAGTAAAAAAGTATTAAAATTGTACAAAATTCCGACCCCCGAACTACCAATGTTTTGGGGTACTGTATTGGGATACGCCATTGAATTTGGCGGGTGTATGCACGTTTTCTGACGATGTTTTCCTTCAGCGAAAAGTTCACACCCTCAAGCCAAATACACACAATGCAACAAACAAATTACTTCTGTATCCCTTATGAAGTAGACAGAGCTTCAGGTAACAAGACCTAAAGGAATTTAGCATGATTGTAGGAGTATAGATGGAAAGGGGAATCAGAATAGTGATTTGTTGCTAGCCGCATCGCATATACCATGATTCCTATGATTTTGGCCCAATCCCTCGATGAGCTTTTACCATCTGCGCTACGAGAAGCAACTGCTACATTCTATGTTTTTTCCTTGCTCACAAAGACAATTGGCAACACAAAGCAATATGTATCAAATAAAGCCAATAAAGCAATTCACACAAAAATCCCGCTTGTTCCTCGTACATAACTACTTTACATTATCAGAAAATTCTAAGGTAAAGTAAAGACTATTTCTAAATTAAAAGAAACATTTTCGCGGCTTAGGGGTGGCCCCACCCTCGCCGCACCTAAACCTAAATTACTATTAATCATCCTACGTTGTAACTTGGTTACGTACGGGGAACAAGAATAGAATAGAATAGAATAATTTATTGCAAGTCACATTACAGTTTAAAGGTGGAAATCATGACCATAAAGTAGTATTGATGTGACACCCTGCAAGGGCATAGCAGCATAAATATTTCAAATATATTATACAATTTGAATTAAGCATATTGTACGCAAATATCCATCCCAAAAAGACCAACTACAAAACTTTGCCCCATTTATAAATTTCAACACAATAGTTCGAGAGAATTTTAACAAATAAAATAACTCAATCTCACTTTGATAGTTGTTGCCCCGAGGGTGGCCACGGGATTGGTTTCAAAAACTCAATTCCAGTTTTAATGCTATTTTCCAGTTGCAGTGATATTAGTTTAGTTTGTGTTAGATCTTCGGTGCCCTCTTGCCAGCAATTTAAAGCAATTTTATTTTAGAAATTTCATCATCATGATATCAGCTGGGGACATCCATTTCTGGACCCGCTGCGATACCCGCAACCTATGTCTTCCTGCGATCTTTAACAGCTCGTCCGTCCTTGCGGGAGGCCTACATGGGCCTACTAAAGTTCGGCCTTCCGTTACGCAGTTGCCACTCTAAAACCTTACGGCCCCAACAGTTCAACAGCCTTATTCATAAAAAAATCCTTAATTGAGATTTGATCAGCCTATTAGTTAACAGACTGATTAAGCTTATTTGACAGTTGTTGAAAAGTATGATTCATAAACGCTTGCTAGCAGTCTGTTAGCTAATGATCTGTTGATGGATGGATGAGACGCGTTATGTTGTCAAGGTGACAAATCATAGAGCAAAAATGGCCTTTTAGTAAATAAAAAAAAATTGACGGGAATTAGTGGGAAACCGAAAACATGGCTTCAACCTAACACGACAGATGAGGCAGTGTGGATCTAGTTTCCTTTACCTTTCCCGCAGAGGATACACCTAAAACAAAAAAAAAACTGTCTTGCATATGGTTTTGTTCTTGCCAAAATCAGCTGTTCACATTTGTGGCGGCCATTTTGTGAGTTAGCAGAGAGATAAAGTAGGGTCTACGGTCAACTAACTTTCGGAAGACTTAACAGACCCTTGATGGACTGATTAGCGCTAATTGACAAACGTCAATCAATCATCAATGAATCATGTTTTTTTACATCGGTCCTATAGCGAGCTTATAGCGAGCCTCTAACTTTTTATAAATAAGGCTGTAATAAGTATTTACGGATTAGGTTTTTCATTGCTGTGTAAAACATCTATCTGTTGATCTGCTTAGATATGAAAAAGGGACGAAAATGACATGACAACAAATGTTGATATAAAGAGAAGTAGAGAAGAGGAGAGTCCAGTCTCTACAGAAGTAGTACAGCGGCGAAATGTTTAGTTTTGGTACTCCTATCGGACACCGGATGTCGCTGTATCGGGCAGTCCCAATTCTAATTCGCAGTGTCAAAGTATAATAACCGTTATAAATAGAAGCTGTTTTATTTTGATACAGACCTATTCTTATAGTAAGTAAATTTATTTTTCACTAAGTGCTTAGAAATCGGTCTAATTTGAGTTCCCACGCGAGCTACGTGCGGATTGGGAACTTTATATACCATTGAATTGCTTCACCGATGTAGAGTATAGAGGTTTCCTCACGACGTTATCCTTTGATGTGGATGAAGCGAAAGAGCTAAGTCAGGATCGTAGCAAGTGGAACAAAGTAGTCTCTGCCTACCCCTGTGGGAAAGAGGCTTGACGGTATGTATGTATGTTATCCTTTACCGAAAAGCTCGTGCTAAATCAATGAAAAAGTTTTAAAAAACCATTTATGTTTATAATATCAGATGATTTATTATCTAGCTACGTATTGGCATAGTTGTTCCTAAAGTAACCTTCTTTCTTTATATTACTGTGACACTTTTTCATTCTGTATCCCGTAAAATTCGCACAGCCCAATGATTTATAGACTTTAATAACGACGTAAAAGATAAATAACACAGACAAATAACAAGGCAAATAGAAAGAATACCTAACAATTAAAAAGGCAAGTGTCGGCTAAACAGACGGCACACATATGAAAACACCTTTTCATGATAATGTTATTTATCTCGACGCGGTGCCCGAGAAAACTGCGTTTAAGGTTAGAACTAGGTGGAACTGCCTTTATCAAATAGGGAATGTATAAAAAATACACATTTTCAACATGAAACTACCGTGATACTCACACATAATTACAACACACCGGATAACTCACGTATTAAAGCCGAAGTATTGCTCCGGCAATTGTTTCGGACTATTCCGTAGCCCTTCATCAGAGAGCGCTCGCCCCGGCAGCGAAACGAACACTGGGTCAGTGTAAATACACATTTCTTAACATAGGTACATACACATACGTGCATACCAACATAAATCATGTCTTTATCCCTTAAGGGGTAGACAGAGCCTAAGATAACAAGACCACGTTTAGCATGACTATGGACGTATAAGTGGAAAGCGGAATCAAATAATGATGGGTTGCTAGCCGCATCGCCTATTATATGATTCCTAACATTTTCGCCCATTCTTACGATGGGCTCTTACCAGCGTGTTAAGAGAAGCAACTGGTACTTTCTATCCCCCTTAGTAATAAACGCTCTGTAGTCTGTAGACTTCTGCTTACTCAGCAATCGTTTGTCCTTATCTGTGAAAGGTAAATGTCAAAGTGACAGATAAGGACAAACGATTGTTAAGTTAGCAAAACTGCCGTCCTAACTAAAAAGGACGCATAATATGTGTTTCATAATGTATTATATTCAATACATATACGTATGCTTAGTTGGTTTGGTCACGTAGAGAGGATGGATGAAAGAAGATTAACTAAACAGATTTATACGGCGAGTGTGAATGGGTGCGTTGGGAGGGAAAGGCCTAGGCGGACGTTCCATGATCAAATTGGGGACGTTTTGGAAAAGAAAAGAGTACCCGAAACCGACGAGCATGTATGAAGAGATTGATGAATGTGGATGAAGCGAAAGAGGTATGTCAGGATCGTAGCAAGTGGAACAAAGTAGTCTCTGCCTACCCCTGTGGGAAAGAGGCGTGACGATATGTATGTATGTATGTATGCATATACGTCCTTTTCATTAGGACGGCAGAAAAGCTTACAGAGCGTTTATGAATAAGGGGGTATATTTTTTCTTTGCTGAACCAGCGTGGAAGTAATTAATTGCCGGAACCGAATCTTAGTTTAAATTGAGTAAGTAGGTACTTAAATAAAATTCAATACGGTACGCAACAAGTAATTTGATTGAATTCCTAACTATATGCCTTGTTAACTTTGAAAATGATATATCCCGATGTTATATCCGTTTCCTATTCCACAATTTCCATTTTATTCCTTCCGGCGTATCCAACGTAGACGCCAAGCCAGCATTAGCACCAGCCCGTGATTTATACGACGGGTGAATTATAACTCATTGTACAATATTTCTTACTGCTAACTGAATGGAACTTGGAGACCATGTGGGAACATTGTAATAAATGCGATTACCTACCTATTTTAAGCCGAAGGATGTGTGGATATTGTCTTTTCGTGTAAACTACATATCTACGAAGTATTTCGAAACTGTACTGGAATATTTTGTGGTTGTTTTAGTTTATTTCTGAAGGATGTTTGGATATAAAAATCATCATCATCATCATCATCATCAGCCTATATTCGTCCACTGCTGGACATAGGCCTCTCCCATGGCACGCCACTGAGCACGATCCTCGGCCACTCTCATCCAGCTCTTGCCAGCCGCCTTGCGAAGATCCTCGCTCCACCGAGTTTGAGGACGTCCTACGCTACGTTTGCCGATCCGTGGTCTCCACTCGAGAACTCGTCTACCCCAACGGTTATCGGTTCTTCGGGTTAGATGACCGGCCCATTGCCACTTCAGCGTGCTAATGCGATGGGCTATGTCGATAACTTTGGTTCTCTGTCGGATCACTTCGTTACGAATTCGATCTTTTAGAGAAACTCCGAGCATAGCTCTTTCCATAGCACGCTGAGCAACTTTAAATTTGTGGACCAGCCCTACAGTGAGTGTCCATGTTTCGGCACCGTATGTCATGACGGGTAGGACGCACTGGTTAAAGACTTTCGTCTTTAAACTCTGTGGAATTGGCGATGTGAAGACTTGACGCAGTTTCCCATACGCTGCCCATCCCAGCTGTATTCTTCTGTTGGCCTCTTTCTCGAAGTTGTTTCTACCTAATTGCAAAGTTTGCCCGAGGTAAACATACTCCTTAACCACCTCGAGGATATTGCCTTGAACTGCAATTGGTTCCGGACTTACATGTTCATTGAACATAACCTTGGTTTTATCCAGGTTCATCCGAAGACCAACGCGTTGGGAAGAATCAGCTAGGCCATTCAACATATGTTGCAAATCTTGCAGCGTTTCCGCCACGATGACGACATCATCTGCAAATCGTAAGTGTGAGAGGTACTCGCCATTTATGTTAATGCCGCGCCCCTTCCAGTCCAGCGTCTTGAACACATCCTCCAATGCATTTGTGAACAATTTGGGGGATATGACGTCCCCTTGTCTCACACCACGATGCAAGGGAATAGGTTCAGACTGCCGGTTCTGGACTTGAACGGCCATAGTAGCGGCGTTGTAGAGACCTCTCAACACTTGGATGTATCGCCAATCGACTTGGCATCGCTGCAAAGATTCCAGAACAGACCAGATCTCGATCGAGTCAAAGGCCTTTTCATAGTCCACAAACGCAAGGCACAGGGGCTGATTATACTCTTCGGTCTTCTGTATAATCTGCCGCACTGTATGGATGTGGTCTAGGGTGCCGTATCCCGATCGAAACCCGGCCTGTTCGGGGGGCTGGAACTCGTCGAGCCTTCGCGCAAGACGGTTCGTGATGACTCTCGAAAACAGCTTATAAACGTGGCTTAAAAGTGAGATGGGTCGGTAGTTCTTCAAAAGGGTTTTATCACCCTTTTTGAAAAACAACACGACAACACTCCTACTCCATGCCTCTGGAGTTCTCCCATCAAAAAGAACAGTATTAAAAATGTTCTGGAGCTCCTTCATTATAGGTTTACCACCAGATTTCAGGAGCTCAGTCGTAATACCGTCTTCTCCAGGAGCTTTTCCATTTTTAAGCTGTCTGAGAGCCATCGCGATTTCGTCCAGGCTGATTTCTGGCAAATCTTCCGTAAAGTGGCGTGTTAATGTAGCTCTGGACTCCTCATTTTCGGGATCAGGTTGAGATGCATGTGTAGCGTATAACTGGCTGTAGAAGTTTTCAATTTCCGAAAAAATTTCAGACCTGGAAGAAACGACTACTCCATCCGTAGTGGTCAGCTTCGTCAGATGACTTCTCCCAAGAGATTGGACAAATACTTTTGACCCCCGATTTTTCTCGATCGCTCGTTCTATTGAACGGGTGTTGGAGCGTCGGAGATCGTATCGTACTAGTTTGCTAATTCTCTTGTTTAGAGCATGTCGTTCTGACGAAGTAACTGGTGGGTGCTCACGTCGTTCCTCCATGAGCCCGAGTGTTTCTTCCGAAAGCTTCGACTTCTTGCCTTTACGCCGCAATTCGCAAAATCTCACACCTTCCTCCCTGAGGATCCCAACTACATTCTCGAGGGCCCGGTCAATGTCAACGCTGTTTGTGGTTTCCAAGGCAGCGAATCGGTTCTCCAGATTAGACTGGAACTTTTCAGATCCGACTATAGTTTGGAGCAGGTTAGGTCGGAGCCTGGATTTCATCAAACGGACACGTTCAAGCTTAAAATCGATATTCAGAGAGCCTCGCACGAGTCGATGATCGCTTCCGGTATTAAACCTATTGATCACTGAGACGTCTCTGAATATGCGCTTCTTGTCCGCTATGATGAAATCGATCTCATTTTTATTCATAGTGTCGGGGCTCCGCCATGTCCACTTCCTTTGGAGCTGTTTCTTGAAAAATGAATTCATCAAGAAAAGCCCCTCCTATTCGAGGAAGTTGACAAGCATTTGCCCCCTATGATTCCTGCTACCATAGCCATGGGATCCTACTACCGATTCACTGCAACTCTGTACTCCCACTTTGGCGTTGAAGTCTCCCATGACAACGTTGTAGTGGGCCTTGGTGGTGAAGTGTAAGGCCTTCGATATATCACTGAACATATCTTCCACTTCATCGTCCGAGTGCGCCGAGGTCGGTGCGTAAACCTGCACAACCTTGAGGCTATACCTCTCGGTTAGCTTAATTACGAGGTACGCAACCCTGTTCGACACACTCGACACTTCTACAATGTTGTCACAGAGAGCTTTGTTCACCAGGAACCCTACGCCGCCCTGAGACAGCTGGTCTCCCTCTCGAAAGTATAGAAGGTGGCCTGATTCAAGAGTTACCGTGTCCTCCCCCTCTCTTCGGACTTCGCTTAAGCCAAGAATGTGCCACCTTACTTTCTCGAGTTCGACTTCGAGTTGTGCCAGATGCTCGTCGAGCCGTAACGTGCGTCCGTTGTACGTTGCCAAGGTAAATTGTTTTCGGCGGCTTTCCGTAACCCGGGGATTCTTCGCACCCCCTGCCCTGCCGTTACCGTTACCGCCGCCTTGATCAGGAATAGCAGGGCGGCCGGGAACTAGGGGCCGTGGTTTGTGTTGACTTGCCATTTGGTCGGGTTTGCTCTAATTGCCACGCTGAGCAGGCGGGTTGGCAATCGCAGTATATTCACACTGGTATCGCTGCTGCCCGACACCGGTGGGACCAATGTGTACTTGGTCACATTCTCTTAGTCGCCTTTTACGACACCCGCGAGAAGAGTTGGGGGAGAGCTATTCTTAGGCCGGCACTCCACGGCAATATATAAAAATACCTACATCTAACTAATATTATAATGCGAAAGTATGGATTGATAGATAGATGGATGGATGAATGGATGGATGTTTGTTTGTTACTCAATCACGCCAGAACGCCCCAACGGATCTGGATTAAATTCGGCACATAGAGAAAAGTCTGGAATAGCACATAGACTACTTTTTATCCCGGAAAATTGCGTAGTTCCCGCGGGATAGCGATAAACGAATTCTTTGCAGACGAAGTCGTTGGCAACAGCTAGTACTCACATAAATCACGTCTTCATGCCTTACGGGGTAGACAAAGTCTAACGTAACAAGACATAAAGGCCACGTTTAGCATAATTAGTGAAAAGGTGAATCAAGATAGTGTTGGGTTGCAAGCCGCATCGCCTATTCATAAGATTTTCGCCCGTTCCCTCGATGGCTTTTACCATTACGCGGGTAAAGAAGCAACTGGTACATTCTATGTTTTTTCTTTACTCTCAGACCAGCTTGGAAATTTGTCTGCCTGTTTTCCTTCCTTGTCGTAAAATAGACGCGTTTTTACCCCTCCTTCGGTTAAAAATAAAGGGAAACCGATCTTACCCCGCGCACGGTTCCTCACGAAATGCACGAGCTAATGCCCCCCATTAATTAGAGTGGGAAAAACACCTTTTTCCCTCTCAATAGATAGCTGGGAGTTATGGGCATTCACCTACCCTATTATTCTGAGCTTTTGCCAAATGATAATGTTTGTGCTCATCGTTAGAAATGTTATAAGCATAGGTTCTTTTTAAATTTTTGCCGTATATTTCAGCAGTGGGGTTACTTTGACTAAGTAGGTAGCCCTGTAATTTTTGAAGTGGAAACTTCTTTAGCGGCGTAACATAAATTGTAATTTCTTTCATTCACCTTTTGTAAAGTGATCTTCGTAAAATTATCGCAAATATGGATTATTTGGCGATGAATGTCAACGCTTTGAAAACTGTTTTTTTTTTCGGACAAAACGGAACTAATACAGCATTGCGCCTTAGCTACCCTATATGATTATAGATAGTTATTTATAATTAATAAACTTAATGAGATTCAAGATTTAAAACTTTGTTTCGGCACTGCTTTGACAGCTATACCTCTGGACAATAGTGGCGCCAACTGGTGAGCAAAAAAAATGATAGTCCCCATTACCCCCATTACCCGAGTTTACCATGAAAACATTCTAAGATACCTTTGTATATATGCTAGTTTCCGTTTTGCGGAACAAAAGGCTCTTTGTCTTGGAGGGTACATCATTTACCTGTCGTCAGCGAGCACTCCGGGGAATGCGATTCCCGGTTTTTCCTTGAAAGAAACATGCATGAAGTATTCGTTACTAAAAATAACAGTCAGGGTTTCTCCGAAAGTTGAAATTCGTATCATATCATACCTGTGTGAACTCCGTCGTCGTTTTAATAGTGTATAGAACAGTTCAGCTATGTATTAATAGATGGAGCTGTGCTACTTTTAAACATGGTAACGAATTGTCGCTTTATAAAGTACCGTCAACTGGGGTGACTTTGGTAATTTTGGGGCTACTTTGATCGTTTTAAAATTGCTATAAAATCGATATTATCCATATCCTGTGAATGTTTGGCATGTAGACGCAAAGGCGATCGACGAAGAAATTGATTGGAAGCAGTAAACGCTAATCCCCGTAAATCAAAGTCACCCCAGTTGACTGTACTAGCTGTTGCCCGCAACTCCGTCTACGCAGAAGTCGCTTATCGCTATCCCGCGGGAACTATGCGATTTTCCGGGATAAAAACTATTCTATGCCCTGAGCGGGACTCACACTATCTTTATACCAAATTTCAACTAAATCTGTCCAGCGGTTTAGGCGTGATAAGGTAACAGACAGACAGACAGTTACAGCTTTTTTTACCTCCTTTAAACAATAATTTAAATAAGTTTCTGTCAAAAAATTAATTTTTAATACAAGCTATTCTTGCAGACTGTACTTGCATCATCCGTCCTACCTACTTATGTTTAGATATGTGAACCAAATTTCAAGTCAATCGGACCAACTGTTGAAGAGTTCCCTCCTGCGGAGACGATCCTGGCTGGGTCACCAGAACTCTACTACCAGATTATTGTATTGTCATCCGACTTACTCAAGTGTGCAAAATTTCAGCTCAATCGTTCGAAGATATTGCTTCAAAATTGAGTCGCAAGATTCCAACTCCTCCCGGACAAACATACTTAAGTACATAAATTGCAAGTTTAATAAATGCTTGTATAAATCGGTGCTTAAAATAAATTTATTATGTTTAAACTTATATTTTACATGAAATATACATATTCCCTTTGAGCAGCCTTTTACAGTGCTCACTTAAAACAAACATTTACAACTCAACTAATATATAACGCCGGATAAAACATGGGTTCTACTTCGCACTACGAATCTACATGCAAAGTTTGTACGGTCTGCAAATCAAGCATTACAGTCTCCTGGAATATTTTTTTTTAACTACGACTGCCTAATAATACTAAACTAAAATTAACCCACTAAATTCCACTCAAAGGTTGACTGAAAGAGATCCCTTTGTCAATTGTATTTGTCTTGTTTGTTTTGCACAATAAAGAGTTTACATACATACATACATATTCTAATTTAAAGTAATTTTTCGGTGTGTACTTAACCAGCATTGATGAACATTTTTCACTTACCCTCAGAAAAAAAACTTGTAAAAACGTCATGGGATCTGTACCGTCCATAACATGTGTTTTTGTTTCAGGTTTCCTGCCTGCTCCTCTCCCACAATCAAAAATTATATAAACCGAACAATCATCATGTGTCACTACATCGACATTGGCGAAATACGCCTTGCTATAATAAAGGAAGGGTGAAAGCCATTAGAAAATAAAAATATATGAATACTAGCTGTCGCCAGCGACTTCGTCTGCAAAGAATTCGCTTATCGCTATTCCGCGGGAATTTTCCGGGATAAAAAGTAGCCTATGTGTATTCCAGACTTTTCTCTAACTATGTGCCGAATTTCATCCAGATTCGTTGAGCCGTTCTGGTGTGATTGAGTAACAAACAAACATCCATCAATCCATACTTTCGCATTTATAATATTAGTTAGATGGTTTGGCTTTGTTTTGATGACCGTACCCAGTTTGTCCCAGGTATTAAGATAGCGGGAAACATATTAGGGCTCTATTTCCATATATGTGTATAATAGGCGGTGCTAGCGTTTATCAGACAGCCCTTATAAACTGATTGTGATAACAGGACTTGTTACATCCTATAAATATGGCGGATTTTTTACCCGATTACGGCAAAGCAAAAGGAAGGTTATGATTTTTGGCTATCTTTTATGTGAAGCCTCTTCCAACTTCAAAAGAAGACTTCTTTAAAGGTAGTCAACAACCTAAAGGTGCATACATACTTTTGATTCCCTTTTCCCCCCCATACGCCCCCAAAACGTGGCTTGAACCTAGGCTCTGACTACCCTTTATAATTTTGCCAGGTCCATCCGTTCGTCTGTCTGTCTGTCACCACATCATTATTGTCACAAAAACACAGGTAGATCCATCAACTGTATTGAAACCCGGCAACCTTTAAGGCTAATTGACGAAAAATCACCAGTGATAATTATTGACATTTTAATAGTTATACCTTAATTTCTAAACGACCCTGAAAATTAGAACACATAGAAAAATCCGAAAAGTAAAGCTATGGCCGGGAATCGAACCCGGGTCCACGTCATCCCGTGACGCGTGCTATACCCTACACCATCCATAGCAGGTGAGTAAGCCTCCGAATTTTCCCCCTCCTCCTCTTTACCCCTCCTCTTTCCTTTCTCCTCCTTTTCCTCTTTTTTTTTTTTTTTTTTCTTTTTGTCCCTGGTTAGCAGTACATGTTCCACGGGAGTTTGTAATTGTGTCGTACAGACACATCATTCAAACAGATGACGCTTAGCGACAAATATTCGCATAGTAACAAGGTCACGTGACAGTTGGTAACAGATAGAAAAATTCGGAGGCTTACTCGCCTGCTATGGGTGGTGTAGGGGTATAGCACGCGTCACGGAATGACGAGGACCCGGGTTCGATTCCCGGCCATAGCTTTACTTTTCGGATTTTTCTGTGTTCTAATTTTCAGTGTCGTTTAGAAATTCAATTTCTAACGGTAAAAAGTAAACATTAAAAATCAAGAAGTAAATTTCTTGATTAATTTGATAGTTATACCTTATCTAGTATTTGATGCAGACTCGTAACTACAATGAACTGTAATTAATACTACCAAAGTTCATATAACAGACGTACATTCGATATCAGATACAAGGGGGCGTAAAACCAATACGCAAGCCAGTTTAACAACAGACATGAGGCTGTCCACACTTCCATTTTTTCTAAGTTTAATAAGTGTATGTTTCTGTAAAACATGCCGAATAAACAAAAAAACAGGAATAAAGGAAGAAAAAGCTTTGAAACGTTATATAGAAAAATGTGGTGGCTCATCATATCCTCCTGTAAATAAGAACGAAACGGCAGGGAAAGACCATGTCGTTAGTGTCAGAATGAGTTACCTCCTCCAGACTTTCCGCTTTGACTTGTATGAGGAAACCATCACGATGTTCAGCTGGAATTATTTCGATTGGCAAGACGACAGACTAGAGTGGAGGCCGGAGGACTTCAATGGGTTAAAGAAGACAGCCATAATGAGTACTTCCATATGGAGCCCGAGCCTGAAATTAATGAACAACGGGGAAGCCGGCGACTTCGATTTCTTCTACACAGGTTGCAATGTTAACAACACTGGACACGTCCGCTGTGCCATTCGTGCGACGCACACAGTATTCTGCAAGTCAGCGTTAAGGAACTGGCCATACGAAATAAAGTTGTGCGATCTCGAATTCGACCAATGGCGACCAGGAGAAGTCAAGGTGCTGTTCAACCTGAATCACATCATGTACGTAGTAGATTCCTTCCAAGGGGAAGGTTGGAAAATTCTCCGTGGTCAAGTGTTCAAGAATTTGACAACTGGAATACAGACGACCATTAAATTTGCCTTACAGAGGATGGCAGAGGGCCTGGAATGCACTATAGTTGTCCCGTCTTTTGTGATCGCCATGCTGACAGTGGCATCTATATTATTGGACTATAAAAAGAATACTCGTATCGCTATATTATGTTTAAGTATAATAAGCCATTTTGCTGTATCCAATGAGATTGATAAGAACCTTCCAAAGCATACCCCAGATACACCAGTCGTTTTGCGGTTTATAAGTAGCTCATTAATGTTGACTGCGATAGTTTTCGTTTCATCATTTTTATTCCGGCGTTTAGCAGATAGGAAGTCACATACACCTAAGTGGATGGATACTTTAAACGATTTAGCCCGAAACAGTCATTTTAAGTACTTAGATATCACAAAATGGGATGTTGATGATGAGGATCCAGACCAAGAGAAGTCAACGCAATGGAATAACATTATCTGTATAGTTAATAGTGTTTTTTTTCTTGTTGTGGTTATTACTTACATTTGCTTGTTTGCTGTCTTCATGCCTAGAAAAACTCCTTCCACAATTAACTTTGAGACCTATGTACTTCAGTAACTTTCTGATTGTTTTTTCCTTCAACACTAGTTATGTTGTCTTAGTCCCAAGCATTTCCATGTCGCTTCTGACCTTCATATCTTCTTTATCCGGTGTTTTAGTCTGATCACTGATTTTTGGGAAAACCTTACCACAGTATACAGTTATTTTGTTATGCTACAGGTTCTAATTCTAACTAAAAGTTCTGTAATGTTGGCATATGTTTTAAATGTGACGATAGAGAAAACAACAGTGTCTTCAGCTTGGACTGTTTAAATATTTCTTGATATAAGTAGATAAGTAGTTTTGGTAAGCTTCTTTTATTTCCGAAATGGTTTTATCAATTAGAAACGGACGGAAAGTGCTACAATAATGAAGACAGTTTCTGTTATAATTATGAATAGAGGCCTGTGCCCAGCAGTGGGACGTATATAGGCTGGAGGTGATCATGATGATGAATAGCAATGGCATTTTATATACTTAATTGTTATTATCTACGTGTGTTCAGTATTAACATGCCAAAGCAACTACACCTTGAGTATTAATATATAATTTTGAATAGTAAAGTATGATTATCACAAGAAACACTGTTTTATTTAATGGGTTTTGTCCTTTTTCTTCTTAAATTTTAGAGCTCAGCTCATGTCGGTGGAGTAATTGCCATTCACTTATTTTTTCTGCCATTGATTTGGGCTCCTGATTATACGACACTACATTAACCTTCTCCTTTGATTTTGTCTATAATAGTAGTATAAGTAAATGCTTCATTGTGCAAATATAAAGAAAAAGACAGAAATCACAAAAATAAACATTAAATATATGCACAAAGGCGAAATTATCCCTATAAGGGATCTCTACCAGTTAACCTTTGAGTAGACGAGAAGAGCATTAAGCGAGGGACCGGCAAAAAGTGAGTTTAAAATATCCATATAGAAAGCCACAGTAGAGCGTACATCTCAAAATACAACAAACAATTAATAATATAAAAGAACTACTAAATATCGTTACACACATGCATTGCATACAAACTACATACAATAAGAGTCCACATATACAATACTTAAGGAGATGTTTTGAGCCACATCTTCCTCAAGCCCGCCCTGAATGACGCCACGGAGGCAGACTACATGATGGAGGTCGGTAACCGATTCCACAGCCTATAGCAGAGTGAACTGTGAAGAATTTGGAGTGCTTAAGTCTTTCGACGTTTGGGTGTTTGCTCTGCTGTGATCCCGCAAAAATAAGACGGCTGGTGATATTATTGGCTCTTCGCAACGTATCTGCAAACTCCTGGTGTCTCATTTATCATCTACTTGCCGACCGAATAGGGAATCCATGTGGTTTTTAGTAGGTATGCCTGCCGTCGTGGGAGAGCTCCATATACCCCCGGTAACCCCCTACCGGGCGAATGTATAAAGCGCGTTTTCCACACCATAAAAAAGGTGTGCCATGGGGAGTTTAATTCTCAACGGCTCGACCTGTTGAGCAGCTAAGTTGTGCCGTGGGTCAGAGGATAATGAGGTATGTTCCACTGAGATATGTCAATGACCTTTTAAAAATCGAATTGCCCAGTTCTTCAGAATTTATCTCTGAAATTACATTTCAAACTTACCACGGGCTATTCGGTGAAGTAGTATCCGAGAGGAAACCTGTACGTACCTGCAAAGCAGTTCATGGTACGCGTGAAGTTCCCTTCCGCATTTGGTCGGCGCGGCGTAGAAACTATAGCCCAAGCCCTCTCATTCTGTGAGGAGGCCTGTGCCCAGCAGTAGGACGTATTTAGGCTAGAGATGATGATACCTTCTCGAGAAGATTTAAGTTGAATGATCATTCCCAACTAACAAAGTAGTGATAAAAGACAATTTATTAACGCTAAACAGTGTTAAAGGAGTCATAAACAAGCAACGCGGTGACTGCTTGCTGTATATTGGTGACTTGTATCATCATTTAGCTATATAATCTTATACAGCCAAATAGTGATATTAAATGATGTTATAAACGTTTACTCGACTGCTTTATATAGCACATATAACACAGCTGTACAACTTTGTTCGCAACAGCGATTTAGGGCTAATCTGTGGTATATCAGATATAAACGGTACTTTTATACAGCTATGTTGCTCTATTGTGGTTTCTAAGTCACTGTAATATCGCTGGTGATCTATCTGCGACGAATGGAGCTAACCCGTGATATATAAGAACATACCACAGCTGATATACGTCTAATTTATCGTATAATAGCGTCTTCTTAACGCCAGCAACAAAAGAGTCTATTTGGGATCTATAGTAACACTAAGTAGTCGTAAATATACTTTTGAAAGTGCTTATATACCACCAGTTACATATAAATGTTATATTCTCTTATATAGAGCTAAAGAATCGCATAACAGTTGTTATGAACTCTATTATAGAAAGATTTTGTTCTAAAAGAGATCATCGAGATACAACGATAGTCCTGGAACCGACTGCAAGAAACCCTACCTTATAAAAAAATAGAAAATACCTACTCTGTAGGGGTAGCTGCTCTTAGTAGCTTCAACTTCTCTTGGTCGGTCGCGACTCAACTTGGAAAATTTTGCGTAAATGAAAAAAAGGGGTGCAAAAATATTGTTTATATTTTAATAGGTTATTGAAAGCATGGTTTCTTTATTGGTTATACTGCACTAATAAATTTATTTATATAATAAAAAATTGTATTATAATCATATTTTTAATTCAAACATAATACAAATAAAGCCAAAAAATGCAATAAAATAATAAATAAAAAACAATCAGTCAAACAACCCGCCCCGCGCCATACCAGACGTAAATGTGCCCATCACACTCGCAGCATTACCACGTTCTACCGCGACGGACAACCTTTGCACAAGAAACGACTCGGAGCGGGGGTCAAGACCTCTCTCAAATATAACATACTTATATCAAAATAACATATAAATAAATACGTACATACATACATACCGTCACGCCTCTTTCCCGCAGGGGTAGGCAGAGACTACTTTGTTCCACTTGCTACGATCCTGACATACCTCTTTCGCTTCATCCACATTCATCATCATATAGGTATGTGTGGGTTGCAATTTTTGCATCACTTTTTCATTTGCGTAAAATTTGCCAAGAGTAGGTATTTTCTATTTTATTATAAGGTAGGGTTTCTTGCAGTCGACTCCCGGACTACAACTACGCGGCCATTATCATACTGAATAAGGAAACTGTAAATCAGTGATATATCGGTAACCAGAACACGTTTTAGGTATATTATGCCAATTTTAATATTTTATTTAATTAAATAATCAAAATTCAACAGGGGCTTGAAAAAAACACTAATAATGTTCTATCAGTTCATCAATAAAATTAAAAGCGCAAGTTAAATTAACCGTTTTATACACGCACAGGTACTAAATGCTAAGAGTTAAAAACATCAACATTTAATACGTACCAATATGATGTAATATTTTATCTTTATCACTTCACAAAGAACGACACATCTTGCCTGAGATACTTTTTTTTTTTTTTCTGGCACACGCGGTTTGCGTACTGAGTTACTTAGTCGAGCACTGACGGTATGTGATATAACAGAATATCTACCAACAATATAACATCAAATAGCTTACTAATAGCATCGCTGTAATTACTATGTCATCATTTTGTGATATAGTGATCCCATCATCATTGATATAACACCAAACAGATTCGTACAACAGTGAATTATCACGGATTTACATCAAAGTAGTGATAAGCGGTACCAAAATACACATGATATATCATCAAACAGCTGTAAAACTGGGGCCTTTTTCCAGTGATAGAGACGTTTCTATCATGGATATATGACTTCTTATATCACTGATATACAACCAAATCTAGTTCCTGTTTGCTAGTTGGGTTCCGTATAATATGATGAGGCAATAAAACAAAATGTATTTAAGATTAATAGATTTATTAAACTAAGTTTCAATACTCAAGCGGTGGTTTTTTTGGCATATAAATACTGAACAAACAAATGTACACAATAACAACAATCACAATATAAATACTATTTATAATATTAGCAAAGACTAGCCATATGTTTTTGTTATTTATATTTACGTCTTCCGTATCCAAATCATCAGACCATTTCGGAAATAAAAGAAACTTTCCAAAACTGCCTGTAACTTTATTAGTTAAAAAAATAATCAATGCTCTAGGAACTGTTCTTTTCTTTATAATCACGGTTAAAACATATGCCATAATTACACAAGTTAAAGATACAATAGTAGAACCTGTAGCATAAAACAAAATAACTGGTGTATCGGCACTATGCTTAGGAAGTAATTCGTCAATAGTACCCGTAAAAATAAAGTGACTAATCAAACAAAAACACGAAAATCCTAATCGCACAAAACCCTCAGCTCTCAATAAAGTAGACGTAAAGGTCAAAAGCGAAAGGACAATGCAAGGGACTACTACAATAATAACTAAACCGTAAGCTTGTCTCTCCAAAGTCAAAGTAATAGCCAGCTTGACTACAGACGAGACATTTGTGTCATAACGCGCTTCCATAATATACCAACTCAGACCAAATTCAGCACCAAACATTGATAACACTCTCTCTGGAAATACAAACTTCGTTATGCCAAATCTGTCGTCGTCGCCAAATTCCAAGGTACAATCCTGGACATCATAAGGCCAGTTTCTTAATTTCGAACTGCAGAATGTGTCGTATACTACTTGAGCAACGCAAAGCACCTTCCCTTCGTTAGTTATCGAACAATCACTGAAAAACATGTCCGTGAAAGGTGGGTAGACGCCGTGTATTAGTTTAAAAGCTGGTGTCCAAAGTCGGGAGCTGTGTTTAATAATCTTCTTGATTCCGCCGTAATCATCAGGGGACCATGATAGTCTCTCATCTATCCAGTTCATCCGGGTCCACACTTTGATCGTAAACACACCTTCTGTTTCATCCAGAACAAAGGTCTTCAGGCTAATTCTTATATTTGCCTGAACACACGATTGGTTACTTGGAGGCAGGTAGCTCTTGTAGTTTTTCCATAAGTCTTTGTGCAACTCTTTGTCCCATGCGGCTTCTACTGGTACTCTTAGAACGCAATCCTCTGCGAGCAGGCAGTTTAGTATGGTTAGAATCATAAACAAGATGACGTGCTCCGCCATGCTTGAATTCAACTGGTTTGTAAAATTTTATTTGATGCGACTGTAATACTATATGATTACGCCCCCTCATTAATTATTGAGTAATTTAAACCTTTACTTGTTGATATGATATGGATTTGCAAGGCGTGCTTTCCTGATTGCAACAAAGAACGGTCAAGTAAAAGCCGGACCAAAACTGAGGGTTCCTCTCGAATTTAAAAGTTCACAATCTTTGAAACAAAGTTATCTTTGTAGGTGGAACCTTCCTTCCGGGCTTTGCTTAGTCAGGTAATAAAATGATTATAAAAATTAGTCTCATTACAAATGGAAATTCATTATTGGACTTTTTCTGTTGTGAAACCTTTGTTTCTTGCCAAATTTCATAATTCTGTCATCTAAATGCTACGTTTTGATTCGCACGGGTTTCTCATTAAAAATACTTACTATATACTGTTTTTTCTCTGGGTCAAATGTCTCTCTTATAGGTAATGATCGGATTGCCTTGAAAGGTAGTACGTCTAAAAATTACATTCAGCATTGTTTGCCAACTTGTATTTTTTTTGTTTTTAACGAAAACGTATTTATTTGGGGATTCATTTCCGAGTTCATCATATAATATATACAGGTGAAGGCACGTAAGTCTAACGTAGAGTACGCCCGCCCGCGTCCCCTGCACTCCCCCGCGATACCTTATTTTCGACTACTGCGCATCAACGGTCATCGCTAGACTTACGTGCCGGCACTTGTAATATAAGAATATAACGTTACTTACCTAGTGATGTGTCGTCGAAAAAATAATAAGACTTTATAAACGTTGGAGATATTAATAACAATCCCGAAAGAAGCCGTTTGCGGGCGAGTTTTCTGGAAGTTTCATTTGGTCCGTAAAACGTCAGGTAGGGATGGGGGGGATGACTAATGCTGTGTCGCTGGTTTGCTTCTCTCTCGTCAAGATTTCGTTTCGTCATGGAGAAAAATTACAACCTGTCTCATCGTCTATCTCTTTGAAATTTAAAGAAAGAAAGAAAAAGTTATGTACCAAAACAAGCAACTACTCAGCAAAATGAAATCATTTCAATTTCATCTCTCATACTCGGAAAGTGAGGCAAATCATATCTGACATACGGAGGATAACTATTATTTTCTTCCCAAGGGTAGATATGAATTAAAAAAAATAAAGGCATTGGCTGTCAATGGAATGTCATTCAGCTAAGCATTACGGCATATCCATGTTTTTTTCTTAATTAAGTAAGTAATAATGATTATAAATTTTATAACGCTATTTAGTCAAATATTATTTTTATTAATTGACATTTCATTTTCATAACACCTGAAAATGTATATATGATTCGAAAGCATTTTGTCTCTTGATCACTGCAATATTTTTATATAATTTTAATATTGCTTATTATAGAAAATAAAAATTAATTAAAAACATGTCTTAATTTTACCAATTCTACCACAGGATAGGTGAAATGCCTTTGCCTTTTTCACGAGAAAAAGTAAGCGACCATATTTTATTGAATCAGGCGTTACCTTGCGGAGGTCCATTTCAATGAACACAAAATATTTACCTTGCTACTCCGCTACTAGCGGAGTAGCAAGGTAAATATTTTGTGTTCATTAAGCGACCATAATTTTGTATTTGACAACTTCAAAGTACAAGGGGGGCAACTCTGTAATTCTATTTTTGAAGTTCGTTGCATACCTTCTCTCTCACTCTCAAGTTAATGACTATATTAGTATGAGCGGAACAGCACGAAGCGAACCTCGAAAATCGAATATCGGAGAATAAGGCCTGACATTGTCAATTTGAAATTGACGTCAGTTTTTTTTCTATACAGAAAAGACAAAAGTATAAGTGTCTATATATCATCGCACTGATCGATGGGGCCATATTAATAAAACAAGAAGAAGAAGTGTCTATTCTGTGATAGTTTCGGAGTTACGCCCTTTTAGAATAAGCAAAAATTAATAAATTAATTATAAATTAAATACAAACCCTAGCGAAAAAATTAAACTGCCAGCATGTTCATCTTTTCAAACAAAATACAGAGAACCATTAAAATTATAGGCTCAGAAATATGAAATGTTGTCAATTTATTTACATTACTTTATTTTTATACATACGTAGATTTAATGCTGCTTTAGAAAAAAAAAAGACCACACAGCAGCAGAGTGTCCACACAGCCATTTATTTATTTATTCCGCTTAACTCGTGGTTCAACTGACTAAAATACCTAAGTACTTTATCTACAGTTTTTCTCTAATCATTATATAAAACATTTTAAATGTTGTTTATGGGTAAATATTGAAACAATTGTCAATAACCACATTGACCTATGTTTAAAAAAAAACTTGATTTGCTGCCAATGCAATTAGTTTAGAAAAAGCGAGCTCGAATTTGGCGCGAAATTCAATCATTTGGTAAAACTTAACATAAAAATATAAATAAAAAATGACTAAATATTCCTGGAAAAAAGTGACGTTTTCCTTTATGAACTGTACAAATGTCTGAATTAATTTTAGTTAATTTTTTATTTATTAAATTTTTTCTCATATACTTAGGTACTTATGTATATTTTTTTTTACTTTCCTTGTAGTCGAAATGAAAAGTAGAGTGTTTAACTCGGGAAAAACACCAATATCACACTCGAAATATTGGCACCCTCGCATGCTCGGGAGCCAAGTTACCTCGTGTGATATTGGTTCTTTTCCTCCCTGGTTGAACAATCTACTATTTTATTATCATTCTATTTCATTTGAAGTAGATAAAGGAAACTAAAAAAAAAACTTTATTAGGGACAAATAGACAGGAAATGGTCCCAACTCAGGCATTGTATAATTCCAGTGAATTTTCACTCACTTCCAGTGGTCTAACTGATATGAAATTTGGAGGACATAATTTAAGATAGATGACAATGTCTTCTTCTTCTTTAGATGCCTCTCCGACTAGCGAAGGTTGGCAGTCAGTTCTGAATATTTCTCCCTGACAACAAACAACACATGAAGATGACAATGTAAGTATAGTCAAAACAGTAGTCAGCAAAGAGCTTATAATAAAAGTTTTGTTTCTTAGGTAAGTAGCTCAAGGGCACAATAAATAAAAAACTAGAACATTCTTCAAAGTTCCCATTTTAATAACGTTGGTGGCGCTGATATTTGAGTACCTAAGACATAAATTTAATGCACAAGCATTATAAAGACTATAATATAGTGTACAAGTGTATACAGTATCATTGTCAGTTAAATACTTCTGCACCTTTTTTTCGTATTTTGAGTTAAGCGTAACTCAAGGAGGTCATTTTAAAATAGTTCCCTACAAATTCAACTAATTTCGTTTCCACATTAAATTAGGTTTCAACTATATGAACGGTGTCATGAGGCATATAAATGGAAAACATAATAATGTATGCTATCAAAGTAACATAGAGACTAATACTATTAATGATGTTAGAGAAATCTATCCATTCGGTGCAATGGCTTAAAGTATCTAACGCACTTTTATCAAGTACCTCTACATTCCATCGTGGTATGACAAAATGTTTTCCAAAACTGTTGAATACAATACTATTAATCAAAACTAAGAATGATGGAGGCGCTGTTGTTAATTTGCTTATGTATCTTAAAAAGAAAGTTAAAAATGCAATAAGAATGGTCCAAACAGTAGAAAGAGACAGAAAGAATAAGATTACAGGGGTATCATAACCGTACCTAGGAATATTCTCAATAATTTCTCTACTTATTACAAAGTGATTTAAAAAATTGAAACATAGTATTCCTAACCGAACATCATTGTTAAAGTGCAATAATAGAGAAGTTACAGTGAGAACGGACAAGATAAAAGAAGGTATGATTATCGAAGCTTCTAGACACTCCGCCTTCCTTTCTAGAAAGAATTCAAGAGATACCTGATGATCCCCGGTCAAATTGTTTTTCATACCGCCTGCGACAACTCGCCAGCCATTATTAATTTTCGCATCCTTAAAGAAAAGCAAATCGACTTCGGTGAAAATTATGTTCGTTTCTAGTTGCAAAAACATTTGATCATCGAATTCAAAAGTACAGTTTTTCTTGTCATAAGGCCAGTATTTTATAGTGGCGCCGCACATAATCGAATGTTCCACTTCTAAGAAGCACGTTACTGTCCCCGTGTTGTTCACATCGCACTTATAAAGGTCGAAGAGGCCGTCGTCAACTTTGGCCTTGTTTTTCAATTTCAGTAGTGGAGACCAGATTTCAAAGTTGTACATGTGGATAGATTTCAATCCTTTATATTTATCGACATCCCATTTGAGTCTATCGTCTTGCCATTCAATCCTGTTTCTACCGTAGATAGTCAACATTTCTTCGTTACCGCTGAAATAAAACTCTATTACATAATAATCTACTTTTACTCCAGCTGGTTGGCCAGGTTTCGGTTCCTCAAAGATATCATAGTCGCGTTGTAGGTCATCATATAGATTCGCCTCTGGTCTTTTTTCTTTAGGTCTTGGCAAAACACAATTTTTACAAGTGCCGTAGTTAATAATTGAAACGAGTATGATGGAAGTGACCCACTCCATGGTTTAGGGTAAACTGACTGCTTACTTTGAGTAAATTAGGGAATTTGATACGGCGTTTGACGCCCCTTTTATGATGATAATGATGCAGATTAGTCCGAAAACACATATTTTTAATTTATTTTATATTTATTTATAATTTTAAATACATGTAACAAATTGAGTGACTATTTAACAAATATAAATATAATGTAATCATAATTTTCATTCAAGGTGCTCAATAGACCAATAAAAAGAAAGATAAGGAGAGCTATGAAAAGTAGACAATTGAGCGTTCGGTTGAATGAACTTTAAAGTCATAAAGCAATCTTTCCATTCAGTCGTTTCGTATTAACTAAGGGGTAGTAAAATTATTGGATACTAGCTGTTGCCAGCGACTTCGTCTGCAAAGAGTTCGTTTATCGCTATCCCGCGGGAACTACGCAATTTTCCGGGATAAAAAGTATCCTATGTGCTATTCCAGACTTTTCTCTATCTATGTGCCAAATTTCATCCAGATCCATTAGGCCGTTCTGGCGTGATTGAGTAACAAACAAACATCCATCCATCCATCCATACTTTCGCATTTACAATATTAGTTAGATAATTTTTTGACCTCCATCCGAACTTTTCCTACAATTAATTGAATAAAACTACTTAGGTTTTAATTTCAGATCCCACAACGAAATGTCCTTATGGAGAGTACTTGTTATTCGTCCCATCATTTGTCAGACGGACGGCGTTGCGACAAAAACAACCGGCGCTAATTTTAATACCCTCCCTTTATCATTTTTACGATTATTAGCTGCCTAGGAAATTGTTATTAGTGTTGTTTTCGGACCAAGAAGAACTAGCCACGTACTACCACGAAATAAATGACGGAAAATAAACAATCATGATCAAAATCTGGCTGCAAAAATGACTGACTGAAAGAAGTTTTTCCTGCGACGCGTTTGAATTAAAAAAACCACAGCAGGGGACATTATTTCTATTGATATGATTGCGCGAATCATAAACTTAAAGCAGGCTTATTTATTGTAACTCGCTCGCAATCGCCATCGTGTTCATTTTGACAGTTCTTGTATGAATGTGACAGCTAGCTGATTCGGATGCCAATTGTCAGCCCATACGTGAACTGTCAAAATGAAGACTATGGTGATCACGAGCGAGTTACGTAATAAGCTATAAAAGCACCCTCTTGACAGTGTGGTTTACCGTACGTTTGAGTGCTTATTCTATCCCTTATTATAACCGGCAACCGTATAAACATTTTTATTTAATTTCAGCTTGACCGTATTCTTTAGCCGATGTACTCCAACTGAAGTCTGACTGGCGAACAGACAAATCGCATTTGCGCCTCTGACCGCTTTCTCAACCGCACGCCCAATTAGGTTAGGTGTTTGGTGCAATTAAAAAACTTACGAGTACAGTACCCGGCCATAAACATACATCGGTCTTTGGAAAGAGAAAGAGTACCTAAGTTAAAGCGAGACAACGCTCTACGAAGCCGAAAGTAGCTGTACACTCATGAAATCACTCTGGTAGTACTTATTACCTAAGGATATCGTGGTAGGTTTGTCCATACCATCACATCATTAACATCATAATTATCTCCAACCTATATACGTCCCACTGCTGGGCACAGATCTCTTATGAGAGGGTTTTGGGCTCTAGTTTCCACGCAGGCCCGAAGCTGATTGGGAACTTCACATGCACCATTGAATTGCCTCGCAAGTGTATGCAAGTTGTGTCCTTCGCCGAAGAGCTTATGATAAATTTCTAAGGAAAAACTCAGAGGTGCGAGTCTGGGTTAGACAGGGCCTTTTTTTTTTTATTTTTTTTTATGGTGTGGAAAATGCGCCTTTTGCATCCGCCCAGTACGGGGTTACCGGGGGTATGTGGGGCTCTCCCGCGACGGCAGGCATACCCTCTAAAAACCACACGGATTCCCTCCTCGGTCGAATGTGAGGCGCTGCGGGAGAACAAGGTGTCACCGCAAACGCCCCACGACCACCCCGGGATGGGGTTCCCTCTCCGCGGCACCTGTGCAATGCAGGTTTGGGAATTCCCGCCCTCCCCCGCTGGTGCCGCTTGGATTTTTTATAGAGGTTATCTCCTCGTGGCCCCAGTCTTGAAAAAGACAGCGGCCCACGTTCCCGGCGCCTGCGGGCCGGGGTTACGTGTTGACCGACAGTGGCCGGAGCCACGCCGCTCCGCGATCGCGTCCCTTACGGGGCGCACCGCTCCGACGGCAGGCTTATGCCCGCCGACCCTCACGTCAGCTCTCACACCCTCATGTACTACTCTGAAAGCAGAGCCGTACCGAAGGCATGATCGCGTCCGTCACCAAAAGCACCTGCGGGTGCGACCCTCTGGATTTTTTATAGAGTTTTACTCCTCACGGCCCCCTGTCTTGAAAAAGACAAGCGGCCCACGTTCCGACCCCATGGGCCGGGTTGCGTGTTGACCCCTCCCCCCCATTCGGATATTAGCCAACAGTTAACTAACTTACTAAATAAATTAATTAACCGTTGTTGCCCAGGGTGCACCGGCCTAAGCGTTACCCTTCCCCCCCCGTGAGGCCAAGAGCCTCTGTTAGAAGGGAACTGTAACACTAGAGCTCTCGAGGAGGTTTCCGACTTCGCACCCCAAGAGAAAGAGTACCTAAGTTAAAGCGAGACAACGCTCTACGAAGCCGAATAGCTGTACACTCATGAAATCACTCTGGTAGTACTTATTACCTAAGGATATCGTGGTAGGTTTGTCCGGATCGCTGCCATCACATCATTAACATCATAATTATCTCCAACCTATATACGTCCCACTGCTGGGCACAGATCTCTTATGAGAGGGTTTTGGGCTCTAGTTTCCACGCGGGCCCGAAGCTGATTGGGAACTTCACATGCACCATTGAATTGCCTCGCAAGTGTATGCAAGTTGTGTCCTTCGCCGAAGAGCTTATGTTAAATTTCTAAGGAAAAACTCAGAGGTGCGAGTCTGGGTTAGACAGGGCCTACGGTAACAAGCCCATGTTTAGCATAATTATGGACGTGTAGATGGAAAGAGGAACCAATATAGTGATGGTTGCTAGTAGAAAAAAACTGCCAATAAGTAGTTTTAATGGAATTGGGATATCTATATCTCGTTCCTTACGCCGCCTATGAGTTCAAATGAAAGCGGGAACAGTATTCCCCGCAAGCGAATGGAGAAAACTGTTATAAACGAATTAAGATTTTAACTTCAACTGCGGTCTATTCGGACAGCGAATAAAACTAATTCGTATTGCGAATTCAACTGAAGCTGGAAATCAGGTTTGTTAGTGTTATTTTTAAATTTACCGCGTGTAAAATACCACTATGAAGTGGTAAAAAATCTGTGTAGTTCTACAAAGCTACAGATCAAATTATAATAAATATTTTAACTTTTTTGCATTTAGTTAGGATTAGTTGCCTCCCGGCACCCATCCTATCTCTACACTACTACTTTCAATCAATCAATCAATCATTTATTGTCCTTACCATGAAGTCCTAATTCCGATTCAGTTCAAGTTTTAGCTGTCACTTTTAGTATGAATCTGACAGCGAGCGAACCTAAACTGAATCGCATTACGACGTCATGGTAAGGCCCCTGGTCTATATTCATTGGAACCACTCTCTGCTCGACAAAATACAACCCACAATTTTCTAACCACAAAATATTCTGTATGCATTTGACAGAATCCGTAAAACATAATCGTATAACTTCGTTCCCTGTTATAAGGTAATACCTTTAATGCCGCAACTTCGTTCAGCCCCTAAACTTTTAACGAGACTCCTCGGATTCGGTTTTCTTTGTTTAATTACTGCTTTCATGTTTTTGAGGTCACGTTGATTTAGTTAATTACGATTTTTTTAGATAATTCCTATTATTCCCTCGCCTTTCTAATCACTGAGCATCGAAGAATTAATTTACTGAATACGGTCGTTATTTTGCGGAGGTTCACTTAAATGAACAAAAACATTTACCTTGTTACTCCGCAAAGCTAAGGACTGTCGCTATCGGGATAGCAATGTTATTTGTCTATCGATATTTTTTTTAGACAACCAGACCATTAGGGTGCGACCAAACCGCCGCGTATACGCAGTGACGCGTCGTATGCGTCACGTTTTCTCACCGTTTCTTCATTCATTTTGTTGCGATTCCGTAACGTCACCGTTTTTTAAGCGGCGGTGTGGTCGCACCCTTACTCTCAATAAACATAAATCTATGACATACAAAAATCTATGTAGGTACATTATTTACAGCGTTGTCGGCGTTACCTTTAACAAACAAGATTCATAATGTTTCAGAAATAGGTTGCAGCAGAGTTAAATTCTCCATAAATACATAGAATAAACTGAAAAGCTTATAAATTCAGTAAATTGTCAGTCTGAATACCGGCCAGACAAGTGCCAATCAAGGCACTATTTCCGCACACGAACAGAGAATTGCACTATGCACTTAGCACGCGAAATAATTACAGAATATTGAATTAGATGCGGCGTGAAAGCTAGCGTTCTAGCTAAAAAGGGTCTGTCATCCTGTCCATGACTCTTATAGCTGGTTTTCTTTTTATGTATGTGTGTATGTGTCTATATATATCTCCATTTAATATAAATGTGTTTCATGTATAATGCATTATGTATTGTATTATTTGTAATGTGTAAATTATGTGTAATTCACTTTCTGTATTGTAGTAAGTATGTATTTTCACTACTTAGGTATATGACAAAATAATTTATTTTAGTACACCATAATAATTTTGTAACGTGTGCTACAATAAGTACATTAATTTTAAAAATATATGTACACCGCCTCTGTTTTTTTTGCAGTTTTTATAAAGTGCGTTGTATGGTTTTTGGTCTTTACATAAGTTATATATATATATATATGTGGAATGGAACGTAAGAGTGTGTGAAGGAGACGGATGATATAAGAGTAAGAGAGTGAATATTCGATTCGAAGAATGAGTTGACGTATGAAAGATGTTTAGGATTCAGTCTGCGGTACGATTTCGATATGTAAATATGTAACTTGAACAAAATATAATTTAACGGCGACTAAATTGGTTTATTTTATTAATTTAGTCCCACAAATGGGGGCTCGTCCGGGATTTTAAACTGCATATTATGAAGAATTAAGAAGAATTTTTGAAATCGACACGACGACGACGAAAAAAGATTGACAGAAGACAGTAAAGAAGAAAAGACGAATGACGGATGACGGAAGACAAACGACGATTATTATAAAAGACGACGACGCTTAAAGAAGACTTATTTTTATAAAGCACGACAATAAAATGTTTCGAATGACGGCGGACCTGATACCAGCGTTCAGCGGGCGAGATAAGACACAGTCAGTGACAAAATGGATCGAAGACGTAGACGAAAACGCTGAGATCTTCGGCTGGACCCCGCTGCAACAGCTTCTGGCGGCGCGACGTGCGCTGACAGGTACGGCAGCGTTATGGCTACGTTCGGAACGACTACATAGGACGTGGGCTGATTTAAAGACAGCTCTTGCTGAAGAATTTCAAGACTCTGTATACTCAAAGACGGTATACGAAACGATGAGCGCAGCAAAATCGTTACAAAAAAGACAGGACAACGAACGAAGCACCAATCCGAAGACTACACGATGTTACAGCTGTGAAATGAATCATTCACCGGTGGAATGTCCACACAAGGAAAAATGTGTCAAGTGTTTCAAATGTAACGAATCTGACCCTATTACCACCGAGTGCACGAATACGCAGGCGCAGATGCAAGTGGAAACTTCAGGTTATTGCAAGAATGACGTGAATTTAGCAACCGAAAGTAGAATGGCCGAGGCGGATTGGCAACCGAACCTGAAATCCGAGAGCGACGTCACCAATGGCGACGCGCATGCGTATGTCGACCATGCCAAGACGGCGACGTCAAAGACTGAGAATGACAGTGACAACGAAATTTTACGCATCGAACAATCTGCGAACGAATTTTCGACTAAAAAGCAAATGGAAAGCGTAAGAATGTGCGAAAATGCTTTGATTGACACGGGCAGCGACATCAATTTGATCACGACGGACATTTACAACACGAAAAGTAAAGATGGAAGTAATCCCGAGGTGGAAGAAGAGGATTATTTGCGGCAGTTTGACAGCTACCAACCCAAACAAACCATGGGAGTATACTTTGGCTTAAAGTGTGCGAAAGACGTCATGCCGGTGGCACAGAGGCCGCGGCGAAGGACCCAGCAGCGAGTGGTAGAGCGGCAAAACGCAAAAGACTACTGGTTAGAAATTTGTACAATGATGACGAAACAGTGGAAATGGTACAAAAAGAAGCTGACAAGAGCAAGTTTTTTTAGGTATTTTATTTTATACGAATTTTATTCAGAAGTAAGATGTTTAGTTTAATGTTTGAATGACGTGAAGATGTTTGTTTAAAGTTGTTTATTTACTGTATGATATTGTAAATGAAGATGTTAGATTAAAGGTGTTTCTATGTTTATAGCTTCAGGAGTGTAAAGGACGGATGTAAGCCTGAGGACAGGTGTTGGATCAGGACGGCCGAATGTGGAATGGAACGTAAGAGTGTGTGAAGGAGACGGATGATATAAGAGTAAGAGAGTGAATATTCGATTCGAAGAATGAGTTGACGTATGAAAGATGTTTAGGATTCAGTCTGCGGTACGATTTCGATATGTAAATATGTAACTTGAACAAAATATAATTTAACGGCGACTAAATTGGTTTATTTTATTAATTTAGTCCCACATATATTCTAAATTGCACCACCTGCTCAGATCTGTTCTTTTCTCCGGTCCGTTATGGTTGCCTGGTAGAGATGGCTCTGTAGCGATAAAGCCGCCTATTGTTACCTTATTACTTCTGTATACCTTTTTTCTGTTTTTTTTTATGTGAATAAGAAGGCAAACGAGCAAGGGGGTCACCTGATGGTAAGCGATCACCACTGCCCATAGACACCCGCAACCCCGGAGGGATTGCAGATGCGTTGCCAACCTAGAGGACTTAGATGAAATGCCTCTTGTGCCCGTAATTTCCCCGGCAGTCTTACTCTCCACACCGGAACACAGCAGTGCAAGCACTGCTGCTTAGCGGGTTTTGATTGTTATATGTGGTGTTCAATAAAGAGTTATTGTATTGTATTGTATTGTATTGTATTGTAAAATAGTAAACCTGTGTGTAAGTGTGTCTACCTGTGACACTCCCCAATTTGAATAACTACTTCTATGAATATCTTCTATCTTTTATTTACTACTATGAATCTGGGAAACTTCAGGCCTCTATTTCACCAATTTTAAATTTAACAAAATCTCAGCTAGTCATAAGCTAACCGGCGTAGACTCTGGTCGAGTTTGTAATGTAAACAGAATTGTAACTTGTCACCGACAAATTGTCAAGTTGAAACGCCAGGTCGGGTTAGTCTGACTCGACACTCCTGTAAACTTGTATGTATGTATAACTCTTTATTGTACATAAAACACATAAAAACACAAGACAACACAAATGCACAGAGGCGAACTTATATGGATAGTAACAGTAACGTGTTTTCATTGAATGAAGGTCCTAAATCCAGGCATAGGCCAGTTAATAACGCCGTCAATACAACCATCAGTTGGAACCGTCGCCAATTAATCGGCAAATATGTCAGTTTGTCAGGCTGTCAATATAATCCGGTACTCGGTATGACAGCTTTGACAGTTCGGATTTATATTCAGGCGATAAATTTGTTTCAAAAGTAGATTTTAGGATGTGATTGACGATGCTATCTGGTAATAAATAGTCTTTCTAAGCGGCGGCGGGTACGAGGTGGTTTTGACGCGGGTTTTGGTGAAAAATTATATTGAACATATTAAGTTTAGTTTTGAAAAGTTTGATGAGGCGTTGAGTTTCTTGGAGTTGTTGGTGTTGGTAAAAAATATTTTATTTATGTAGATAATAAAATAAGATTTTATTCAGCTACCCTGCCCATTTCTCTTGGAGGTCTAGGTATTCGTCTTACCTCTAGCTTGGCCCTACCGGCCTTTCTGTCCTCAGGTCACGGCTCGCTGTCCCTCATCGGCATGATTCTAAATAAACCTATAGCCGATGTTCGGGTTGAAGGCTTGGCTGAAGCAGAATTGGCTTGGAGGACTTTATGTCCAGATGTAAGTCGTCCTTCCGAGACAGAAAGACAAAAAAAGTGGGATCTCCCCCTGTCAGAGTTGACCTACGCACGCCTCCTAGAACAGAGCCCGGACGTCACAGACAAGGCGAGACTTCTTGCCGTGGCGCAGGGAGAGTCGGGCCACTGGCTCCGTGCTCTTCCCTCCGATAATTTGGGAACGGTTTTAGATCCCAATTGCCTGCGTATAGCGGTAGGCCTGCGTTTGGGTGCGAAAATTTGCGAGCCTCACCGTTGTCCGTGTGGACACTCTGTAGATCATCTGGGGTATCACGGACTTGCATGCTTGAAGAGCGCCGGCCGTTTTTACCGGCATTGGAGTCTCAATGACATAGTCAAGCGAGCGCTCACCTCGGTAGCCGTGCCTGCGGTTCTCGAACCGAGCGGTATGCTGAGAGATGACGGCAAAAGACCAGATGGTGCCACACTTGTGCCCTGGTGTCTTGGACGTGCTCTTGTTTGGGATGTCACTTGTGTGGACACGCTAGCTCCGTCCCACGTCGTTAGCACCGCTCGGAGGGCAGGTGCTGCGGCCGAACAAGCACAGTTACTTAAATGCCGTAAGTATTCACAGTTATGTGCCCATTACGAATTCGTTGCGCTGGCTGTGGAGACTTTGGGCCCCTGGTCTTCACATACGAAGTCTCTGTGCAAGGACTTATCCACACGTTTAGTCCACACCTTTGGTGATCTCAGAGCGGGATCCTACTTTGCTCAGCGGCTAAGTCTTGCGATCCAGCGAGGCAATGCTGCTAGCATCTTGGGATCCTTGCCACGCGTCGACAGTGGTGGTTTTGTTTTTTAAGTGTTTCCGTACTAGTTTAAAGTTTAGGTTAAGTAGTTATATTTAGCTCTTAGTTTTTTTTTTTTTTTTATTATTACTTATTTACTGCTACTGTAGATAATATAATATAATGTTTTAATAGTTGGATTCGACCAAAGTTTTTATGCCGGGAATAACACTTATCTACTCTCGGATACTAATGTCAAAATAGTATGGCGTTTTGACATTACTATCCGAGAGGGGTAAGTAATACGAGATATAACAACTTATTATCTAATGTTCATAATATATACGCTCACTTTATATAAACTCGTTTAGTATAACGTTTACTGGATATAATGAACGAAAATTATAATCTTAAAATATCTAATTTTGTAAGGTATAACGTTGTTTATATATAATATCAATTGAAATAACGATCAAAGCATATAATGTTCATAACAGCTAACATCAAAAAGCATAATGCACAGTTGTTTATTGAATTTGCTATGTGGTTAGGGGGTTTTTTAGGTGGTTATAAAAAAAAAACTAACACCAAAGGCTAATGCGGGAGCTTCGCTGCGCTATGCTCCCGCATTAGCCTTTGAACCTAACCTATCCGAGTCGCTTCCGCTCCATACCGTCTTGCTCGCTCGCCGAAAATTAAACAATGTCTTGCAGCTGTTTCAGTTAGGTTAAATGTTTGTTATGTTAAAAGAAATTAGTCCGTATAAATCTTATACAAATTGAAGTTATATAAAAATAACGTTATATAATTTAAGCCTTATACGTTAAAAAATTATACTTTTTGCTGTTATAGCTAACGTTCATTATATCTTGTGAACGTTATTATTATGAAATTAGATATTTTGTAGTTATATCTCGTGGGACGCACCCCTCCGAGAGTAAAAAGTGTTATTCTTGGAATAAAACTCTTGGACTCGGACTAAAGCTCTCTCTCTCTCTCTGTCTTTTTCTTTTTTTTTCTTTTCTACCTTTTTTTCTTTTCTTTTTGTAGACGTGATTCATGTACACAATAATATTTATTGATCGTCCAATCAATGCCATTCAGCGTTTATCTTGTTCAGTATACGTTCAGCAGACGCTCCTATTGGCTAAATTAGCAGCCATCGGGCAGGATATTAATATCCAACAATGCAATCTATTCCATATCTCTGATAGATAAATTATATCATTAGTAACTCAGTCATTTATTACGGCTGGCTCTAATAGCTTAGGGAATGCATGATCGGAAATATCACGGTATTACAATGCCGTTTATAGCTCAGAATATCTTTTATGCCTTGATCACACGTGAGACAGCAAGTTGGTACTGAGAGAGTACACAAAGAGCAATGCCGGATTTAGAAGTCTGGAGGCCTCTGGGCAACTAAGGAGTGGAGGCCCCTGGCCCCAAATTATTTTCCTGTCCAAGTTCTGTTGTTTACTAGTGTTTGATTTTTTTTTTCGAAGTCTATTGTGGGGCCCTCTCTTTTGTGGAGGCCTCGGGGCTGTAGCCCTCCCTTAAATCTGGCCCTGACAAAGAGAGAAAATATGGGCTACTTTTTGTCCCGGAAAATTGCATAGTTCCCGCGGGATAGTGACTAACGAATTTTTTACAGACGAAGTTTTGCTATTACATAAATGTGAGGCCCTTTTTCCGCTGACTATACGTTGATTTTCATGCAAAATTCTTCGTTATTTCGCGATAAAACCGGTATTAAAATGAAATCCCTTGTTTCCTCAAACATTACACGAAAACTAGAGGCCTCGCTGAAACAATGTTTGTGTAGGATTGTTTATTCTGTGGCTTACAATTTTCTGAACTATAGCCTAGTTTGGGTTAGTGTTTACATTAAAAGATTATCAGCGGGCGGAGTAGTACGAACGTGCGTTGAATAATGCTTTATGTCGTCGTGTAAGTGTAAAAAATCTTAATATGAAACTAAAAATTAGCATTGTGAAATAATAACTCCGTCTGGCTGTTAATAATGAACCACCACCATGTTTTTTCTTTGGTTTGGAAAGTTGAAATGTTTGATAGAGGTTTCCTTCATGACGGGGACAAACAACAATGATTTGTCAAATTCGTTTGCGGTAAGGTAGTCGTTAGAGGTGCTGTCATGGTCATATAGTAATTTTAGGTCATTTTTTTGTATTTTTTTAATGTACTAGGTAGAGTTGTAAAATAAAACCTCACGCTTTTACTTATGACAGAAGAAAATGTATTGTTATTTTGAAATGTCAACTTGTGTACACAGTCTTAACAATAGATAAATGATTATGATTAATAAGGAACAGTTTTATTCATGAGCTATTTTATAAATATACAGTTTTGCTAGTTTTTTTACCCCCGACGCAACGTTACTAAGTTTGACGTCGATGTCTCTCTGTGTGTGTATGTGTGTGTGTAATTCTAAAGTCAATTTCCTTGCAGTGGTTCTTAACTATGTTTGTTAAAAATCGGTCAAGCAGTTTAAAGAGTATCGGCTCTTTTCCAAAATGATGTAAGTAAGGAATTTTTAGCGAAAAATGATTTTTTTTTATTTAACTACGTATTACTCGATTAATGCGTAGAGGGCTTTTAATTTATTTAGTTTAATAGGTTACTTAACTAAAAAAAAAAAGTTTTTGTGGCACAAACACTGCACTATGAATAATACGCTATGAAGTGTTTCGATTTCTACATACACACTTTGGCGTTGGCGACTGTGAAATTGCTAGCCAAAATCGCATTGCATTCCACAGGACCCCGTGGTCAAAATTTGGAACTAATGTAACCATATTCAATGAGGCGAATTATTTTACAGCGCACTCTCAACCTAGTTTCGGTGTCGCTAAGCCGCACGAACTGATTACACGCTCATAGATGCCATAACAAGTTCACCCTTGTTACTACGAGCTCGTACTACGTAAGGCTGCATTTTTACCATAAGCGGAGCGTCTGTAGAGCATGATAATTGATAAATTTAAAGAACAGACCTCGGTCGTATGTCACACTATTTCATCCTACTAATATTATAAATGCGAAAGTTTGTGAGGATGGATGGATGGATGGATGTGACGATGTGAGTGTGTATGTTTGTTTCTTCTTCACGCTGAAACGACTGGACGGATTTGGATAAAATTTAGAATGGAGATAGCTGGTTTCATAGAGGCTACTTTTTGTCCTGGAAAATGGTTCCCACGGGATAGCGATAAACATAATATCAAAGGTCGTAGCTGCCTAATGTAAGTCTAATTCTACGCGGACGAAGTCGCGGTCGGAAGCTAGTAAAAAAATAAAAGAAAAGTAAAGCTGCAGGTTTATAAAATCGCTTATCGCTGCGCTTACGGTTAACGAACCCCTTAGGCCTCGAATTCATGGATAATTGACAATTAACTAGCAACAAACTAGAATGACACGGCCATTAATATTTGGTGAACCTAAAATACGCAGAAAATGCATAACTATTACATTTTAGTACCTCGCCCGAATAATCTACACTATTAGATGTCAGTCGATTTACAAAACAACATACACATTATCACATTAGACATTACAAGAGGAACGAGGCGAAAAGTCGTTTTTTTTTTATTATTATTCAATTCTGCAAGTCTCCGTTACAGTGGAAGCTCAACTTTAGCTTCAACTTCAGCTTCAGCTTCGACTTCGGCGTCAGCTTCAATTATAGCTTTAGCTTCAGAATCAACTTCAGCTGTAACTGCAGCTTCAGTTGACATCGCTTGCTTTATTATGGTCCTTTCTTATTTCTATTTGGAAAGATTACACATCTTCTGTATTGTTTATTATGTCGTGTTAATTAAAGAGTTAGGTACAAACAACTTTTGTTTTGTTAAATATAACTTAAGAATCCTGCCACTAAGCAGCACTTGCACTGCTGTGTTCCGGTGTGGAGAGTAGTAGAAATTACGGGCACAAGAGGCATTTCATCTAAGTCCTCTAGGTTGGCAACGCATCTGCAATCCCTCCGGGGTTGCGGGTAGACACCCGCAGACCACAGACCATAATAATGGGCAGTGGTGATCGCTTACCATCAGGTGACCCACTTGCTCGTTTGCCTTCCTATTCACATAAAAAAAAAGAATTCTTAACGTTTGCCTTTTATTTCTGTTATGTTATTTTACTGATTTGTGATGTTCAATAAAGAATATTTTTATTGTATTGTATTCAAATACATAAGTATTAAATTTGTAAAACCACGTATAACCAGAATAAAGTTAGGTGTTTGACCCACGCATTCGTGAAGGCATAAAGGAGCGTTATAAAAACATTATACCTCCTTTAAAACACAAGTTGTGACCGCACTAACTGCAGAATTAAAACGCCCCCATAAAAGGAACAGACATTAAAGTAGGTCGTGGAGTTTTATAACTCGAAAGTTTACCGTTCGGAATAACGTGGTAAATATCCAGTATTTATGAGGGCTTGGGTTTAATATATGTGCTAGAACTGTTAGAATGCAAGTCAGTTGTCTAAAAGCTATGTAGTTCTGAATTGAAAGTTTTATATTAGAAAGAGTAGCGTCAGATTATGTCAAAGTTATTGCTATACGAGCATTTTGCTGAAAATAAAACCACTCACCCTTTATATCAAACTAGCTGTTGCCAGCGACTTCGTCTGCAAATAATTCGTTTATCGCTATCACGCGGGAATTTGGGAATTTTCTGGGATAAAAAGTGGCCTATGTGCTATTCCAGACTTTTCTCTATCTATGTGCCGAATTTCATCCAGATCCGTTGGGCCGTTCTGGCGTGATTGAGTAACAAACAAACATCCATCCATCCATACTTTCGCATTTATAATATTAGTTAGATTATACTTACAACTTCGATGGCAGTTCTGCTCAGAAGCACGAGCACTATTGGTTTTAACCCCCGTCGCAAAAAGAGGGGGAAGACTGTAGATAAGATATAGACCGTCCGTTTAACTGAGTCCCCGCCCGCGTGGCACAGGGGCGCGGGGTGGGACGACAAAAGGGACCGAGAGCGGTGCGGGCGGGGAGTGCGCGCCGCCCGCACCTCTCGGCCCCCGCGGTCGTCCACCCCGCGCCCCGCAACCACACAGGCGAGGACTCATTTAAGCAATTGGTCTATAAATAAATAACAAGCGTACGTAATATTTTTATATTATTCACAATAATACATAAGCAGCCATATTTGCAACTCCGCATCTGTTGAAGCCTCTTCGTATCCTGCAAAAGAATTATGCACGTGTAAATAAAAAAAAGGAGGAGGTAGGTACCTACTAGTGGCGTGGCGTCCATAGAACTCGATTCCCACTGGCTTGCCTATTTTAAGGCAGTTGGGCAATTTATTGTGCAAAATTAGAGGAAAAGTCTAGTTAAGTTCCCTTCGGCTTGCCTTCTGATCTGATATACTTGACGCCACGCCACTGGTACCTACTCAATTTAGTATTTCTCCCTCAAGGAAAAAAGGAGTCTTCTGTATGTTCGTCTGATCCCGTTTCTTAAGGAATCAAGAAACGACGGAAGGCAAGGGGAAACCACTACCCACACAATTTTCCCAAGAACAAGAAAAGACGGAAGACAAAGGGAAATCACTAGAGGTAGGTACCCACACTATTTTCCCAAGAAAATCGTGTTTCTTCGTCAAGGAGGAAAGAAAAAACAATATGTATCAGCTGCTTCTCTCGCGTAGATGATAAAAGCCCACCGAGGGAAGACGACAATCTTAGGAATGTTATAAGCGATGATTATTTTGATTCTCCTTTCCACCTATACGGCCACAATCAATACAATCACGCTAAACGGACTTTAGGTATCCCCGTAAGGTATAAAGACATGATTAAAATGTAAATTATGTACGTATTATGTACCTAAGTCGTAAAGATCAAGATCAAGTTCTTCTACGAAAACCTCCCTGTCATCAATGTACGTCCGATTCGGGTTTGTTTTGCTACCTCACTCACTCTTATGGGTTTGATACTTGATTTGAGGGAGACAAATGTTTTGATACTTGATACTTGAAGGAGACAGCAAGACAAACTCGAACGGCGTCTAAGAGCTCACATCTTAGAGATGTCTCCGTCAATATTACCTACCGTCCTTTGTAGTGTCTTACCTCATGTAGCCGTCCTCCCCCCACTGCTTCCCCCACCAGTTGAGCAGTATCCAATACTCTGGCGTGTACCCCACCAGAAGCATGGCATGGTTCAACTGCCAAGGCGTACAGAACGGATCGTCGTATACGCCGCTCCTGTTACAAAAAAACCGGTTGTCTATAGTCAGGCAGCTAAACCACTGCAGCCAGATAACACTTCCAAATGTCATTTTACGAAATAATGATACCACATTTATTTCACTTGTGCTCGACTAAGGTCACGTAACGTAATGAATGATTTGATTACTGAACGAACGAAATATTTTATGAATGTCACATTCTTAGTTTAGTATATTTTAAATCAAACGCGATACTTTTGATGGGTTCAAGGTTCATATTAATGAACAAAAACGACTTGCATTTCCACTCCGAAGTGCAACCAAACTCTAAACTTTAAAGGCTTGGTCCGCTAATTCGCAATAATTTAAGTTTTTAACTAAAGTACAAAGATAGGAAAAAAATATTAATGATATCATAGTTGTTTCATTTAAATGGCAAAATGGGGAATGAGTTGAAAACTGGTAACTGATTTGTCATGCTTCCAAATCGCGCTCTTACACTACTACTAACTAGAAAACATACAAAAAACCTTATTGAACAAATAATTTTATTAAAATTCGCTTTGAAAATTCACTATTTCAACATAAATGACGAAAATGAATTTCATTATATCGTTCATTCTTTCATTCACTCACTAAGTCACATCACTATTTAATATGCGCCAAAAACTGACAACACTGAAAGTGTCATCTGGCTGCAGTGACTTATCTGCCAGACTATATAAAGTCGGTTTACGGACGACAGTTTTACGTGATTACGATAAATGTATCACAAGCCGCTTGGGCCGAACGTGCCTCTCTATCGCTTGTTCCGCGCTCTCGCTTGCACACTGACGTCACGCGGAACGTGACAATGAGTCATGCTTTTTCGTGAGTGCAGCCGGCGTTCATCGATTTATAAGACGTTATTATTATCACGTCAAAAATACCCATTTAAGTTACGTTATTTAGTACCTAATAATTATTGAGAAAAAGCTTACAATCACTACATTTTCATACACGGGGCTACTACCAACCTATGTACCTACTACAGAGAGTGAGCAGAACGGCACGCTTCGAACTTTCAATCTCGAAATTGGGACTGTAATACCGATCTGTCCACTCACTAAGACCCTCTCTACAGCCCCCCAAAAATGACTTTTCTGCCACTTGCGGCCTATCTATTCATTTACATCTACCTACATATTTCATTCTTGGCAATGATAGTGGCTAAAAGTTCTGGTTAGTATCAACAAAAGACATGTCGTTAAAAAGCCCTTTGTGGCCTTTTGATGGTTTCCCTGATATTCAAGTCCTCTCCATACCTGTAGAGTTGGAAGGTAAACGGCGCAGCGTTGACAGCCACGGCCAGAGGCCCGATGGCGGCGAGAGCCAGCTCCATCGCGTCTTCGTCTCCTGGCGGGAGGAAGGCCCAGCGACGGGGCCTGGCCCGCACCAGGAGGCTGCTGTACCGGCAGTGGTCTCCCTAGGGAAAACTTAAACGTGAGCAATTCCTTTGGCAAGAGCCAGCTCCATCGCGTCTTCGTCTCCTGGCAATGAGTCAATGCATGCTTTCGGGCAGTGGTGGGCAAACTTTTTTCGTGGGGGGCCAGAAAGCTTGAGAAATTTCGGAGGTGGGCCAGAATTGCAGCAAAACTGCAAAATTTTAAAATTTAACGGTTTTATATAAAAGTGCAGTTTTGCTGCAACTCTGGCCCTCCTTTGAAATTTCTCAACCTTTTTTTAACGGTTAAAATAACAACATAATAAAAAATATATATTTCAACAATGCATGAACTACGCGGCTAGACAAACTGATTCTTTTACTTATTCATCTATCTATCTATGTATGTCATTCTATGCATTCAAATATTTTACTTTATAACGGGTGAATCCTCAAAATATAATCATCGCGGGCCATATACAAACTATTTCGATGTATCCGCGGCGGGCCGGATAAAATGGTTTCGCGGGCCGGTGTTGGCCCGCGGGCCGTACTTTGCCCACCACTGCTTTGGGGGGTTGCCAGAGTAGGCAGCGTTACGATGCTCAACACAATTTGTACGCGCTGCCTACTCTAGCGACCTCTGCACGTATTTTGTAATGAACAGATTTCTACGAAATACTTACATACATCGTATACATGCAGATCATTATCACAAAAGCATTCTAGATTGTATTGTTGTCCTGAATACATAGATGACGTTATCGAGCAGTCCATTAGAGATATCTGTCACGTTACCTACTACGTCTTGATATTAATGCCATCTAGCAGGAAAATTTGGAGTAACCTTTCCTTCGTAGGGGTAAGCAGTTTCCGTGAGCAGGCCTGCGCGCGCGACGTATCGCATGGTGGCGCGGAGAGAGCCGCCCGCGCAGCCGTCGTTGCCGTCGGGACGACTACAGTCGATTATCTGCTGTGGGCTGAAATAAGAACATAGAAAGGAAAAAATAATGAGAATTAAACGTTCCATCGTAAGTTGTTACAGACCTGAGCAAAGTTCATTAACCACCGACGCAAAAAGAGAGGTATTATAAGTTTGACCTCGATGTCTGTCTGTGTGTCTGTCTGTGTTTTTTTCATTCGAAAGCCAGTTTCAATGCGATGGTTCTTAGCCATGTACGGTAAAAATCGGTTCAGCAGTTTTCGCATGGGGGTTTTTAAATCTTTTTCGATAACTCTACACAAGTTATAAAACCATAAAATCTAACTAATATTATAAATGCGAAAGTATGGATGGATGTTTGTTTGTTACTCAATCACGCCAGAACGGCCCAACGGATCTGGATGAAATTCGGCACATAGATAGAGAAAAGTCTGGAATAGCACATACGCTACTTTTTATCCCGGAAAATTGCGTAGTTCCCGCGGGATAGCGATAAACGAATTCTTTGCAGACGAAGTCGCTGGCAACAGCTAGTAGTTCTATAAAAGATGTCAGATTGTCGTCATATGGTAAGAGATCTCGCTAGTGTCTACCTGAGTTCACCCCACGCCCCGTGACGCTTATAGAACTGCGCCTGCAACACGTGCATCACAGCGAACGCGTAACATGCGCTGTTGTTCGCGGCGCGGCTTCTATCCCCTACTATAGTGTACCAGTCGACCTTAATAGTGCTGTTGGTCGTCATATGGTAAGAGCTGTCGATAGTGTCTACCTGAGTTCACCCCACGCCCCGTGCCGTTTGTAGAGCTGCGCTTGCAACGCGTGCGTCACAGCGAACGCGTAACACGCGCCGCAACGCAATTGCTGCTCGCGGCGCGGCTTGAATCCCCTAGTGCGCCAATCGACCTTCAAAATATTTTTATGGTGTCACGACATTGAGTAAATCCTACTAGTATTATAAATGCGAAAGTTTGTGATGATGTGACGATGTGAGTGTGTATGTTTGTTCCTTCTTCACGCTGAAACGGCCGGACGGATTTGAATCAAATTTGGAACAGAGATAGCTGGTAGTTCAGATTAAAACATAGGCTACTTTTTATCCCGGAGGATCACAAAGTTCCCGCGGGATAGCGATTAACATGTCAATTGCTAATTCTACGCAGACGAAGTCGCGGGCAGGAGCTAGTAATTACTAGAGTGGAAATACAGCGGCTCAAAATTTGCTCCATATACTCCATTCAGAAGGGTGTTGGATTAATTTTGACTGCAGAATACCGTAAGGGTTTTTCCGGACTTTATAATTGTGGCTGACAAATGTTTCATACATTGATCGAATTTCGAAGTGTAGGACTTCAAAGGAGTAAGTACTTACTTAACTTAATTTTAAATCCAAAATAACATGGAAAAATCTTTACTGAACTTTTAATCAAAGTAACCCAATCCGCTGCTAAAATATTCCGGGATAATTTTAGAACACCTTGAATGAAAGACTCGCGCAATAACTCTTTGTAGCTCCCTACCTACCTGTCTGGGGGCCCTCTTATGGGCATGCCGATGGTAGTCGCTCCGATGGGGGTCATGGGAAGGGTCCCACAGGGGGAAGGTGTCTTTTAGTTTCAGCAGGTTCTTTATGTAGTCCATTGGAGCCTAGAAATGGGGATTGAATAAGTTTTAAGTATGAAATTAATTTGGTTTACCCTTTTTTAGCATTAGAAACAATTTTGGCATGTCGTTTTATTGAAAAACAGTTTTAAAAAATAAATAACAGCAAGTTTAAATTTAAAATCCCTGGAATATTGTCATTGTTTTGATATGGTTTTATATTTTCCAGTTACCGATTTTTAAAAAGTGGCTTTGAATAAAAAGACATGCCAACATTGTTTACCTTCTTTTTAATGCTAAAAAAATCGAAGTATAGTGATAATTTTGGGCGAGATGTATATATTGAATACAACGCCATCTAGTGCTACTTAATAGAACTTAGTGCGCTTCGACTCTGCTTTAGTTCGTTGCTTTAGTTGCTTTCCAAACGAACCAACCGCATGTACAATACTTATTTTACTTACGAAATCTCCTAAATGGTTCAAATGCAACGAATAAGTCTGTTTCCCGGCGAGATATTGTTGGTTATGTGACGCTACTCGTCGCAAATTCTGTCTCCATTTCTGTAGTGCTGCCATCTCGTGGTGACTAGATGCAAAGTCCTTGTCGTATACAGCCTGAAAATTATGATCATGAATAATTTATTTGATGCTATGATATACTATATAAAACTGAGGTAGGTATGTCAGGCGATCTCCCCGTGCATGAAGCAGTAAACGTGGTTACATTGTCTTTGTCCCCGTGGCTAGCTGCCGGCGCGCGCAGAGGTCCTTATATGTCCAGTAACGGCAATAACGTTGCCATGTCCGAAAGGAGTTTTGTTCAGCTATAACGCGTCTGTTAGTAATATGTCATTGATTTCATGTGACTACATTTCATCCGTAGAAAATGAAAGACTCGTCCCCTTATTCATAAACGGCTCAGGCTTCTACTAAAGCAATCGTTTGTCCTTATCTGTCACATTGACATTTACCTTTCACAGATAAGGACAAACGATTGTTAAGTTAGCATGCCTGGGGGTTAGAGAGGAAGAAACAAAATTACTGCTACATTATTTAAGCCAGCACATTCCGGAAAGTGAAAGAGATCACAATATTACAAGTACCTTAATTAAACTGATTCTTGACCCACTGCGGAACCCTCTCACAGTAAAAGTCAGTGACGATACATTGAATTGACTAGGAAAATCATGTGACATTTACTGTGAGAACGTCCTACGGCCCACAGGAATGAAATGGTTGCATATACCTACCCTACATAATTTCGCAGCATTTAGATAGGTAACTGTCGTGCTATTTTTACTTTTTTTTTCCTTCATTTTAATTACTAGCCTTGTCTTGATATCATCACAATACCATAGAATATATTATGCGGGCTGTTTGATGTTTAACGTCCTAGATGCATGGTTATGTTCAATATTGAAATAATCTGAACTTGATGTTAAACTACAGTACAAACAGATTTTTTATTTATTAATAAAACTCATTAGCGCTATGTTTTACTACCACTTTACGTAGGTAGTTCATACCTACTCGTAGTAGGTAAGTAGTTAGTTCATATTCAAAACCTATTCGATAGTCTCAGGACTCAGTCAGTATTTCGGTATTAAAAACTCACCTTATATTCGTGCCAATGTGAATCAGGAACGTCACGATGAATCAACAAACCATCTAAAATGTGTTCTTGAACATAACTCGAACTAGCTTCTTCATTACAGTCACTGATATTATATGTTTTCAAAAAATCACCAATACCTTCAGTTCTATGAAAAAAACTCAAAGCGTTTTTAAACAACGCATCAGAGGCACAGTGCACGCATTTTTTATGCCTCGAATTATTTAATATCAATTTTATTTCGTTTATAGTTTCGTTTAAATGTAAATCTGAATAAATTAGAGTTATTTGAAGTAGAATTATTAAAAAGAACATTTTTAGTTTATAAATTGCTTTTAATAAATTGTAAAGACAATGTTTGGGGGGATAATAAGAACACCGTTTACTAAATATTATGCTGTACACTTGTGTGAAATTTGCTTGGTAAGGTAACTTGATCGAATATTGAAATTGCTAACTTAGCTGTCTTATTTGAATATGAAATAACTGACTGGCACTTTTCTAATACTTCTCTGGATTTCTTACGTTCCTTATTATTTATATATTTTTAAGAATCATCTTTGTTTTCTTTTATTAATCCAAACAAAATCCAAGGATTTCAATTTCCAGGAGCACGAATTAACTGTTTTTTAGTATTGCGACATTAAAGGTTCAGAAATTGCAGGTTTTTTTGCATAATGTTTAAGGATAGGACGAATAAAATACACTTAAGTTTCATTCACTAATAAAACTTCAAAAATTAAATTATAAATTTCTCATTTATTTGTCAAATTTCATATCATCTAAAACACAATGGCATCACTTAGCTCGACTGCAGTCCTAAGGTAAAACATAGTAACCCGGAATAATGAAAAAAACAACAACTCAAAACATCTAAAACAATCTAGGAACAAAATGGCTAAAACAAAACATGTCATAGATATAATACATAATTATTCAAATATCACATGAGAGATGTTTTAGGTTGCTGAGATACCAAACTGATGACGCCATTATAATACCTATCTAAAATAATTTTAAGGACTAAAGTCCCGTAAAACTGATTTTCGAGATTAAGCGTCACTGTTTGTAACTGCTATTTCTAAAAAAATAGAAGATCTTTTTACCTAAAATAAATAATTACTTACATTTTATTTCACATGAGGTTAGTGTCATCTGTCCCTTATTTATTAATATCTATGATGATCTGAACTATGTCATAAAATTATTGTAATACTTAGTCATAAATTATAATAAAAGACTACAATAAAAATTGCAATTTTACGAGAAAATTCTTTCTAATTCCTACACACTCCGTTCCAAATTGACAGTGTCACTACTTAATATACCTTCTATGTCCGTTAAGAAATAAGATTACATGTCATGATATATTTTTTCCTATAATGCACATAACGAAACAAGAAAAAAATACATATTTTCAACTTACACTATTTACCTTGGTGCCAGCACCGCAGTTTCAAACAATTCAAGCTCTATTTTGCGTAACGCATTACACTGAAAGGTATCAACCCAAAAATTCATAATTTTAAAACATTTAAGAATTTTCAGGCGAACCTTATTATATACCTACAGTTAAGCTCCACTTCAACTAAAACGTTTTAGATTACAAATAGATATGAAACTGTGTTAAATATCGACGTTATGAAATCACATTTTCAATAAATGCAATAAACATTCAACGATTACTTACAGCGAACTGAAAACAAAATTGTCTACTTAATACTATTATTAACAACTAGTACATCTAATAATACTCATGGTCAATACCTAAATAGAATATTAAAATACCTACTTTTCTGACTATGGGCTTTGTTAAAGATTTAAAGCGGATTTTAGTCAGATTCTTTTGATGTTTTTGTACACCTGTGGTTATATAGGTATCTACGCTGTTAAAAGAATAAGAAATACTATTTTAATACGAAGACTAAGGACTGTGTCTGACACAGGCAAACATGAAATAGAAAGATAGAGAAAAAGATTTTTATGTTAACAGAAGTTTGATAAGTGTCAATTGATACTCAATAAAGCCTAAAACACCGATATTCAACAATCACATACACGATAACAATTTAGCTAAGAATCTCTCTAAACAAAATCCATTTAAATCTAATGTCATTTGGTGAAAATCACGAAACGATGATAAATGTCTTCTGTGTTGTCAAAATTGATGAATATTTCCAGGACCAATCAATTATTTTGCTATAAAATACACAAATATGTGGTACAATAGAAAGCTAATAATATTGGTAGTTCTAGGTGATCTTTCATTTTATTAGGTACCTAATGAAGAAGATACGTCAGTTGCGACGATTCGCGGCTCAAACCCGTTGCAACGATATTTATAAAACAAGCAACAGCTGTCAACAATTGCTCTTCAAGCTTCGTCCTTCGATGAAAATACACTAAAATGAATTAAAATCTTAATATAAATAAGTCAAACAAAAAGCGTCTCGCTTTCCTTATGAGCATTTAAATCAATATTTTATTGATTGAACAGTTTTGTCAATTTATATAAATATAACTTCGTTCTAAAGGCAAAAACCTTCGCGAAAATCTAAATTGTCCAAACCATAAAATATTAAACACCAGTTAAAATAAAAATGTGATTTCAAATCGTCTTTAAACACGTAATTGTATACAAAATATTGCTTGTATATAGCATTGAGCTCCAATATTTTAGGGCAAACATTTTCGCTTAAAATTATAACCTGAACATCTATAAAACCTATAATCTATAAGCCTGTTTATTTATTCTCTCGTCTCGAGATTCTAACCTTAAATTTAATTTAGTACCGTCAAAAAAGGTTTTCCGCGGAGATAAAAAACAATTGAACTTGGCTACACGCTGCCGCGTGTCTAGATTCAATACAACCCTTTTGGGTGTATCCTATTTATTAGATTTGTAGCTGCTTTTTGTTTTCTTTGCGGAATGAATGTGAGTTGGGTGTTTTTTTTCTTAATAAATAAATGAAAATATACGGTAGGAAGCACATTTTGAGGATATTAATGTGGCTCTCAAACCTTCGGTCTTTACAAAACAAATAAATCTTTGAATCAAACGGCAATAGTCGAAGTTCAAGTTAAACACAATTGGACAATAAACATATGACCATGAAATCCTTTATAAATAGAACTTCCACTGTGTCAAAGTCGGTTAAAAGAGAAATTTTAGGTTAGAATCTTGAAGACCGTTGAAGATAAATCATGGATACTGATATAATGATATAGTACCCGCTAAATGAAGCTTCTAAAATTATATATACAATTCATTCACAGCACTTCAATAACTGGTATTTTACAAACGCCATTTTCTTAAAATTAAAGTTAATCGGAAGCGATTTAAAAAACTACAAAATATACGGTTTAACTCACGATTATAAGGCGAAGACGACTCGACTAGCATCGATTTTATTCAAAGACCTTTTTCAAGGGTGAATGGGTTTATTTTGTAGTTTTTACTTGTCTTATCATGACTCACGAATGTTCAAATAATATAATCGGAAGCATTCTGTTGCTCGTATAGTCTGAAATTATTAAATATATCAACAATCACGACTTTTGCACGCTAAAACTGTGGTCAATTAGGTTCTTTATTACAAAATTTATATCGATGTTTTTAATTCATTCAAAAATGTTTTTTTACCGAGATACGTCACTTTGCCACTGGATCTTGAACGTGAAATCACAGAATACTTTCGAGTTCAAGATAATAATAATGAATTTATTATCGACTAAGGTATCAAAGGACGTTTGGATCATAGCGTCTGTGTCGCTCATTTGAAAAGCTATTATAGTGCATCCCTCTCTCGCAAAATCATCAGCCATTATTGTTGAATGACGTCACTGAATTTGCCGTATCAAGTTTTTTTAGTACATAATTATATTCTGGCAAGATAGCAGCAGGAAAGTTAATCTTTATGTACAGAGTTTTCATCAACGACTAGGCCTAGGCTAGAGCAAGTGGAGTGCCCCCTTCAGGCACCACCTGGGGCGCTAAAAGGTGTCACGCGCGTCAAATTTAAGTGATACGGAGCGCCAAAATCAGATGGCATGGGGCGCCAAAATCAGTTGGCATGGGCGCCAAAATCAGGTGGGATAGGCGTCTTCTACACGCGGGATTGGAGCAATATGTCGCTAAATGATAGGTTATACAGGATAATAAAGCCTGAGTGACGTCATTGAAGCTAAAGGCTCTATCTCTCTTTCTCTCGGCTCTTCATCGCAGCCGCGCGCTCTTTCCATTCATGCTCTGCAGTTCGGTGTACGGCCGAGAGAAGAACTTCACATTTTCTCCGGTAGAGAGCGGTACGTAGTTGTGCGCCCGTTTCCGATACATCATGAGTCTGTGAACAAACGTTGACTGTTAAAAAAATATGCACGAGGCTTGTTTAGTCACGTGTCAACAAAATAAAATAACTAAATAAATAACACGGAACAATTGGGAATGGATGATTATTTTAAAAGTGCTTGGTGATTTTTCTATTGATAGGAATAACCATCCTTAGCTACGGGAAAAAGTTTCAGATTTTTCCGTCGAGCCATATATTTTATAAAAATAAAAACATTTTACTCAGTCACTCGGCGCTTTTAAAATAATCATCCATTCCCAATTAGGTACACCAATAATTGATCTAGTCCCAAACTATACTTCGACTATTTAGAATTAGAAAACACAACATTATATTGCGGCTCGTGAACTGTAATCTCTTTACAATTTGTACTAGAGTAACAGTTGACGACACGCAATTAAAGTGACATTAAAACAATTCTATTTTGCGGCTGCCAAACTATTGCACTGTACTATATGCCAGTAAGAAATAGTTGACCAGACGCAATATGTTTTTGTGGTTTCTAATTCTAAAAAAAAGTATAAGCAGAGCTATGGGTACAGTCACCAGCATAAATAAGTGATCATTTTTGTACCTTGTCGCTTTCAGTCGTTACATGATTTCGTATGTTTTTTCAAACATGACTTTAAAGTGACAAGGTACAAAAGTGATCACTTATTTATGCTGGTGACTGTACTAGCCAACGGATAAACATATAACTCGTGACAATCACGTAGTTGGAACGTCAACAATGCAACAGATACACCTGTTTGATTATGCCAGCCGCGATAGCGCACATCTTCGTATAGGCAATTAAACTACAGTTTATGTTAGAGCTGTGTTGGCCTCGCTTACTGTTAAGCCTATACTGGTGTCCTTCCATTTGATCTAAAAATTATTGATAAAAGCATCATTTTACAAAATTTAAATAGGTATCTGATAAACCATGAATTTTTTTAAAAACCGAAAAACCTTTATGCGTGGCCCACATTAGGTTAGGTTAGGTTTATAAGTTTTTAAAAAAGTTTACGGTTTATCAGATATTTAAAGTTTGTCAAGTGATCATTTTGTCAAATGATCATTTTGACAATAATTTTTAGGTCAAACGTTAGTGAACCGCCTAGACTACATAGGATGTCGGCACCAATAATGGACATGACCTAATAATGCACAATACCTCGTATTTAAAGGACACTAAGGCATAGTCATTTATTTTACAACATTCAATTTAAAACCATATCATATTTAAATTAAGAATGAAGTGTCTATCACTGGTGCTTGTCAGCTTAAAGTGTCCAACATTGGTGTCGTCACCCTACATGCAGTTGAGGGCATAAATATCTATACAGCCATCATGTCAAATATATGTATCACCGACCTTATTGTTTGTGGCATAAAGGTATATAGATGTTTTTGGCTTCTTGATAACGTACATATATTTATGCCCTTGACTGATACATAAATCACGCCTTTAACCCTTACGGGGTAGACAGAGCCTAAGGTAACAAGATCTAAGGGCCACGTTTAGCGTGATTGTGGGTGTATAGGAATGGGGAATCAAAATAATGATGGGTTGCTAGCCGTACCGCCTATAACATGATTCCTAAGATTTCCGCCCGACCCTCATTCATTTTAATCCTGCTAACATTATAAAGGCGAAAGTTTGTAGGTTTGGATGTTTGTTGCTCTTCCATGGCAAAACGGCTAAACCGATTTTATTGAATTTTGGTACAGAGATAGTTACAGTCCCGGGGAACGACACAGGAGTTTTTATCCCGGAAAATAGCATAGTTCCCGCGGAATAGCGATAAGCGAATCCATCGCACACGGAGTCGCGGGCAACAGCTAGTATGGATATATGTATTAAAAAATAGCGGACGCATTAGTTTTTGCCAAAGCTATTAAGCCTAGTGGCGTAATTGGAAAAATACTTTACAAAAATATATGGTTAATCGTTTGTTTACGTAATAAATGAAAAAAAACGGAAAACTTTTAAAACACATGGTGTTCGGTTTAGACCAACGGTCGGCAAGCGGACCACGAACGGTCGAATCTTGGACCGCGAAAGGTCGAATTTTGAACCGCGAAAGGTCGAATCTTGGACCACCAACGGTCGAATCTTGGACCACCAAAGATCGAATCTTGGACCACCAAAGGTCGAATCTTGGACCGCCAAATATAATAATGTACTGTATACCAAGTATCAACCTTATCCCTACTAATATTATAAATGCGAAAGTAACTCTGTCTGTCTGTCTGTTACGCTTTCACGCCTAAACCGCTGAGCCGAATTAATGAAATTTGGTACAGAGATAGCTTAAGTCCCGGGGAAGGACAAAAGATAGTTTTTATTCCGCAAAATAGCATAGTTCCTGCGGGACAGCGATAAGCTAATTCTGCGAAAGAGTCGCGGGAAATCGCTAGTATATCATAAAAATAGTGTTAAAGTTACAGAAGTAAATACATGCATTTTTATTACAGATATTCGATGCAAACAAACAAACAAACAATCAAATCTTTCCTCTTTATAATATTAGTATAGATGACGCACTATGCACGTAAAACGCAATTATGAATACTGAAACTAAATAAATAACATTGTTTGCTAACAAACATAAATGAATCCGGAACGTCCTGTATCGTGGAGGTGGGACAATTTTATCACGCTGTATCCGCAGATTAGAACAACGTAGTCACTCGTGAAAAAACACGCGAATTTACTAAGTGACATTGGACCCGATTCTACAGCGGCCGCTAAAATTCCTAATTTTATTTAGGCGTCGCTAAATCCCTTTGCTATTCTATGAGCGGCTGTCATAATCAAATGACAACGCCAATTTTAAAATAAAATTTAGTTTTAGGCTATTCAGGCGATGGGCACGTAGAATCGCATTCAATGTTGTGTCGACCGTCGTATGAATAATACAACGGTTTCTCGTTGAATGACAAATTTATTTAATTTCTCAGCCCTTATATACCTTCTTGGAGAACATTTCGATACCGCGATGTAGAAATGGGACGGCCCGATACAGCGGCATCTTACGGCCGATAGACATACTAAATACATAAAACATTTCACCGTTGTACATACCGCCCACCATGGACAGCTATGTCCATAATTAACAGTACCGCCCACCATGACAAAACCTTAGATTATACACAAATACAATTTTTACACAAATTTAACAACTGTCACCTTGTTTCATTTAAAATAAATATAATTATGATTCAGTTAACAAAATCATACAGGAGCACAAGATTACCGATACCAAACCCGATTACGTCTAAAATAGTGGTCATTACCATTACGCCAATTTTGTAACAAACTATCAGACTTTTCTTGATATTTATTGTTCCTGCTTAACTTAACTTGTGAGTGTAATGTTACCGCATTACTTAACCTACCTTTATTTGAACAAACAACTCCTGAAATTACCCATCCCAATTTTGTAAACTGAGCCACAAGTTTACCCTGTTTATCCTTCTTGACACCATCCAGAATTACCTGACCAAACACCTCAGCACCTAACAAAACATCAATTTTATCGGGTGTGTGATAATTCGGATCCGCCAACATTAAATGTCTTGTCTCTAGACCGTTTAGATCTTCAACACTCGTTGTTGGAAGTGATGCCGTGATCGTTTCCAACACATAAGCCTTCACAGAGATGTTCGTCTCTGGATATATCAAAGACTGCAGATTCAGTTCAACCATAGCCTTTGATATAAGGTTATTATTTCCACCAAGACCAGAAATGTTCCCATTGAGTGGTTCCTTTTTTAACCCTAAACGTTGCGTGGCAGCCTCCGTTATAAAGGATGTCTGCGACCCTTGGTCTAACAAGGATCGAATCGTCACAGAATTTCCATTTTTAGCCTTTACCTTAACCAGTGCAGTCGGAAGTAAGACTTGCCCCGTTCCCATCGCAAAACAGTTATCAACCGTTTCGATTTCTTTTGCCTCAACTGTGTCCGAATTGCTCATCCTAACATTGCCTGTTCTAGCTACCTGCTTATTATCCTTAGGGTGTAATAAGGTATGGTGGCGGCGCTTGCAGATCCTGCATGAAGTTGAGTTCTGACAGAACCTGGCCGAATGATTGCCACCTAAACAGTTAAAACATAATCCTTTTTTCTGAACGAAAGTTCGGCGAGCGCTTACATTGAAATTGGCAAATTCCTTACAATATTCAATTTTATGCATCTTTGAACAACAAGGACATTGAGTGCCGTGGATGACGTGCAATACCCGAGGATTCTGATTGGTTATTACTGGTTTCTTAGTTTCCACGAACTCTAAGGCTCTGAACCTTTTGGTTATAAAATCTTTAAACTCTTGAAAAGTTGGAAATTTATTATTGTCTATGTCTCCGATTGCACTCAACTCCCATTGCTTTCGAGTTTCCTGATCTAATTTAAGAGTAAGTAAATGTACTATGATAGTATCCCATGTGCTCACATCTATGCCTATATTACCTAGAGCGCTTAAACAATCAGAGCTTGTATCAATGAGTTGCTTTAAAAATGTTGAAGATTCCACAGCCGCGCTTTTCTGACTTAAAAGCCGTTTTAAAATCGTATTACATATGAATCTTTTATTGTCATAACGCTGCTTTAGAAGCTCCCAACATTTATTGTAATTTACATTCGAAATTGGTATCTGACGAAGTAACAATTCTGCTTCGCCAGTCAGATATCCTTTTAAATAGTGTAGTCTTTCCACATCTGTAATTGAACCATTATTATGTACCAACGATTCAAACAAGTCTTTAAATGTTACCCATTCCGAATAGTTCCCCGAAAAATTTGGAATAACAATCTTTGGCAGTTTAACACCAACATGTTTAGAATTAGCGTCATTAAAACATTCATCTTTTGAAGAATCCCTGGTCATAAACACACAACTAAACATCTCTACAGCCGTCAATAGTTTTTCTTTGTAGTCCATGTAAATTTCACTTGTCACATCAAAAACCTCCTTTTCCGCGTAAATACTTGACTCATATTCCACAGAATGCAACTCTATAAGACGATAGTGACCAGCACAGAACTTTTTCCACAGTTCTTCCAAACGTTGAAGTCTGATCTCTACGTAAGGTTTGGTGATTCGTTCTTTCGGTGACTTCTTATAGTTCTTAAAATCCTTGGTAATTCGATCACATACTTCTATTTGCATCTTAATTAGTACTTCCATTTTAATAGATATCTTGTAACCAAACCTCAAATTAAATTTCAATAAGTCGAAAATTTTCTAAGTCCCAAAATTATTCTCAAAATTTTACAAGTGTTTGAGCTTTTTAGACTCTGACGTAAAACGGGCGTGGATTCCCCGTTGAAACCACTTTTGCTTCTAAATTTTTACAAGTCTATTTTCTTTACTAATTTTCTAAGTCTTTTCACTAATTTAAATAAGGATCACTTTCGCTTGACATCACTTCTACACCGAATTTTGACTTCCGAAACGCTACAGTATAAAGTTAAATGTCACTTACAGTTTTCCTTCCCGCGCAATACCTCACAACACTGATCCTCTGCGTGCGCACTCTCCTGCTCCCGCTCCCACTCCTGCTCCCGCTCCCGCTCCCTCTCCCTCCTTCCTCGCCGCGGAAGGTAATGGTCGCCGCTTCCTCGGGCCCCTACGTCGCCGTGTCCCGTGGCTCCGTCTGCAAGTCCGGCTGCCTCAGCTCGAACTGCCGCTTGATGGCTCCGAGAAGATGGCTTCACCCTTCGTCACTCCAGTTCACTGGAGATCCGAGCTCTGAAGGACCATGTCGACCGTCGTATCAATAATACAACGGTTTCTCGTTGAATGACAAATTTATTTAATTTCTCAGCCCTTATATACCTTCTTGGAGAACATTTCGATACCGCGATGTAGAAATGGGACGGCCCGATACAGCGGCATCTTACGGCCGATAGACATACTAAATACATAAAACATTTCACCGTTGTACAGTTGTTTTATTGGAAACTATTTACTTGACTGATAGAATCAGGCATTACTTTGCCCTTATTAATGAAGAATCTTATTTTTTTCAGCAAACTACTAGGTAAAGTTGATATTTAAACAAACGGTATTCAAGTGCAGCTATTGAATTTGTAGCCAGTTTATATGACAAGCATGCAAAATTATTCTAAAGATCTGATTTAGACCTTGCTTTGCAGATGTCTATATTCACGATAAACGTCGCTATTCCGCGTCTACAAATTATTAAAACTTAACACCAAAATTAAATAACACGATAAATAATGTAACAATTGCTAAACTATTTTACCTCCTCTGAACCTTATATAATAAAAAAACAGAACCTGAATAAAGATTTTTGTACAAATTTCACAGTTAAAGAACTTCAGATGAAAATAGAGTTACCTCTCTGGGTCTTAGGAGGTTGATAATATTAACTTAGTTCTTGACAAAATCGCTTCGCTTTGCGCAACTGTAACAATCAACAGTGCACTAGCTGCGAGTAAATAAGCTGCGGCATACCTTGCGCACACGCATCATCTCGTGAATGTTCGCTAGTTTGGCTCCGACAGCGCGACCGGCAGCGCGCAACCAAGGTACCTTACTTTTTTAATATTTGGGTACGCAGTCGAAGGCATAAATACATGTATACAGCCATCATATCAAATATATGTGTCACCGACATTATTGTTTGTAAAGGTGTAAAGATGTTTATGACGTCTTGATAACGTACTTATGCCCTTGACTGTACTGTTTAATAAAGTAAACACGGTAAAAAATCAAGACCAAAAGTTTAAGCTGCCGTTTTTTTAGTTGTGATTTGGAAGTATTTTGTTTGTAAGTATTGTAGTGTCGGACATGATTTTTCGAGCTTTTAATTTTTTTAAAGTGTATTTTTATTTTCGTTTCGTATTTCTTGTAGTATCTTCTCCTACTTGTACTGTAAATATGAAAGTTTTTAGTGTGTCTGTATGTATGTATGTACCTACTTAATTATGTTTGTTACTCTTTCACGTTAAAACGGCAGAACATATTCGAATGCTCCTGCCAATTTAATTGATATGCGACCAAGTCATCACCTCTTTGATGCTGATATTATTTTTGTTAATTTAATATTAAATTTACTTTACATTATATTTATATTTTACTTTTGTCACAGGTTAACTCAATTGGACATCATTCGCAGCATTATATTATATTATTATAAGACGTGGTATTTAAAAAAAAGTATTTTAGTAGCCGGTGATTTAGTCAGTGCCTACCTGTGTGTGGTACAGTATGTTTTGTTTTTCTTGTAATAAAATTATCAGTTATTGTTGTTTTACTTAACCCAGCATAACACTTTTAGGACGAAACACCCAACTGACAGCACTATTTATATATTATTAATAACAAAGTTTTTCTTCTCCATGTATACATTTTACATAATATTCCTCATAAATTGATATTTTCCACTTCAGCTTAAAAATTCAGTTCATTTCATCTCAAAAGTGGGTTAATTTTTATGATATTTACCAAAAGTTCTTACGCCTACTTGCACAGTTCAGAGTTAAAAAATTAAATCGCTAACTCGGGGTTAGGTTTGACAGTTCCATACATTTTGACACTACTTAGCCCCGGGTTAGCATCTAACACGGGGTTAAGTCGCTAACCCTGGTCCGTGCAAGTGGCCCTTAACGTACCAAATTAAAATGATAAATTTGTTACTTTTCTAGGATTTCAAATAATAACATAACAAGCATTACCGCACAAAAAAAACAGTCATAGATTGTAATGTTATGAAACAATCCGAACTTCAACATAGCTATTTGGCTTACAAATACATATTTTCCTAAGCGACCCGCGTAAGCGACAACAAACAATTTTTTACAGCAGATACTAATCAAGGTAGTACAATAAACAAAGTCATTAACTGTATAATGTAAATTGCAAAGGCTTTGTTAGCTATGAGCTCAGTACATATTAGATAACGAATAGATACAGATAAATACTAAACAATGCTGGTAGTGCTATTACAAGGCCGTTGTGTTTTTTCCATTCCGTTCATGGTACAATTCACAAGAACGCGATTTTATACAAATGTTTCTAAAACTTACACATTTTCTGTCGCCTGTAACTTGAAGCAATGCTGCAAGCAACTCATTTTTAATGTAACTAACTTATATGTAAGTCTTCTCGCAACAGATTTGCAATAGTACCGTTGTCAAAGTGAAATAAAAAATCTTTTAAGAAAGTTACATAGTAACTGCGCAAGTAAAAAAAAACTAACTGACAGCGTGATTGGTTTTGCCGTAATAGGATGCAAAAACCATGGGTGAAAGTAGGTTAAGCTATGAGCAATTAGGTTGCGAAAATTTTGCATTTTTTATTGCGTAACTGTACTACGCAAAATTTAGAATAGTAGTACATAACACATATAATACAGCACATTTTCAGGAGAGTGTTGCAACATGTATTAACATACTTTTTGTTTTACAATAGCTATAATTCCATCCTTTACTCGACTACCTATTACTTGAAGCCAATCAGATTTACTCCATTTCTTCAGCATCAGCTCGCCTAGCACTAGAGCGCGCGAGAGTTCCGTATTTTTCTAAAACGAACTGTAAGAAAAAGTCAGCAAACGATCTCGCTCGCCATACGACTCTTTCAAGAAGCAACCGCTATAAACACAAGTCTCCTGTCTCTTAAACCACACTACGTGAACATTAAAGTGTCATTCTGACGAGGCAACAAAAGAGGGATGTATTGTGCCTTGTTTAGCGACCTTGTAGCGCGATAATTATAAATAATTCGCACTACTCGCAAATAACAGGCTTATGCGGCATTTTAAGTCATGTGATACTCTAAAGGTATCCACCATAACCGTACCAACTACTACATAACATACATGAAGGTACCCAAAAAGAAACGTCATAAACTTATTTTAATGGATGGCTGTACGCGTGTGACTTGGACAAGTACTTAGTTTCTAATTTGAATGTTTAACGTACTTAGGTACTATAGAATATAACAAAAAACATTATTACACAGATGTTTCAAGATTAAAAATAATTGCAAATTACCAATTAAGCCACAAATTAAAGCAGATTCGATTTCAATTCAAGTTTTTATTAAATAAAAGTTGTCGACAGTTATCTTAATTGGCCGTAGGAAGAAATAAACAGATAAAAATAACAATTTTAAGTGAACTTTGAGTGTAATTGCTTTTAAACTGATATGTTTCAGATATTCGGAACAAGGTCAAGTGAACGCTGTTAAAATACGGCATTAAAAATCATACGTTGATTGGAGTGAAAATATTTACACAGACAATTTTCAAAGTTAAAGTAAAAGAAACATAATTACAACACAACGGATAACTCACGTATAAAAGCCGAAGGATTGCTCCGACCATTGTTTCGGACTATTTCGAAGCCCTTCATCAGGGTGTTCGTTTCGCTGCCGCTGGGGCGAGCGCTCCCTGATGAAGGGCTTCGAAATAGTGCGAAACAATTGTCGGAGCAATCCTTCGGCTTTTATACGCGAATTATCCGTTGTGTTGTAATTATGTGTGAGTCTCACGGTAGTTTCATGTTAAAAGCAAATATATTTATTATAGAATCAAAGAATGTCAACCAAACTAATACACTTATGGAATTGCAAATTCAATCAAAAGAGTGTAGAATTGTTTTTTCTTTATTTGACAGCGTTACGAAACATGGAACATAGCTATCGGTAAATGCGAGAAAAGCATAACCGCCAAGTTCCCAGCACAAAAAAAAAACTGAACGGAAGTTATACATAGAATACTGTGGTCGCAACGCAACTAGGGTCTAATCACAGTAGCAAATAATTACTGAGTTAATAGTTACTATGAATATATTGTTTAGCGGCTTTAACCTCAACGGGCAGATGTAAAAGGACTTAAACCAAGGTTATATAACGATCTCTAAGAATGGCAGAATACAAAACACTGCAGACATAACATCACAGGTTTGTTGTAGCAGTAATTTTTAGGGTTCCGTACCTCAAAAGGAAAAAACGTAACCCTTATAGGATCACTTTGTTGTCCGTCCGTCTGTCAAGACTCTTTTGCTCAGTAACGCGTGGAGGTATCAAGCTGAAATTTATACCAAATAAATACTCAGGGCTACTGTCCCTTGGAGCTGTGAAAAAATCAAACTTCTAAGCCAACGCAATCAAAAGATACAGCCGTTTATGCCGCAAATTTTCGAAACTCGCCCTTGCCCTTGCCTTTGCCTTGGGCACTTTCCGTGAACGCAGAATCTTGAAATTTGGTATGAAGGTAGGTCTTATAGCACAGATTAAGGAATAATTGACAAAACCGTAAATATGTATGTATGTCTGTATATATCAGTGACCAATATAAAGTGACACCACAATGCGTACATTTTGTTTTAGAGCAGGGCTCTGCTTACACTGGTTTATAGATATTTATAGGTAATGGTACGGAACCCTCGGTGCGCGAGTCCGACTCGCACTTGGCCGGTTTTTTTATATGATAGGGGTAAACGAGCAAGGGGGTCACCAGATGAAAACCAATCACCGCCGCCTATAGACACTCATAACTAAGGCCGTTAAGAATGTGTTGCCTGCCCTTTACGAAAAAAATAGGCTCGTTTGCAATGAATCTTGTTTGAATTTCATCTATTATTCATCTATTGATTCTTTGTTATTTAAATTGAACAGGCACAGGCCAGAAACTGGAGATAAAATATCAGCAAAATTATGTACAAAATTACATATAATAATATCTCAGGTTTATTTGATAACATAATACACCTTATTCTTTACAAAAATTTGCACATTGAGGTTAGAATTTTGTTTACCAAATAGGACAGGTAAGAATGAAAATACCATACTTATGTTTCTGAATTGAAACTTTGCCTCACCATATCCTTGATCCAAAAAAGAAGCGTATATCACTAATTTAAGTCGCAGAACGTTTGAGCAATCTCGCTGCGAGAATACCTCGTCTATAAATAGCACGTCCTGTATGAATCTGATCTCCCGCGGGAAGTAATAAGATTATGTAACTAAGGAAGTTACGCGCGAAATGTAACAGATATAAAGGAACTAAATATAATAGGGCTAACACGTGTAAATAAATATTATGTTGACTCAAAGGGCGTTCAAAAGAAACATACAGCTTGTTGTTTATCGTTATGTTTTTTATCTTGCCTTTTTTATAACAATTTCATTTTAAGTAAAATATTTCGAGTCAATCTCGCTTGCTTACCTAGCTTTTAAGGAAAATTAAGTTTAACACATCAGGCAAAGTCAGGCATAGAGGAAATGAATCTGGCAAATATAAAAAAAAAATGAAGATATAAACAGCCCCTAAGTATACGCGGTATTTCACAGTATTTTTTTTGCGTGATGCGTAACAATACGCCACAATTTCAGCATTCAGACGCACCCTAAACAGATCTTACATTGTCAAAATGTACTAAGCGCCGAAATATTCGCTTACATTCTTTAAAACAAACCAGTTAAATCAAGCTAAAACCAGTACGTTAATCTAGAAAAACCGTAAACGACGGCTAACACTATGCCAGGACGTGTCTCAGACAACCAATTAGAATTAGTTCACGCACGGGTAGTCACGACATGAGATTATGACTCGATTGAACCGCATGAAGTGTAGGAAATTGTCCAGAGCAGTAACTGCCTAAACGCCTTTATCTCAAACGACGCCATTGACTTTAATTGGTACTTAAGTTGTGTATTTTTTATGGAGAATATTCAATAAATATGAACTCGGAGTAAGGCAGCAAATTAAATAAACTTAAACACATTTGAGGCGATCATCACAACCGATATAGTACATTAATTAGTGGCGTGCGATACGTTTTGGTAATACTTTAAAATTTTCTTTCACGCAATAAAAAATGTTTACAATTACATTTAATGTTTCTTAAAAGTTATTTGACTGAGTTCACTTGTCAGTTTTGGTGAATCACATTTTATATTTTTCCGTGGAATAAAAAGCACTTACACCATTTATGTAATACGTATTTTTTCAGTCAGAGACTAATTTGGATTTAGAGGAAGATACCGAATGAAGTTAAAGGATTTCCGCGTCATCTTTAAGGCCAATATTAATCTTCCGCATATTGCTGTGAACCTTGAGTACACAATACATATAAACATTATTATAGAAGTATCCTCAGCAACTTAGTCATGGACGATTGGAAGTCGATATCATTGTGGAAGCTAAACTGAAAGTGAGACAGGGCTGGTCATTTTTGCCATTTGAAACGAAATATGGCAAACGACGAACATGGCAAAGGTAAATCTCGAAACGGCGACCCGACAATAGATGTCAATGGTGAGAATGAATTTCTAGAACTGACAGATAATCACAAAATACCGGCAGCAGTGTAAGCTTGGAATCACGAGCGTCCTCAAACTAAGAAACTGGCCAAGTGTGAGTCGGACTCGCGCACCGAGGGTGCCGTACTAATTCGACAAGTTATTACACAATGTTGGTTACTGACATAGGCGGATAGACATAAAAATATTCTGTGTATTTGTATTCTAGTAGTATTTGTTGTTATCTGTGAAAACTTCAACTGTCTAGCTATGAGGGTTCATTAGATACAGCCTGGTGACAGACGGAGAGACAGACAGACTGACGGACAGCGAAATCTTAGTAAAGGGTCCCGTTTTTACCCTTAGGGTACGGAACCCTAAGAATATAAGATAATCACTTTGCTAACAGCAGGGAGCGTAACTTTGCTGCGGATGACGTCATTATGACGTAAATTCACATATAGGATGCTTTTGTATACATTTGTTATTGTCTCTAACAATCTTCTTTTTAATGACAATAACTGTCAATTAAAAACACTATGTAGCTTGACGTCATTATGCCTGTCATCGGCACCAAAGTTACGTTCCCTGGCTATTAGGTAGATATGCCTTATGTTGAAGTAAGCTATTAACTGTAGGTAGATATAAATTCAAACAAAAGCAGTATTGTAGAGGTATTGTGTCCGTGCCTTGCAGCCAATCAATGTTAACTGCCGTTCGTAACTGCTAGGTCATTTTGCAATCTAGAAATTATTGGCACATCCTTCACTGGATACGGCATTTTTCTAAATTAAATAATTCCTTAAAGACTACGCTACCTTCTACATCCACGAGCAAAAATAGCGGATCAGTTTTCAAACAACTTAATAAGGAAAACTCCCCGATATTTTTACACGGGAGTATATTTTGCGCTAATAACTAAATGACTTTATTTTTAGGATATTTGTAACAATATATTTCATTCAAACACTATAGTTTTCTTTATTTTAATTAAGTATGCGATATATAAAATTAGTAATGGTAAAATAGGATAAAGCTTACAAAAAAAGTGGCGTTTACGCCATAAAGTAATACGTAGAAGTAAACGTCAAACGCAACTCATAGTTACTAATAAATACTAAAATAAGTATCAAAGTTACGACCAAAAATAAAGTAAAACTTAATAAAAACAAATAAATCTGAATAAAGACTTTTCTATCTTTGATACTTACTTATTTTCTATTTACTAAAATATTACTAAATTCTAACAAACATAATAAATAAATTAAATACTGATAATTACAGTTTATCACAATTTATAAACACGATGTTAGAAATTACTTGATAATAATTTTAAAAAATATTTACAATTTGACATAAAATACCTTGAAAATGAATGTATTCACCTCTATGAACCTTCACATAGTATTTTATAGGAATCGATATTGACCATGACATTTATAATACTACTAGTTCAGGCATTCTCAAACTGGGAATAACAAATGCATGCCAAATAAATAAGTTGTAAAATTTTGGTTCTGTATTTTTTTAGTCTGTTTATAATTTTATTTAAATAAAGTTACCTTTTGTGCCAAATAAATGGTAGAAATGGCGTCCGTAATTTTTACAACGAATATACGAAGTGTTCCAAACATTAAGAACTATAAATTACTGACATTATAAACATTCTGAATAAACAGGAATACATTACTTTAAAAAATACACTATAAAATTGGAATAATCATAAAAGTATGAGTTGTACAATAAATACGTTTAACACCTAAACATACAATTACTTATTAAATAAATAATATTATTAAAAATATATTTTAATAAATTCTTCAGAATAAAAATATAATAAGCTACATTCAGTATATTTAAAGTGTTATATTGGGTTTTCTATTATTTTTTAATCATTCACTTCAGGTTCCAAAATAACTAACTGGTATTTTGCTATAAAAAAGATTTCATCACTACATAAAGAAAAAAAAACTTATCTAAAAATCTATATTGTTGCTAATTTAATTTACCTTAGAAATCAAAAGATCCTGCTTCTACATTACTACCTACTACTTGGAAATGGTAATGATTTTTAATTCCTTCTTATTCCGTTGTATGTACTACCTCTTTGTTGCGAGATGTTAAGTAAACTTTACTCAGAATTCTACGAGGTTCAATTTAGTTTACACATTTATTTGAGATACAACCTTTTGTCAAAGCAAATGGGTATTGCTTAAATGCGAGTACTGTACTTAATGGTAGTTTGTAGTCTATGTATAATTGTTTTAAGATAATGGAATGATCTTACTTTCTCTGGACCCTGTGTTGTGTGTCACGTCGGTAGTATAAAGAATTATATCTGAAACAAAGGACAGTGGTTTTATTATATCTCAATTAAATACAAGGTTAGGTTTTTGTTAAAAGTATCAAGAATCTTTTGTTGTACTACATGAGAGGGCTTGGGCTATAGATAACGTCCAATATTTTACCTAAAACATACATTGGTAATTAAAAAACTTTCATGAATAAAAACCTTTTTTTTTTGCTGACTGTCGTTTTTGTTGACATTCCAGAGAGAGAAACGTTTATTTGCACACATTCGATACACGCACTGTAGAAAATATTATCATTATTGCCCGGCAAACAGTTATCTAGTGTTCCCGATGGCAACAAAGCCGAGTGATGTGCGAATAAATTAACCGGCAGCTGTCAGTAGTGTTGTGTTGTGAAAGTTGTAAATGTCAAAGGGAAACCCGGAAGACAAGGTTTTTAATGATGGCCGGCCGCTGGACGTCATTTCCCGTTTTACATATTTTGCTCATTTTTCCAAAAAAATACTGTACGAAAAAATCCAAAAATATTTTTTTTTGTGTTCTACAAGTGTTTCTCTCGAAATGGTTTTTGATTTATGAATATCAAGAAATTTGAAATATCGTCAATTGTCATTAGTCGGTGACAAGTGACAGTGACGTTTTTTTTACTCACCTCACCCTAACGTCCCGGCGGCCAACGAAGCGGCGACCACCAGCAGCGCGGTGGCGACCCCGCCGGCGCCGACCTGAGCGGCGACTGCTGCACTGGCCCGCGTGCCGAACGCCTCCGCTGCGGTCATCGAGCCTGAGAAACGGGCACCGGTCAGACCGGTGGGCGCTTCGCAATGGTTTTGTGGACATTGAACATATTAAGCGGTTTAATTAATTAATTTAATTAATTTTTGAATTTTTATGTAGCTTTTAAAGTTTTTGTTTTTTACTACAGTGACTGTCATAAACTTTCTTTCTTTCCATGTTCAGATAGACACCGAAAAACTTTTTTTTTTTTTCAGGTCTGTGCATGCAGAACTTATGAAGTTAGATATGGATTAGCGCGGCAACAACGATTAAGTTTTGATACTGGCAACCTGAATTCATGTCACCATCTCACATAATTTAATTTTTCTAGTAGAAAAACAACAGATATTAGTATTTATAGCAATGACCAAGCAAAAATGAAAAATAGGTACCTACTACATAATATATTATATGTTTATGTAGAACGTTTTCTAGGTAACCCATTTAAAAAATCGTCCAAATTACGTGTAAATGTAGATATTGTTCTCCAGTTTCAATCTCTACTACTTTGAATTTTGAATTACACATTTAATAAACATTTTAATATAAAAAAACGATTAAATTACATAAGTAACTATAAAATGTTAGTCCACATTTTAGTTAAGTGCGTCTTTTTCAGATTGTTATATTTAATAAGAAGAAATATGTAAGTAGAGTACACCATATCCTAAAAAAAAGAAATCTAAATACGAAGCCACAAAACCCAATATTCGAAGCGCCCACCGCATGCAAAAAAAACTTATAAAATAAATATAAAATCTGTAAAAAATATGAAAAATATTATAAGTAAAAAAAACATAATAAACTTTAAGCAGTAGGAAATAAAATTGCCTCAGTATCCTTACATAAATTTAACTACAAAAACATTCTTGGCAGAGTTTATTACGAGTATATATACCATTACCATAGCATGCAACAGAAGGTGATAATTTATGCGTAGTAAAATAAAAGAGAAAAATAAAAATAGTAATATACACATAATAAAAATCAATTATCATTTTACATCACAAATCACCTTGACAGGAGTTCAATTGTGTCCTCATGTTGCATATGTAATGAGACTAATGACTGTGTAAGCCTCAGATTCCACCATAATCATTTTCATCAACCTTTCATTTCAAACTCATTCATCAATAGTTTTTTCATTATATCTTTCACTCCACTACGTTTCGTTTCACCTTACATGCAATGCTTAGTGAATTTTTTTTTATATTTAAGTTAAAGTCAAATTAAGTAATTCTTACTTGTATTCACAATTCACAACACCTTCATACCTCGCCCCCCGCAATAAGTGGTAAAAATGCAGTGCAAGAACTAAACTCCTGTCAAAATTTCGTGTTCTACGCTCCGAATTCTACGATAAAATTAAAAACAGACAAATAAGTATCATTTCCATACGAACGACATCGAACAGAATGAATGACATACCTATCGGACCAACTGCATCGGTGGATGGCGAATGAACGAAAAAATAGATTAATCAATGACGTTTGAACAAAGTCCAATATTATAAAAAAGTAGTTTGAACAAAAATGGCGGAATGAAGTTTCACAGAAAGTTTATTTGGATCTAAAATGATCTTTGTTTCATTTGAAACAGTCTTTTATTTTTTATAACACCTTGTAGCGTGAAAAAGCGGGTTTATATTATTAAAAAACTAGCTTCCGTGAAACATTTTATTAAAAGTTAAATCGACCACTGCAGCAGTGAGTATCTTACTTTGCTTTAACCACAGTTTAGTGCGTGTTTATTTACGGTTACAGCTCGCAAATGAGTATAGGTGAAAAACTTCGGTAAATGACCTTTTTTTATAAATATCATGGGACAAATTACACCAATTGACCAAGTCCCAAACTAAGCAAAGCTTGTACTATGGGTACCAGGCAACGTATAAACATACTTATATAATGCTTAATACACACAACATCCATGACTCGGGCACAAACATTCGTATTCATCATACAAATGTCTGCCCCTAACGGGATTCGAACCCAGGACCTCAAGCTTCATAGTCAGGGTCACTAACCACTAGGCTATCCGGCCGTCGTACCTGTTGTCTATACCTGTTGTATGTAGTAGTGTACAGAACTGATATGGGACTTAAGTCATATTTCTAATTTGGAATGTCAATTTGTCTATTCGCACACATTACTCACACATACAACAGGTAGCTTATTACATTACGTAACTCGCTCGCGATCACCATCGTCTTCATTTTGACAGTTCATGTATGGGCTGACAATTGGCATCGGAATCAGCTAGCTGTCACATTCATACAAGATCTGTCAAAATGTACACGATGGCGATTGCGACCGAGTTACGTAATGAGCCTGTCATTTAATTGAGTTTTTCACCTATTCCCGGCTTTCTGTCAAAGGCGGCCCGCAATCCAACCCATAGTAAATCAATTAATAGTAAACCAACCTCCATATTTGGTGAGCAGCTCCATAATAACACCATTACTCCACCCAAAGCCGGTCTGAAGCTCGTATTCGCCGCCGCCGCCGTATCCGCCGAAAATCGTCGCATCGTACTGAAATTATAACCTTTCTTAGATTTTGCAGATCCAGATAACTTTAAGACCAATCTCTAAAAATGTTTTCCCAAACATTCTCGGAATTTTTCTCTTTCCGTTAGAACATAGAACACGGGAAGTGTCTCATTTTTGCTATTCGAATTTAAGAGTAAATTAAATGTACTAATATTCATTTTTCCCGCTTCGTTAACTTTGAAAACTTTAAACATATGCATGTAAAATTGAGAGGACGATAGAATAATTCTATACAGCCAGGCCAACCGCTCGGTTTTCATCGCAGTGCGTGTGTAAGTTTTTTAAAATTTTCTGTTTATGTCTATGATGAGAAAAAAGTTTTTAGAAAGCGGTAAGGTAAAATGCATGGACCGACTAATTTCTCGGGCGGCCGCGGCTCAAATCTCGTGTAGATTTTTTTAAATTTCTTTTTCTTTTTTTGTTTTCTTCTTGCGCGTGTTTAGTTTTCACTTCTGCCGGCACTCCCGGAGTGCTACCCGGTGTTTTTTATTTATGTATGTTTACTCGATTAACAATTTTTCTTCTGTACTAAATTTTATTTAAACAATTTCTGTGTCATTACAAAAAAGTTGAATGCGTGTCTAAAAATTAATCCGTTGATTTAAGGTTGATTTTGCAATAGATTATTTTTTAGATACGTGTTTAACTTTTTTGTAAAAACACTGTTTAGGTCTTTGTCAGCCTCTTAACCATTCTCTTTTCTCACCTTCTCTAACATAGCAGTCTTCTGTTTCCACACAGCGAAGTTGGACCGCACCCACTTGGTGGCCATCTCCCTGGCCAGCCGTTTAGCCTCTGGCTGCCCCGTATTGTCCAGCCCTTCGACCACTATGTACTGGAGGGGGGGCCAGGCGTTAGGGTAGTCCCATTGCTCGCCGGAATGTTCAAAGGTCGTCGGTATACCACCTTCGTAGATATCCACCTGAGAAGATAATAGATAGATAGATAGATTTATTTGTCACCTTTTTAAAAATACAATAGGTACATTTAAATGACAAACGTAAGTAATTTACAAAAAGTTCGGCAATTGTATATAAAAAAGAAATAATTGAAATTAAATTAAAACAAAATTACAACAAACAAACAAAAATAAACCTAAATGAAATGTCAATGTAGATTCACAAAAAGATAGTCATGAGTATATAAAAAGGAGAGAATAATAATAATTTAAATAAAACCTATTTTAAAAGCAATTTAAAAATTAAATATAAACAAGAAAAATATAACTGGCGAAGGCACTGACAACACAGGCACTCACATCATATCAATGTCGATGTCTCTATTTATTACGATAAGAAAGAGATGGCGTCTTATTCCCATAAGGGTAGGCAGAGACCCCTTTATTCCACTTGCTACATCTATCTCATCATGTGCTTCATTCATATTCATCAATCTCTCCATACACGCTCGTCGGTTCAGGATACTCTTGACCTGTCATTTTTTCTGTCATTTTTTTCAAAACATCCCTAATTTGGTCACATACCCCCTCCTCCCCATCTAGGCCTACGCACCCTAACTCGCCATATAAATATGTTTAGTTAAGCTTTCATCCATCCTCTCTACATCTCACTTAATTTGGTGTTTTCTCCAGCCTTTATACGTCCCACTACTGGGCACAGGCCTCCTCTCAGAATGAAAGGGCTTGGGCTATAGTTCCCACGCGGGCCCAGTGCGGATTGGGAACTTCACACACACCATTGAATTGCTTCGCAGTTGTGTGCAGTTTCCTCACGTTTTCAACAAGGTCCGACTACTAGGCTACCACGGTTTTTTTATTTTAATTTTTTTTAGACCTATATTTTTATTTTTTATTTATATTTTTATTTTTTATTTTTTTATTTTTATATTTTTTATATTTTTATACACAACTAACCTTACTAATATCCAAATAATTGATGACCCTGTTGACGTAGTACTCTTTCCGCGCTTGGTCGTAGCTGCCCGTCCAGAGAGGCGCCACGTTGGAAGGGTAGAAGTAATCCCGCCTCCTTTTCGATTCCAGATTAAAGTCCAACCAGACGCCCACATCTTCATGCCAGAGCACCTAAAAAAAGATTTATTAATCCTATTAATATTATAAATGCGAAAGTTAGTGAGGATGGATGTTTGTTACTCTTTCACGCCAGAATGGCTGAACGGTTCTGGATGAAATTTGGAACAAAGATAGATTATGGTCTGGAATAACACATAGGCTACTTTTTATCTCGGAAAATTGCGTAGGTAGTTCTCGCGGGATAGCGATAAATAAATTCTTTGCAGACGAAGTCGCGGGCAACAGCTAGTAACTGCATAGATTAGTTAAAGTTAGGTAGTTTAAGTACATTAAAATGACTCTATTGAATACCACATCATCAACAACACATAAAACAAGCACATATCAGTAGGAAATAACAAGATAAACTATAGGCAGCCTTATAGCTTCAGAGCCATCACGGCAACTATAGAAACTAAAATATTTTTACATTTATAGAAAAGTTTTTTTTGCTGAATATACTTTTTGTCGACTGTACTTGCATCGTCAACCATCTTACATTATGTATGATAAATTTCAAGACTATCGGAGCGACCGTTGATGAGTTCCCTTCTGTGGAGACGCTCTTAGCCGGGCCACCAGAATTTCGTTTGACAGATGAGTTTATATGGGCGTTGTGACAAATGACGTCACATGTCATATCGGATTTCTCTTTCTAATCGCTGACTAATTAGTAGTTTAAAAAGAAAGAAAGAAAGAAAGAAAGAAGACATTTATTCATTTTGCAAGACACACAAATATAAGAGCATACACACAATTTTATAGAAAAGAAACAACAAAAACAAAAAACACATATGAAAATTAGATCATCAGCGTTGTGTGTCTCCGCAAAAGTGAAACGGTCGCTGGCTCAGCATTACGCTGAGGTGTTAGACACCTGCAGCACTGATTTTCAGCCAGAACCGTTTGTGACTCAAGAAACGATACACAGGCAAAATATACTACATAAACCATAAACTTTTACGTAAGTAATGTAATAAATAGATATAATAAATAGACAGAACCCGACTTATGTGTGACTAGAAAATACATAAATTTATTAAATAGTTTACAATAAACAAAAAACAAAAAGTAAGGAAGACTATATTGTTCAAAGACAACAAGCTGGCATATCAGTGTACAAAGTGCTGGAGGACTATTTTAAGGATTTTTGAAGCGTCAATAAGTGATCCTTCAGCTTGCGCTTGAAGGTGTAACTACTTGACGCTCCTTGGATAGGGGGGGGAATATCATTCCAGCACTTGGACGCCGCAAACTTGAAACTGCCTCTGAATGCCGCAGTTCGGTGCTTAGGCACGAGAACCATTGCGCTTCTGCGCTCACTCTTCGACCAAACCATCTTGTTAAAGAGGTATGATGGGGTCTCGTGACGTCTCACACCGAACAGCAAAGTGGCGAGGTGCATGCGCCTGCGCGCTGGCATGTTCAGCAAGTTGGCGGCGTTCAGGTATGGGGTGATATGGGAGCGGGGAGGGACGCGGAAACAAAAACGAGCACATGCGTTTTGCACTCGCTGTAAAAGCCTCTTAGAGCGACCAAGAATGCAACCGCCATAAATAACATCACAATAGTTTAGTCTGGACAATATAAGCGATTCACAAAGGTCAACACGCAAATCGACACTAAGGTAATCGCGTATATTGTACAGAACTTTGAGGCGGTAGAAGCAGTTACTCACAACTTTCAAAACGTGGTTCTCAAAGTTCAGCTTGCCATCCATTAGGAGGCCAAGGTTATTGGCTTCTACCACCCGCTCTATTGGGTCACCCATGACGGCAACATTCCAGGTAGCCAGAGCAGCAAGAGTATTCCGAATTTGATGCCTCGATCCAAAAACGATATATTTCGACTTGCCGGGATTCAGAACCAAACAGTTCTTCTCCGACCAAGCCGAAACACGGTCCAGATCTGCATTGATTGAGTCCACAGCTGAAGACATCTCTGACGGCGCGCAGGAGACATACAATTGCAGATCGTCCGCATAAAGATGGTATCCACTGCTCTTTATACTGTTGATAATATCAGAACTATACAATATAAAGAGCAGAGGTCCAAGTATCGAACCCTGCGGCACTCCCCGTGTCACAGGGCAAAGAGAGGACCGCAGAGCACCACCATCCACCCCACGCAATACGACTGTCTGCGCCCGGTCAGTCAAGTAGCTGTTAAACCATTTTATCGCCGTGGCATCAAATCCGTAATAAGACATCTTAGATAATAGCAAGGGAATGCTAATACAATCAAAAGCCCTGGAGAAATCTAAAAGCACTAATATGGTACTTTTACCATCATCCCGAGCCTGCAAAATATTATCGACTACATCGAGTAACGCAGTAGCTGTCGACCGACCCTTGCGAAAACCAGATTGCAGTTCAGGTAGGATGCTGTATTTCTCCAGGTATTCCGATAGCTGTTCGCAAACCACCCTTTCTATTATCTTTGATGCACAGGGAAGAATACTAATAGGACGGAGTTCGGACAGATTGACAGGATTTGTGGTTTTCGGTAACGGGGTCACTTGAGCGATTTTCCAGTCAGTCGGGAAAGTCATAGTCTGAATACTCCTATTGATGATGAACGTGAGTATCTTAGAAGTCACCGGAAGAGTCATAAGTAACATGTCAATAGCAATCAAATCATGTCCCTTTGCAGTCGTTTTAATAGATTTTATAATTTTGGTCACAGTTTCAAAGGTTGTTGGTGAAAGAGTAAAACTTTTGTCACTATATCTATCAAATTCATACTGTGTCAGGTCAGATATAGATACGACAGGACTGCCAGGTATATTTAAGAAATGTCGGTTTATTAAGTCGGGGTCGTTAAAGTGTGTCGGGAGGTCAGTCCGCGTCTGTGAGTCTGGAAGGACAGTGCGCTTTAAGTTTTTCCAGAGAGTCTTTGAGTCGGTAACGTCGTTGATGTGGTGCTTGAAGTAGGCACTTTTCTCGCTGTGGATGGCTGCGATCACCAGGTGTTTCAACTCTAGGTAATATTGCTTATGAGCATCAGTCTTGGAACGCTTGTATTTGGCGTGGGCTTTGTCCCTAAGACGCATCATAAGCTTCACATTGCTTGTCAGCCATGGTTTGAGTGCCTCCTTCACCACGATCGTCTTTTCAGGCGCGTGTTTGTCGAATATTTGTAGAACAAGTTCGTTAAAAATTCGAACCATGTCGTTCACGTCATCAAGTAAAAGTATTTGGTCCCAATTTATAGATTTAAGGTCATTGTCGAAATCACTTAAGTTAATGTCTTTAAGAGGTCGGTATGTAATACGTCTCGGCGTCGGTTTCGGTTTTTTTATGTCGAACTCGGCCGTAATAAATGCATGTCTACCCAGGTCGGGAATGTGCTTCACGTCCACATTCACAACGCGAGCGTCAGAGCAAATTAGGTCTATAGTCGTCTCGCTGTGATCAGTGAAATGCGTCGGGTCACTTACATGTTGAGTCAAGTTAACAGAAGTAAAACTTATATTTTCCGTATTTCTTGATCGATTTTCATTTTAATTTCAGTTGTTGTCATCTTTTTTACAATATTTTCATATTTTTACTATGACATGTGATATATTTTTTTAAATCACTACATAGTATAAAACAAAGTCGCTTTCCTGTCTGTCTGTCTGTCCCTATGTAGGTATACTTAGATCTTTAAAACTACGCAACGCATTTCCATGCGGTTTTTTTAAGTGATTCAAGCGGAAGGTTTTCATGTATAATTCTACGCAGACGAAGCGGACAGAAGCTAGTGCATAGTAAAATTGTATTCCTATTCTAAATTACCTTATCTATAGCTAACATGAGCTTCGCATGTTCCTTCCTGTAATACTCGGCCTGCGCCTGGTTCCCGAGTCTGATGTGGAAGTCCCGCATGATCTCAGCATTCCAACACATGATGGCGTTCAGGTCCACTGGGATGATGGAGCGGGTCTTCAGGTTCGTCAGGTTCCCTGGAACAGACATAGTTTTTAGTTATAGACCGACCGCTCCAAGTCCTCGCGCGGCACAGGGGCGAGGGGTAGGCGAGTTAGACGACCACGGGGGCCTCTCTCTGTGCCCCCCCCTTCACCCCGCCCGCACGAGCCCAGACGAGCTTGAAAGGAAATTATCAACTGTCAAATGTATCGGTAAACCTAAAATGTACACCAACAGACGAAAATACAAACAATTATTATAATAATAATAATAACTTTCGGCGAACGGTCTGATAGCGAAGAGCCTTGGTCATCACCTTAAAAGGCTCTCGCTAGGTGGTTGGGTCAAGGGTCAGATACAGAAGGCGGTACTCCTGGACACGGCCCGGATGGTCAGAAGGTTCCTCTCTCTGTCGCCCTGACCACCGGCAGCTTAGGCCCCGCCTCGCTGCCGGCGGCACCCTAGGTTAGGTTTTTAAAATGTTTTTATATTACTTTTTATTCGAACATTGTAAAAACCTAACTTAAGATAAAGGACAAATACACATAATAATAATAATATTTATTTCTAAAAAACATCATTTACAAGGTATCTTTCACTGGAACTCTGCTCCCTAAATAGGTAAAAAACTGTGCTATAGGATAAGCAGCGCTCCTCCCCCTAAAAATGCACGATGTTTTAAAGTTTTTTAAGAACAGAATACATACATAATACATTATATATAAAACACATCTAATCTAATGGATGGAGGGATGGATGGATGGATGGATGGATGTTTGTTTGTTACTCAATCACGCCAGAACGGCCCAACGGATCTGGATGAAATTCGGCACACAGATAGAGAAAAGCCTGGAATAGCGCATAGGCTACTTTTTATCCCGGAAAATTGTGTAGTTCCCGCGGGATAGCGATAAACGAATTCTTTGTAGACGAAGTCGCTGGCAACAGCTAGTCTAAATATATAAAAGAAGAAACTGACTGACTGACTGACTGACTGACTGACTGACTGACATATCAGCGCACAGCCCAAACCGCTGGTTCTAGAGATTCCAAATTTGGCACGTAGGTTCCTTATAAGGTCTAGGGGTGCACTAAGAAAGGATTTTTCAAAATTCGACCCCTAAAGGGGTTAAATGGGGGTCCAAAGTTTGTATGGGGAAACAAGATTAGTTAGTCTTTTTTACTCGAAACTTCACAGGAGTATTCCTAACGATAAATGAGTAAACACCTGTTTCAGGTTTTTTGAAAATTCAACCACTAAAAGGGGGATAGAGGGTGACAAAGTCTGAAAATCAATGTGGGTATTATTATTATTATATTATAGTGGGTAGTATTGTTTGTACGGTTTATCGGGTCGCTGATTACGAAAACAACAACACACAATACCTACCTGACACACACACACACACACACACACACATACACAAATTTCCACGGGAACGGGAAAACGGGACTTTTCATTTTACTTGTTGTAGAAAGCTGAAATTCGACATGTACTTAGATTGCTTGGAGAGTGTAGAGAAGCATTTAGAGAGGACTTTCCAAAATTCCCACGGGAACGGGAAATAACGGGATTTTTTGTTTTACTGGTCGTAGGAAGCTGAAATTTGGCATGTAGGTTGCTTGATGAGTGTCGGGAAGCACTAAGAGACAATTTCCTGAAATTCCCACGGGAACGGGAAAAACGGGACTTTTCGTTTTACTGGTTGTAGAAAGCTGAAATTCGACATGTAGGTTGCTTGGGGAGTGTAAAGAAGCATTAAGAGAGGACTTTCCAAAATTCCCACGGGAACGGGAAAAAGAGGGATTTTTCGTTTTACTGGTCGTAGAATGCTGAAACTTGGCATGTAAGTTGCTTAAAGAGTGTAGAGAAGCTATAAGAGATAATTTTCCAAAATTGGAAAACGGGACTTTTCGTTTTACTGGTCGTAGAAAGCTGAAATTTGGCAAGTGGGTTCCTTGGGGAGTGTAGGGAGCATTATGAGAGCATTTCCCGAAATTCTTACGGGAACGAGAAAAAAACGGGATTGAAATACTCCTGGTACATGCGAGCGAAGCCGCGGGCAAAAGCTATTTGTCAATAAATGAGTCTACGCGGACGAAGTCGCGGGAAAAAGCTAGTTTATAATAAATGGAGATATAAATAGACACATACACACATAAAAAGCCAGCTATAAAATTCATGGACAAGATGACAGATAGTGCTCCTTCAACATGGTTTCAAATAAGGGTAAAGATTTAGCGCAGTAGTTATGTAGAGGCCAACTAGGTGGCGCTAGTGTCGCTACAGTTTAAAGTCGGTTATTAAATACCTTTGTTGGTGCCATTAAGAATGAACCATCGGGAGGAGAAGTCCCAGCCTGACTCGGCGGCCGCTTTGAGCTCAGCATACAATTCTTCCCGCTTTTCGTTGCTATCCAGATATCTGAAAACGAACATGGTTTATTTGAATTTTATATCAACTATAGCAACTATAGTCTATTTATTCATACTAGATACTAAATTGACAATTAGAAATGTCAAATTGTGAAATCATCGACAATGTTTGTGGTCTGGATAGAAGAGGTTCGGAATTTATGTGCGAATGTTTGAATTTTACAATACAATACGATACAATAACTCTTTATTGAACACCACATTTACCACGAATTAATTAATAATAAATATTATTTATGAATTATTTATTAATTTTACCACGAGCCGAAAACGGTAAAGGAAAACATCGTGAGGAAACCGGACCAATCCCAATAAGGCTTAGTTACTCTATTGGGTTGGAAGGTCAGATGGCAGTCGCTTCTGTAAAAACTAGTGCCTACGCCAAATCTTGGGATTAGGTTGTCAAAGCGGACCCCATGCTCACTGAGCCGGGGCAAATGCCGCGAAAAACGATAGGAAGATGACTATAAGTAAAGTAACTGAATTAAAAATAAAGCGTTTTTAAACAAAAACAATTATAGTTTAGAAGCTTACCTGGCGATATCTACATCTTCCTTGTAGCTCTCAGGTCTAGGACCTTGCGACATGTCATTGTACCTCAGCATTTTATACCTGAAACGGAATAAATTAATAATCAAAATCAAAGTTTATGAACAAAACAATTACTTTCAATATGTAACTACCAAATAGTTATACAAACGGATAACTCACGTATAAAAAAGTGACGAAGTTAATACTTTTGTTAATAATAAAAATGCCGATGAAAACGAGGGTAGTTGTGCGCCGCTGTCAGCGCGTCGAGTAGCCGCGCGAGCAGAGCGCTGGCGCGTAGCGTTCGTTTCGCTTCCGCCGGGGCGAGCGCTCCAAGAAGGACTACGAACTAGTCCGAAAAAAAGTCGAAGATTATTCGACTTTTATACGTGAGTCATCCGTTTGTTTAACTACAAAACAATTACTGTTAAGACTTATAGCAGTAAAAAAATCATTTCAAAAGAGCTGCCAAAAAGTATGTATGTATGTACGTATGTATAACTCTTTATTGTACATTTTTATTTATTTATTTATAAGCCTTTTTATTCCCAATTCGCTACAATTTCAGTAAGTACATGTTGTTATTGTCGTTTATTTTATTAAATTGTCGCGTAATTCGGCGTGCCTCATGGCATAGGCCTCCTCCGTGTATTGGAGGGTTTGGACTATAGTTTCCACGCGCGCCCAGTGCGAATTGGGAACTTCACAAACACTATTGAATTTCTTCGCAGATGTGCACACATCCTCACGATGTTTTCCTTCACCGAAAAGCTCATGGCAAATTACAAATGTAATTTTCGCACATAAATTCCGAAAAACTCAGACATGCGAGCCCGGGATTTGAACCCACGACTCTCTGCTTGAGAGGCCACAGGTCAAACCACTAGGCTACCACGGCTTTATTTGTACATAAAATACATTAATTTAAAAGTGTTGTAAGAATGTATTGACATTGCACAGATAATCTAAATCTAGCTAGACTATCATGTAGTTAAGAAGCTAGTCTGTTTAGGGTTCTGTAACCAAAGGCTGAAAACGGGACCCTATTACTAGGATTCCACTGTCCATCTGTCTGTCTGTCGCCAGGCTGTATCTCACAAACTGCGATAGACACTTGCAATTTTCATACATGATGGTGTATTTCTGTTGCCGCTATAACAAAACACTAAAAATCTTATTTTTTAGTCCGTTTATGTGTGTTATGTTATTTTTATGTTTGTTTATGTATAAGTTAAGTAGAATTTAAGTATTGTTGTAAATTTACTTTATTCTGAAAAAATGATTTTCTGTCAAGTTTCTTGCGGTGCATTCATCTTGGCAATGATGGTCTTACCGAATGCGCTGGTAACTTCAAAAAAAGACATGTAAACGAGCCCTTGGCGGCATATTTGCAAAATAAACTTTTAGATTTTTGATTTTTGACTTTTTCTTCTTAATCACTAGAACCAGATGAGACAAATATAGTTAATATAGACTCACGTAACGCCATCGTGTTCAACGTCCACCGTGTGGTTGGTCATCCAGTAGTCAAACTCCTTATCCATGGTGTGTATGCGCGGCTGAAGGAACTCTATGTCGTTGGTGTCGTCTAGCACCGCCTTGACCATCGGAATCAGGAGGGGAGGCTGCGATCTAGAACAAAAATACAGAAAAAAACTTAGATAAATAATGCACTCCTCTCATCCACTCAAAGGTTCACTGGAAGAGATCCCTTAAAGGGATAAGTCCGCCTTTGTGCATGTATCTGTGTTTGTCAATTGTACTTAGGTATTTGTCTTATGTGTATTTGCACAATAAAGACTACCTACTTACATACTCGTATTCGGTAAACAAAATTCTAACCTCAAAACGTCTCATTTTTGTTATTTTTTAACTATTTCATCGTAAAAGGAACTGGGGGTAAAATATCAGCAAAATTATATACAAAATATTGCCTCAGGTGTATTTGATAGCATTATCACGCCTCTTTACCACAGGGGTAGGCAGAGACTACTTTGTTCCACTTGCTACGTTCCTGACATACCTTATTCGCTTCATCCACATTCATCAATCTCTTCATACATGCTCGTCGTCGTCGGTTTCGGGTACTCTTGACCTGACCTTTTTCCAAAACGTCCCCAATTTGATCACAGAACGTCCGCCTAAGCCTTCCCCTCCCAACGCACCCATTCACACTCCCCATATAAATCTGTTTATTTAATCTTCTTTCATCCATCCTGTATCATACCTTTTTCCCTCCTATAGTCACTATATCCTCTTTCACACCAGCACGTTCCCTTATCACACTATTCCTTATTCTATTTTACCTCATAACATAATATATCCGGCCCCCATTGGGAATGAAGCCGATCCTATCGACGACGTCCAGGAAATTGGACACCATGCCCTTGGCGGTCATCCTCATTTCCGACAGCAGCAGACCCTTGATGATCCAGTAGGAGTCCCAGTAGTAGAACTCCCGGAATCTGCCGCCTGGAAAAGATACAATACAATACAATACAATACAATACAAATACTCTTTATTGAACACCACAAATCAGTACAAAACAATACAAGTAGGTAACTCATCTGCAATTTTTGCAACTTTTTTCTGCAACTTTTGGTATAAAATTAATAGCGATCACTAGCAGACAACCAGTAAGACAGAGATAAGATAGTAATAAGTTGCTACTATTCTACGTCCGGGATAACTAACTACGCTTTAGGGTGTGACCAAACCGCCGCGTATACGCAGTGACGTGTCGTATGCGTCACGTTTTCTCACCGTTTCATAATGGTTCAAAATATATAATGTGATTTTCTCAGAAAGTGACAAATTAACAGGATTGTTATAAAACAAAGCTAACCTAACCTAAACTAATCTGTAGATTACGATATCAAAAAAGTTCATTTAGTTAATAGTTTGACATAAAATAGCATTATATGTTTTGAACCATTATGTATTTTAACCCATTATACATTTTAAACTTTATGTATTCTGACCCGCGCCCGTCTGGGGTAAGGGCGAAGGCTCATTTAAGCGGTCATCATCATCATCATCATCATCAGCCTGAAGACGTCCACTGTCGAATAAAGGCCTCCCCCTTGGCACACCATAATGAACGACAACTCGCCTCCTGCATCCACCGATTTCCCGCAACTTTCACGATGTCGTCAGTCCACCTAGTGGGAGGCTTGCCAACACTGCGGCACTGTTTTAAGCGGTCGGTCTGTAGTAATACGAGCTTCCTCACCAGGCACTATCACAGGATGCTTGACATATATGATGGAGTACAGGTCCTGGTTCATCTCCACGTCTTTGGTCATCTTCCTGCCGAGCTGCAGCCAGAGCCGGTTCAGCTCAGACGCCCACGCCAGGAGCTGGGGGTCCTGGATCAGCTTAAGGAAACCTGGAACACGACGCACCAAGCATGAGGCTTTTCATCTTTGCCGAAGTTAACAACGTTATATACTCACGAAACGGGTCACTTTTCCGAGATAAAAATTACTCTATTTCCTTTCCAGGATCTCAAACTATCTTTATGCCAAATTTTAACACTATCGGTTGAGTACATCAAGCGTTAAATCGTACCTAACAAACAAACCCACATTCGCATTTATAATCTTAGTATTCTTTTCATATGGTAATTTATATATTCATTAAAGACTTTTCAACGTTTACAAGCAATAAACATGACATTATATAATTTATAAAACACTATGCAGTCACGTAGCTACATAGCGTGACATTTTATATTCGCTACACATCGATGAACATTGTCTAATCATAACTTGGCAACGTAACTTTGTACATACATACATATTTTAAATTGCAATAGACTATTAAAATACTGATGTTCCGAGTTCGATCCCCGGTCGGAACAGGTATTATAATAGCATGATTCCGATGATTAATGGACTGACTCGCCACTTGGTTTTGCGGATACTATAGTCTTTTAGGTAGGCCTTTATTTTGTGTCAACGAGGACATACAAGTGCCGTCATACTGAGCCTCTAGTGTATGTTTCTGACACGAAAAACGTATCGAACGCGTTCGCGTCAAACGTCTTAATTACTATGGGAAAATTGACAGCGCCGCTAGCGGGACAAAACGGCAAACAGTTCTCATAGTATTGTACAGTTTAATGCAAACGTGATCGAGGCGTATTTTTCTATAGAAAACTTACACTAAGCTTACTGTTTGACCTACGGTTAGACACTATAAAGTCGCTGTCGATTGAAATTGCAAACAATGTAAATAAACCATTTAATGAAATATCCATATTCTATCACTTGTTTATTGTTTTAATGGTTTAGGACAGAGGTTCCCAAACTCTTTTGTTCCATAGACCACTTTCAAAATTTTGCTGGATCCGGTGGACCCCCTGCTACATTACCACTAATTTCTAAATCTAAACTAAATCTCGAAAAAAAAATTAAGATTAGCTCTATAATCAATGGAAACTTGCGTTGTTGCTGAGTTTCAACGATAAATTAACAGTTTTCGAAAAAATTGGTTAGAATTGATTGCTTGATAGGGTTAATTATTTGAAAATTAAGTCGACTAAACAAATTTTCAATTAAATTATATTTTTGTACTGCGAGTGACTCCATCCTACTTTACTTTCTGAAATCTACAATGACTCACAGCTCAAGAACCAATCAATTCTCACAAATTTTATTCAATTTTCATGCACCCCCGCTTGCGATTGTGGACCCCCATTTTTGGTCACGCCCAACGTAGACCCCCGTCGAGTCTTCCGTGGACCCCTGGGGGTCCACCTGGACCACTTTGGGAACTACTGGTTTAGGATAATGTTGTCGTAAGTATTGATTAAATAACACACGGATCTAGCAGTATTCGATGAGGGAAAATGGTAATTAAAAACATTTTAAATACCAGGTTTGTTTAACATTGTTTGCAATTTAAATTGACAGTGACTTTAGGTACTTTTAGTAGCCCCCCCCCCCCTGATTGACTGGCGGCGCCCTTGAGATGATGCAAGACTTACCAGGATCTTCCTTCCAGTCATCGGGCGTCCACTTCTCGAACTCTGAGCCCTCGGGATCGAAGTTTTCAGTCACAAACTTCATGATGTCAGCCTTTGTCGGGTGGGATCTCGTTCTGCAATACATTATCGTCAGATTTAACAAGCTTTAAAGTGTATGGTTTTAGAATTTTGACGGTGGAGGCGTTTTACACCTCCACTGAACTTATATTTTTTTTTAAATATATATTTTGATTTCCCTTGACCAGTAGAAACGTCTCTAACAGCCTTATTCATAAAAAGTTAGAGGCTCGCTATAAGCTCGCTATAGGACCGATGCAAAAAAACATGATTCATAAACGTCAATTAGCGCTAATCAGTTCTTCAAGGGTCTGTTAAATAGTCCGAAAGTTAGCGGACTGTAGACCCTCCTTTATCTCTTTGCTAACTCACAAAATGGCCGCCACAAATATGAACAGCTGATTTTGGGAAGAGCAAAACCATACACAAGACAGTTTTTTTTGTTTTAAGTTTTTATCCCCTCCGGGAAAGGTAAAGGAAACTAGATCCACACTGCCTAGTCTGTCGTGTTAATTCGCTGGTTTCCCGCTAATTCGCTGCCACTGCTGACAATTTTTTTTTTATTCACTAAAAGACCATTTTTGGTCTATGATTTGTCAAGGTGACAACATAACGCGTCTAATCCATATATCAACAGCTCATTAGCTAACAGACTGCTAGCAAGCGTTTATGAATCATACTTTTTAACAACTGTCAAATAAGCTTAATCAGTCTGCTAACTAATGGACTGATCAAAGCTCAATTAAGGATTTTTTATGAATAAGGCTGTAAGACTTTATAGTACATTACTGCAGAGGCCGTGAAGTAAGGGATTGCAGGACGAGATTGGGGTACACGGCCGAGTCGTAGACGAGGCCGGATACAGCGAGTCCTGCAATCCCTGTTTCCGGCCGAGGATTGTATAGTGCTTTTCTCAAGCAATGCGAGGAAATCAAGTAAAAATTGTTTAATTAGCCGCATTTTTAATTTTTGAAACATGCCGTTTGAACAAACTATTGCTCGCGCCATGTTCCCCGCACACCCGCCCCGCGCCGCCGCACCGCGCCGAGCGCACCCGACGACCGCGCCACATTACTTCTTGGCCTAGGCCGTAAATGTGAAACTTCTTGGCTTCATTTCGACCGCACCATATTACTTCTTGGCCTAGGCCGTAAATGTGAAACTTCTTGGCTTCATTTCGCGACATTAACGCGTACATTTCCGAGCATGCTTGAGAAAATGAAATTTAATGTACTACTTGGGGACCTTATACGTCCCCAAAATAGTTATTGTAAATTCCTTGCATAATCTAATGAATATTAAGAAATATTTAATTATTGTATGCGTTTCGAAAAAATTACTTTCTGAAAAGTTTCTTGCGGTGTTCTCCTGGCTCTGACGAAAAAATAGGGGATGCTATTTATTGATATTATACACTTACTGATTCATCATCTTCTGGAACTCGTACATGGTGTTTTCAGCGGAGACCTTGATCTTCATGTCCACGAAGGTCTTTGAATCCGTGTAGAGCCCAGCCATCTGCACTGTGTCCAACAATGGGCCGTGGCAGTATATTAAACTGGAACCAACACACATTTCTGATTAATCACCTGATTTTAATGTGACTTAGTATTTTTAGCGTGACACATTATTTTGACAAAAGCTACATTGTTGCTAATGGAACCACATAGGAAGAGTTTGCTTGACGGGCATTCGAAAGTTGACCACAGAAAGGGTAACAGTGTTAATTTGTGATTGAAGTACCTAACTTCAATTATATCTACTGAAGATATACAACAGATGCTAGTTTTACTGTTCCTCCTAATACGGTATGGTCTTAACAGTATCTTCTACATCTACTACTTTGCTATCTCCTCAATATAGTGAAGTGAAGTAGTGGAAAACAGGTACACTCTCCTCTCCTCTCCTCCATTCTCTCTTGTTCTTTGTTTCTGTATTGTTTTGTACTGATTTGTGGTGTTTAATAAAGAGGGTCCGTCCCACGAGATATAACTACAAAATATCTAATTTCATAATAATAAAGTTCACAAGATATAATGAACGTTAGCTATAACAGCAAAAAGTATATTTTTTTAACATATAAGGCTTAAATTATATAACGTTATTTTTATATAACTTCAATTTGTATAAGATTTATATGGACTAATTTCTTTTGACATAATAAACATTTAACCTACTGAAACTGCTGCAAGACATTGTTGCTGGACAACATTGTTTAATTTAGAAAAACATAGAATGTACCTAATGTTGCGGCTAGCAACCCATCACTATTTTTATTCCCCTTTCCACCTATACGTCCACAATCATGCTAAACTTTGCCTTTAGGTCTCGTTGCCTTAGGCTCTGTCTACACCGTAAGGGATAAAGGCGTGATTTATGTATGTATGGTATTAATGGTATGTATGATCACGCGAACTCGATTGATGCGGTTCGTCTCGAAACTAACATTAAACACTAAGCATGTATTGTCATAATTCCATCACAAACCGCCTTTGATATTGTAGACATATACCACAGCTCACATCCTAATATACATCTTATCCTCATCAACACAAGGTACAAATTAGCGACTTGAGACCCAAAGAACTGTTTACTTTCCCAAGCTTGTATATCTCTGCGTTTACAGGAAAATTTCAACTTTATCTTTGATAGAATAAGGTAGCGATTTACTGTAGGGTTGTTTGGGATACGAGGTCGCTAAAGTAAACTGGAACTTGAGTACTGGATATAAGTGGATATAACCGGTTTGGCTTACCACCTGGTATTGATATCGTCTGGCAAACGTCTTGATACATACATACATCAAGTCTTTAACCTATACGGGGTAGATAGAACTTAGGTTCTACCTAGGTGTTACCTTAGGGTAACAAGACCTAGGCCACGTTTAATACTATGGGCGTATAGATGGTAAAGGGAATCAAAGCAGTGATGGGTTGCTTTGCTAGCCGATCGCCTACAACATGATATCTACCTGAGCGTTTTCCAAAAAAAATCCACATGTACATTTTTTCCAAAATTTAAATATTTTGGGTTTATCTTATTAAGAATCGTTTACCCTATCGATTCTCATACAAGAATTCATTCGTCATTTTTTTAATATACCTACGTATTTATGGTAATTCTGGAAAAAATGATCATGTGGACTTTTTTTGGAAAACGCCCACCTACGATTTTCGCCGATTCCCCCGATTGGCTTTTACCATTTGCGTGTGGGCAGAGAAGCAACTGGTTCTATTCTATGCTTTTCTTTGCTCCCAGACTAGCATGGCAGCACATAGATGGAGCGATGATATTCGTGAGGCAGCGCCCAGGTAGGAGAGCTGAAGATTAAGTCCAGTGGCCAGCCAAGGGAGAGGCCTATGGCCAGCAGTGGACAGTGGACTGACACGGGATGATGATGATGACATATCGCAACATACGTAATGTTTCCGTACGACGCAATGAGGTTTCGAATTAAACTGCGAAGAATGACATAGCAACGAGTGACAAGATATTACTTGCGCATAATATGACCAGCAGGCTTATTGTCTAAGTCACTCGTAATCGCCATCGTGTTCATTTTGACAGTTCGTGTATGGGCAATTCTCAATTGGCATCGGAATCAGCTAGCTGTCACATTCATACAAGAACTGTCAAAATGAACACGATGGCGATTGCGAGCGAGTTAGACAATAAGCCTACTGCTTGCCTTTTTTGTAAACTATTCCTTTATGTAAGGTCAATGTGGGTAAGACCGTCTACAAGGCAAGTCCGTCAACACGTTATAACTTTTGAATTTGAAAGCGTTTCCCGCTTTAGCGTCCAGTAGATAAAACAGTTTGTCGCGCTAGTTCCGGCACTTTAATTTAGATGACGCTGTGACAATAAACTTCAGAGAAATCCGCCTAAACAAGTCATCACGTGTATGGAACTCGAAGTGATAGTGCGACGGTCTCTGCTAATATTTTTTTTAAAAATAGTTGGTGACTAGATTTTGCGCCAGAAAGTAACTACAAATGTAATACAAGAACCGGCCATCTTTCTTCTGTATTAAAATTATCAGAAATTGGCTTAGTTTTGTAATTATACGTTCTATCATTTATCACATTAAAATTTCGTTAAGTTGGAAAGTCCGTCTACCATGTTACAAGGCAAGACCGTCATATGCCGGACTTCCCTGAAATCAGAGGTTACCAACTGTTTTTACGACTTCAATTATTATTACGATTTCATAAGGTAAAATTTCATAGATAAATCCTTTCAACATTGCACAAACTAAGCAAATCTTGCGCTATCAGTGCTAGGTGACGACATTATACATATTATACAAATTACTATTGATATTTTATTTGGGAAACCTAAAAAATAAGTAAGTACGTATAGTATAATTATTTGCCAAAAAAGGTTTACCACCCCATTTACGTAATATACTTGCCTTTGAATTCGAAAAATTGTGTTTATTTCGAATCTAAACCTTATTTTAACAAGTTGAAAGTACACTTTTCATCGTCTTGTTTCATTTTTTTTAGGATTCGAATACGAACATATAAGCACCCATAGTTTGGCTGATAACATTACTAGACGGACTTACCTTAAACTACACGGGAAGTCCGTCTACTCGCCGAAGTTTTAAAAATACTATTTTTTCTGCTCAATTTGTGATTAAAATTATCTGTCACTATAGCTCAACTATTATTTATGAAATTTTTCATCTTATGCGATTACAAGCGGTAACGTAGGTGAATAATTAACGCAGCTAGATCACTCCGAAGTAAAAAAAAAATGAAGTATGCCGGTCTTCCCCACATTGACCTTACCAGGTTCGTCCGGATCGCTACCACCATCTTACTCGCTAATCCTGCCGCTAAGCAGCAGTGCTTGCACTGCTGTGTTCCGGTGTGGAGAGTAAGACAGCCGGGGAAATTACGGGCACAAGAGGCATTTCATCTTAGCCCTCTAGGTTGGCAACGCATCTGCAATCCCTCCGGGGTTGTGGGTGTCTATGGGCAGTGGTGATCGCTTACCATCAGGTGACCCACTTGCTCGTTTGCCTTCCTATTCACATAAAAAAAAGGTTAGCAGGAAGAGATCCCTTCTTAGAGTTAAGTTCGCCTTTGTACTATTTTCTGTGTTCTTCTGTATTTTTAAATCTGTATGTGCAACAAAGACTACTTTCGTATTGAAACCATAGAATCTTGGCATAGATTATTCAAGTTTGTAATGTAACATTTTTGTCCGTTTCGCGCAGTCGTTGACCTGCGCACGCGCCGGTATGGTGACTATCACGAGCACGTGGAGGCTTCTACACGTGTTGACAAAAAATTAAGCTTTGCTGGCAATCTAAGCTTCTAAGGCAGGACTCCGAACCAGAGGGGCGGCGTAGAGAAATGTCAGGGGGGGTATTCGATTCCTAAGTTTTGGGTTTTTACCATCTGCGCGGGCAGAGAAGCAAATTGTACATTCTATGTTATTTCTTTGCTCCCAGACCAGAAAGGAAATTTGAAGGAAAATATGAATTTATCTACATAATTATATACGAGGGAATGCCCGAAAATCTTAGGAATTATGTTATAGGCGATGCGGCTAGCAACTAGCATTGAAAATTGCGGAAAAAATCAACTGATTTTTTCGGATATTTATGAAATTTTCGTTTTTTTTTCGGAAAAATTTAAGTGGAAAATTTCATGGCTTTTTTCCGTAAAAATCGGAAAAATCAAGGCGTTTGGAAAGAAACTGGATTTTTTCCGGAAATTTTCAACGCCACAATCATGCTAAACGTGGCCTTTTAGGTCTTGTTACCATAGGCTCTGTCTACCCCGTAATGGATAAAGACGTGATTTATGTATGTATGTTTAGCCGTTGCCTAGTTTCCAATGTAACAGCTAGATTCAGTATAACACACGTAACGCGTCGACTTTTCTGCACACAAGAGTCACATTCACGGTAGTCAGCAGACAAGGTCGTAGCCACCGTACTTCCGGCTACTTACATAGTATATGTATGTGCGGTTCCCGTTTTGAGATTATTATGTGCAGACGACAGTAACGTTAGTAACGTTTGACACGAGACATTACAGAAAATCCTACTAATATTATAAATGCGAAAGTTGTGACGATGTGAGTGATTGTGTATGTTTGTTCCTTCTTCACGCTGAAACGACTAGACGGATTTGGAGAAAATTTGTAACGAAGATAGCTGGTAACCTAGATTAAAACATAGGCTACTTTTTATCTCGGAAAATTGCAAAGTTCCCGCGGCATAGTGATTAAAATGTCAATCGCTAATTCTACGCAGACGAAGTCGCGGGCAGAAGCTAGTATACCATAAACAGAGTATCTGGTCGAGAATTATCGAAAATTCAGTCGAGAATAGTAGAGAGAAGTAAGTAAATGCTTTATGGTACAAATATAAAGAGACAAAAACAAATCACAAAAAAATATTAAATATATACACGAAGGCGAACATATCCCTATAAGGGATCTCTATCAGTTCACCTTTGAGTAGATGAGAGGGGCATTAAGCGAAGGACCGACAAAAGAGTGAGTTGCCAGAAACCTTGATTACACAAATTAGGTATACCTATAAGGTTCCCTATTATTATTATGGAATACTGAACTCGCCATCAACATTAACAACAGTAGGCTTATTGTCTAACTCGCTCGCAATCGCCATCGTGTTCATTTTGACATCGGAACCAGCTAGCTGTCACATTCATACAAGAACTGTCAAAGTGAACACGATGCCCATTGCGAGCGAATTAGACAATAAGCCTACAGGTGACCCACATGCTCGTCTGCCTTTCTTGTCGTATAAAAAAAAATCAGCAGGAGGTTGGGCTTAGTTTATTTGAGCATTTCTGTTCTGGAGTGTGCCCTGGCCTGTATAAAACAAACGTGACACACTAAGTCTTATTACAAGAAAAAAAAACGACTTACCTATCACAGGTCGGGGGTAAATTACTTCTATCAGCCATCACCGCCGCCACCATCACTGACACAATCCAGATCATCATCATCATCAATAGTAATGGCACTTTCACTTACACTAATATCACTAATATTGAAGGAACTAAAATACTTATCCCTATATAACTTTAAAAGTATTTTGGTTGAGTTAAAGTTTTGGCTTTACGTGTTCAGGTATGTGTTTGTGACTTTGAATGTTTTCCTTCTGAATAGTGCGCTGGGCATTTTTGATGGTATGGACGCGAGGGAGCTTAGCAGCTAACACTTGGCATGACTGTGGTATCTGGAAAGAAAGAAAAAGGCAATTAATAAACTAATCTTGTTTAAAAATAAACTGGCGATGAATTACGAAGAAAAACTGGCTATGTTTTTGTTATTTAAAATATTTCTAATGCAGATCATATTGAGGATGTATTAACAGTAAACAATACAGCTCTAGTAGACACAATGTTAAATATAGACAGTTCCGAATTGAATCAAGAGTATTTTTGTGTCTTAAACACCCCGCCACCTGTCACCTGTCAGTTATTAAAACCAGTGGATGATAATACAAACAGAACTGAAAGATTATGTAACGAGTAGCGTAATAAAAGATCTTGTTGGAATTGACGATGAAATAAATAGTAGCATCCCGTACATTATCTCATTAATTACATATCCACCGTCAAGATAATTGTCATCATGTCAGAATAAATTCAAAATGATTACAAGTCTAAACGTGATGATAATTTGATAGTTTTAAGCATTCGCAATTTTCATTTTTACAAAACAAATCTCAATCACTAGATACACAAAATACCGTAATTGTAACAGGTAAATCGTAAATAGATCACATAATTAGAACAGATATCACAAACGGAGACGAAATCACAACACACCTAGCTGATAGTATCGAAGAATCTAAACGTAGATAATCCGGATCAATCGATATGAACAGTCGCGATGTGGCGACGAGTGAGAACGTTGATTGCAAACTGACACTAGACCCGGCGGACACATTGGTAAACGAGCCGTGCAAGTCATAAGACACTTAATAAAGGAACTATGAACTATTTCGTAGTCTGGTTACGATCAGTTACACTATTTGAAAAAATTGGTTGCCTGTAAAGTCGGTATACGGGCGAAAGTTTTACGTGACAACGACTTTGAGTGGCCTTTCACTTTTTATGTCTGTCTCTCTCGCTCTTAGGCGGGCTAACCATGCCCGAGTGGAAGGGACGCGTGCCTCTCACTCGCTCTCATTGTGAGCGCATAACGTGAGCGGAGCGTAACGCAGTTTCTTGAAGTGTCACCCGGCAAACCAATTTATAAGACGTTGTCACGTCAAAAAAAAAGATCATACCGTCCTAACTATCATACCATCCGGATTTCAATTCATTCGAAAGCATTACCAAAGCATTTGGTACAAGGATATTCAAGAAAACAGTAGAACTGTGCGTATTATTTCTTGATATATTTTTAAACCACTAATAAAGACTACACGGTCACTGACCGAACTTCAGTACTCAAGGTATGCCAGAGGACACCCGAAAATAGACTTGGTTTCAATGTTAGGTTGTTCCTAGGGCTTGCACTCCGAGATTCCGGAATCTCGTAATTCCGGAATTTCGGACGATTTTGAACGATATTTCAATTCCGGAATTGATCAGCTCAATATCGATAATTCCGATATTGATAAATTTGGGACATTTGACAAAGAAACTAGGTATTGGCATTGTTAATTTTTTAAACTGTGCTTTTAACACCTTCATTTGATAAAATGGACTATTTCAAGCACCTAATTTTAATATTACCTATGCATTTACGTAGCTTTGTTTATTAATTAAATGTTTTCGCTGTTTGATAATTTGTTAATTTTGGCACGATCCCAATCGCCTTTTCAGCAATAAAAAAACAGTTTTGTCTATGATTTTCTCTATAGATCAATAAGTACATCACATTTTTCCCGACTCCTACTTACATTATAGCGGTCTTCTCAACAATACATCGTGTAAACATTGGTGTAAACTTTGAATTATTCCATATTAGCTTGCGTACACTATTCATTCCGCAAATCTTCTCTGATTTTCACAATGATTTTGTTGGGGCTATTGTTCGAGTCATTGTTGCATCATTTTCATCCCGGCACAACAGTTTTATACTGTGAATTTGTTTTTATTTCTAACATTTGTAGATTAAGTAGGTAGGCATGTAAGTTACTTATGATGTAGATGTGACAATGACAGCTGACAGTTACCGTAGCTAAACTTTTTTATTTCGTTTTTGTGGCAAACATTTAAGGCCCGATTCTGCCAAAAAACGGGGTCGTTCGGTCAAACAAGGGGCAAAAGTGCTTTTACAAAAATATCTGCAATCATAAAGTATTTTTGAAATAGGACAAGACAAATCGGATAGTTGATTGTTTTCCTCCAAATGGTTTTCGAATTATAGCATACTAAAAAAATGAACAATGCCAATTCGTAAAATTAGCAACGCCGCGCAATATGATGTATTCGTTGCCACGCGACGCTAGGTCTCATTCGAGTCTTACCTGCTCACCACGATTCATGTATATTTTTTTAACAGAAGTCCAAAGGCTAATTATTAATTAGTAATTAAGCAAACATTATTAAAAGACTGATTTTAAAACGAAAACGGCATGTTATTAAAAAAAAAACTGCACCTTAATTGAAAGAAAACAAAAAAGACCAATTCCGGTACCAGTTCCGGAATTCCGATATTGGGTAAAATTTCCGATATTCAGTTCCGGAACTGAAAACCTTCCGATATTGCAAGCCCTAGTTGTTCCCAGAACTCAAGTTGAAATACGAACGATCGTGTGATTCGTGTGCCAACAGGGGTCTACGTTTTATAGCGTCTCTCTAATCTCTCTTACTCTCCTATTGCTGGTAGTTTCAAAAAAGACATGTAAAAGAGCCATTGGCGGCATATTTGCAAAACGACCTACATACCTTGCCTTGCCTGTTTCTACTTCAAATGCAATGCCATCTACCGCATCCACCGTTCCTATTTACCGATGTTCACTTTATTATTGTTATGGCACTCCAGGTCTACACTTTATTATGTCTTAATACTATGTTCAACTATGTGACTGTTTGTTGCCTAAATAAATTTAAAAAAAAAAGAATTTTTGGTTATGATTTGGTGTTTAAGGAGATTCCTCTGTTTTTTTGCTTAACATAAATCGCTGCGTCTTACGTTTTATGTCAGCCCTAATTACATGCGGGACAATACAATGGCGAAGTGAGGCAACCGGCGGTCGGATGACAATTGCGGCAGGTACCTTGTGTGTATGTATACTTGCTATACATCATACGATACTTCCAGCTGACCGTGGCTTGGTCACACACATTTTCTAGGCAGCGTAACATTAGCCTACCTGGCCCTTATTTTACCAACTCGATTTTGTAATGTAAACAGAATAAAATTGTCACTTGTCTGGACAATTGTCGCTTTGGTGACTATTTCGGATAAATTTCAAAACACGGAGTATTTTCATAATCCATGTATAAGCAGGAAATCTAGACCCCAAACTAGGCAGAGCCTGTATCTTGGTATGGTAAATGGGACAATACATTCGCTTAGATAAATGGTCTTCGTCGTAAGTTAACTACCTATTTCAAGCTTTAAGTTGCCTTTTGGAAAAATAGTGTGTTGTTATCACCTTGCCTTCTACACCGCAGTGCTGCATTCCGGAATTCATTAGTTGGAAATAGCGAGCGCTGCCCACTCCCGCATGAGGTCTCTTAGTCGCCTTTTACCCCAGTAAGAGTTGGGTCCGTCCTATTATAAAACCAGGCACTTGCTTGTTCTATTAATAGTTATGAAGTTGATGTCACGCCGTATTGAGATGAGATATAACTAACCATATAGGTAACTTGCATAATAAACAATTTGATTGGTCGTTTATAACAATAAAGAGGGAGACGATATTGAGTCAACAAGAAGTTTGACTTCTGACTTGTAAAAATTAACAAACTTGGTGTACAAATGTTTAGATAAGTAATTATTGTAGCTAAAAACTGCTTACGACTTTTTTGAATTTCGCATCGGATTAGGAGGAAAGAGGACATAATATTACGAATTTTGTACACAGCGGACACAGCCCAACTGGAAATGCTAATTGCTAATGTACAAGACATGCGACTGCATCGAACATAGCTTGAGGCACGTCCAAACTAGGGTTTTTGATTACGTAACTGTTGCACGGTAAGATTGCAGCTTGCAGTTGAGTATGGCTTCAGACGCAAACCAACGTGATGCCAATTGCAGAAATGGCAATCACAACAAAAACAAAAGACAGTCGGCGTGACGTCCCCTCACCCCGGTGCGTCATTGAGCCAATTGGCCAATCCGCTAAATTGCAATTGACACGGTCGGGAACAAGCCGGATGGCAATGACGCCTACCGTATGATTAGTACGGTGATGGGTGCGACGATCTGTGATTAGCTCTGGAAGTTTCGGGACAGTTGGAGTAAGCAGGCAGAACAGACGAACAAAAAACATTTACGTTGCTACTCCGCTACTCGAACTTACGAGAACTTAGAAGTAAAAGATTACGGGAAGGTGCATAGCGATTTCGACGGTACAGCAAAAATAAATCAAAATCAACGACTTATTTTTACGATACAAGTGATACAACCTCGTGATCTGAATGAATCGCCACACAAACATCTGACGAGATCAATCAGTATCTTCCACTACTATTGGCTAAGATTCAACTATGTCAACACATGATCACACTGCAAGTTTTGTAGATGGTGAATAAGAATGAGATGAGCCTATAAATTAAGTTTCTCTTTATGAAGAGGAACATCTTCAGATGGACCACTACAAAATAACGCCGGATTCACTAAAATACGAACACCTTCACCTTGTGGTTTGGTGGCAGTGTTAGGCAACACGATCTAAGATCTGATTTTTTATAAGTAATAATTGGCTGATGAGTTCATATACTTTGAAAAGAACTTGTTTTTATGATCATGGAAAAAAGCAAAGGTCTGGAAATAAGCGGTTTAGGAAGATTCTGAGTCAACACACGCGGAAATAAGTGCGAATATCCGTTGCATGATATACGGCCGCACAATTGACATTTGTAGCTATATCAATTGAAAGATTGGTGTTGACCTTGGTCCAGCCGAATGGCTGTTTGGAGGATCGGTGATTCAAAGGTTTCGATGGACTTCTTTCATCGCTTAATTATGTAGGTATAAGCCACTTAATTTAACAACTGACTAATCTACCTGTGTATTGTAATGTGATTGTCTTTATGGGATCTAGTCAATAGCAACCATTAAAAATCCAGGTGCGGAAACTAGTCCGTAAATTACTTTAAACTGCATTGAAAGGTGACGTGGAATGATGATGTTGATGAGGAGATAAGTACCCAGAATGAAAGAGCTTGCATTCTTGATTTTCTAAAACAGTAATTACAATTTTATCAATTTCAACTGTCACAACTTTTTATGCAGCTTACAATTGTTTCCAACAAAATATACATGTAAAGTGTCATTCTATGGAACTTGCTAACTATGTAAATAAACTGCCTTATTGAAATTGTCTCTGAATGCTGAATTTACTATACTTGTGATGTTTCTTTACATAGGTTTACGTAGGTAGCAAGTTCCATAGAATGACACTTTAGATTGAACTATTTTTTATTTAATAAAATGGGGTGGTAAACGAGAAAATGGGTTATCTGATAGTAAAGATAAGAATTACACTTGCGTAGCCAGCTTAAAGGGGCTCATATAACTCATGGGCCAGTAATTTCACCAGCTGTCATACTTTCCACGCCGAAATAACGCGGGGCAAACACTGCTTCGGACGCAGAATTAGCGAGTAAGATGGTGGTAGCAATCCGAAGGGACTGAAAAACATCCCTATCACATAAAACTAAAACACAACACGGAAATAGAAGCAACATGACATTTTCGGAACATAATTTAATCAAACTGCAGCCAACACATGACTGTAGACATAAACAAAAAACAAACATAGCTATAATAATAGCACATTATCATTTCCATCACTCGTCAATCATCATTCATTTCTATTAACAAGACAAACGTCACAAGCACATGTCGATGACGTCACAGCCACGTGAGAGCCCCTCCCACATTGAAATGTGACTTGTTATGGTGTCCGTGAGTGCACTCACGTAACGGGCAAGTCTCCAAGTATAGGAGGGCATTGGGAGTCATTGGTCACACCCTCCAAACGACACAGCTCATGAGGTAAACCGCAGTTAAATCTGAAAATACTCGCGTCTATTACGAGTATTAATAAACAGGTAAACTTTGTTAGAACCTTTCAAGCAGAGGGTCGTGGAACGTGGTTTCAAATTCCAGGCATTTGTCACATCACATCACATTCAGATCCGTTGCGTAGTGAAATGAATGAAATAATAACTGACGGAGTTCTGAGGTAACAAACATATACAACCGAATTGAGAACCTCCTTTTTTTTGAGGTCGTTTACAAATAGAAAAGTGATTAAAAAATATCTTGCAAACTCCATGAAGAAACACCCAAGGTAATTTCCCGTACCTAATCAATCGAGAATCCGTAATCGCCGCTTCTGATTCGTTGACACGAACAAGCTTATTGTCAATGCTAACCTAATCTTATCTAGTTTTACATTGACTTTGGAAAAGAGGGCGTGTGTTACTTGGAATTCGAAGTCGAGTCACGACAATTTACGATAGGAGTTTTTCAACTTTATAGATGAACGAAAATACTATAAGCGTAAATTAGGGTCCACAAGTTGAGAAAAGTTTATTGAATCAGGCGTACTTTACGGAGGACTTCAGTGAATAATAAAACACTTCGCCTTGCTACTCCGCTAGGTACCACATAAGCAAAAGAATTGTGGGGTTTGTATATGTTTCATCTATGTCAATCGCTCAAAAGTTAACTGGAAGAAATCCTTTTTAGGGATAACTTCGCCTTTGTGCATTTTTGTTTTCCTGTATTCATCTTTTTCATGTGTTTTATGTACAATAAAGAGTTATACATATATACATACATGTTTCTGTGGAAGCAGAGGAACGTGGGTTTGCTTTGCATGTAAACAGACATATATTTCACACAGGCTTGGCTGTCTTACACGTGTGCTAGCGGAATAGCAAGTTATAGTGTTTCTGTTCATTGGGAACTAACGGTGTTTTAACGATTTCTGCAGTGAAAATCTTAAAATATAGCAATTAAGTTGGTGTGTACAAAATACTTGCGTAAGGTGTGCTCAGTATAGTGGGCATTGGCAGGTTGCCGTGCCAGTGATCTTCCGTGACGGTCATTTGTCTTCGCTAAAAGCGGAACAAATGGAGACGGGAATGGAGTACACATTTACGTAAACCGCGCTGTAAGTAATGTTCTTATAGTTGGCCAAGTGATTCCTCTATCGAAGGCAGGCCGAAGGTTCAACGTCGTTAGTACGGTTTTAAAGCACAAAGACTTCCAATTTCCACTTTAAACAGTCGTCGAAATAAATAAATGAAATACCACCGTCAATATCAAATAGGAAAGGCTAGTATTTTACACAAAGTAATTTGCAAATCAAAGCAGAATTCCGAGCAAGGTTAAATAAAAACCACAGAAAGGAAAGAAACTTTTGACAAAACTGGACGTTATGTCTATGCTTTACAAACCATGGTAGGTATTTGAAATAGTTTTGTTCGTTAAAAATGACCTTGTCAAATCACTCTTACTGAACAAGGTTGTGTATTTGCATACTCTACTCTCGTTTTGATTTTGTGCAAAAGGTTTGCCAATGAACAAGAAGAGTTCTGAACAATCGCTCGGCGAAGCCGTTTTTCCGCAGATCATTTGTAGTGCAAACAAAAACGTCACCAGAATTCAACGCACCGTAAAACGGGGTGAGAAGAGTTTGCGAGGGAAGGGATAACAAATACTTTGGTGAACTGGGATTTGCCTATATTTTAGTGTTTGGTGTTTATTGTTTAAACTATGAAACTAAACGACAGGTAATCATTATTAAACTAAAATTCATACCGCCTGAACATTTTTTATCTAAGTATAAAAATCAACTTGCCACACGAAAATATTTTTTCAATACATTTGCTCGAAAAATTCACTTTCAAAGGATGTACACATGGCTCGTAAGTTAATTTTACCGCACTAGTGCGATTTTTTTACAGTTTTTTTTAAATTCTCCATTTTAAAAGTTTACAAGCAAAGAGTATTAAATGACAAAAATAAAAAATATCGACTTATACGCAGAAGAATGAATAAATATACAAAACTAAGTAATGAATTTGCAAAATTTATTGTAATTAGTATAAACTGTAATTTAATTACCTCAGATTTTAATGATTTCCACCTTTTATTTATTCGAAAAAATCGCAGTGGCTGAACGCGTCGAACCTTTGCCTGATAATTTTAGTTAACCTAATTAAAAACAAAACTTACGCATGCGCATTACGGTACACCGCCGCGCCATTTTTGTAAAACTTTGCGTTGTTTTGTGTTGTTGATTATAGTGTACAAAAACCAAACAAAATGAGTTCTTCAAGTGATATGAAGTCAACAATAACATGGAATTAACTCCGCCCGATATTTTAAGTAAGGCGCAAATCGCGCAAAATAGTCTTTTGCCATCAAAATCTCGGGAAAGGTATTTATTCTTCAACTTTGTGTTATTAATTGCCTATTTTCTCACAAATGTATTGAAAAACGTCGTATGATACACGGTTGGCAAGGTTTTACAAACTCGTGACGATGAAAACCCTCGCCTTACGGCTCGGGTTTGTCAACTGGTCAGCTCGTTTGTAAAACCTTACTTACCAACCTTGTATCACAAATAACTATTACGGCACTAAAACAAAGGCAAGCAGACAAAAGTCCTCTTTCAATAAATAATAGCATAACTTGTACCAGTTTTACAGCTACTAGCCAAAGCTGTTACATAAATGTAAATGTGATGATGATGGGTAGTAGAGGCGTGTTGAAAAATATGAGTTTTTTTTGTTTTCTTGGCAACTCTTCATTATAGTTTCTGCATATTTCCAGGTGTTACTATAACTATTCTTCTTAGTTCACAAGTTAAATGAGGTCAAAATATAATATCTTTCCGTGTTAACAATACCATAAGGTCGTTGGCTTAGCACTCTCTTAGTAGACAATGACCAGACGAGCAATTGTTTTCCAACTGACGTTTCGCAAGTCTACTGAACTACTGAATTTGTCGATAACTCTTAGAGTAACTATATAAAAAATATAAAGATTATCGCTATGCCTGTAAGATTTGAAGAGTTCCTTCGGTTTCTCCAAGATCTCGTCATCAGATCCTGATTTAGTGACTGTACTTACACGTATGAGTCACACGAAAGAGTCTTCTCGGTGCGTTTACCGTCGGCTATCTTTTACCTGGTGAGTGGATGGTCACGATTTTAAACTATAACTTAAACTAGTACCGGATGGAACCGCTTCTGATCGTCTGAAGATCAGGGCTATGTCGTGTCGCGAGTGTCAACTCAATAATTAATGCTGCCGGGACATTAGAGATTTATGTCTATTATCGAGTTTGTTCGAGAACACTGCAACCTGCGAGTATAGTCGAACGGGCCTTTTTCATTTTGACTTTGCTCTTGATTGATTTGTTTTTGGTTTTTAGTTAGTTTAGTTGAGCCTAGTGTACTGCAAGGCAAATTTGCAAAAGTGCAGTTGATGCATTTTTATTGTATTGTAAGGCAACGCAAGAAAATTATCGATGAAATAAGCCTGTCCAGGAGAAATAAATAGATAGATGAATATTTTTCTAATACTAGTTTTAGTAGTTAATACTATTTTTTAGTTATTTCAAAGCTAAATTCTCAGTAGTTATGTTTGCACCATAAACCGGTGCCTCGATAGTAAGTCTCCGGAAAGGTACCATACCTATACACTCGCAAACAAGTGCAAATTGCTCTAATTTCCTTATTAAAGTCGCCCACTCACTGCCAGTCTCATTGTGGCACGTTATTTGTACGGTTTGGTCCTATATATAGACGACATGTCAAACTTTGATTCGGTATATGGTCAATGCCAAATAATGGCCTGTTTTCATTAAGGATCGTCACATTTGTTTCAGTTATAAATAAAATACGCGAAGTCTGCTTGTCTTTTTAAGACACGATGTGAGTGTGTATGTTGTCTCTTTTTAACGCTAAAACGACTGGACGGAATTGGATAACATTTGGAACGGAGATAGCAGGTACCCTAGATTAATACATATGCTACTTTTTATTCCGGAAAATTGCGTAGTTCCCGCGGGATAGCGGTAAACATGACAAGTTTCGTAGCTGCCTAAAGTCGCAACGTAAATAATTTTGTATAGCAAAAAGATGTATGTTCATTTTTTTTATGTGAATAGGAAGGCAAACGATGTAAGTAATTTAGTGATGCTATCCTCGACAAGACGTTTGGACGTTTCGACGTTTTGGAAAAAGGCCAGGTCAAGAGTACCCGAAACCGACGAGCATGTATGAAGAGATTGATGAATGTGGATGAAGCGAAAGAGGTATGTCAGGATCGTAGCAAGTGGAACAAAGTAGTATCTGCCTACCACTGTGGGAAAACGGCGTGAGGATATGTATGTATGTATGTATCCTCGACAATAGACTTTTTATAAAGTTTATTTGTTTGGATAGCTAAGAGCACGTTTTGCGAGACTTTCCATTTTACAATGCGATAATTTAATGTATATGTTATATATGTAATATAAATCATCGAGTCACGACAATACCTACAGAATTAATATAAGATAATACAGATAAAATAGATAAGAGCAAAAAACTGATTACAAAATATATATTAGGTAACCGGCCAAGGTAAATCGAACTAGGACATAAAGGGTTCCGTAGAAACAAAAAAAAACTTAATTAAGTAAATTAATTTTCACAGCGCTAAAGCTATCAGTTTTAAACTTACGCGGGATAGCGACAAACGAATTCTTCGCAAAAGCTAGTTCACAATAAGTTCAATCGAATCATAGTGTCAGCGAGACATTACGATTCGGATATCGAATTTAGGAGTACCTAGAACACCAGGACCCTTACCATGACGTCCTAATTCCGACTCAGTTCAAGTTTTAGCTGTCACTTTTAGTATGAAATTGACAGCTAGCGAATCTAAACTGAATCGCATTAAGACGTCATGGTAAGGCTGCTGCAAACAGCTGTCATATTAAAGATCTCAAAAATCTGACAGCTACGAAGCTAGTGGCGCCCTCATTTTGTTTAAAAACTTATTCATTAAGTATCGCATTCCGTTTCACGGTTGGAAGCCTCGCACAGGTTATTATCACGAATCGTGCAAGGCCGCGCAGCAATGTCATGGTTATGGCTAGCTTAATACGTTCCGTTATACGTAAATCGGGATGAGATTACTTTTTTATTATTATTTATTTTTTGTTATTTACTTAATCACGATCATACATATTGTATTGGTGCAGTCGAGGAAAGAGATATGTAATAGCGTGATATTTGTTTCTGTATTTTTATGATAAGTGTGTAATTCATTTTTCAATTTGAGTGATATTGTAAGCTTATATGAGTATTGCTCAAAGAAGGATATGACGAAAATGTAAAGGCTAATATTAATTTACAGAAATACGGGCTTCGCGTGCTAAAAAAAGAAATTTATTGTCATCATTGTGTAGAGTCGATAGGAACATTTACTTTCTTGTCAAAAAATACAGTTTGCATAATGCATACCTGTATTTTTGAATTGATGGCTGATCTAGCTAGACTGATCGTAGCTTAATCGTACCTTGACACTTAACTTAACACACTTTTAACACTTAAAAAACACGTCAACTCAGTCGCTCTAAACACCTCTGCAAAATTTCGTAAAAATGAATTTTATTAACATTTTAAACGTAGTATTTATATTCATATTCATTTATTGGTTGCTTTGTGTGTACAAAGAACCTACCGAGACGTACCTAACCTATGCAAAACATTCGTTAACTAGAAGGTCAATAATAAAACCTATGGTAGGAAAACCTCCAGCCGCATTTCCACCTGTACACCCGCAATCATGCTAAGCGTGGCCTTTGGGTCTTCTTACCCTAGACTCTGTCTACCCCGTAAGGGATAAAGACGTGATTTGTGTATGTATGTATGTATGGTAGGAAAATTTGCAGTTGTATTTAGACAGACCATACTGACACATGTGAAATATCGTTAAGCTTTTCTACGACTCTACATCCCACTAGTGGGCACAATTTGCTCAATGAGGGTTTCGTCTATCAACACATCGCTTCGTAATTGTTGCAGTGGGTTTCTTTAACCATCTTCATTTATTTTTAAACAGTGAAAGGACGCATTAACGCGATGACCTTGCAATCACAATAAAAATAACATTGTAAGCAAAATTAAACTAGTAGCAAACGTAGTATTCAAGATAAAGGAAGTAGGTACATAAAGACAACGAAACTAAGGAAGACTGATGATGATACATTCCGAAAGCTTTTAAAATGATCTAGCGTAGAGTTCTAGTATTAATAGACGTTGTAGAGTCATTTCAGCAAATTACAGAACTTTTATTTAAAAGTTATTTCAAGAGTCAAAGGATGTTGTATCTATATGGGTGCGTTTTGTTCTTGAGCCTATGCAATATTTTTTTCGAGTTCAGGGGCCGTACCATGACGTCCTAATTCCGACTCAGTTTAAGTTTTAGCTGTCACTTTTTGTATAAATCTGACAGCGAGCGAACCTAAACTGTAACGCATTAAGACGTCATGGTAAGGCCTCAGTTCCTTTAGTTCATTTATATGTATAAAAGACAATAAAAGTTATCCTGTCATACCTAACACAATTATAACTTTTAAATGGTTTGCAACATTTACATCTGTACTTGTAATTTTTATAGAGTCTCTTTCGACAATAACTAGGTGACCTTTTATTTCATGTAAGTATGAAACAACAGATACTTAAAATGTAAATACAAAACTAAAACTACTATTAAATTAAAATAACTAAATAAACTGTAATTCGTAACTAGGTTATAAATTACTATAATTAGTAGGTATTGTTTACTCTGCTGACATTAAAGTCATTGACATTTTCGCATAGTGATATCTAGTGGACATGGGTGGAAAACTTGGCATCAATGTACAACAGTACTAAAATGACATAATTGATCACATAGAATTTCTTATGTAGTTGAAGAGTTATTTCTTCCTTCCTCTAAGATATCATTTTAAGGACATATAATGAAGCAATTAAAATAGGAAGTGGAACTTTTCTGGCAGCCAGTTTCTTTGACGCATGCGTTTCTTTCTATTACGTCATATTTTCCAAATTCGACAGTTGAAATTCGAAAAAAAGACAATGCAATACCTAACAGATTTTGACGTAAGAATACGTAATCACGATCTTCAATTACTAGTGCAAAAAACTTGACGAACACGACGTGTTATAAGCACATTGGATCACAAAATACTGAGAAGATTTGTTAGACTTATAAAGGTATTTATGTTGCTTGGAAATTGCAATTTTGCATTGAAGATAACGAAATTTTAATAGCGCACAAAGTCGTTTTCAGTCATACGTCAAGGATGTAGAGCGGCGAGTGCCAGACGGCTATTTCGAGACACAAATCAAGATCACGGCAACTAGTTAAACAACTGCTTGACTTGACTTACCGAGAAATTTGACCAGGCAATCAAAACACAACACTAGCACTCGAGAAAGAAACTATGAAGCACCGCTGGGAACGACACGACCGCTTGGCGCGACGAGCAGGTAAAAACTGAATGATTGTACAGTACAGTCGCCATCAGATATATCGTAGCGGGCGAGGTCCTCAAATATTTCGGAGCAGCATTAAATTTCAATAAATTCGTTACACTAGATATGGTTAATAACATCGGAACACGCAATCCGTCATAAACATAAGAACAGCGATTTTTCAATAAATTCGGGACGTTCAATGAGCTAAAAATATAAGGAAGCACATATCGTCAAAGGTATCGACACAGTCAGGCTGATCACAAATATAGGAACATATGTGGAAAATAAACCTTACGTATGTAATAATAGATTCGAATTCCAAACAAAATACAATAAGGCTCAAACGTCATGCCAAAATGAAAGATATGTCACCTAAATAGTGTACGCGTCTGCATACATAATTCACTATGTTAGTAACGTAAAACCTTTTTTTGTTGTATAAAGTGTAAATTGTTACTGGCCACTAAATTGCCATATACTTTTTTTACGAATATAATTTTTCCTCTTCTGCTGTTATAAGTCAAAGCATGTAGTTCTATTTTATAAAACTAAGTTTATTATAAACACACTGTAATTTAAACTGTTTGTCACAAAGTTAAGGTATATTTTCCAAAAATGTTCCGATCTTTATGGTCAGCCTGTCTGCATCGATACCTTTGACGATCTGTGACGTCACGATATTATTGAAAAGTCGCTGCTACTTTATTTATGACTAATTGCGTGTTCTGATGTTATTAACCTTACAGTGTAACGAATTTATTGAAATTTAAGGCTGTTCCGAATTATTTGAGGACCTCGCCCGCTACGATATATCTGATGGCGACTGTACACTCCACTCCACAGTCCACACACTTGGGAAGGCACACATGGATAGGTAGAGCGGTGACGTTTGAACGATAGTCGACCGGCCAACTTCGAGTGACGTGGTCGCGAAACGAAAACTGAAAAAAAAAATGGCGTTCGCATTACGTAAACCAAATGCGATGTAGAAATAACTAGGTTAGGTTAGAATGCTTGTGCATGTCTTTTGTGGAGGAATGGCTTGCAATTAAAATTTTGAAAGCGTTTTGACCCAGTTAGTGACATAAGCAAAAATAAAAATAACTTATTAGTTTAGTAGGTACTCTAAACCGACGAACATGATGAATGTGGATACAGCGATAAAGGTATGTGAGGACCGTAGCAAGTAGAACAAAGTAGTCCACAGATTAGAAAGATATAGTACAGGAAGTAGTCTCTGACTACCCCTACGATAAAGAGGCGTGACAGTATGTATGCATGGTAAAAAGTTAATGAAGTCTTGGATGTAAAAAATATATGCTTCCAATGAATTTATAATAAATGACAATGTTATAGTATTCGTGAATAGTAAATAAATGAAACATTTAGTGCTGTGCGGTCATTTAAAAAATCACATTGTTCTTACTTGAAAACAGCATACTTAATTTATCATTGATGCCACCGGAATGATTTCATTTTTGGGAATGTTTTTCGTCGTAACATATAATATGAACTATTAATAAGTATGGAAATATTTCTACAAATCAAATATTTTTGAACAAAAATCGAGTCGTATATAAATATTGTTTGCGAGTTATTGCGCTTTGTAAATGAGTAATGAAATGACAGACGATACAAGTCCGTAAGCTTTCCGTAAGCATGACGTGTCACAATAAAAAGGACTGGAATAAGGTTGTATTTGAAAATGCATAAACAACAAAAACACCTAAAATAACAAGAACACGATTCAACTTGAAAGAAACAAGTTGCTTTATGAAAACAACGTTTCTAAGCAACAAGGAAAAACAACATCAACTACCAAACGATTCTAATAATAGTAAAGCTAAAGTAACACGACAAATTCAATGAGGACCATTTCGTAGCCCTAATTTAAACAGTTGTGACATTTGATAGCGATAACGATAACTAAGATAAGCGACGAGCTACAAAATGGTGTTACATTACACTAAGCCTTATCAAATAAAAAGCTGTAATTGCGTTTTCACTGAAATTCTAGACAGATCAGTCTGAAGAGAGATAATTCAAACAACTGGTGATACAACAGACAGGAGAGGAGAGAGGAGAGGAGAGGAGGTTAAGGAAATTAAACATTGAAATATTTTAAATTTAGCACAAGCCGAACGAGAACCCAAGTAGGTATGGAACATGTTGTCAAAGGAATCGAAGGAAAAGAAGAGGATGGATTTTCGAGAGATTCAGTGGCACTAAAATGTATGTAAGGCGCACAAAATAAATTACTACGTCAAACATCCACCCTTCATTACAAAATTATATACTTAACTAAAAAAAATCAAGTCAATCTGACCATTCTGACCACTGGAAATGGATCAAATTATAATACTAGCTGCTGCTCGCGACGTCGTCTGCGTAGAATTATTACATAATAAACCTTCCTCTTGAATCACTCTATCTGTTGAAAAAAACCGCATCAAAATCCGTTGCGTAGTTTTATAGATCTAAGCATACATAGTACATAGGGACAGAAAGCGGAAAGCGACTTTGTTTTATACTATGTAGTGAAAGTGTCGATGCCATACAAATTACACAGTCAAAAATCCACCCGAAAATCGTGATATTAACATAACACCGTCATCTATGTAAAGCAGTCTTAAATAAAATTTCGTTGTAATTACTTGTGTAGTTGTTACGTTGCTCACTTAAACTAAAAACTGTTTATTTTATCTGCAAAACTAAAATCTGTTTAATTGAAGGTATACATTCTTGTATTTTCAGTAACTAAGTTGATTTATGGTTACAATTCCAACGGGTTTAACTTCGGACACGCAAAAGCGTTTGGTGCGTCTTCGCGGAGAGCTCTGATTGGCTGCGCAGTGTCTTACGATCTCACGACGGAAGCGTATGTCAATCAACATCGTAACGCGAGGAATGCAGCGGAATTAAATCATGACATTAGTATTAGTACTGTAGAATAAGAACATTGTTAAAAAGCTGAACAGACTGAAATAGTAACAAGTAAATAAATAATTATTACATTCTAAACATAAATATAACCTAAACCTACTTAAGAACTGATGTTGATAGTAAGTATATTTTTATTTTTTTATTTTTTTTTCCCGCGGGAAGTATGCATTTTTCCGGTATAAAAGTAGGTAACTTATGTTTTTTATGTCATGCTGGTCTTGATATTGAATTGCAGATATCTAAAAGAATGTGGAATTGATTCTCAAATCAAGAAAATCAACGCAATAGAGATAGAGCTAAATAGCAGATAGATAGAGATAGATAGCAAACTCAATTCATCCGCCGATCTGATTAGTGATTATAAATAGATTTATCAAAAGATAAGTAACTTCAGAGTGTTTGCTATCACGTTTTTGGCTAGATGATGTGATAATGATAATAGTAAAGTTTTATCAAGCACGGAAGGCGTTTCAAAATCAAGGGTAATCTAGTTGTAAATAAACATACTTGTTTACGTGTCAATGAGTTTCAGGGATATACTTTATGTTGTGGATTAAGAATATGAAACAAATTAAAAGAGGACAAGGGCAGTAGAGTAAGAAGGTAAAGGTGTAATATGCCTGAAAGGGATTTCTATATATATTTTGTTGTAATTTTTTTTTGCCAATATCTTATTTCTTTTCTACGGCAATGTAAAAAGTTTGCTCCAGAAATGGATTCCCCATCCTTAAATTACACGAGAATGATACGAAACTTGCCCTAGTAGCTATAAGTGGACAGTAAACGACGTCCAACTGCAACGCGGAAGATGCACACTTCCCCCCCTCCCCTGGCTACCAGCAGGGGGTAACTTTAGGCCTTCAGGGCTAAATCTGCAAGGTTTTATCGCTTATTGCCCCAGCTATAGTAGTGGCGTAAAATGATAAAACGCAACAGGTAAATGTAAAAGGATTAAATGATAAATGATTTAAGAGCTTCCAATGCAGAATCGAAATAGAAACCTGCTATTTATTCCATGAAACGATAATCGTTGGCTAATTTGTGCAAATAGACGCAGCTGTATCAACTGTTCTCGCAGAGCTACTTAGGTACGTAATTTAAGCCAATTCTTAAAAATGATGGTCATCTTTTACCCCCTTACTCATAAACGCTCTATAGGCTTCTGGCTAACTTAACAATCGTTTGTCCTTATCTGTGAAAGGTAAATGTCAAAGTGACAGATGGACAAACGAGTACCAAGTTAGCAGAACCTATAAAGCGTTTATGAATAAGGGGGTCAAACTGTAACTGTACCTACTGTCCGCCCGATTTATTCTAATGATACGGTCTGTCAATTTCTGAAAACGTGACAAACTCTACCCGACCTGAGCCGGAGGCGGGTATCATTTGTTAGGTACTCTTTTACCTCAAAAGCATAAATTCCTAGCAGCGATTCACCGAATCGCATTTCACCTCGAACTAAGAAAATTTCAAGAGTATTGTACTTGACGCAATTTTTCTCGTAGCCTTTTAAATTGGTATTATTAAGTTGTAGCATTTAATTTTTTGTGTAGTATTTTACCCTAGATGCATTTCTCCGCGATCGATGTTTGTTTGGGACTAATATGTCGCGTTAATTGAAGTTTGCACTATTAAAATTCTGTATTTTTTATACGTGTTTTGTACCTGTAGTTTCATGATTTAAGACAAGTGCTATAAACAGACAATACTCCGTCATTGACATCGAGGTGAAACGAGATTAAAAAAACATGATTGAGACAACGCGTTAGTTAAATGCGACAAAAACTTATAGCGACTGAAAAAATACGATTATGATTATGACAACGCAATAATTAAATATGCGATCGACGTGAAACAAGGAATTTATACTTTTGAGGTAAAAGACTAACAAACAGCGGGTATGGTCAACAAGCGGTTGTAAATAAAACCAAAAATTGTTTAACAACGGTGAATTTATTAAAAATAAAAAGCTCTGCTAACTCTGCACTGCTGTGATCACAATTTTGACCTTGGGAGGGTTTCAAAGGCACCAACTGATACGATTACTTCCTTGCCTATTTGGTAAAACTTATGGGATTATGAGCACCACCAGGCAATCGGGGACTGGACCGGGAATAACTGAGTAAGTTTATTCACCTTCAGGGCAGAAACTACCCTTGATTTTCTACCAAAGGAGTCCGTGAAAACCTTGACCCCTGGACCGGCAAACAGCCGCAGGTGGTTTGGAGCAAGTATGGGTGCTCTAAGGCCGAGCCCAGAAACCTCCTGTTAAAGAAACAATGGGTTTTGTTAGAAATTGCATCAAAATGGGGTCATGAAAAAAAATTATTCCTACCCACGTGATAAGTCGTCAAATTACGAAATAATTACTGTCCTGTTAATAATTAACTGACTCCAACTATTGTATACTTTGTTCTTTGTTTCTGTATTGTTTTGTACTGATTTGTGGTGTTCAATAAAGGATATTCGTATCGTATTGTAATTGACTCACCGAAGAGGAATGTATTGTTTTAGCTGGCCAGGCTCGTGAGTGATGAAGTCTGTCAACTCTTCGGAAGTCTCTAAATTCGCCAGAATATGCGTCTATGCTGTAACGAACGAAATAGGATAAGATCGGGCACGCAGTTCGGTAGCCGTACCCCACAATTTATATGCAATTATCTGAGGTAATTATAAGCTACTTACCATGCGACATTTTAGCGTCGCTTTTGCGAAAATTGTGTACAGTGCGTTCGTTGTCTTGTCTGCTGAATGCTGATGAGGGGAAGCGGAATCGTCCAGCGGGCGTCGGGTAAAAATGACGAGCTTGTATAGGAGCTCTCAAGGAATAGAATAGAATGATAGGAGCGATTATTGATTTGTTCTAATGACAGCTGTCCGAGCCGGCGGAACTGACACTTTCTCGCACATTGCCAGGCGCGTAAATGGCGCTAACCGGGTGGTAAGAATTAAAAGGAACAACAAGGTATTTTATTTTGAAGGAATAGAAAACGAGTACTTACGTATTTATACTTGGAGTTTATGAGCACTCCAGGCAGTGGGAAAGATTATTGGATTTCGAAACAGACATAATCGGGAGCATCCGAATTCTTCTACGGCAACACTGACGTCTTAATTATGTTTTTAAAAGGTCGGGAACAAGTTAAAGGTACGGAGTCCCATGCAACCAAGCGTTTGTTGAACTTATATTTTAATAAATTGAAAAGGTATGAAGGTTGAAAATTTCCGTCTCGAACTGTTCACTTCTTTATCTTGACCATGAAACATCTTCTAGACAAGAATAAACCGTAAATTAGCGTAAACCAACGGCTTACATAACTTTACTATAGAAGCTGGCAAAATATATTTGCTTCTTTACGAGAATAGAGTCTAAACTTGTACATACAGTGATGATTTCCCAACGGCAACCAAACGAACATTAATGGATGCAGTCATATATATGTACTTCATTTTACATTTTCGTTGTCATGTTACGATGTGGTCTAAGATCCGAAGTTTGATAAACAAAGTAATAATGCAAAACTGAATATTAAAAAAAAATATGTAGAAAACTACCTCAAAAATTAAAAAAGTATGGAGTGGACACGCCGACCCCGTGCAGTCCGATTTTTTTTTGCCTTTTCTGCTTCAAGTTAACTACTCGAACCAGTCCTTTCCTATTATGTCCACGTAAGTAGGTATATCACAGGGACCCTATCTAGGCCATGCGTTGTATTTCCAATACAAACCTTATGTCCCTACTTATAAACATGCAATGGTGGCTAATCTTCATCTTTTTACGGGTTGGTAGATATTGTTGATATTTAGAGAACAGTAAACTTGATAATCGACGCTTTTAACGTGACACGCGAAAACATTATAGGTGGAAACACATTATTAACACGCGACGCGACCCTATGCAACGCGACGCGTGTTGAGTCGAATCAAATTGTATTATTTTCTATGACCAGAACCACACTATGAACATCCGACGCGACGCCATGCGCATACATTCGTTGCATCGGGTGTTTCCACCTTATTACATGTCCGCTAAAGTCTAAAGTACCTGAACAAACTTACCCTTCCACCTGCTTTTTCAGCCACGGATCCCTAGGAAATCCAGCACAATTTACAAGAACCCCCAAAAAAAGAAGTTTTTTTTTTTTTATGATTTTTTTTTTTTATTTTTTTTTATATAAAAAGTCGAGGCGTAGCGCGGTTAAGGTGATTTTGGCATTTATTATTGCCGAATGGTATAAGTAAAGAAACACTGTACACCTACTAAAGTATTCTGGATTCATTTTGAGACAGTGTATAAGGACATAAAAAAGGCATTTAGCATTATCTGAACTCACACATTATTTATTCTGAACATCTAAATGGACATAATGTTATGCAAATAAAGGAAATTTCATTTCATTTCATTTCATAAGATGTATGAAGTGAAGATAGAGGAAGTTTAAAAATTCATAGCATTTCGTAATTCTTCCACCTTTGTATTATCTCTTCTATGCCTTGAGCCACGTGCCTTGAGCACCACCGGATCGTTTTATCGTCGAAAACACGTGTCACTGCACGAGCAGTATTCCGTCACATGGCGATTGTTTGAGATTTGAGATTCAAGACTAGAGTACAGTGAATACGTTCAATTGAACACCTTGGCTGATCATTTAGCGTCTTGAGCATGAGGTTTATCCAGCCTATGCACGTCCCTCTGCTGGGCTCAGCAGGCTTATTGTCTAACTCGCTCGCAATCGCCATCGTGTTCATTTTGACAATTATTTTATGAATGTGACAGCTAGCTGATTCCGATGCCAATTGTCAGCCCATACATGAACTGTCAAAATGAACACGATGGCGATTGCGAGCGAGTTGGACAATAAGCCTGCTGGTCTCTCGGAGCTAGCTTGGGCTACCAAAGCGGACCCAGTGCGGATTGGGAATTTCACACCCCATTGAATTCCTTCGCAAGAGTGTTTGTTTTGTTCTACATTATATTCACCCAACATATAAATTGGCCATTTTTAGAATAGTCTCAGTCTTTTCACCCAAAAAAAAGCTAGAACGCGTTCACGTAAACGTCTCGATTACTATGGAAAAGTTATATATACATAGTATAACTTTTCTATAATAAGTCGGACTGGGTTAAATAGTGTCTAGGTCAAATGTTTCCAGAACGTACACCAAGAAAGAGACGGGCTATCTATCTGGCGCGCGACGCGACTCTTGCGTGCTCTCGTGCCGTGTTGGTCTAAAGATTTTCATATTTAAGTAACCCAAACCATGCAAATTAATCTCGTTACATTTCTGAAACTACTGAAAACGACTGAAATAGAAACAGCAGTTAGCATAATTTTATTCTTTAAAACAGCTAAAGTCTCAAATAAACAAGTATTTGATGATTGAACAAGAATGTAACAAAACCCTGTTGAAATGGAACCCTGCCAAATGCAAACATCATATTTAACAGTCTTGGGATTGTTTTCTGTCACATCGGAAAGACCGAACAAAATTGTGTTCGCGTTAATAAATTTTTACGCAGATTTTTTTCCCTACTATTAAAATGTTTTCCTTTAGAACCAAAACTAGTTACGTAACAGCTGTTTTTAATAAGATAAGTGTGATTTTCTTGATTCAGTTGAAAACATAAACCTATGCCAATACTGCGACGGTAGAGTCGGTAAACCTGATAAGAAGAGCTAATGTTTCGAAAGATTTGAAAATTTTGAAGCTTTACATAGTTATTTTTCAAACAGCACAAACGAAATATAATTTTGGCCGCCCACTGCATTAATTAACGAGTATGTATATTAATCATGAACCCAATGTAATTTATACCTGACACTGATCTTTATTAAATAGCTTGACAAATGATACATCATAATAATACAAGTAAAGTCAGCAACATCCGAAACCTGTTTAGGTGACCTTACAAGACTGCATTCAAAGTTGCTACAGTAAAAAAATTACAAAAGCCGGGATATGTGAAACTAAATAAAATTTTGTAAAAGTGATTGCTATTATTTTTATTTAAGGCACAAATGAGTAACGTTTTTCTTCGATGGTATTAATGTAGGCAAATGTAGGTCAGTGGGATCTATATTTTTTGTCAAATAAAATTTAAGTCAAGTAATTTAATTCCCTACCCACCATGGAACCTTTTCATGGTAAGTGGCGTCACTGATGTTTTATGTGAAGAGGTTCCATGATGGGTAGGGAATTAGGTTCCTTGGCTGTATAGTTAGACATTATTTTCGTTAGTCATAAAGAGTTTTATTTCTGAAACGGAAGTTTTTAAGAATTGATCAAGTAACCTAACCTAACCTACCTACTTCATTTTGCCGACATTATTATTATTAAGTATTGTACAAGTACAACGTAGTGGTTAAGTATAAGTAAGTCTGTTTTTGCTGACATTTGTAGTAAAAAAAATATGATTAACGAATAATTATGGTTACGACAAATGAAAATTATGGGACACAAAAAGAACTGAGGTAAGCGTATCAATAAGGAATAGTTCTGAGTACCACATTTAGTTCCACAATCTATCAGCTATCGTTCCTACTGTTTAAGATGATATTTACGTAAATAAAATCCACTAGCATGCACCGCAAACTAATTAAAGGCTACCTGTTTTAAATGCGCGCTAAGGAATGCATTAATGCCGCAACTTTACTGTTTACGGGAAACCCACACATGGGCACGGCGGCCGTGATCGCCGCGCCGTGCCTCTGGGTTCTTGACGCTGATTGGCCGAGAGAAACGCGCCTCCATGACGTCACACACTCCGGCGCAAGTTGCGGCGGAAAACGGGCGGACGTAAGTTAGAGGAGGCAGCGATTATGGTTTAAGCCAGTCGATATTTATCCTTCATACGGTAGAGCAGTGACATTTTGGGCGTATGAAAGGGGAATTAAAGTACAGTCCGAAGGCTCCTGACCTAGAACGACATTTAGGTTTGTCGCTATCTCATTCATGCTTATGGGTTTAATACTTGTATCGGCCGAGTGAGAGAGACAGCAAGACAAACCGGAACACAGACAGTATTTCCATGCAAGGTTTGTTTCGATTGTCAATTTGAAACAGATTTAATAGAAAAGTCTGTAGGCTTATTGTCTAACTCGCTTCATTCTCTCGCTTCGTTCATGTATGGGCTGAAAATTGGCATCGGAATCAGCTAGCTGTCACATTCATACGGGAACTGTCAAAATGAACACGATGGCGATTGCGAGCGAGTTAGACAATAAGCCTACAGTTCTGTGTTGTGTGTGTTCTGTGCGTCAAAGTTTACTATTTATTTCGAGTACCTATTAGCTATGATTATGCGTCATGATAAGCGCATGCGTCGTATTTTTCAAACTTGTTTACATATACGGGACTTACCCCCTATATAGACGGTTGTTAAAATTTGACTAGATAACCAATCGAAGGGAAGCGTCTTTACATGTCACAGCCTGTCAGATAAGTCTCTACAGACAAAACATTTCTTAGACCGGTTCGTAACTGTAGGAATACGTAGGTCTGGTAAAAAATATAATCATCATCTCCAGCATATATACGGCCCACTGCTGGGCAGTCCTCTCAGAGAAAGATTAGGCTATTACTACTATAGACCGACCGCTTAAATGAGTCCTAAGGACCCAGAGATGCGGGCGGGTAGTGCGCCTGCCGCCCGCACCTCTCTCGGGCCCCTGCTTTGTTTTTTACTGTTCAAATTCAAATGCCACATGGACCTCTATTTTTACCAGTTTTTTTACGCAAAATTGGCGTGTGTGAGATCACAATAGATGTGATCTAGGGTGGAGCACGCTTGCCTACTAACCCTCTTATACATAAACGCGCTATAGGCTTCTACTAACTTAGTATAGTATGAATTTTCCCAGGTGATTTTTTCGCTTCGAGCCCTAATCTTTCAAACATAGGCCATTGTCTCTATTATCGCAAAACCACAAGCTACCGTACGCACTCGCCTCTACAACATTCATATTGAAAAACAAACGGTATCGTTCAAGTCACACGGCGGCCACGACGTACAAAATCCGCGTTCTGAAATGAACACAGGCACGACGTCGTCTGTACACGCGTCAATGTGTGCGTAAGATACACAGGGCTGTCTATCGCAAAAACCTAGTACTATAAGTACTACCAATGACATAAATATACTAAAGATATGGCTTAGATGTGTGCAAATAAATGTACTTAATCATTATCTATTTATTTAAACTTACTTAAAATGTGACTTTCTGTGTATTTAAGCATTATTATTTTCAATTACAATAGATGTACGACAACAAACTTAAGCGATTGATTCTGTAGGTATTTCATCTACTAATCGCGATAATTACAGAAAGCATTAATTTTCTAATGTTTTATAAAATGAAGTAGGTAGGATAGGTTCCCGAACCTGTGCCGTGCGGCCGACATACATCGCGTCGCGAGCCCTACTAGTTGCCAGCAGCTTTCCGGCAGACTGCGCTTGAGGGGTGGGGTAACTCGAATAGGTGCGGGGCGGAGCGTGGCCATTCTGTACGTTAGTACTATTATATATTCTGTGGTTCAAGTTTAAAATAATATCTAGAATATCAGTGAGATTAAATTTGAACCTTCACACTATGACGATACCGTTTGTTTTTCAATATGAATGTTGTAGTGGCACGTGCGTACGGTAGCTTGCGGTTTTGCGATAGTAGAGACAATGGTCTTTGTTTGAAAGATTAGGGCTTGAAGCGAAAAGTTCACCTGGGAAGATTCATACTATAATCGTTTGTCCTTAACTGTGAAAGGTAAATGTCACAGTGACAGATAAGGACAAACGATTGCTAAGTTAGCAGAAACCTATAGAGTTTTTATGAATAAAGGGGTAAATGTACATTCACCTTTGATTTGAACGGTCAGATTGTAGCGTTCAGAGAACAGTTTATAGTAGGTATGGGTACTGGGATTTAGCAGAAGGATAGAATCAATTGCAGTCATAAAGACGATGAAGACTGTTAGTTCAATTTATTAAGAGTGGGAGCTAGGAACAACACCGAGGGGCAACATTGTTAGTTTTTAAAATGATGCGCAAAAGCAAGCTACATATACACTCGGGAGCAATGCTGTAGGCTTATTGTCTAACTCGCTCGCAATCGCCATCGTGTTCATTTTGACAGTTCATGTATGAATGTGACAGCTAGCTGATTCCGATGCCAATTGTCAGTCCATACATGAACTGTCAAAATGAACACGATGGCGATTGCGAGCGAGCTAGACAATAAGCCTACGGCACAGAATATATAATAGTACTAACGTACAGAATGGCCACGCTCCGCCCCGCACCTATTCGAGTTACCCCACCCCTCAAGCGCAGTCTGCCGGAAAGCTGCTGGCAACTAGTAGGGCTGTATGTCGGCCGCACGTCACAAGTTCGGGAACCTATCCTACCTACTTCATTTTATAAAACATTAGAAAATTAATGCTTTCTGAAATTATCGCGATTAATATATGAAATAACTACAGAATCATTCGCTGAAGTTTGTTGTCGTGCATCTATTGTAATTGAAAATAATAATGCTTAAATACACAGACAGACACATTTTAAGTAAGTTTAAATAAATAGATAACGATTAAGTACATTTATTTGCACACATCTAAGCCATATCTTCATTATAAGTACCTATATTCATGTCATTGTTAGTACTTACTAGGTTTTTGCGATAGACATCCCTGTGTATCTTACGCACACATTGACGCGTGTACGGACGACGTCGTGCCTGTGTTCATTTCAGAACGCGGATTTTGTACGTCGTGGCCGCCGTGTGCCTACGGGTCACTTTTCACAGAACTTTCTATTAGAAGTGTACCGGTTTTTTTGCTTCCGAGTATAAGATGAACTTGAGACTGTCTTAATCTGTATTACTTCAGGAGGTTGGTTTGATTAGTATGACTGACCCCTGCAAATGTTTTTCGGGGTTTTTTAGGGTTCCGTACCCAAAATTCGCTATCCATTCGCCTGTCTGTCCGTCCGTCTGTCACCAGACTGTATCTCATGAACCATGATAGCTAGACAGTTGTAATTTTCACAGATGATGTATTCCTGTTGCCGCTATAACAAAAAATACTAAAAACAGAATATTGTTATGTCCGTCTATGTAAGTAACCAATATAAAAATATCTCACACTGCCTACATTTTTCTTAGGAGGTAGGTCCCTGTTGACACTGGATTACATATTCACTAGTCGAATTTGTACGGAACGGAACCCTCAGTGCGCGAGTCCGAATCGCACTTGGCCGGTTTTTTGGCCATGCATTCGAATTCAATTCGAATTGCAATGCCCATTCAATATGAGCCAACCGGCGTAGACTCGTCGAGTTTGTAATGTGAACAGAATTGTCAAATGTCGCCGACAATTGTCGCCTTGGTGAAATAGTAAAAGCCCGTCGAGTGAATAGGCGAAAATCATAGAAGCCATGTTAGGCGATACGGCTAGCAACCCATCACTATTTTGATTCGCCTTTCCACCTATACGCCCACAATAATGCTAAGCGTGGCCTTGTTACCTTAGGCTCTATCTACCGCGTAAGGGATATAAACGTGATTTGTGTGTGTGTGTGTGTGTGTATGCATGTATGTGTTAGTTAATAATTGCTTAGTTACTTATTCAACCATAAATATTGCACATTGTAAATCAAGGAAAATTGCACAGGGGAATTTCTGTATAGTTATGTTGATGATTGTATCGAGGAAAACATTGCAACGTTAAGTAGACTCTTTTTACGTGGCAATTTGTTTTCTGGACAGGTCAATCAACTTATATAAACGTTAAAAATTGTATTATTCCGTTTTAGCATTCAACTAAGTAGTCATATTCTCGATTTCATGAAGATTTTTTTTTTTTTTTTATATGAATAGGAAGGCAAACGAGCAAGTGCGAATATCCCACAATTCCCACATAATAAGCTAAATATAAGATGATTTTTAATCACCATCCAAAACGGTCCACTCCACTCATAATGACTATTAGTGTGGTTTCGGGTACTCTTGACCTGACCTTTTTCCAAAACGTCCCCAATTTCATCACGGAACGTCCGTCTAGGCCTTCCCCTCCCAACGCACCCATTCACACTCCCCATATAAATCTGTTTAGTTAATCTTCTTTCATCCATCCTCTCTACGTGCGTGACCAAACCAATATTGTTGTTGCATTTAAGGCGCTGTCAACAGCAAATGACCTTGATCAGCGCCACTCTTCACACATACGGATCGCATGCCTGTTAGTGAAGGAGAAGAAACTATTTCGGCAGCTTGGCGCGCGTCTAAAATCTTGCAAATAAGACACAAATAATAAGAAATAAAAAAAAGTATAGATTATTTGTGAAATATGACTCGTTAGCCTTGTAGGTATTGAATATGTTGACTTCATGTTTTTAACTGTAGACCCATACGTTGAAAAAATAAAGACATAGAACCGTTTAATGATGATTTTAAGACCAATTATGTATCGAGTCCGTCCAGCGTGTTTGAAATATGATGAAAATTGACATACATATTTTTTTGGATTTTTATTGTGTAGTTTTTCATAAAGCATTACTTACTTACTTACTTTTTCTTAAAAAAGTGCAAAAATAACGTCAATTTCAACAAAATTAGGTGTTGTCAGCCTCTTAATATCTACAAGTAGCTGTATACACATATACTTAGGTGTAAAGCGGGAGCAAATAGGTGCATATCATAAGAGTAGTCACGTGCGTATCAGATTCTGGCGTGACTAAAAATAGTATTGATATGACTAGAACGCAAATAAGAGGCGCGGCTTACTCTCAAATGGCACTCAAAGATAGTAGACGATATGACTATGTTTACAGTGTAGTGGCTAAGTCATCTTCACAAGAAGAAATAGGGTGAATGCAGATGGTAAAAGCCTAAAAGCCCTACGAGGGAATGGGCGAATATCTTAGAAATGACATAAGTGTCAATTCGAAAACTATTGTCGAGATGGCAGGCGAACTTCAGTTGCGTAACTTCGTCATAGTGTACAGTAGGCTTATTGTCTAACTCGCTCGCAATCGCCATCGTGTTCATTTGGACAGTTCATGTATGAATGTGACAGCTAGCTGATTCCGATGCCAATTGTCAGCCCATACATGAACTGTCAAAATGAACACGATGGCGATTGCGAGCGAGTTAGACAATGACCCTACAGGTGGCGGCAAATAAGTAAAACGTGGATTGGATATGCGCAGTATGAAAAACAACATCATTTTCATAGGTACTGCGCATATCCCCTCTACGTTTTACTTATTTGCCGCCACCTGTACACACTATTTGTGTGTGCACATGTTTTTTTTTTTATCAAAAAATTATTTAGCGGATGGTGGCCATCGCCCTCGTCTGTCCCATGGGCTGAGCGTTTAGAAAGTAGCCGACCTCGGCTGCCTGACTGCGATCACGCAAGCCTCCACGCAAAAACGGGTTAGAAAGGGTTCAATTAAATTATCATACTTCAAGAGCTGCGAAAGACACTCCCTTGGTAAGAGGACTGCGTACTGACTATAAAATCCAAGCGATATCTAAAGCAGACTGAATTATTTTCAAGACTATCGTGAACAGACGAAGACATTCTAAAAACCATTGCAATGTTCGTCTGCGTAGAATTTACATATCCACCTTCCTCTTGAATTACTCTATCTATTAAAAAAACCGCATCAAAATCCGTTGCGTAGTTTTAAAGAGCTAAGCATACATAGGGACAAGCAGACAGACAGCGGAAAACGACTTTGTTTTGTACTATGTAGATATTGATTGACTAGCGAAGTTGCAGTGTAGATATACTAACACGGCGCTGCCACAATTATCGTAATATTTCAACCGTTTTACACAAAACCTTGACAAATTATTTAGGTAGATATACTCGTTCATATTATCCATTGCTAAAAAGCGCATGGAAATCCGTACCGCTGTATAGAATTTTAATTTTACAATGCCTAAGAGTAAGGTAGCAACAGGAACAGGACTGAGGAGCTAAATGATGTAATAGTGGACTATATCGTGACAGTGATGCACTTGCACTTGCTGCAAAGCCAGCAAATACTGACGATTATCCACCAACACCTAGGCAACATAACGCCAGAGCAAACACAACCAGCTTTAATGTACGTCAAGCCTTTGTGAAAGCCAAGCATAATAAACCAGACGCGATACGTATTAAACAGAGCAAACATTTATAAAACAGTTGATCTTGTATTACTGACAACGACAAAATTATATTTGCTTAGCTCGAAGAAGAAACGGAATAAATATTGCAACATATTTAACCAATGGCTGGAGTTGTGGCGTTCGTGACTTAGAGATGACAAGGCAGTTTATTGAATAACATAATTTTAGCATTGTCATCAGAATTAGTATGTTATTAGCAGAACGTTTACTTAAAGCAAACTATGTTAATTGAAAGCGAAAAAATGTCTAAGGTACTTACCTTACCTTACCTATCTAAACCTCTGGTGAGTAATGTAAGTTTTAAACACGAAAATCTTGTCGAATGCGTTTGCGAACACATTCACTAAGAAATAAGAAACGTTTATTTCTTAAAACCGTGTACAATAAAATTGTGATAACATGATTTTTATAAGTTTCAACAGTTGGTCCTATGTACAATATTTAGTTCCGCTATCTCTACAGGATGTTAGTAAAAAAGTTTCATCGTAACTAAGTACGTATACACACTGCCAAATACTTTAACATGTTACATAATTTAGCTACTTAATCCTACTAATATTATAAATGCGAAAGTTTGTGAGTGACGATGTGACGATGTGAGTGAGTGTGTGTTTGTTCCTTCTTCACGCTAAAACGACTGGACGGATTTAGATAAAATTTGGAACGAAGATAGCTGGCACCCTAGATTCAACCATAGGCTACTTTTTATCCCGGAAAATTGCACAGTTCCCGAGGGATAGCGATAAACATGTCAATTGCTAATTCTACGCAGACGAAGTCGCGGGCAGAAGCTAGTAATTTATAAGCCGTTCTTGGATCAACGAGGGAACATCTCTCTTCTTTCATTATTGTCTCTACAAATCATCTCCTGTTTGTCTTTCTATTTAACAAGTAAATCCACAGTTAATCTCTTTCTTCATCATTACATTTGTTTACATCTTGAGTCCACTCAATTTCTGTGTCAAATGATCTCGCAAAAATTTGAAGTATGCCTAAACCTATTTATCATTAGTCACTTTACAAGAACGATATCTTTGCCTTATGCGTCAAAATTAAAAACATAGGTACGATTGCATCACCATTTCAACGCGATAACTAAATCGGATCCATTTTGCGTTACGACTGAAGTGGGTGTGTCAACTTTATCAAAGACCTTGTAGTTGCCATCTATGTATGTACAATCGATACAGTTTGATAACGAACGACATGTGCAATTTATCATAAACTAGCTCTCGCCCGCCAGTTTATCTGCTTACAGATGTACTTTATAGAGCATCAGGCGACATTGAAGGTAATGTGCGCGTTTGACTTTAGTAATATATAGGAAGATATAACCATAAAAAATGTGGAGTCCGGGGTTGCGGGGTTGCGGGTGTCTATGCGCAGTGGTGAACGCTTACCATCAGGTGACCTGCTTGCTCGTTTGCCTTCCTATTCACATAAAAAAAAAGTCCGTGTGAACCATTTCTTTAAACAATAAAATTATACACTCAGACACTTACATATTTATATGTACTATAAATTGATGGAGAACAATTCTAAAATAGTGCAAGGTTTTAATAATTTAAATTATTTTGTAATAAAACTAATGAAATACTAAAATGTTACTGGTACTTTTGAGACTTTAAACTATAAATGTTCCCACAATTTTATTGTACACGGTTTTAAGCAATAAAATTGTCTCACTCGTATTACCTTATTATTAAGGACGTTAAAATGGCTTCATTCCACTACCGTAAAGTAGGTTGATGATGAACTCACTGACTTTTATTCGCGTTTACTGCTCTCAAAATGTCTCCATCGATATTTCGTCCACATATCAAACATTCACCGCATGGACAATATCGAATTTATAGCAATTTTAAAACGAATAAGTAGCACCATTGCTTAATAGCCGGACGGAAGAACGGAGCAGACGGTCAGTCGACACTCTTCGGGTACGAAAGCATATTTGGCGAGCATATTGAACAAAAATTAAAAAGTAGCCCCAACATGATCCAAGTTACCCCGGTACCTGGAAACCAGCCGTTATCTCTCCAATTGACAACATTTCATTTTTATAACACCTGAAAATGTATATATGGTTCGAAAGCATTTTGCCTCTTGATCACTGCAATATGATTATATAATTTTAATATTGCTTATTATAGAAAATAAAAATTAATTAAAAACATGTATTAATTTTACCAATTCTACCACAGGATAGGTGAAATGCCTTTGCCTTTTTCACGAGAAAAAATAAGCGACTATAATTTTGTATTTGACAACTTCAAAGTACAAGGGGGGCAACTCTGAAATTCTATTTTTGAAGTTCGTTGCATACCTTCTCTCTCACTCTCAAGTTAATGACTATATTAGTATGAGCGGAACAGCACGAAGCGAACCTCGAAAATCAAATATCGGAGAATACGGCCGACATTGACAATTTGAAATTGACGTCAGTTTTTTTTCTATACAGAAAAGACAAAAGGATAAGTGTCTATTCTGTGATAGTATCGGAGTTACGCCCTTTTAGAATAAGCAAAAATTAATAAATTAATTATAAATTAAATACAAACCCTAGCGAAAAAATTAAACTGTCAGCATGTTCATCTTTTCAAACAAAATACAGAGAACCATTAAAATTATAGGCTCAGAAATATGAAATGTTGTCAATTCGATAATGGCTATTCCGCGAGCGCTATTTCATTACTAATCAAATGCTAACACCTCCCCCTATTCGTCTCAATAACGCAAACATCTTTGGACTACAATGACAATTGGTGAGTTAATCTGAAATTATATTCGCGACCAGGAAGCAGACAACAGCACTATGACATTCTGTTCGAGACAGCAAAAAATGTAGCCGGTACTGTCTGATGCAACAGGTTGGCGTGCTTTCACAATTCAGACTGAGTCCTTACCTAACTATACAGTTAGGCTGACTTATTTAGTCAGAATAGTATCACAGAATTCTTTAAACATCGTAAATGTAAAAGACCTTTCATCAAAAACCTCACTGCTTGCGGCTGTTTTCCGAGCCCCTAACGTAAGTTGTCATAGAAAAAAAACGTCTCAATTACTGACTACTGCAAAATGGCAGCGTCACTTGCGGATCAAAACAAACTGTTTCTAAGTGAAACATTTCAACGCAAACGCGGTCAACTTTTTTTGTGACACCATCAATGCGACGCAGTTCAATGGTGTGCAAGAAGTTCCCACTCAGCTGAAGAATACAATTCCAAAAGCCCTGTGTCCAATAGTTTTATGTATGGTCGGTAAAACATAAATTCACTTCAGCAACCCCGCCTATTTCTCTACACGCGCAAAATAGCAGCGTAACGAGAATGATATCACCACTTCTGACGTGACAAATTAGCAATAAAAATTGCGTTGAACGTTGTTTTTATGCAGTTGACGCACTGGCAAGGCAACAACATACAATTAATGTTTTGCCGTTTCTGAACTTTATGACGTATCAGACAGGTGTTAGGAAAATCTTAGGTATTTCAAATGGTGCGAGAAATATCAAGCGGGTTGCTTTATAAACCCCGAAGCAAAAAGAGGGGTGTTAGTTAAAAGTTTGACGTCGATGCCTATGTGTGTGTGTTTGTGCGTGTCTGTCTATCTGTGGCACTGGCATCATAGATCTCAAGCCGATGAAACGATTTCGATGCGGTCTACATCATTCGAAAGCCAGTTTCTGTGCGGTGATTCTTAGCTGTTTGGGGGGCAAACGAGCATGCGGGTTACCTGATAGAAAGCAATCCTATATGTATGTATACACACATAGACCAAACACCTTAGCGAGTAAAATGGAGGTAGAGATTCAAACGTTAAAAATGTCAGAATATCTAAAAATGTTGTCTGTCTACATAATTTTGCTTAGAAGCAGGGCTATACATATACTAACGCTGACTTTTTATAGATACAGTTGACAGCGTATATTTTGACACTTGGCAAACTTTATACGTGCCTGCTTTGTAGGAAACTCGCACTTAGCTGGTTTTTCATTAGGAAACTGCCACTGCTTACTAACAACAGATGTTCGTGCAAGATCGATTAGCTAAAGTACACAGTTACTGGCTTTTTCCATCATCATGTGGACACTCAGCTTGATTGAAGAGGCATTTAACCTTGAAAGTAGAAAGAAAACAACGTTACACCTTAAAGTGTGTTCAAAACTTTTTAAAACTTAAAAACAGAAGAAATAAAAAACATAATCTAAACAGTTCATCAACATCATTAAATTTCTAGCATGTCGTCAACATAGACTCCGGTGTATGATCGAATATCGAAGATTAAAATAAGAATAAGCTTTACGATAACCTGCATGTTACTGATAGTCCGAGATTTTAAGTGGAATTAATAAGATAAAAAATTTAGGCACTGATAGTGCACTACAAAATTATTAGGGTTATTTACTTAGTTTAGTTATGCGATTTTAGTGTAGGTATATGGAGTTTCTTGTAACGCCCCTATGTAGTGACTTAATTTCAATTAAGTAACTAGGTACTTTACAAAAAATGATATGAAATCGTACTTCCACTACAAGTCTAATTGCCTTGAAATTTAGCACATGTACACCTTTGTTGATAATGCAATAATCATGTACTTGGGTGCCATAAAGCAAACACTTATATTGTAATGTCGTACATAAATATTTACTTAATCAATTTGAGTTTTGAGTTGATTTACTTAATCAATTTGAAGTTCGAGAGACAGGGAGAAAAGTACACTAAAACATTTTTTTTTACTTTGTCAGTATTTCTCGGATACTACTCCTGGGAGTCCTAGGATGCTGATCTGAGCCTCTAGTGCTACATAGACTGCGATTCGAAAAGTTAAGGAACTGTTTTCTTAGTATCGGGCATTTTAAATTTTAACGCAGAGTTCAGGGGTTACCATGAAGTCTTAATGAGATTCAGTTTAGGTTCGCTCGCTGTCAGATCCATACTAAAAACGCCAGCTAAAACCTGAACTGAGTCGGAATTAAGACGTCATGGTAAAGTCCCCGTTCAGACTGTGTTGTGACCGAAAACTTACACTTAACGTTATTGTCTTTGTAAAACTCCGCATCGTCTGATCTGAATCAATTTAGCAAATTAAAAAACACATTGACCAACATGTTCAATGTCAAGTCTTAAATAGCAAATGGTGTGAAGGTGCGTCCCGCATCGCAACAAATTGCTTACAATTATGAAAACATCCTTGACAGTGCCGCTATCGTTTTCAATCAAAACGCAATCAATCACTATCAAGCCCGCAGTGATTTGGTGAAAAACAAACCTAATTGTGTTAAATACTGTCCAAAGTAATGTAGTATCTAAGACAGTATCGCAGAGCTCATAATGGTAACATTTTTCGTCTCTGACGTAATCTTCTGACGTCTTTGAGAGCGAAATTAATCAAATTCAAGCAGTAAATTTAACAGGTTTGTTTTGCTAAACAACGCTAACCAGTAGGCTAATATGATGCTTCTTCCTTGTTTGTTACGTACACATAGACGCATACACAAATTACGTCTTATATCCCTTACAGGCTTTATATCCGTTACGGGGTAAACAAAGCCTAGCGAGGGATCCTGGAAAGCCGTCGCCTCCTTCTGCGATGTCGCAGAAGGAGAGGAAGCGGGGGCGCGAGAACGACCCCCTCGCGCCCCCGCTCCGGCGCAGGCAGACGGGGAGGAGAAGGCGGCAGTTGCCGCCCTCCCCCCCTAGTGGTGCCTGCTGGCGGGGGATGGGGATCCCCTGCTAGCAAGTAGAGGCCCACGAGTCTAGGGGGGGGACCAGGTATTCCCGGCCCTCCCCTCTTGGCGCAGGAGCCCCGGCACATAGGCTGGGGCGGCCCGGTGAGGCGTACGCGGTGACAATGACAATGTAACATGCTCCCACGGCGCCCCCCCACACGGCAGAGTGGGAGAGGGAGGGAAAGCCTAAGGTAAAGTAACAACACCTAAAGGCCAAGTTTAGCATGGTGTCCATTGAGGGAACGGGCACATTTTTTAGAAAGCATGTTATACACTGACGAGCAAAATTAACTGGTCACTTTTCATACTAAGTTCTATGAAAAGCGACCCATTATTTTTACTAGTGAGTATAGATAGGCGATGCGGCTAGCAACTTTAATTCACTTATACCTTGTTTGTTAGATTAGAACCAATTTAATATGACTTGCGTGCGATACAGCGGCACCCCTTTAACCAATTGTCATACCTACATGTACCTATGCACTGTGCTAAACTTGATTCTAAATACTTCGGCAGATGATTGAAGTACTTTGACTAAACACCCTTATGTGTATTCCAAGTTTCCGCAATTATGGTTGACAAGATGTTTCCAACTTTCCTTGACTTTACCATGGGGCCTTACCATGACGTCTTCATCATCTTAAACGCTCTTGTCGGTGGAGCAATTTCCATGTGGTCCTTTCCAGAGCCTTTTCTTTGATTTCCTGCCTGATACGACACGACTTCTACCCTCTCTTTCACCTGGTCCATAAATGTTCTTCTTGGCCTTCTTCTCTTCCGCTTCCCTTCAACCTTTCCTTCAATTATGATCTTAATGTATTCGTCGTGTCGTATCAGGTCTCCCAAGATCTTTCCTCTTCTGCTCTCGATGGTCTTCAACAGGCACCTCTTCTCATTCACTCGATCAAGCACTTCCTCATTGGTCACTTTCTGGGTCCAGCTAATCCTCTCCATCCGCCGCCAACACCACATTTCAAACGCTTCCAGACGTTCTCTATCGCGTTGCGTCATGACATCTTAAGAGGGTGCATCCGTGCTGAGCTCGCAACGTCGCATTTTTGATGATTTTTTGCGATTATTTCACAGAAATTGAATGAAAGTATCAAATTTCCGTCTCTAGTGCACTTCGTTTTTAGTGTATTAATGTGTCTAATGCAATAATTCATCGTGACGGACTTTTATTTTTTTATTAAACGAGATATAGTATTTTATCGCTTTAGTACGAAAATAAAAGTCTATCAACATTAATCATTGCATTGGACACAATAATACACTAAAAACGAAGTGCACTACAGACGGATATTTGATACTTTCATTCAATTTCTGTGAAATAATCGCAAAAAATCATCAAAAATGCGACGTTGCGAGCTCAGCACGGATGCACCCTCTTAAGGCGATTCAATTCCGACTCAGTTCAGGTTTTAGCTGTCATTTTTAGCATGGATCTAACAGCGAGCGAAACTAAACTGATCGCATTAAGATGTCATCATAACCCCTCTGTACATTATGAGTGAAATATCGCTCGGGGCGTTTGAAAACCCTGTAGGTAGGTATATTTGTCATTTTGATATTTGCGTTCGCCAGTCAGACAAAACAAACATACATTTAACAGTAACAGGTTTGTATTTTTTATGAATAAGGATAAGGTATTCACCATGATTTATCTTTTGAATTTTATTTAACCAGTAATAGGTAAAAATTATTACCTAACCTTTAAAAGCCAGGGCGTTTCAGTATAATAAGTAGGTGTGACATTTCAAACGAGTTTTTGAACAAAATAGAAGGTCAAGGATTTAAATGAATTGCTTTCAAATGTTTAATAAACCATTTTGCTACAAAAAGTTATAGCAATAAATTTATCAAACTGTAACTTCTCGACTTGCTTCACAACCGAAACTCCTTTTTATTGGATAAATATATTCTAATTATAATAAGTATCTAATCAGGACAAAATAGAATTGCTCGTCTTGCTTGTGCTACAAATTTTTCGCGTTTGCGAATATGTCGTGTCGTAACGACAAAAGCCGACCGCACGAAGAAAAATTATTATAACTTATCTTATCTGTTTTGATCAGTAATTTTTAATAAATAAAAATAATAATAAAATAAAAATGATAAAAAGTAGTGACATCAAATAAATTTTTCACGATCACAATTTTCAAGCTGTATACTTGCATCGTATCATATCCCGCAAGTTTTTTTTTATACAACAAGGAAGGAAAACGAGCAAGTGGGTCACCTGATGGCAAGCGAGCACCACCCATGGAAACTGGCAACACTAGATTGCAGATGCGTTGCCAGCCTAGAGAGCTAGGATAGAATAAGTACGTATACCTCTTATGCCATTAATTTCGCCGTCATAATACGGTTGACAGAAATCTTGCCATTTCTATACCCAAGGTTACTGTCACGCCAAAGTCTTTAGATTGCGCGGGCGCAGGCCTACGTGACAGAGGTCGCGTCCGACCAATCACAGCGCGCCGCGCGGAGGCTCGGCGCTGACGCAGTAGTTACGCAAGTTGACGCATTTTGGTGAAACTTGAACTAGAGGTTAAGTAACTGCTTATTTTACCAGACTATACGACGCATGCGCAATGGGATATGGTGGAGATCCTTATAGGGATAAGCTCGTGTACATAGGAAGTAAATATATCTTATCTGATCGTTAGTTTTTTATTTTTGTATATAAAAGCATTTACTCCTCTACTACTACATAAGCAGCGGAGCCTATGTGGGTTCGTTCCTTTGCACACTAAAGACCAAATGCACCTTCTTACTTTCCACACTGAAACAGCAGCGTAAGCACCGCTGCTTGGCGGTAGGATGGTTAATTAGAACTCGAGATATGCCAAGGCCAAACGAAACCGGAATTATACAGACATATTTATTATAAAAATAAATACTTTTTATACAACCAAATTAAGCCTCCTTTTCTTTGAAGTCGGTTAAAAAAGAACACAACTGCAGACAATTATAACTACCTATTGTAGACATACCGCTTAACTGAGTCCTCGCCTAAGGTACAGGGGCGCAGGGTAGGACGAGACGGTGCGGGACGGGACCGCGAGCGCTGCGGGCGGGTAGTACGCCTGCCGCCCGCACCTCTCTCGGCCCCCTTTTGTCGCTTACCCCGCGCCTCTGTCATAGAATAAGTAAGAACATAGTAGAACGGAATCTCCCGCTCCGGCCGGACTCAAGGTCACGATTTACAGTACTTGTTAAACGAGCGGCTCAGTCAGGCTGCCACGGCCGGCGTCGCCGCACGCGCGTTTGGCATTTTTAGTTTTACGTGAGCCTGTATGTATTTTATTTTATATTTGTCGGTAAGTAATACTTACTTAAATCATCTTAAATGGCTTCATTTGGTATGGCACTTGTAATAACTTCTTCCTTAATATAATATGTAGGTACGTACCTAATGATTTATAAATTTCATATTTTGTAAAACTAGAATAAAATAATGATTTCAAAGTAAATAAAAACTTATATTTTAGCGATATATATTGCACCAAATAAACTTTTTCCTTTCTTTCTTTCTTTAGACGTAAGTATAATATTTAACGGTAAGCAACCCTAGCAATACGCCTGGACGACAGAGGGGCGTAATGACGTGAAGGGGGAAGTAGGTATATAAATGGCGGCGTTATGGACGCGGTCAGAAGAGATTCCCTTCTACCCTGTTATTATCTATTCTATGCCTCCATGCCGCACGGGCGAGGACTCAGTTAAGCGGTCGGTCTATACTCATAGAGAAGTAGGAATGGAGTTTGGATCGGGACTGGACGTCTTCAGGATTTCGGGAATAGACACTGAAAAACCTGAAATGATAAAAAACAGGATAATCAGGATAGTCATTATTTGATTTGGATTATTTTGTATGTTTGTCTAGTTGCATAAAGTGGTATTGAGATCAGTGGCGTAACTACAACGTCTGGGGCCCGCGGCAAATTCATCAGATGGGGCCCTTCCTCACTATAAAGAAGTGCATCATCTTCCCTTCTGTGCTCAAGGCCAAGCCAGTTCGGGGCCCCGTAGAGCTGGCGTAGAGCATTTTGCCAGCCCTGTCATCCTTTAGTTATGCCACTGATTGAGATGTGGTTCAGTCCAGTTCAGTCTGTGTAGAAAACCCTGAGTCACTGATGAGTTATAATTTAAGTAACTATGGTTTCATCATTTTCATGATTTCATCACTCTATGGTAAATAAATTGATTATTTAATGTAACAAAGAGGAACTTAACTAACCTGCACTATTTTTTAAACAAAAACAAAAAAAATTGTGAAACATCTGGTATATCAAAGGCATTTTAGCTATGCAATGTGTAGTAAAGATTCTTTGCTATAACATTTAAATCAGGATTCTATATTTCTTTCCAAAAGCCTTTTCAGTTAATGATTTTTTCAGTACTTCCTGTTTGTACCTAAGTCTGTCCCACCACCAGCATCAGAGGGCACTAGAATTGTCAGAACCATTAACTGTCTCACTTTCAAAACCTAAGTTTCTTATTTATTACAGACCAATTACTCATTAAAAGTAAATTAACTTTGATCAGAAGTTAACATGGATTAAAACAAAAGCTAATTGCTTAGAATTAAACTTAATTGAAATATGGCATGAAAATTTAATTTTAATTTGACTTCAAAGTTTTTTATGTGACAAGTAAAATTACTAATTATTTACAGCCGTACATTTCATGGTGTAATGGCTGTCCTTAGAGGATACATTACAGTGGTATAGAGCGCGCGCAACGAAGTGGGAACAGTAGGCACGGGTGAGAACAAAACGACGTTCCCGCCGTGAGCGCTTGTAGTCGTGTGAGTGCTAGCGAAGTGTGTTGCTCTGGGAACTTATTTAACTTTACGGTGTAAAAATGGTGAAATGTGCAGTTCGATCTTGCAAAAACGATACACGGAAACACACGAAATTTAAATCCAGTATCACATTTCATCGGTAAGTCGATTATTATACTTATTTTTATGAAAACAAGTCCGGCATCGCGGGGGTGAGCGGGGCATGGGAAGCGGGCACGCACAGACTTGCCCCCGACCCGCGCGAGCGGGAGCTCCCGTCGCGTGATTTTAGAGATGTGACACGACCAACGCTGTAGTCGATATAATGTTTGCTAGAAGAACTACGTATTATAACATATTTTAATTTTGTGTAAGTTTAATACTTAAAATATAATAATCATTTATTATCAATAATTTTGTATTGTTTTGTGCGATATACTTTCTAATATTTTTGCTAGTTTAGACATATTTTTAGTTTAAGCTTTAAAATTTTCGCATTAAAAATGTTAGAAAGTAGGTAAACCGTACAAAGTACAATACAACATTTTGCTACTATTTCTTACTAATATTATAAATGCGACAGTTTGTGACGATTTGACGATTTGAGTGTTCCTTCTTCACGCTAAAACGACTGGACGGATTTGGATAAAATTTGTAACGAAGATAGCTGGTACCCTAGAATGACACATAGGCTATTTTTTATCCCGGAAAATTGCATAGTTCCCGTGGGTTAGCGATAAACATGTTAAGGGTCGTAGCTGCTTAGTTGGAATGCAACATATAAATTGTTGTAGAACTTGAACATGTGCCGTTCTCAGAGACGTCAGTTAATATTATGATTATTAGAAATTAATTGACATCTCTGAGTGTGAAAGTTAACTTTAATTGTCCTCTCGGTTGTATTGATTGACGGTAAAAATTCAGACCTGTTTAACGGATCAAGTCAAGTCAAGTTTAAGTTTTAATTTATCATTCCTATGTAACCACACAAAGAAATAAATTAAATTAAAATGCACACTTTATTTATTTGGTAAACAAATTTATAATTTCATATTTATACATACATTTCTTCTTTTATAGTATAGGAAATAAAATATTGAACATGAAATGTACTTAACAAACATATTTATTTACATTACTTATCGATAGCGCGTTGCCCCATCTCTATTTGTCATACACGCATCAATATACTATCTATAGCTCACCTGCCTACGATGCGCACTAGGCGATTTGAGCGATGCGCGCGCTCTATTGTAATATTTTTCCTCTAAGTGGCTGTCTATATCAAAAATATGCTTTGATGTTTACTTGGTGCACTTTTATATTTAACTGAAATTATTATCATTAAGGCCGGCCACATACATACGGAAATTTCATACGGTTTCTGTATGGAATGATGTAAGCAAACAGGACATTGCTATATAACGGATCAAGCTACAATATATTTACACATTTACACTATCTATTCTCGGAATTTATGTATTTATATATTTACAGGGTAAATGTTTAACTGTAGACATAACATCTTTGTCACAATATTTATATGCAATAAATAGTTTAAGTATAATTTTATTTTAAAGTAACTCAGGTATTACGGTAATCAGATGAACTACAACTTAATTTTTTTTAATGTAGGTATTTCATTTTATGAATCTATGCAACTGTATGCAGTTTAGGATTAGGAAAGCAGAACATAGCATATGGAATGGACTCTTTGCTATGTACAAGTGCAGAGTACCTATATAATGAACTTATTGTGTTTTGATAATAGAATCATCGTTGTAAAGGCTGTTGTAGATGTTGAAAATGATTATTTTCCATCTTATTCATATCAGAAACTTGACATTTCGAATCACTGATTATTATTTTAATACAAATATGGGTAATTTAGGTTAGTTGGGTATCTTCATTTGTTCAAAGGGCAAAATACCCGGAAAAACCAGGTGGACAAACTGTACCTAGGTGGACCACGACCCATACCATAATAGCCGAATTAAAACAGTAGTAATCAATGATATCAAAAGTCTGAATATAAGAGACTGCCCCGCCTATAAAAACGAAGACAACGCAACAAAATGGAACCAAGAAGTTATAATACAAAAGCGTACTTACGTTAAAAGATCTCGAATTCTAAATTCAAACCGAGATCGCGTGTTTTCCAAAATCGCACTTTGACAGGTACACGTTCGATAGTTCCGAGATTCTTGAAATCTTATATCAAGTCACTGCCAGGTAATAAACACAATTTATGAATTAAAAGTAACGTAATAAAATTAAATAGGTACATTTTACTAGTCACATTAGAACGTAAATCGCGAAGCGGCTATCGCAATTATGTCGAATGAAATGAAATGAAACAGCTGAGAGGTGACTGCCGGTCTGTCCTTCCTGTCATTTCAGTCCAGTCAGATAATTTCGTTTCGTTCGTTGCTATGCGGACAGTTTGCTTTTTTTTTGCGGCATTTCTTTTGTTGCCATGTTAATAAAAATAAATTCCGAGAACAAATCGTTATTAGGCTTACTACCGCGGCTTCGTCCGATTTGGAAATATTTTTCACCAAAATCTCAAAGTCCTTAGTTCTCAAGCGCTGATCAATCATACATGTTGCAATTTGTTCTGTGCCTTAAAGGTGCTTCACGGGATAACACCATAGTAACTAGAGGTTTACCTCTACTGTTCGTCTGCCTGTCAGTCCGTCCTTCATAGGGCTGAACCTTTTGAACTACAACAGGTATACAGGTAAGCTCTTGAAATTCTTACTGAGTGTGTACTATGGTTACTACTTACATTATGTATGAGTTTTCGACTTGATCATAACAATACTAATAGTAATAGTGAGATACTTACCTCCTTATTTCATAAACGCTCTATAGGCTTCTGCTAACTTAGCAATCGTTTGTCCTCCTCCTGCGGCCCAAAGTCAAATTTTGGTTGTTGGATTTCAAATCTAGTGTTACTTCATGTAAAATTCAGATTTTGTTTGACAGTTGTCCTTTATTTAGGACATTGGGCGGCAGGACGTTATCTGTGAAAGGTAAATGTCAAAGAGACAAGATAAGGACTAACGATTGCTAAGTTAGCAAAATCCTACAGAGCGATTATGAATAATGGCGTACTTACGTACTTGAATTTATCACAAAAAGTAACAACTGTAATAAAATGTAATAAAACTTTAACTTAAAGGTGGTTCAAAAATATTACCAACCTGTTTTTTGTGACCAATAGTGGAACTTAAATACATAGACTAGAGATGATTGTTTGTATTCCAAAAATAGTATTGAATTGATAAAAGAGCTTTTTCGTGGATAGAACAATTTGCCCCGCAAATAACATTAACTTCACGTGTCCTGTAAAACATGGCAGCCCTCGTTTGTTTAGCAAAACTATAATCAAGTGACATCTAGAGGACAACTGTCAAAACTTGCTTCAGACTCATAGAATCTACTACGTACAGTACAGACTTATAACTTGACGAGCTTTTGCTTTTGATAAGAAATCTTACTCTGTAGGTGTAGATGGCGCTAATAGTAGTGTTTAAATAAGTAAAAAATTTTTTTTTGTCATTTTTATATTTGCTTGCTAATAAATACATTTCATATATATTTATACATAATAATACTAAATTAATCACAATAAATACATAAATATTAAAGACACTACATATATATGAAGATAAATTTCGAAATAAACATAAATATCGTGCCAAATGTTTTATATAAATAAAATAACATGCATTGAATCATAATCCATTATCGCGCCAAATCTACAAAAGTCTCTTCATATTTTCTACGCCTGGCAAGAACTAGGTACTCTATATTGCCTAGTCTGTGACTCTCCAGTCACCTGTGGGTTTCCTCCCTTTTGAATTTCGTTCCTGTACTCCTGGAACTGCTTGTCAAGCTTGGATCCACAGACAACCTCGACTGGTAGGATCTGGTAGTTCTGTCCTCTGCAATGCGACTGGCATCCGGGTATTTGGGTGGTGGATATGCAGATCTCGTTTTGGTTCTCATAGTACTGAACCTGCGGGTGCAACTGGCAAACGCCCTGCTGTTTCAGGTAGCTTCGGGCCCTGTATACGTTGTCAGACGAATCTGAGTGCTCCTCGGAAGAATGAATAGACTGCTTCCACTGGTCATCCGAGCGCAGGATTGCGGTGTACTGGTACTTAGGCTGGTACACGTACTTCTTCAGATCAGACTGCAGAACTTGGATGCCTGGCTCGGCGTCGACATTGAGAGCGTAAGAAGCACCGTACAGCTGAGGCATGTCAACAATGCCGTAAGAGGTCATGTAGTCGTCGCGGGGTTCACCGCTCATGTGCCCGCAGATACCTCTGATATTGTTACGGTTGTCCTTGGCGAATACAACGACTCTCATGCCATCGTACATAACGCGGAGACGCTCCTCGCCAATCAGAAGCATCAGAGTGCTGTCGTCCAGCATGTAGTATTGAAGGAGAGGGGCGTCCTTGACCTCGTCCCAGTACATTGTCAGTTCACCTTCGGAGACCTTCTTGCCGTTGGTCTGCAACTTAACGGTGGGCTTGTTGGCTACCAGTTCAACTAGGATTTCTAGGTCCTTGCCGGTTTCGGATCTGAAAGAAAAAAAAAAGGACTCATAAGAATCAGCACTGTAAAGTGAGTTTACCATTTTGCTGAAGACCCGGTCTTTATTTTGCATCAATGGCAAGAAGCGTACTAAGCTCCCCGATTGGCTTCAATTTTGTATTATCCTCGAGGCTCATCAAGCGTTCTAAGACAAATACCACGAGATTCCTATTCCTGCAGCTAAACGGGTACATCCTATAACTCCTTGTACTCTTAAGTAGATATGCCAGTTTCTTTGTACTCACTTGTAGGAAAGGTACATTTCCTTCTGCTTTTCTGCCGGCTGCCTCGCCATGATCACGAGCTGCTCGTGCCTGTAGCCGTACTGGCCAGCGTATTGGGCATCGTCATGCATCACCACGTGCCACGTGGGGTTGAGGGTGTAGTCGTAAGTGCGGTTGCTGAAAGTCCTGATCTTGGTACCGTCAACTGTGCAGAAAGCTGTGGACCAGATTGTGGAAATTAGTTGAATATTTTATTGAATCAGGCGTCACTTTGAGGAGGCACAAAAATTAACAAAAAACGTGAGAAGCGGAGTAGCGAGGTAGTTTTTTGTGCATTTACTTGTATTTGTAGAAGATTGGGAGCTGCTTTTTTAAGACAGTGGAGTCTATGAGTTAAATGAATAGACATGGTGTAGAATTTGGTGGCGATACTTACGTACAAACTGTTGCTGAGTGAAACGGTTAAGAAGGCGCTCGTAAACGTTCCAGGGGTTGTATGCAGACATGACTGCAACGCTGAACTTCGGAATAGGAACACGCTTCATCTTCAACTGCCCTATGTAGGAGAGGACATCTAAATTTAAGTAGTCATCCTCGTAGGACATGTCAGCATCGATTTCTAGTTTGCCTTCACCGATTGGCTTGAAGGGGTTGAAGTCAGCATACCAGAAGCCTAGTTTCGTGAACGCCTGGTATGCTTGGTAAGTCACGTTTTTGAAGACAGGGCTCAAGTTCTTGTAAGTAATTAACGCCTTGATGTGGTTAGGGGCGTGTGCTCTGAGGATCATCATTCTGCACGAATCTTGGAACAAATTGTGGCTTTCTATTTCCTGAAGACACTGCTTGCCATGCGGGATCGACAGCAAGTTTTCAATGTATTTGACGGTGCGCTCTCCTGATGCTTTAACTTGGAATTGACCATTGTTCTGACCAAGGTTGAAATCACCTTCGAAACTAGTCTTGAGCTCCTTCTTAAGAGCATAGAGGAAGTTCAGAGCGGTAACGGAGGGCATTTTCAAGCTGCCGACGGAGTTGAGTTGGGTATTGCCGAACTTTTCGGAGTTTCTAGCAGCGAATATAGCGTATCTGATCTTAGGATCAATTTTGCTGTCACCGATGGCAAAGGTGATGGCGTATTCGGCCTTCTGGGGGCCCTCAAAGACAGCACTTAGGTCGACGACGCGGGCTCTGGCGCTGTCGATGCCGGAGACGGCGCGTTTGACAATTTCCTGGCGACGGGTCACGCTGTTGGGTGCAGTGTCGGCAATCTCAGCGGCTTCCACAGGTGCCTCAGCTTGTTTCTGATTGTAAAGAGTGTCTGCAAAAAGAAATATATTTCAAGACTTTAATTCCTGTGCGAGACACATAAAATAAGGAAAAAGTAAATAACTATGTGAACACTGCAGCTTGGATTTGCAAATAACATGCTATTCAAGACTCTACCACCCTCATATACCATTCAAAATGCTTACCGTACGCAGCAGTGATAGCAATGGCCTTATTCTGCGACTGCTTTCCAAGGTATCTGAAGCTGAAGTGTGTCATCGCAATGTCTTTCTGGGGGAGCCCGAACACAATGTCCGCAAACATGTTGATGCCACGGTGCATGCTGCCGAAGGTCTGGTAATCATTCGAGTAGGAGTAACCTTGGAGCTGGAATGTAGTGCCAGTGACCTGACCGAACTTGGTGTCAACGGATACCACCTTGTTTTTACGGATAATCACTTTGGTGGTAGGGTCAAGAGACACTGGGGTAAGAGTATCGATTTTCTGGTTAGCTGTGTAGGGCCATACGCTGTAGTAAAGGATGGTCGTGTCCTGCTCAGGGCGGAGGGGCTCCAGACGAATCTTGACTTCACCCTGCTTTGCCTGGACTTGGGACTTGACAGGGATGTTGAGCTGGTACTTGCTGACAAGACCAGCACTAGCAAACTGGTTCCCAAGAGTGTCGAAGAAACCAACTTTGCCTTCAATGTTCCTGGCGTAAGTAAACTGGATTTCTTGCTCCATGGAAGAAGAGTATTGAGGGTTCTCGATCGCTGGTAAGTTGATTTGTCCCTTGGTCTTACTCTGAATGTGGATTACAGTCGGTTCCTTGTATTGGTAGACGAACGGCATACCAGAAGCAACGGGGAACATGACAGTAACCTGAGCCTGGTTAATAACTTTGGTGTAGTGGTGCTCGATTCCCTTGCCGAGGTTAGCCATGAACTGTCCGAGGACTGCTGGCAGTTGGTCCATGTCTTCTTGCGTGAGACTGAAGTAACGCTGTTGGTTCATGAAATCGATGTAGAAGGAGGCTTCCATCGGTTTCTGAGCTTCGCGCTTGAAGTTGAACACGTCAGCGATGTGGTCGGCGGAGAACTTGTGTTCAGCAGAGCTCTTGGTCACCTTGTGCTTGAGAATGTTCATCTTTTGCAACAGCTGATCCATAAATTGGCGGTAGTTTGAGAAGGAAGCAGAGATCTGCAAATAAATAAATGTGATAACTTCAATAACCCTTCCCAAATTACACAATAATTGAGTTATATAATAGCCAAATAGAGTTATCGTAAGAGTGTCTAATGTAGAAACCTACGGTGTTCATTTTGTTCCACGAAGCTGTTTTGCTCATCCATGAGTACTTCAGGTTCTTAGGGAAGAGAGAATCTTCACTGCTAACGTAGGACAGGACGTTGAAGATGTCAAGAACGTAGTCCTCATTCAAGGACTCACTGAATTTCTGGCCCCATTTAAGGCTGCCGAAGTCGTCCTTGGACAAAGTAGGCACAGCGGCTTGAGCGGTTCTAGCCCTGATAACAAAAAGCGTGTATTAGGAATACTTAGGTCAGATCTGAACGACTGACATTATATTTAAATTGATTGAGGTACTTACAGTTTGTAGAAGCGTGGGCTAGTAAGCTTAGCGGAGGTCTCGATGCCAGCCTTGAGAGCAGCGCGCACGTGCAGGCTGGGGTCCCTGTGAGTCATTTCAGCCATCGCGTGCATCATAGCTCCGGTGGGCTCGCTCACAAACACACCTTGGGCAGCCAGAACACGGACCTCGTAAGGCTCAGCGGTATTCCTTAAGATGCTGTACAGCACAGCACGGGCATAGTGATCCTTCTGGTAAGCCAACAACTGCAGAATCTCGACCATTGAAGCGCGCAGGTAAGTCGAAACTTGGACTTTGCCTTCCAGATAAGGAGCAAACACATCCATGACGCTACGATGACCCAGATGGCCGATGGCCTTAACGTAGATCAGAGCTTTGTGGTTGTCTCCACTTTCGATAGCCTTCTGCAACTCCTGGCTAAGACGGGGTAGGATTTCTTCAAGGACGAAGTGGTCGTACTTGTTAGCGAGACGGCCGTACATGTGAGTGGGATAGTAGGAGTGAGCGGTGCCGTTGTTAACCTGGCCCATATTGATGAGCCTAGTAGCAGCAATTAAAGCCGAAGAGTTCAAGTACTTCTGCTCTTGGACCTCAGGGCTCATCGCCAGTTTAAAGAACTGGATCATAACTTCCTTTGTCGGGTAACGCAACGTAGCAGGCAGAGAGGCGATGACCTGGGCAGCCTCTTCTCCGATAATCTTCTTGGTCTGAATCCAGCTCTTGATCTGCTGGAATGCAGGCATGGTGCCAGCCTGAACGACTGCGTCACGGTAGATCATCCACATGTCGAGTTTCATGTTGTTGTTCGAGGACTTCGCAATTTCGATGCTGCGGCTTGTCTTGCTCAGTTGTTCCCAGTTCATTGCTGCAATCACGCGGACGAGTATGTTGAATTTGGAGAGGAAATCGTTCTTAGGCATGTTGTTGGTGTTCTGTAATTGCTGAGCAAGCTCTTGGACGAGTTTTTGAGCGTTCATCGGGTTCTGCTTTTTGTCAACATGGGGTTGGGCGCTCATGTACAAGGCAGCGTACGCAGGCTCGTTAATATGAGGCACGTCGTCGTTGATGTACGCAGAGTTCGACTCAGAGCTGGATGAGCTGGAGCTATCGTCACTACGCTTCTTGATGGTAATCTTGTTGATGGAAACGATCTTCCTGGGCATTTTCAGGGAACGACGCACTCTGCCGGCCTCTTCGCTTTCTGCGTTCTGGTGCTCCGGCTGCATCTCGTAATGGTGGTGCTCATGAGATTCCGAAGAGGATGAGGAGGAAGAAGAATCCTTGATGATCACTTGTTTGGTTCTCAGAGCGTACAACAGGTTTTGGACGGTACGAGAACCCTCAGGCATCTGCCATACGGCTTCTTTGTCCTCTTCGTACGAAACCAGCGTTAATTTGACGTTACTGCGCACGTGAGCTTTCTGTTTGCCGTAGAGATGGACTCCTACGTTGACCTTGCTGGTGGACTCAGCTTTGTAAATGATGCCCTGCTTGCCAACGAGGATACGCGAGTCAGTCTTACGCTTCATGAACTGTACTTCGTCAGGGTGCTTGGTCGTGCCGGTCCATTTAGCGCTTTCTGGTACACCGAAGTGGTACGCAACTCTGTGATGGCAGTGCTTGTAGTCTCTGGTCTTGGTGACTTCAAAGGGCTCTTCTTCTAGAGCGAACTTCGGGAGTTCTCGTCGCCATTCGGAAGCGACCGGCACCACGGTATATAAAGTCTCGCAGTCACCAGTGACATCCGTTTCCATCTTTCTAAACTGACCCTGCTGTATGACGTGGTCGTGGGTGTCATGCGCGCTGTGCTCGTTTCTGTAAGTAGATAAATCTACTTGCAGGGCGCTGATGAGACCCTTCAGCAAGTTCTCATTAGAAAGAGAGAGCGTTGAAGGAAGCTTGAGGGACTGAACGCGGCCTCCTTCGAGATAGATTTCGAAGGGCAGATCCAGATCCTTGACATCTTCATATTTGATGTCTTTTGGGATATCCCAGACGTTGGGCAGGTCTTGGTGGATCTGTGCGTGTTTAGGCTTCTCTAGCTTGGCCTGGAGGTGGCCGGGGGCGAGGACTCGGAGGGTGAAGACAGCCTGGAAGGCTGCTCCGGTGCTGGAGCCCTGTTCGAGGTAGGCGAGGGTGTTGGTCTGCACATCGTAGCGGTAAAGTTTGCCGGCCTGCCAGGGCCATTGGTTCTCGGCGGTGTTGGTGCCGAGCCTAACGGAGGCGACGGCCGCTGGAATTGTTCAAAAAATTGCAATAAAATAATTGTTAAAATGTGAATTACGACGTGTCATTATAAAATAATAAATAAATAAAATAAAATAAAAATAAAAATTGTTTATTTCAGACATTAATCCATATCTTGTTAGTAAAACATTACCTTATATTAAGATTCACTCAATTTTATGTTGCTCGATAAGTAAGTATAAATGTAGTGCGAAATGATTTTCCATGACATTTCGTTGAATCCCATGCGGTTTTCAACTTTAACAACATTTGCATAAGGTTATTATTTATAAAACAACCAGCTTTTTCCCGCGACTTCGTCCGCGTAAACTTCATTTATTGACAAATAGCTTTTGCCCGCGGCTTCGCTCGCGTGTACCAGGAGTATTTCAATCCCCCTTTTTTTCCGTTCCCGTAAGAATTTCGGGAAATGATCTCTTAATGCTCCCTACACTCCCCAAGGAACTCACTTGCCAAATTTCAGCTTGCTACGACAAGTAAAACGAAAAATCCCTTTCTACACTCTCCAAACAACCTAAATGCCGAATTTCAGTGTTCTACAACCAGTAAAACGAAAAGTCCCGTTTTCCCGTTCCCGTGGGAATTTTGGAAAATTATCTTTTATAGCTTCTCTACACTCTTCAAGCAATTGGAATTTTCGAAAATCCTTAAAACTGTTTTTTAATATTATAATCACCTAATTCTATGCCAAATTTGAAGTCTAGTAATAGTTCAGGATTTCGTTGAACTGAATATATAAATCCTGTTTTTTCCTTATCTTTTTTTTATGTGAATAGGAAGGCAAACGAGCAAGTGGGTTATCTATTAAATAAACTTTTTCTTTCGAAATATTATAAACGGGATGTGAACCGCGATTACCTTTATTGAGCTCCCGATATTTCGATACAGTTGCATGTATCATGATCACGGGTAGACTGAAGAAATTGCGGGTGGATGTTATTGTTGGGTAGACCGAGCTCTGTCTACCCTCATTCTTGCGCGTCGACTGCGTGCACTCTCGTTACCACTGGAACCGTTCTCACTCGAAACTCGATTCAAACACACTACACTCACAGTGTCACTTCGCCCACCCGAAATTGATTTTGGACGAGAATTACATGCAACTGTATCGAAATATCGGGAGCTCAATAAAGGTAATCGCGGTTCACATCCCGTTTATAATATTTCGAATGAACTTAACCGTGAATCATTAAAAACTTTTTCTTTCTTTCTTTCTTTCAGTGAGAATTTCCAAAAATCCTGAAATTATTTTCTTAGTTTTGTAATTATCTACTTGTGTATGAAATTTGAAGAGTATATTTATTAAGTATAGTTACTGAGATAGGGTCACTCACATTTATGCTGAATTTAATTTAGTATCGGCTTTTAGATTTTTTATTTTTACAAGATTCCGACGAATTAAACCTCCTTTTTTGATGTCGGTTAAAAACGAGAACTAAATCTAAGGAACTAGCAGGTAGTAGGTACTAAAATTTCTTTTTTTATCTACCTTTCACTTAAATTTGCTTCACCAGTATCCGACAATCTGTCAACTAATAAAATCAGGAATAATTATTAAAAATAATTAATTTCGCATCTGAGCACACAAAAATATAAAATAAATATCGCAAGACTGTATTGTGGGTACGCATCTGTTAAAATACCTAGCAATCAAAATGTGCACATAAAAACATTAATTTACAAATTAAAATATTTTGTCTGAGGATTTTCATCCAAAAACTCATAATTTTTAACAACTCGCAATCAGCATTGAAGTTTTAATTCGCATTTAAAATTACAGCATTAAGTACTTAAGTACGTAATATTACTTGAATAATGGCTAGCAATACAACAAGTTTTGATTCACACGAATTAAAAAAAAGTTTATATCCTATAAATATCATAAAACAAAACAGTCCAAATTAACTCAAAATTAATAAATCTGATAATTATGGCAACAATCGGCTTTCAAATGTCATTTCAGTCTATTTCAAACTTTTTTTTATTATTGTTTATCAAACTCACTTCGCAAACGCACTTCAATTTTTTTTTAATCCGCAAGAAGCAAAGGTACTCACCGACAAATGCCGCCAAAACCAAAAGTTTCATGATGGAACACTTTCCGGGGTACTGTTTGATGTTCCACTTTCTAGGAGAAGAAGACTTCTGCCTTTTCCGATCTAGAACTCCAGTTTATATACGGACTTACACGTGTTCCTGATTTGACCTGATTATTGATAATCTGATTGAGTCTGTAAGGTTAAGTTAGGGCTTAGGCTCGCGGCGATGCCTGCTTGTATGTTGTTTTGCCATCTGTTTGAACTAGACCAGGACAATTATCTCTGAAGGGATAAATTCGGAGTTCTTATCAGACCGTCCCTCACCAATAGGGCATATTTCAAAATAAGCTATGGAAAATTTTAAAAATAGACAAAGATATTTGTAACATGTTGTTGATTTCGTTCGGTGTTGAAAATATAGTATTTTTGCGTAAGTCTTTGCGTTTACGTCTTGGCGCTGCGTTCTTCAACAGTGTATAAGTAGTATGTACGCATACCCGAAATATAGTACAATAGGTACTTTATTATATTATAGTACGGTGGGCAACTCTAATCGCAAATATCGCAATATACAGACAAACCATCCATGCAATCATGTAGCATCGTGTCAGCAACATTGTCGTCGCAGGCGCAAAGGTCTCGCACGCAACTGCTATCGCGAGGGTCCATGTTCGACCCCCAACCCTTAGCCAGGCTCGTGTTATAGGTACCTACGTAATGGCGAGTGTTCCTACGCAATGTTGTGACAAGCTTGTACCTATAAGCTTTTAGACAATTTATGCAAGTTTAGCTGTTCTTCCAAAAAAAAAAAAAAAAAAAATTTTAAAGGCTCTTTTACATGTCTTTTGACGTGACAACGTCTTATAAATTGGTTTGCCGGGTGACACTTCAAGAAACTGCGTTACGCTCCGCTCACGTTATGCGCTCACAATGAGAGCGAGTGAGAGGCACGCGGGCATGGTTAGCCCGCCTAAGAGCGAGAGAGACAGACATAAAAAGTGAAAGGCACGCGTCCCTTCCACTCGAGCACAGTTAGCCCGCCTAAGAGCGAGAGAGACAGAGCGAGAGAGAGAGAGTGAGAGAGATAGGCATACACACCGGTTCATGTCTTGCGCTTCTATTTCGATTTAGATTCTTTGTATAAATTAATGTTTTAAATATAATTCTTTGTATAAATAAATGTTTTAAATTGTTACTATTATTTCATCCTTCTTCCTACTATACGAATTATTTTACCACTCAAAGTCGTTGTCACGTAAAACTTTCGCCCGTATACCGACTTTACAGGCAACCAATTTTTTTTTTAAATGGTCTAAGATCAAAGAAACAAGTTAGTTTAAAATCCAGTGTTAGGAGAGCCCTGCTCCTAAGCAAAATGTATGCAGTGTGAGGTTTATATTGGTTTTTACAGAGGTAGACAGACATCAATAAATTAGTGTTTGATTTATTTCATTAGTTGTGCTATAACTGCTATTTATAATGCTACGGCCACATTAGCGGGATTCGGCGAAGGTTCGCCCTATCGCGGCATGTGTGGACAGACAGTTCGCTTTATCGCGAAACATTCGAGCAAACTCGAACTGTGTTCGGGCTCCTGTCGGTATCTAGCGCAGATCAAAGGATTTTATCGCGACAGAGTTCATGTTCGTGCAAGTGTCTACACTTCGTACTATGAAATTTCTGAAATGTACGTCAATTTCGACAAGTGAAATTTCAATAATTATTTACAGACATACAATACAAAGCAAACGCTTTCCATCTTTTTGTTTCTTTGCGCTCTTGGTTCATTTTCCCGCCAAATTCAGAGTTGCGCGACATAGTTCGCCCGAAGTTTTTATCGCGATAATTTGGTCCAAGTGTGGCCACGTAGTTCGTGGTTACACGAACTCGAACTATTTATCGCGACAACGCGACACGAACCTTCGCCTGCTAATGTGGCCCGGGGGTAAGAGCTTCATTCCAAATTTCAAATTAGTAGGACAACTGGGACCTATTTTATAAAGCTACAAGTAACATTTTACAAGCGGAAGTCTCTTTCTGACCCTATGTGTTAGATAGAGACTTCCGCTTGTAAATTGTAACTTAGTTTTATAAAATAGGGCCCTGGAAGTACCCCGTAGGTTATTCAAGCTTGGCAATTTGTATGGAAACACCTTTTCAGATGTCTGTTTTTTTATTAAGTTGACTCAGAGGGTTCATTTTTTACAACTCCAAGGGTCCGCAAACCTCAGTAAGTATTTTGGTATCAAATTAATTTAAATTTTTTATATCTCTACGCTTTCCTGAGAAAAAGTTATTGACGGACAGACAGGCAGACAGACAGACAAAAGGACAACGAAGTTATCTTATGAGGGTTCCTTTTTTCCTTTAGAGGTACGGGAGCCTAAAAGCAGAATGTATCTGCTTCTTCCCGCGCAGATGGTAAAAAGCCCATCGAGGGAATGGGCGAAAATCTTAGGAATCATTCGAAATATTATAAACGGGATGTGAACCGCGATTACCTTTATTGAGCACCCGATATAAAAAAAATATATATATATATATATATAAAAATAAATATCGAAATATCGGGTGCTCAATAAAGGTAATCGCGGTTCACATCCCGTTTATAATATTTCGAATGAACTTAACCGTGAATCATTAAAAACTCTTAGGAATCATGTTATGTGTTCAATAAAGATAATCCCACCATATATGCTGAAGTATTCCGGAATTGTTTTAGGACACGGTGTATTCTTACAGTAATATACACTATTAGGGAGCAAAAAAACCGGGTCACTTTTGGCACAACTTTCTACGGGAAGGGGTGCGACCAAACCGCTGCGTATACGCAGTGACGTGTCGTATGCTGCGTCACGTTTTCTCACCGTTTCTTCATACATTTTGTTGCGATTCTGTAACGTCACCGTTTTTTAAGCGGCGGTTTTATTGCTCCCGAGTATAGTTGTTGCAGAATAAAGGCAAATCATTTAAGTAGGTATAATTTTGGCAGATAGAAAGTAGCCTGTGTGTTGTTTCATTAATCCAGGTATTTATGTAGGTACCTAATTTAAAAGTGCAACAACCGTACAGATAGGTGCTCTCAAAATATCTCATTTATAATATTAGTAGGTATTTCTATAAGTACTATTGTCGCAAACCTTTTTTTCATAGCATGGCAGGTAAAAATAAAACAAAAGATCAAATGCAACTAAAATATATTTAAAACATTTCATATGTCTAAAATGAGCATAAAGGCAGCAACTACCGTAATACTTTATTATTTTTAAAAAATACTTAAAAATAACAAGTCATCTGGAGATCTTAAAATGGAAAAAATACTTATATTTTAAAAACTCGCGAGATTCTTTGGAAAGCATTCTAATTCTCATATTTGTACAATATTTTAACTACCTAAGATAATCTAAAAATTGTATATTTTTACAATTATTTGAGCAAATATAGGTGTTTTAGTTTACGTAAGTAACATTAATTAAAATATTGTCACCAATAAAATAACAAGAATCTATGATTTCGATTAAGTACAAAGAATAATTAAAAACAATCATCTTTTAAATAGGTAGGTATCTTTTTTTATTTATATTATGAGTAGGTAAATTACTCAAAAAACTACAACTGCCCGGATTTTACATAAATTATTTAATTTACCTACTTTGTTAATTTCATAAAGAGCGTGTAAGTACCACATTTCTTTTTAATATTGGATGAACATTTTTTTAAAGTATTTGATTTGATACAGACAGGACGCCACAATGTAAATTATCAGTTATTTATAAAAGAAAAATGGTCAACTAATTAGGAGATATACTATCGCCAACAAATAAAATAAATATCTACAAACTTACGAACATTGGATTGGCATCTCAAATAGTAAGGTAAAATAATAATACGAGTAATTTACAGAATTCGTAAGCTCTTACCTACTGTTTATATATACATACACCTATAACTTTAGTTCTGACCTATTTAGTCAAGGTATTATAGATAAATGCAATATATCTTTTATTCAAATGGAAAACGTAATATTACACTAATCATGTAAAACATTTTAAACTTTGGTCCCTAAGCCTAAGATCTAAAATATTTCTAGTAAAATGACAAAGAGATCTTTTGTTTTTAAAACAAAGGAACAACAGAAATAACTCTAGTAATTTAATGGAATTTATGTTTAACTTACAACTACAGTCTTTATTAATGAGCACTATTAATATCCAAATGAGCAAACCAGATAATTTAAAAATTTAGATGAGCAGCGTTGATTTATATTTATAAATTCAACAATTTAACAATAGAATGAAAAACACAGCAACGTAACAAATTCAAAATGTTTGGACTATTCAAACCTAACACAAAAAGTAATGTCAAAAGAGTCCCAATTTTATCGTTACCAAATTCACCAGGTTTTAGATTTGTACTCATTTTGTATTTAAACTGTTAATTATACACATAACGGCTTTCAATCAATGCAAAAACAAAAACTACGTCATGTGTAGTATTCGAAGGAATTTATGGAGTATCAACGACATGCGCATAATAAGACCCCATAGCTCCTAGGAAAATCTCCAAGGATAAGCTCCAAGGATGGAACTTTCTGGCGCATCTATCCTTTCAAAGACTCCCACTATACCATTAGCAGATCCAAATGCTATTTCTTCTGATGATGATTGCTACCATCCCATTTTGGTGAGGACGTTAGTTCTGCGTCCGAATTAGTGGCATTATTCGGCAACACTTGCGTTAGAATGACTAACTTTTTTGCATCCTTCTTCTCCCTTAACGAGAATACGCATATCGCCCTTCTAATCACGCCAATCCGGGTGGCTCTTAGCCAATAATTTTTCTTCTACTATGATTTCTGCATCGATGCTTTCTCTTCCTGTTCTTTCAGAGACAACCATATCATCAACAAATACTACAGCCTCTGCAACCTTGGCACAGTCAGCTTATCCCTTATGCATCGCAGCGTGGCCAGCTTAGCTGGTGAGCTTGGCACCAGCTGTTCGTGGTCTGGTCGGCGCGGAGGACGCGGGGGGAGACAGGTGCGTGGTACACTAGTGATGTGAGGATGGGACTTGACGTGTTTTCTGAGGGACGAGGGGTCTGTGTAGCGCTTGCCACAGCCAGCTGCACCGCAGGCGTAGGGCCTCTGAAAATAAATGAAAGTGTGAGATGCTGTTTTAAACTGCGAATTAATCAGAAATGCGGGAGGAAGCGGAGCGGTGCAAACGGCACCAAATAGCGACTTTATTATTTGTGTAGTAAAGACTAACAGCATGAACACATTTAGGGCCATGAAAGTTGAAGTGGCTTTATGGAAGGTAATGGCTTCATGACCCAATAACCAATAACCATCGGCGCTAACTCTCACTGGGACGCTGCGATGCACGTCGCCAGCTACCGTATCCAACCATTTATATCGACGACCATAGCAGCTTAGCAAACCTAGTGATGGTTTTGCAACATCTAATATTTGTGTACCTAAATTACGTAGTTGGCCATGTCCGACATGATAACCCAGCGCGGCTCTTATTCATCGAAGCTAGGAAATAAATCAGCAATGAATTGCAGTGCCGTAACTACAGGGTGGCAGGACAGACAGAATGCTACGGGGTCAACGACCCCCGAACTGTCTTGGCCTAGAGCATAGAAGGGACAATAATGCACTTCTTTATATTGAGGATGTACTCCTATCTGATGAATTTGCCACGGACCGCAAACGTTACAGTTACGCCAATGACGAATTGTAAAACAGAAGGCTAACTTACAGCGTTGAAGTGTGTCCGCTGATGCTTAGCTCGATCCGAAGAGTTGGAGAAGGCTTTCCGGCAATGCGGGGCCGGACAGGCGTACGGTCGCTCTCCTGTGTGGGAACGCACGTGGATTTTCAGATTCTCGAGACGGGAGAATGCTTTGCCGCAACCCGGATGCTGGAAGGTAAGGAAGATTAGTTTGAAAATGGCATTTTCAATAGGATGATAGCACTACTTTGTTCTCTCATCTGAATTTTATTCAGGTGATCTAGTCAAAAGAATGAGTTTGCGGAGCCTTCTCTTCTTCCTATGTCCTTACGTAGTATTTATTCCAATAGCATATTGGAGCGGGCGAGAAAATAAATAAAGACGCGGGCAATAGCTAGATATTCTTATACAACATTATTGACACCCCGTTCGTTTCTATAGGGCAAGCTGCTCATAAAGCTGGCTGCGTTTCCTTGCTGTATGAACAATGATTTTTCTCTGGCTTTGAGGGCATGGTAATGCTTATAAGTACTGAATATATATTGCCCAAGATCCACTTGGTAACCTAATCTATCTAATCAGCCCTCATCCACCCAATGCTGAGTAAAGGCCTCTTCATTTTCACTTTGCCCGGTAACCTAATACAACATTCAAATTAACTTACATGGCAGCGGTTAGGCTTGTGTCCAGAATGTACCCTCATGTGTATCAGGAGTTTGTAGCGCGCGTTGAACGGCCGCCTTGCGCGCGCGCAGTCTCGCCAGAGACAGCTGAATTCGTCGCCTGAAGGACAATAAATGCACATATATATACGAAGATCACTCTTTATTCCTCACAGGGTAGATAGAGCCACGGTAGGATAACAAGAACTAAAAGTCATTTAGCATGACAGTGGGCGTATACTAAGTGAAGGTAATAAAATCGATGGGCTTTTACCATCTGCACAGGAATAAGAGAAGCAGCTTATACATTGTAGGTTTTTTCTTTGCATTTTGGCTTTTCTTTACGGAATTCAAAATTAACGAAATGTGTCAGCCAAATTCCAAGCACAGTCGAGAAATAGAATCAAAATGTACCAGTAATGCAATTCTTAAAGTAAGAAGGATTTAAGTTAGTTGTAATACCTTTGTAAGTGTTGACATGTGCTCGCTCGATGTGTTCCACCAATGTGTTTTGAGTCGGATACTTTTCGTAACAATGCTCCCATAGACACACCCTTTCCCCTGTAAGCATATTGACAGATTAGAACCATCATTCCTGAATTTTATTAATTGACAATGTTAAACGAATTTTAACACTAGACATCGCAAAAATAATGCCAATTACAATTACCTTGCGATTTATCTTTATTGCTTTTCCGTTCATTTGAATTAGTAGCTTTGCTGTCATTGCTAAATTCCTCATTCTCTCTTTCTAATGTTAAACCAAAGTCATCTAAATTGATAAATAATTCATCTTCATCCAATAATTCAGAATTTTCATCATAGTAAGTGGAACTTTGTACGTCACTCTCAATAGATTCTGATACTGATATCTTGCGTTCGTGTTTATCAAAGTTGAATTCATTGCAACTAGTCGGCGTGTCTGGTAGGATATAGCTTTTTTCATTATCTAGATTATATAATATGTTGTTCGGATAACTATATTGCTCCAAACTGTTAATCACATTAGTACTGCTACTAGGAACTCGGGTTTCGTTCATTTGATTGTAATAATTCTGTTGCGGTGCATCTTCTACGTTGTAATTGCAGTATCGTTTAGAAAACGCTGTTTCAATGGAAGGTAAAAGATTTATTTCGGTGGGAGTTGATAAATATTCTTCTTTGAAACCTGGATTCGAATTTTCTCCATCTTCTCTACATAATTCATCGATTAACGATTCATCATCTATGTAATCATTATTAGTGTCATATAAATTGCTATCAATCAGTTTATCCTTAATTGATTCACTTCTAAAACTGTCATCAAACTCTATACTATCAAGATCTAAAAGGACTTCTTTCATGTTCTGTTCCTTAAAGTTTTTGTCAATAACTTCATCGATTATTTCAAAGTCTGTATTAGCTGTTCCATTATTCCAATCTAATACTTCAAAATCGAAACTTTCTTCGATTCCGTATTTGAAACTGTCGCTTTTTCTCTTGTTGTTTTCTATTTCTAAATTGAATTGCGACATATAATAGGCGTGTAGGTCTGTGACGCCATCTGTTTCTTTGAATAATCCATCGTCGTAAGGTGTGATGAGTTCAGCCATATTGGGTTCATTTACCTATTAAGGTTCAGTAATCTTTAGGTATTTGACATGTGGCGTTTGCTTCTGCGCATGTGGCTTCGCTATTATTATAAAAATAAACTTTCTCCGCTCGTACTGGCCATCTGCGAATTATAAATTTAATCGTTTTTTTTTGCGATTACAGACTGGCAACACGTGTTAAGTGTTCCAACCTATTTTCATTGAGAGGAAGTTGGTTTACCGTTAATGATACCTAAAATTATGTAAATTAGATAATTATTTTTAGGTATTTAGGTAGAGTTATCGTTAAGTACACTCGACTCGAGGACTTTAATTTTATTGTTGAGCATACATGGAACGCTGTCATAGTGAAGTAACGCCATATCGACAAACAAATTTCAATAATATTTTGACATTAACATTTTGCGACAAGGTTCTATCGTGGCTCAACAATTAAAGACCGCGAGTGTAACTAAATAATTTTCGGAGCGAGTTCCGTTCCGAGTATATATTTGAGACGGAAGCGGAAGGTAGAAAGTAGACACAGTATGAGGAAAACAATGTCTCTTGTTTAAAATCTCTTTTAATCCTAGTGTCAAATCTAGCATAGCAAAATATTCAAAAAATACAATTCAAAATTTTAAAAAAAATATATAAAAAAGGTCGCTAGTGTTTGCGACACACGGAGTTGAACTAAATGAATCTGGTAGGTACCTACTGACTCTTGACATTTTTTTTTATATGTGATTAAAAAAACTTAAACACTATAATGAACTCATTGTACTGACTTACTTATAAAATCTTTATAGGAAATGGTTTTTTTTTTCTTTAAGTACTATTTATTGTAAAAAATGATTTTTAATGCGTTTAAAAAAATGAATATTTAGCTTTACTTAGAAATTTTAAACAACTTCTTTGTATAATTCGCAAGCATTTATGACTCTAATTCTTATTAAAAGACTTTAATTTTTATTTTTCTTAAATAAAATCAGTGGGCATTAGAGGGTTGGCTAAGATAAAATAGTCTACACAGGGAAGTATCCAAAACATTGAGAGATAAAAGTGAGATACCTAACATATTTAAAAACATGACGTAATTAATAAATTTGGCAATTTATTCTAAAGTATTAATGTAGTGCTTAAGCAGCACTCGGGAGACATTGCCGTTTAAGTCAACTTTTCATAATAGTTATAGGAGAAAAATAGATTAGATAGATTGTTATTTGTAAGTTTTTTTAATTGTATAGCATTTGAAGTGTCAAAAAAATTTTTTTAAAATAAAATCGTTATGTTAAAATACTTGTTAAATAAATTTTGAAATATATCAGATATTAAGAAAAAAAAATAAAACTTGTACTATTACAAAAAAGGCAAGTTTTTAATCACGTATAAAAAAAATAGAATCTTAAAATGTTATAAAACAATATAATAAATACAATACTTAATCCATTTTCCATTTAATCAGTAGAAAATAAGCAAAGTATTCGCCAATAAAATATCAAAATAAAAATAATACCTAACTAAATATAACAATTCATAACTGGCTATTAAAAAAACAAAGTTATACAAAAAAATACTTACCTAAATCACCAATCAACCGCGCAAATTTGCCGGCGCACGTCCTAAAATGGCGCGAGCTGTCAACTTGACACTTAACCTAACTTTCGGTTTGCCGCCAAAACCGTTTGTAATGACGCGTCTACACTCTCCCGAGTCCTTTTCAGGAATAACATAGGATCATTCGGGATAGCGAAAAAACTGAAACAACACATGTGTGTTTACACATGACAGTTTTAATTCTTCGACCAGCTTTTTGAATCAAGTTTTAAAGTAGTTTAAATAAGGGTAAATTTCGTTTGTTTTTAGCTTTTTAAATGGCAAAGGAGCGTGGTCTTTACAATCTTTTGGCGCCACACATAATACATTTAAAGATTTTATTGATTCACTTGTCACTTTTTGTTTATTTTTTGCGGAACAGAAGCGGATGGCTATTAAATATTTTTTATAGAGCGCCTCTACTTTTATTTTGCTAAATAAAAAAATGCCGGTTTGTATTTGAATTTGCACAGCATGGATAATTCACTGGGTTTTAAATTAAATAGACGTTATTTACAATGGTTTTTTTGACACAAAAAATACTGGAAAAAAAATCTCGTGTCCGATTTTTAATCAAAATTAAGTGTAAGTACTTTATTTTTCAGTTAAATGTTTATACTACAAATGATTTTTTTACATAATGAAAAACAATCTTAAAAAGCAAAACACAACTTTAGTCTTCAACATAAAAAACAACACACTTTTGTCGACATGAAAGGCACAGACAAGCAATCAACGACTTTTTGTCTAAAAGTGTTTTTACAAGTTTTTATGAGGCACTATCGTTTTTTGACGCTAGACCTTTTATTTATGAAGTTCAGTGATAAAATATCAAAAACGATGTCTGTAGATGAACGGAGAATCTCCACATTTTATTTTATCATAATACCTAGGTACTTATTGAATTAAAAAAAAAATACTCCCAGATTTTTTTTTGTTATAGTTTGTGGTATTATGGTTATTTATAGTTTATAGCACTTGTGTCGTATTGACCAGGAACAGGGTTCGATTTTTTATAGACTTGTTGGTGAAATTTCCTCCAGTACATTTTTCGTACGAGTCATTTCACCTACAGATATATGACATTGCTTCCAAATTGCTTCCTCCAACACACTAAGTGGAACAGATGGACAAACCTGACAGATAAAAGTATTAATTTATTCTCAATAAGAAAATAAGTACTAACTGTACAACAAAAAAATATAACTAAAACTAACATAACGACGACGTGGTTGGCTTAGTTGGTAGTGAACCTGCCTGCGAAGCAAGCGTCCCGGGTTCGAATCCTGGTAAGGGCATATATTTGTGTGATGAGCACGAATATTTGTTCCCGAGTTATGGATGTTTTCTATCTATATAAGTATGTATTTCTCTATATAAGTATATATATCGTTGTCTAGTACCCATAACACAAGCCTTACTAGCGCTTACTTTGGGACTAGGTCAATTTGTGCGAATTGTTCCCTAATTATTATTATAACAAAACTAAAACTAAAAATAAAAAGGGACCCTTAGGTAGGGTGCTCATCACGCAGGCAGCATCCCACGCTGTATTGCTAAAGCCAGTCTTTGAAGCGAGAAAGTTGCCTGCGCGAGTGTCTTCTGTTGCCTCTCTCAGGCGCTTGCTTGGGTTTTAATGGAGTTCATGTACGCCCTTGCCTCACGAACTCAAGACACTTTGTTTATAAGGGATCATATCATCTGCTAAAAAACTTTTCATATTTAAATGCATCATTTCACAAACTCATCATCTGACAACCCTTTAATATCTGATAAACGTAGGTAAACTCTTTTTAAAAAACGAAAAACTTTTAGGCGTGGCTCACATTAGGTTAGGTTAGGTTTGTTTTAAAGAATTGCGAAACTGAAGTGGCAGTGGGCGGGGCACATTGCTCGCAGGACCGATGGCCGATGGGGTCAGAAGGTTCTCTAGTGGCGTCCGCGGACCGGGAGACGAGCTGGACCGGTCCGAGTGGAGAGCCTTGGGGGAGGCCTATGTCCAGCAGTGGACGTCTTTCGGCTGATATGATGAGGTTTGTTTTATAAGTTTTCTAAAAAGTCAATATTTTAGTAGAAAAAAAAGGTTGTCAATGATGAGTTTGTGAAATGATGCATTTGTGAAAAGTTGTTAAGCAAATGTAAACCCTTGTTCAATCTCTCATCAGACCTTAAAAATAAGCCCAAGGATTCGCTACAAAACTTTGAGCCAACCGATAAATACTTATCAAGAAGGACGACACGTGGAAACTAATTAATAAAGCAATCATTCACCCTTTGAAGGTGATTAAATCAGATAACGACATTGTATGGAGAGGTCAAGAAGGAAGGCCAGGTCTAAGTGTAACAGAATCTAGACCGAGTAAACACTGTGACGTCTGTCCTTGGTGAGGCGACCTAGTTAGTTTATTTACAATACAATAACTCTTAAAATAAATTAAAAATTAGTACACTCCTCAAAAATGTCTACGGATATTTTCTATCCCTAGAAGGTTTTGAACATTTCAATAAAGGCATATTACTACCGAGTCAAAACATCAAATTTGTCTAGAATAATGATTATCCCAAGGCTTTTTGATGTGTAATTTAAAAAATACCAGGAAGTGCACGTAAAAGGAAAACAAAAAATAATCCTTCAAGTTGTCTCTATATTTGGGCTGAAGTGTTGACCCATGAGCTTTGGGCCGCTTTTTTACGAGATCACAAAGTATATCGGTCATGCATGCCCCACGCTTTTAATAGTTATTTGTGATACAAGGTTGGTAAGTAAGGTTTTACAAATGAATTGACGAGTTTTTCATCGTCACGAGTTTGTAAAACCTTGCCAACCGTGTATCATACGACGTTTTTCAATACAAATATGTGAGAAAATAGGCAATTAGTAGAACAAAATTGAAGAATAAAATACCTTTCCCGAGATTTTGATGGCAAAAGACTATTTTGCGCGATTTGCGCCTTACTTAAAATATCGGGCGGAGTTAATTCCATGTTATTTTCGACTTCATACCACTTGAAGAGCTCATTTTGTTTGGTTTTTGTACACTATAATCAACAATACAAAACAACGCAAAGTTTTACAAAAATGGCGCGTCCGTGTACCGTAATGCGCATGCGTAACTTTTGTTTTTAATTAGGTTATATAAAATTATCAGGCAAAGGTTCGACGCGTTCAGCCACTGCGATTTTTTCAAATAAATAAAAGGTGAAAATCATTAAAATCTGAGGTAATCAAATTGCAGGTTATACTAATTACAAAAAAATTTGCGAATTCATTACTTAGTTTTGTATATTTATACATTTTTCTGCGTACAAGTTGTTATTTTTTATTTTTGTCATTTAATACTCTTTGCTTGTAAACTTTTAAAATGGAAAATTTTAAAAAAACTTGAAAAATAAAATTGTATGTATACATCCTTTGAAAGTGAATTTTTCGAGCAAATTTATATCACAGTAGACAGAGCCTAAGGTAAAGATACCTACAGGCCACGTTTAGCAAGATTGCGGGCGTATAGATGGAAGGTGGAATCAAAATAGTGATGGATTGCTAGCCTACATGATTCCTATGATTTTCGCCCATTCCCTCCATGCCATCTGCGCGGGAAGAGAAGCAACTGATACAATCTATGTTTTTCTTTGCTCCCAGGCCATCATTTACAGTCAAGGGCATAAAAATAGTTAGGTACGTTACCATAACGTCAAAAACATCTAAATACCTTAAACAATAATATAATTATTCCTTAAACAATAAGGTCGGTGACATATGTATGTGACATGATGTCTGTATCAATATTTATGCCCTCGACTGATGTACATATCAAATGTCAATCATATCATATCATACCAAATCAATAATAATCAAATAATAATCATATCGTATCATATCTAGTAAAACTTTCAAAACTGCCAAACCAACTTGTTATTTTCAAATCCTTACTAATATTGTAAATGTGAAACTATGTCTGTCTGTTACGCTTTCACGCCTAAACCACTGAAAAGATTTTAATTAAATTTGATAGGTACTGAAATAGTTTCAGTCTTAGGGAAGGACTTAGGATAGATTTTAGTTCCCGCGGGATAGCGATAAGCGATCAAGTCAGTCAAAGAGACGTACTCTTAATCCTGAGAAGAAATAAACCATAATTTCTGAATTCTGAGGAAAAATAAACTATTTACTTATTCTTATTGAAATTCCCCATTTGTAAAATTAATATGGATTTTAATCCTTTAGGCTCTCCTTGCATAATTACTTGTCTCTCAAAAAACAAAATGAAAATTCTCATTTAAAATATTAATCCCTGTTATTACAATAAAAGACATAAAGTAAACAGTCGTTCGTTAAACACATCAAAATGCGTCGATTCTAATAAACGTGTACGCCATAATGCTCTACCAATTGTTATTCTACCAACCGAGCGGTAAATTTATCTCTGTATAAACCCTGTGACACACATTAAATTAAAGTTTACGGCTCACTATTTAATATGCCCTTACTATGTTTTTTTTTGGCATTAGAAAAAAGGTAAGCAATCTTGACACGTATTTTTTTGAAAAACAGTTTAAAAAAATAAATGACAACAAGTTACAATTGGAAATCCCTGTAATATTGTGATTGGGGACTATCGTGTTTTTGCTCACCAGTTCCAGAGGTAGCTGTCAAAGGTGACTCTATTGGATCGGCGCCGAAACAAAATTTTCAATCTTGAATCTCATTAAATTTATTAATTATAAATAAACTATGTTAAAGGAACACTATCTGTCACCCTGTCCATGATTTTTATAGCTGGTTTTCTTTTTATGTATGTGTGTATGTGTCTATGTCTATATATATCTACATTTATTATAAATGTGTTTCATGTATAGTGTATTATTTCTTGTATTATGTGTATTAGTATGTATGTATTTTCACTACTTAGGTATATTAATATACCTATATTCTAAATTGCACCACCTGCTCAGATCTGTTCTTTACTCCGGTCCGTTATAGTTGTCTGGTAGAGATCACTCTGCAGCGATAAGGCCGCCTATTGTTACCTTATTACTTCTGTATACCTTTTTTCTGTTTTGATTGTTATATGTGGTGTTCAATAAAGAGTTATTGTATCGTATTGTATTGTATAGGTAACTATCATCATATCGAGTAGGTATTGTCGCATTGTTGTGCGGTTCCGTTTGGTCCGGAAAAAAAACCGCTTTCAAAGCGTTCACATTCATCGCCAAATAATCAATACTTGCGATAATTTCACGAAGGAAATCACTTTTCAACAGGTAAATGAAAGAAATTATAATTTATGTCACGAAACCCGCCATAACCAGTGAAAAGTGAATATTATTTTGACCTCACGCGACATTAGCGCCTCTACTCGAAAATTCACTCGCGATAGCCTCCATAGGATCGTGCTCAGTGGCGTGCCATGGGAGAGGCCTATGTCCAGCAGTGGACGAACATAGGCTGATGATGATGATGATGAGCCCCCATAGAAAACGCCATACTTCAATGCATCCAAGACTCGATAACATTTATATTTATTACACACTTCGATCGGCCGCGATTTCGTCCGCGGAGATTTCGTTTATCGCGCGCCCGCGGGAACTGTAAAAAATCTGGGATGAAAACTATCCTACGTCTTGGGTCTCAAAACTTTCTATCTCGATACCAAATTATATTTCGCATTTATAATATTTAAGCAGTTAAAATTATTATCACATCCCGTTGCAAAAAAATCGGGCACATATGGTTTTTCAGATTTTTAAGCATTAAAGCTTAGAAAGTAGGTAAGCTAATACACATAAAATACAAAAATCATGGGTGCCTGTTTTATTTGCAAGGGCCTATATTATCCGGCCCGACTGTGAGATGCACGTGAGCAGCAGAGGAGAGCAGGCTTGCATTGTATGTAAAAACAAATATATTTCGCGCCAGCTTGTTTGTCTTGTACGTGAGTGCGAGTAGCAAGATGTTTTCTCCCCAAACTAAAAGTAACTCAGCATAGTGCCAAACATCAAGCTGTTAAAATTTATAATAAACTACCCGGTGGCCTAAAGACCATCTCCAATTATGGGGTTTTTCGTAGGAAGTTGAGGGCTTTTTTATTGAGAGGCTGCTTCTGTAGTATTGATGAGATATTTATGCGGGATAGCTGATTCAAATTAATTGGAAAGAATGACATGATAATATTGAATTGTTAGTTTTCTTTTTTTTCTTCTATTTAATTGTGTTTTCATTTGTTTTGTTGTTATTATTAAGTTTTCATACTCGTAATTAGTGGTTATGATCTCCAACACGATTTAAATTGTTATGGAATAAATAAACTGAAACTTAAACTGTGTTTTGTTCATTTAAGTAACATAAGCTAGTAAATTTATATATTATAGCGCCCACTCCGGCACAGGCTCAAGGCATCGGTACACGTGTCATCCATAAGTGCATTTAATAATCCACTGCGCGTGCACTTTCTTGCTCCTTTTTCAAAAGCTTTTACTTTTTATAACGACTGCTATTATACTGGCTGTATTCTAACTAATATTATAAATGCGAAAGTACGGATGGATGGATGGATGGATGGACGGATGTTTGTTACTCAATCACGCCAGAACGGCCCAACGGATCTGGATGAAATTCGGCACATAGATAGAGAAAAGTCTGGAATAGCACATAAGCTACTTTTTATCGCGGAAAATTGCGTAGTTCCCGCGGGATAGCGATAAACGAATTCTTTGCAGACGAAGTCGCTGGCAACAGGTAGTCTAACTAATATTATAAATGCGAAAGTATGGATGGATGGATGGATGGATGGACGGATGTTTGTTACTCAATCACGCCAGAACGGCCCAACGGATCTGGATGAAATTCGGCACATAGATAGAGAAAAGTCTGGAATAGCACATAAGCTACTTTTTATCGCGGAAAATTGCGTAGTTCCCGCGGTATAGCGATAAACGAATTCTTAGCAGACGAAGTCGCTGGCAACAGCTAGTACTGTATAAGGTGACGACAACTTTGTATAATCTGCATTATACAACGTAGGTATTTCAGAATAAAATTATCCCAGAATAGTTCAGCAGGTGCATGGAGAGAGATTGATTGAACAACCCTGTAAATGTCGGGGTGTAATTGTAATGAGTATTCGGGAATATGTCTCTATCTTTGGGTTGAAGTGTAAGCTTTTGATGTAAGTATAATTACAATTAGTCTGCTGCCTAATGTTCTGTTAATTTTCCACGAACATTTAAATTTGTAATGTTAACGTATTAGTGATAGTTCGGATGATTTATGAACACGATTGTTTTATCTAGGCCACGGGTTGAAGAAGTTGATGCGTACACTTGTCCTAGGACCCACGGCTCTCAAACTTTACTCACAAATTATTATTATACTACAACTAGCTTCTGCCCGCGACTTCGTCCGCGTAGAATTAGACTTAAGAACTGTAGGCTTATTGTCTAACTCGCTCGCAATCGCCATCGTGTTCATTTTGACAGTTCTTGTATGAATGTGACAGCTAGCTGATTCCGATGCCAATTGTCAGCCCATACATTAACTGTCAAAATGAACACGATGGCGATTGCGAGCGAGTTAGACAATAAACCTACTGATGGTGATAATATATTCTGCAATAATTATTTACAACACACACACTACACACACACACACTAAACAGATTTATATGGGGAGTGTGAATGGGTGCGTTGGGAGGGGAAGGCCTAGGCGGACGTTCCGTGATCAAATTGGGGACGTTTTGGAGAAAGCAGTTTATGCAATAAATATTTCTATTTCTATTTCTAAAGGCCAGGTCAAGAGTACCCGAAACCGACGAGCATGTATGAAGAGATTGATGAATGTGGATGAAGCGAAAGAGGTATGTCAGGATCGTAGCAAATGGAACAAAGTAGTCTCTGCCTACCGCTGTGGGAAAGAGGCGTGACGATATGTATGTATGTATGTATTATTTACATTGCGACTAGTTAACTACGACTTTTAACATGTTTATCGCTATCTCGCAAGAACTATGAAATTTTCCGGAATAAAAAGTAGCGTATGTTTTAATCTAGGGTGCCAGCTATCTTCGTTTCAAATTTTATCCAAATCCATCGTCGTTTTAGCGTGAAGAAGGAACAAACGTACACTCTCACTCACATCGTCACATCGTCACAAACTTTCGCATTTATAATATTAAGTAGGAGCAGGATGGGTGACAGGTAAACATTATTATATAATGTAGATAGGTACTACAGTATACTTTAATACATACAAAAATCCATGACTCGAGCACAAATATTCGCATTCATCATACAAATACAGCCGGAGAAATTACGGGCACAAGAGGCATTTCATCTAAGTCCTCTAGGTTGGCAACGCATCTGCAATCCCTCCGGGGTTGCGGGTGTCTATGGGCAGTGGTGATCGCTTACCATCAGGTGACCCACTTGCTCGTTTGCCTTCCATTTCACATAAAAAAAAAAAAATGCCTGCCCTTAACCCGGGACCTCGAATCAGGGCCACTGACCACTAGGCTATCCAGCCGTTTTTCATAGTATGACTTAGCACCTGGATGACCGAGCTTTGCTTTTTTTGTACGTACGCTATGATAAATGTTGTGTAGTTAAGATTAGGATAACAATAATGAAGTTGCAGTAAAAGAAAGTGCAAGTTTGGGAAGCGGTGATCGTCGCGGTGGTACACCGAATTAACACTCGCGCGCTGCGCGGGCGCGCACAACCGCGGCCCGCTTTTGCTGCACGGCTTTATTTATTAATAATTACTTTATTTCAATACAATAGGCAAAAATCCTTTATTGAACACCAAAAATAGGTACTTACAGCGAGTTTATATATTCTATACTATTGTCCGCGACTTTGCGCAGATTAATGTGGCTTTCTATAGGTGAAAGAATTTTCAAAATCGGTTCATTAGTTTCAGAGATAACCTCTATAACTTAAAAAATATATAAATAGTGTGTATGCTCTTATATTGGTGTCTTGCAAAACGAATAAATGTCTTCTTTCTTTCTTTCCTTTACCTCTTTATTTTGTTCTTTTAATAAAATATAGATACAACTATGCAATGTTCTTCCCCAATACTAAAAGTTTTCTTACCATCAGGTGCACCGCATGCCCGTTTGTCGGTTTTAATATTAAAAAAAAAAAACAAATTTTCATCATCACAATTTCGTAACCGACACCTTAGACACATACTTTTGCATTTTATAATATTAACTATGGTTTTTTATTATTAATTGCCGGGGAAATTACGGGCACAAGAGGCATTTCATCTAAGTCCTCTAGGTTGGCAACGCATCTGCAATCCCTCCGGGGTTGCGGGTGTCTATGGGCAGTGGTGATCGCTTACCATCAGGTGACCCACTTGCTCGTTTGCCTTCCTATTCACATAAAAAAAAAATACAAAATTAATTCATTTTTTTTTATACTTATATTATTTTATATTTAGTTGAAAAAAACAACGCTTCAGATTAGACTGGCTTGTTAGAGGAATCTATCAGAACAAAAACTACAATAATTATGTATGTTTTATTTAATTGTTTTATTCCCAGCGGACCCCGAGTTGGTCCTCCATAGGTAACATGTAAACCCAAGCACATGTCTTCAACAGAAATAAATATTGTAATGCCGTACTGTAATTGTGCCACACGCCTAACTCGTGGCAGAAAAAATATTTAAAAATAAACATCTAAGAGGTTTTTTTTTTATTGTACACAAATGTGCGCTTGGAGCATGCGTCGGTATTTGTATTGTTTGGGTGGTGAGGCTAGATTACTTTTTTAATAAAGAACTGTTTGCTATTTCGAGTGCGAGGGCTTGATTTTTGAAAGCACAAAAAGTCAAAAGTTTATTTTGCAAATCGGCCGCCAAGGGCTCTTTCACATGTTTTTTTTTTAAACTACCAGCGCATTCGGAAAGACCATCATTGCCAAGAAGAATGCGCCGCATGTCTCGGAAGTACTATTGTACCTAGTACTAGTACCAAAATAGCAGTGAAAAAAGTTGTGTATTGCTACAAAAAGTAAAGCTTAATTAAATTTTGTTTGGTTATTTGTCACTTAGATCTAAAAATTTCTTCTACTCGTATTTCAAAATTCGTCATATTTTTTTTTTCAAGCACTCGAAATTAGCATTCAAAAGTGATAAAAAAATATACTTAAAAATTACATTAAAATAGTTTTTGGATAGCGTAGTGGTTAGTGAGCCTGACTATGAAGCTAGAGGTCCCGGGTTCGAATCCCGGCAGGGGCAGACATTTGTATGATGAATACCTACAAATGTTTGCGCCCGAGTCATTGATGTTGTATGTATTTATCTACATTATATTATATGTATGTTTATTCGTTGCCTGGCACCCATAGTACAAGCTTTGCTTAGTTTGGGACTGGGTCAATTGGTGTAATTTGTCCCATGAAAAAAAAATATATATTGAAGCTGTAGGTAATTTTCTTCTCAATTCGTATTTTGAATTCAGCAATTTTTTTCACTTTTGAATTACCGTTCAGGATTTGAGTGATATATAATTATGGTTTCCAATTCCAACATTCAGCTTATGATTAGGTATAAACAAATTTTATACTAGTAACCCAGTGAACTTCACAAGCTTTGGTAATTTTTTGAAAAATCCAAAAACTGACTCGAAAAAACGTTTCTTAATAATTGAACCTGCTCAATGCACTCAATCTGTTAAGAAATCTGAGTTATAGAGGAGAAATGCATTTTTTTAATATATATATTAAAACCGACAAACGGGCATTGGGTGCACCTGATGGTAAGTGATCACCAACGCCCATGGACAACCACAGCACCATTGGGACTGCTAACGCGCTGCCGGCCATGCAAGAAGTGGTACACTCGCCTCTTAAAGGTACCCATGTCGTAGCCAGTTGGAAAAACCCCAGTCGCCAGCCCATTCCAAATTTTGCACGTACGGGGCAAGAAAGACCGTTTAAATCGTACGGTGTTGGAGCACCATCCATCGAGGTGATGTTGATGGAAACTTATTTTGAATCGAGTAGTACGGTGATGGAACTTGGCAGCTGGAACAAGGTTAAAAAGTTCTTATATCACAGTCAATTTGCTCCGGATATATATTGAACCGGTTAATTTGAAATTCGATACACATTATACATTCCCATGACCCTGACATAATATATACGTACTGTGATAAAATAAATAATTTTTTAACACAGGGATCAAAAGTAGTTAGACTGACTTTCTTTTTTTACAGATGCTGACGTCTAGAAAACAATACTTTTCTTTCGAATAATTAAGGCAGAATTCCTTCCAAAAAAATAAGTCGTCGTTTGTTATTTTTGCTCAATCGGTAATGCACCGGATACATAATGCATTGAATCATCTCATATTTAATTCTACGTATTGTAAAGATGACACTCGCCTCCTATTTTGGGACAATCCATCGCCTCACGCGACAAAAATGTACGTTTGCTTCTAGGATATCTAAATCCAGCCGAAAAAAAAAATTCTCACGTGTTTCATATGGCAACAATCAAAACCATTGCCATGTGTTGCCATTACTCATCTCTTAGTACAAAAAAGTGGAAAAGAAATCATAAAAACTTATTTGAGAATACTAAATTAACCCCTAACTTTCCATTTCGAATCGAAACGACAGTTTTGAGTAAAAAAAGGCATTTTAACCCATTCGTAGACATGTGGTAGTTTTTTGTGCGAGTTCAGTAACCAGATCGGGATTAAAAATACGGTTATTTTAGATTTTTTTGTCGGTTCAGTGGTTGTAGTTGACGGCGAGAAGAGTTATAATTAAGAACCACATGTCAGTAAGTCGATAGGGATGAGACACGCCAATAATCTTTACAAATAGCTTAATAGCCAAAGTTTTTGTACGCCAACCGGCAAGATATAGTGCAACACTAAGAAACGTAACATCTCTGTATTTATGCAGCCATCCTATGTTTCACTAATAAAACACTTTTGACTTTTGACTTTTTGACTTTTGAAATAGTGTCATAAACAGTTGTGCTTGTGCAGTGGTGTTGGTATTAATTTTAAATATATCACGGGTAACATTAGCCATATTTTCTACGGGATGTAAACCGCGATTAGCTTTAACGAGCTCTCGATGTTTCGAGGCAGATAAATCGCTTTATTTAACTAGATATTTTTCGTACAATTTTAGGACTAGACTAATTCTTTTTTTACTGTCCTTTTTTAATTAAAATTTAGTTACAATGCAGCTGTGTTTAGAAAGAGTACTTTTAAGACCAAAATATAAAACAGAATTCAGGAAGAACTTCACCAAAGAAAATCTATTTTTATTTAAAATAAAAGGAGTGCTCGCAGTTGCGGTCGACATTTTGCGTATTTTTTTTTATTTTGGACGGATATGAATAAAGTTGCAAAAACTTGTAATGAAGCCAAAATATTATAGTTCATCAAAACAGCTAGTAATGTCACAGAAGAAGAAGTGTCTAAAAACATTCTTAATTAATGATTTTTGTACAACATTTCAACTTCTCAGTTTAAAATTTTCGTGTGTACGTACCTATTTAAAAACAATGCACAAACAATAGTCAATTTTGAAGTACGTGTTCTTTAGTTAGTGAAAAATAAAATATTTTTATCGATATCGATGCTTTTTTAAATCAACCACGTCCCTAATGCACTTGCAGTGAGCCATAAATCAAGCTAGCGGCATCTAGCGTGTCACGTCGATGATATTAACAGAATGCTCACTATACCGGCGCGTACGCACTTGTTATCCATTCATGGCGGCAGAAATCACGTTCAGGGATGTTCAATAAAAGACGAGTTGATCAGGGAGCCTTACCATGACGTCATAATTAGGGAATCCAATCCCGCATCAAAATCGCGATCCCGCAAGTCTGCGTGATTAAGGTCATCAATCCCGTGGATCCCGCGGGATTTGCGGGATTGATTAAAAAAAAAACATTTATTTCGGATAGAATCCATAGGGGTTAGTTTTTATTTATTATTATTTTTGTTTTATGTAATTAAAAGAAAGAAATAAAGACAAGTATTTTTATTATAATTATCATCAATATGAAGCAAAGTTATTACTCCTATTATAAATTTAATATTATGATGTTTAAGACGCATAAATAATCAACTTCCTTTAGGAAACGATATAATACAATATACAATATTTAACGTTTCATATTTCGATTTGTATTGAAAATTGAACATATTCATTGGTTTTAGATTTAGACTTTTTATGTCAGCTTATTTTTTCTGAAAATACTTTCGAAGAAATGATAAAGTATCCAACGTTTCATCTTTTTGATTTGACCTTATCTTGTTGCATAAATAGCCAGCGGCGGAAAAAGCACGCTCGGCCTCAACGCTTGTGGGCGGAATTGATTATTATATTCGATTTGATTATTTTCCTTTCCTTACATAGTTTTTTTCAATCCCGCAAGCGTGCGGGATCCCGCATGGGTAATCCCGCATAAAAGGTGCGGGATCCCGCGTTTGCGGGATTTGATTCCCTAGTCATAATGCTATTCAATTCTGATTCTAGCTACGTTTTAGCTGTCATTTTTGACACTTCTAGTATGGATCTGACAGCGATCGATCTGACTTTGGTTCGGGGGTGCGAGCCGGGTTACCTGTGTGATCAAGAGCTGCGGTTCGTTTTTGGATCCGTCCGGGGCGAAAGCAGTGCTTGATCCGGTGCACCCTGGGCAACGGCTAATGATTTCCTGGCAGTTTCTGAGGGACATTGACCGTTGGCTAAGAGCCCAACAGGGGGGGAGGGGGGTCTTTCGACCGTGTTACCGTACAACGTTGCCGACATTTTGTCACAAGATTTAAGAATATATATATTTTTTTCATTAACATTGGCGAAGTTGTCGTCACTATAACGACTTGAGACGCCACAAACAAGAAGAAGAAGACTTTTGTTCTGGATTGAATCGCATTAAAATATCATGGTAAGTCCCTATTTGAAAACTACTACCATCTTTCTTGCAAGGTGTCCGGATCGCTACCACAGACTTACTCGCTAATCCTGCCGTCAAGCAGCAGTGCTTTCACTGCTGCTTGGCGTGGAGCGTAAGAAAGCCGGAGAAATTACTGGCACAAAAGTTATTCTGTCCACTCCATTGAACCACGTTCTATGGTTTTTGAGCCACGAGGTCCGTCTTCCTGGTCTACTACCTTGGATATTCCTCTGCATCAAAAGCTGTAGCAATAAAACTTTATCAAATAGGAAGTGCTTACTTAACTCGTATTATGAATCTAACTAATCTAACTAATATTATAAATGCGAAAGTATGGATGGATGTATGGATGGATGAATGGATGGATGGATGTTTGTTTGTTACTCAATCCCGCCAGAACGGCCCAACGGATCTGGATGAAATTTGGCACATAGATAGAGAAAAGTCTGGAATAGCACATAGGCTACATTTTATCTCGGAAAATGGCGTAGTTCCCGCGGGATGGCGATAAACGAATTCTTTGCAGACGAAGTCGCTGGCAACAGCTAGTGAATAATATAATATATATTATGTTGGCGACGCCGTAGCGTGTCACAGCGGATGTGACACAAAACAACATATTTCTGTTGCATATTCATTGCGGACGACGAATTTAATGTTAGCGTCTGTGAAATGACTCATTTGGTGATTAAGATCAACTAAAAAGTAACGATATCAAATAACAAATAGGAAGCCCAAAACCATTTTTACAGGCTTGATATTAACTTGCTACATAATGTATGTTTGGGTGGAATCTTGAGACTCAATTTTGAAGCAGATAATCTGAAACATAATTATAAATTTGGCACAGGAATATCACATGGCCTACCATCCCGAGGGATAGCGATAAATTTGTTTGCAGACGAAGTTGCGGGCAACAACTATATTTTATACCAGCAGCAGACTAGCCGCATCACAAACAACATGATTTCTAAGATTTTCGTCCATTCCCTCATCTCAACAGGTTTTTACCATCTGCGAGGGAAGAGAAGCAACTGGTACATTCTCTTTTTTCTTTGCTCCCAGACCCGCAGAGAAGAATTTTGTTTTTTAATCTTGAAATATCATGGCCGACAACGCACTGGCATCGCGTATACCATTTTCATTCTTACCTGTCCTATTTGGTAAACAAAATTCTAACCTCAATGTGCAAATTTTTGTAAAGAATAAGGTGTATTATGTTATCAAATAAACCTGAGGTAATATTTTGTACATAATTTTGCTGATATTTTATCTCCAGTTCCTTTATTTACGATGAAATAGTTAAAAAATAAAAAAAAATACGTTTTGAGGTTAGAAATTTGTTTACCAAATAGTACAGGTAAGAATGAAAATGGTATAAAGCGCTGCGGGTGTCTATAGACAGTGGTGATGATTTAACGTCTGGTGACCCATTAGTTAGAATAAATATCTTTTATTATTATTATTATTATAGTTCGTTTGTCCGGCCTCTCTAACATAAAAAAAACACCACTTCAAGTGTCAAAAATGAAACAAACCGAATAATTGTAATGATTTTGTTTAATACAACACTAATTAAGTATAATTTACAATGATCAATAAATGTAGCTCGACCCAACAGTGGGCTGTTTGCACTCCAAGCGAACGAGTTGAGAACTTTGACTTTTTAATGTTAACTCCAGAGTTCAGTGATAAATGATAAAATTGCGAATAGATACTAACTTTTATTTAAATAAAGCGAGCGTACAGTCCGGGGCATAAATATAATGTACCGTTAAAATGATGACCGTATGTGACGAAATTGGCAACCTACCTTTACCACACCTCACCACAAAACCTAAGAAATGTATCGTATCTGTCAAGTATATCCTACCAAATTGTGATAACATGTATCGGAAGCGAACCTGGAAATACCACTTGCCCCAGATTCTGAATGGCTGGACTGGAACGGTGTGTGATAAAATCGTAAAAAAGTTATAAAATCGATGCTGTTGACAAATATTTAAGTGGGCAGTAGTTATAATTAGTATAGTTGATAGAGATTTAGTATGTAATAACGCGTTGTAAGCATGCGATCACAGCAGCAAATAAACCGTACGTGGTTTTCGCTCAGTGTTCACACAAAATTTGTTATTTTATAAATATATTTAAAAAAGAGACCGGTGACACATATATTTGACATGATGGCTGTATAGATATTTATGCCCTCGCCTGTACGGTCGGCCAAATCAGTGGTCTATCTATTTCTACCTAATCCCAACCTATCTAATGAAAATGTCGCTAAAGTCCAACTTTCAAGTTGAAAATCATGTCTTTTCGACATTAGACGAAGTGCAAAGGATTTTCATTCGGGTGTCAGACCACTTATTTGGCTTAACGATTCACTTGCAGAAATAAAACTTTAAAGAAAGAAGAAAGAGTAAATGGGTGGATTTTTGACGTTGTAATTTGTGTGCCATGCTAAACGTATTGCACACAAATTACAACGTCAAAAATCCACCCAAATAGTGAAATTAAGCCATTATGCCTATTTTTAACATAGGTAGTGTCTATAATAAAGTATAAAATAAAACGACTCAAAACATTTTTTTCAAATCAATGAATGAATTCTTAGGTTTTTTATTAAAATCCGCCTACATTCCTCAACTCGTTTTAAAACAATGGATACTGCAAATTAAGTATTTTTATCGTTTTATTCTATTATATTAATAAACAACAAAATTTCAATTCCTGTAAGTTCTGTCAATTTTCGGTGCGTTTAAAACAACATTTGTACTTTACTGTAAAAAAGGATATTTATAAATCAATATTATAGCACAACTAGTTTAAAATAATTATATTAAGCCTTTCAATGACTTGTATAGTCGACCAAAGAATTAAATCAGCATTAATTGACCCGTTTCTCGGCGCTACAAATTAATATTTTAAAATCTAAGCTGGCAACATTGTTTAGATATACTCGTCACTGATTGTTTGATCGGACTAAAGTTGCTAGTATGTAAAATTGTAACTAGTAGTTTCGAGAAACGGTCCACTTAAGGCTTAATGACAGAGCGAGAAGTATATATATATATATATAGAGTTGTCGCTGGCTTACCAATATAGGGAGAAAGACCTCGCCACTGGTGAACAGCCAGCGACCAACTATAAATATATCTGTCTCTTTTACCAACACGGCATCTATATCTTTTGCTCGTTTCCTGAACGAGAAAATGGTCGATAGCTAATCACTTCTTCACCCTCTTACAAGCCCCTGTGTAGCCAGTAGTAGTAACATTACTTGGTCGACTATACACGCCACAATAATTGTTTTTGATATAGTAAACAGTCGCTTTATAATTTTCTTATTATGGAAACAAAATGTGTCAAATCAATATTAAACGTGCCAGCATTTATTTTTCTACTTATCCAAGAATTATTGCAAAATGGAATATACATTTTACATACACATCGAGTTACACTGCTAGGTATTATAAGTAGGTATACACATAATTGTGATATGATTCAACCCTTCTTGAGTTCACCAATAACTATCGAAGGTCCACAAAACGTAAAAAACGTAAATGCACAAGTACAAAATGCAAATAAAAAAAACAAACTGTCGTATCGTATTAGTACACAGTGAAAATTTTTACTACTAAAGTTTTTTTTCTAAATTTTCTACAACATGAACGATTTAATATGCAATATTAAGGTATTATTTAATAAGTGAACGTTTACACGTGTCTAGACTAACCTTTTATAACAATTTACACCTCATGACATTCATGATAAATATTTACAACCTAATTAGTACGCTAGAAATAATTCCTTGGAATCTCCAAAGCTACACGAACTAAAGATTTCGAACTAACATAAACTTCAGATCATTTTCTTAATACGATTTAAAAATAAAACATAGAACAATTCCTGGTACAACGAAGTTTGCGTTAAGTAGCAAAATGAGCAAAAAAAAGCACCGCTCAGGGTCTTTTTTACAAAGTTACAAATAGCAAAGTCTAGTTACAACATTTTAGTAACATAAGTACTTTTACACCGTGGGTACCTCTTTAACAAAATACCTATACTTTTCAATTCCGTGTTAGTTTTTCTAATCACATTTACATCAGGATCTTTATAAAAAAAGTTCCGTAGGACGATCTGATTTTGCCTGATTGTCACAATTGGCGACATGACAACATGACCATGTACGTTGGTTGGAGATTTTGTACTAGTTAACTACTAACTGAGAAAGTAAAACAAATCATTGTACTATCTCTACACGACACTGTGTCAACTATCTACAGTTGAAGTGACAGAATAACTAATTAGTTTTGAAATTTCAGCTTGCTACATTTCGGTGCGAGTAACATTTTTATACGACAACATTTGAGACTTGTAACTTCATGTTTCGAAAGTTCTTCTGTTTTGTTTCGGTTAAGGCAATCAAAATGTAAAGAACCAAAACGCTTAGCGTTAATAATAAAACTTTATGTACCTTACGTTCACCTAACAGTCCAATACAACTACTTATTGTTCGTATTATTTGTATTTTACAAATAATGATTAAATACTTTTTAAATATTGATATGGACCTTTTAAGGTTATTTTATCGTTGACTTCTGATTAGCGCAATTCGTTTCATCTAAAATTTCCTAACACTTACATCCTATAAATAGAAGACCTAATTTCTCAATTATCTTACCTAAAAAAACATGAAAAAATAAAACTTAGCAGACACAAATATAAACTATAATACTTCAAATTTCCCCGTTAAAACCGGGTCAGTTTTATAAAATAAAACAAAAAATATTTGGTTACCTCTAACTCACAGAATCCACGAGAGATCGTCCATCAAATATAAAAAATCCAACAATGAACACATGACACATTGTGAGACACCTCTAATAACTTGAAATAGAACTACACCCGTAAGTATAAACTTGTATTACATACTGTGATTATGATTCTAACCAACTTCACTTATTGCTTTAATGTTAAGAACATCACTGTCACTAACTTTGTCCTCAACACCTGTTCTTCGATTCCTTTATTTATCAGATCTCTGTTCGTTGAGAGAGAGGTTCTCGGCCTCGTCTTTTATGTGGGAGACTGAGGGTCTGTACCGGTCTTCGGAGCGAGGGTAGTCGTCGTAAGGGCTGGTCTCACCGGAGCGGTTGCTAGAAGACTCTTTAGTAGAGTTGGCGTAGTCAACTGTGGGGTTAAAACCAAAGTTCAATCAATTATAAGAGTGAGTGAGTGAGTGAGTGTGAGTGATCCAGGTAATTAACTATTCTTTGTAAATGATTTAGAAATGTGATATAGTTATAGATGTAGGTATTTATTTTAGAGTGTTGCTGTGCCCTATCAGCACAATATATATGTTTTTGGATTTTTATACATTAAGATCTTGTAAAACAACATAATTAGCAAGAAACCATATCGTCGTCAGTGGAGATTTCGAAGAAGAAGAAGGAACCCTATACCTATATTTTATACGTAGAATTGACTAAAAACTACTTACGAGGAATATATTACACTTTACCTTTGTTAGAATAATCCGATGCCTGAATCTCGTTTTTGAGCGCATAGATGTTGGGTTTGACATCCTCGGAGGCGCTCAGGTCTTCGGCCTTGACCTCGTGGGAGGAGCTGCTTCCGTAGCCATTCAGCAGCGATGGGCGGCTGTGGAATAGAAACCTTCAATATGACTTCACCCATTTGCTTAGTTGTATTCATTTCAATTAAAAAAGTCTAATAAAATTTATTTGAGAACCTCATAATAAGCCATTTCTCATTGATATCACACGGTATCGCTTTACACCTTCATTGGTTGTTAGTTTTTGCTTTTGAAAACTGGGGCCTTACCATGACGACTTAATGCGATTCAATTACTCAGTTCAGGTTTTATCTGACATTTTAAATACGGATCTGACAGCGAGCGAACCTAAACTGAATCGCCTTAAGACGTTATCCTGGTAAGGCCCCAGATCTGTAATATTCTAAATATATTTATTTACGATACTCTTCCGTATTTAGGCCACAGAAAAGCATGTATGTAACTAATATGCTGATACTAATATACCTATGTTGATGTTAAGTGGTTAATCAGTTAGTACCTACTGCAGCATTATTATTGCTGCATGATAATGTGGCCTTATTTGTTATAAATTTATAGTAATAACTTTTCTGTGGAATATCGTACTGGTTGCTATTTGAGTATAATTCTTTCGGCTGACTTGTTTAAATTTTAAACTGATGTTCTGAGAAAAAAATATATCAAAATTGACACTAGGAAAACAAGTCATTCAGATTTGTTTCCCGTGTGAGGACAGATTGAGATTGAATTGTGTTGAACAGCTTTTTTTGGGTTCAAGTAAAACGATTTAGTCGTGAAAGCCCTTATATTTCAAGTCGTAACAAAGTTTTGGGCTATTTGGGATTGTCTAAAAAAAAATACCTGTCCTTTTTATATTTTTTTTGGATAGAGAAGTCAATTATAAGAAACTAATTTCAATATTTTATCATATAACTCTCAATTTTTTTAAATATTAATTATTGAAAGTATTTTGGTTGATGACGTCATAGTTTCCTATGCCCTGCCACACATACGCTTATTTGATAAATTGATCATAATACGTATGTGTAGCAGCGGGATTAATGTATTTTCTATCTGTGGCGAAGTTGAGAAACTGTCATTAGTGCCAATGTCATGTCATGTCACAACGTTCCCAGTTTTTCAAGTCGCGTCGAGTGTATTCATTCTTTCTTATTATCATATTTTTGAACTGCCTTTCCCCTGGATTCTAATTACCTGGATTCCGGTTACCCCAACGTACTCGACGACCTGTGCTAGTCACCTGAACTGAACCCTTAGAAATTGAACTTTGCTTGCCTCCCGGATTCCGAAATGAGAAAAAAATGTATGGTTGCAAGTTGCAAGTTGGTTGGTTGCAAGTATACTGATCGCAATAACAAACAAAAAGTGTTTGTACATGTTAACAACCGTTTGAAGAGGTCATGGTGTCTTAAATAGACTACTGAAGTTATATGGACCATTATCGTTCTTAGAGTGTGTGGGTTAAGAAATAATATCTATCTGTCTATGTCTATGTAATAAAAAGCGAATAAAGAATAAAATTTGTTTTATTTAATAGACTAATAGTTTATACGATTTATAATGACTGACCACTCATATGACAATATAATCCAACAGGTTTCATTTAAACTTAGATAGAGCTTCTCAATAGTTTAGGAAATATGTATTTTTTTCCAAAACTAAGGACTTTTTGACGAGCTTATCAGTAACGTCATCCATGATTCCATTTTGGGAAGATTTGTTGAATCAGCTCTAACAAACTGGGTGTTGGCAGCCATTCTACTGGAGCGTATGTCGTCGTTTGTGCAGGCTGAGCGGTATCCCGGGTCAAACCGAGTCGATTTTCCAGGAGAGAAGTGTAGGTCCTCGTTCGTTCAGGCTGATCGGTGTCCGGGGTCAAACCAAGTCGATTGTCCAGGCGAGAAGCGTATGTCGTCGTTCGTGCAGGTTGATCGGTGTACGGGTTAAGCAAAAGTAATATTTATTCAGAAAGGGTTATCGGAATCCAGTATAAACTCAGCTAGAGTATTTCAATCTTCAATACGGTAAATTCACATTCGTTGTAAAACAAGAATGACATCATAATAAGATTGTAATTTGTTTGTCATCTGTCATGTCATAAGATGAATGAAATGTCAGATTGCGGGTCCAAGTTGAACTCCGTAGTATAATCGACGCGTAAATAGTGAAGAATTTGTAAACTTAGCAAATAAAGTACATTTTGGACCGTCTACGTAATTTGTGGGAATGTCAAATGAAGGTTATTGCTTATTTTTCATGTAATAAATTCATTATTGTAAAATAAAATAAAGTAAATACAGAAAACGATATAAAAAGCATTTATCTCGAAATGGTTTTCGATTTACCATGCTTTGTAAAAAAATAGACTATCCCAATTCATAACTACATTCAAGCCGGATTTTTCGCAACGGGTAAGAGTTTTATTTCATTTCTGCTGTCCGTTTTGAGTATAGTGGGTTATTTCGTGGTGCATAGGTTCATGTCAGTTTTCTTTCCAGCTTTCACCTTACGGGGTGATTTTCCCTTAATTTTTGGTGCTGTACATCAATATACGGCAGCGACGAGCATCTGCTTTACTAAGGCTCATGTCTATGTGCAATAATTACTCGACGTGATTTATCAAATATTTTATTTTCCGGATCCTGACGATCGGATCCTGTGACGGGGGATACGCTCCACTTCGACGTAATATTCTGGTTTACACTCTAACCTTTTCCTTTTTTTAAATTTATTACGTATATATCCAAATTAGTTAATTTTAAGACTTACTGATAAATTTGTGATAAACCTAATTTGGTTATACCTAAGACTTTTCATAGGCGAATTAAAAGATAGCTTAATAGGAAGATTAATAGGTATTGTTTATGCGCATAAATAACTATTTCTTTGCCTTGTAATTTCCTGCATAGGGAATGCTTAATTTACCTATTGCTCATGCGAAGTCTTGTCTTTGATTCCCAACTTCTCTAAATTCTAAAAGCCCTTTGCAGGCCATCTTTATTTTGGGTGTTTATTTCGGTCTACCAACTTTCCAACGCCAACAACTCGACAACCCTAAACCCTATTCTAACTGTATAGTGTATATTTTTAAGCCGTGTTTAACTGTGTTTATTATATTGTGTTTTTTTTTCATATTCTCAAGGTGATTGAATAAAGTGTGATTTGATGTGAAATTCTACGTGTTTATTTTTTGTGTTAGCTTAATGCTACACTACATTCAGAGCAAATTTTTGCCGTGACATAACTACAGACAGACACGCAAACAAGTGATCCTATAGGGGTTCCATTTTTCTTTTTAACGTCCAGAACAATAAAAATTCTGAAATCTCAGCTCGAATGCCAAGACGTGGTTTTTCTTTCTTTCCTTCTTAATTTTTCAAAATCATTGTTAATCCTTTTGTCTCCTCTAAAATCACAGACAGTAAGACGTAACTTGACATTTACATACCTGTAATCATCATGCGAAGACGGGTATTCTTCGGCGCCTTGCATCATGTGATCTTCACTGGACATGTATGACAAGTTGCATTCCTCCATCATGCCCTGTAAAAAACATACGTTAACTTAAAAAGTGTCATCGTTGAAAACAAAAATGTGATCATCGACTCAGGTGTGACTGAGGTAACTTCCTAGCATAACTGGATGCTTACCTGAAGGTTTCGTTTGAGAGCTTCGCTGTAGCCATGGGGACTGGTCATCATTGGAGGGCTCTGTGCACCCATAAACCTGTCAAATTAGCAAGCAATGAAATACTGGATCTTCCTCCAAACATAAAAGAAAAAGTAAAAATTTCAGTTACTGATGTCCAAATTTACATTAAACTTTCAAATCTGAATGATACTATTGTTAAAAACAAAAATGTTAAATTAAATAATAAGTTACCCCCGGCCACTTCAGACCTCTTCTTGTGTGAACAATCACACACTACAATTAATACGAGTGTATGGTGTGAATGTGTAAATTTGTGAAGTGTCAAATTTTGAATCTCAACGTCCAATTCGTCTGTGACAGTGATACCGTGTTGATGTGTGTGAGTGTGTGAGAGAAAGATAAATAGAATAATAAAATTGAAAGATAAAAGTAATAAAAGGCAAGCTTATGAGAAAAGAGAAAAAGGTTAAAATACCATGCGACAAGAATGCACAGGCAAAGCGAAAGAAGCCGAGACAGACCTTAGACTACTACGAAATGGGGATAAACATGCTGATGAGAAAATGGGTAAAGAGAAGATAAAGACTTCTACAATCTTACTTGGGTATCCAACGACGATCCTTCGTTTACAATTCGTTTATAACATGCAGAATATCATCGAAATAAACATCGTTTCAATACTTATTTTGGTAATGGTATTCAATAAAATTAAAAAATATCGGAAATTACAGTAGCAACATATGAATTAAGCTAATTATTAGACAAGTCATATAATATCGTGATGTTAAAAACTATAGCAAAACAATCGGTTATAGCTTTGCACTCTAGAAGTCTAATAATTTTAATATGTGCTGATATTTCTTCATACAATTTTGTTATATTTAAATTATGGTATTAGTAAGTGATGAATCAATAAGTATCAGCACATATAATATTATATATGTTTAAACTATATTATATTGGAACAATCACGTGTCTCTAGTAATAATCTAACATGACAAGTTAATTAATCTAAAGCTTTACAGTGAAACACTTTACATAATGATCAGAAACATCGATCTAAATGGAAAATCAAAGATTATCGTACCATTATAATAAGAGATAATTTTCGAAAATTCCACACGAAATCTATTATTTTGGACGCGATCGCCCAACGATTCTCACATTATAAACATTGACATGAATATTTTGATTTTAAACACAGGTTTTCAGACCTTCACTAAAAATAAATTCGTCCGCAGTTAAGTTAATTTTGAATGGTAGCTTTTTTCATAATGATGACAGCGCTGATGATCCAGCAATTTTCAATCAATAAATAACTCTACATTTAAAATTCAATGTAGCAACTCAGAAAACAAAACTCGAGAAACTAAAAAGAGCGCGCGGATTAGCAAGACGTGCAATTGATTCTCAGCGCAATAACGCTTGATAAAAAAATTGTCAAAGATATACTACAAGAAATTGCTGAATCTCAAAGAAAAAAGCTATCGCCTATCCCGTTCGTTGGACGGTCGCAGCTTGTATGCGGGCGCGTCCTTACTGTGGGGGCGCGGCATTGGGTCCCGGCGCCGGCTCGTACTTCCTCGGCCTCCCTCGGCTCAGGTGGCGACGCTTGACGAACTCTGCGTCGTCCACCATCCAGAAAGAGCCGAAGTCATCCTCGTATCGCACGAAACATTTGTGGAGAGACAGGTTCGTCCGGATAGCGTTCTACAAGTCAACCCGATTAGTAGCTGACATCGACAATGGCCACCCGAGGGTGAGCAAAGCGATCTGAAATTATTTAACTTAAATTTATAACGCCCCCATCGAGCATTGAGTCAACGATGGAAACGCGTCAGATCGTCGTGGAGAAACGATTGTCATGCAGGATGTCAAGAGACCCCAGGAGGATAATGACGGGAGCGAGGTTAATAGGCAAGCGAGAAACTGTTACCACCGTTGCGCTGAAACCCACAATCACACAAACAAACCCTAAATACGAATAAAATGTACATGATCTCACACATCGTAGCGATACAGCCGATGAAACAAACGATCCGAAAGTGGAATGCTTACATGAAATTTTAATTGAAACAATCGGTTGTAACGCTACTTACAAAAATGATTCAAAATTAACTACACAAATAATTACAGATCCAAATCTGAAACGAGACAAAACGTTTATTTACACAAAAAGAGTTAAGTATCTCTAGGTTAGATAGAAAATATTTAGAAGATTAAAATGTTAGATTTCAAAAACTGTTGAGTGTTTCCAGTGCCATATGTATTTTATGTGTAAGAAGGTGTGTCGTGGGTAGTGATTTGAGTAACTTTCTACTTTCTTTAAAGATTTTGACGTCTTTAAATAAATTCAGAAATTTTATACATAAATAGTCATGTTAAATTGTTCAATGGTTATAGACAAATGCTTTTATTTAGCATTAGCTTCATTTATATTGTAAGCCAGATCTAGTTAGATTTAGTGTTTTGTGCAATCGAAATTTTGTTCCTTGAAGTGTAAATGTATGCCTCTATTGGCTGTGTAATCTGTTAACTGTTGGTAGGCATCAATTCAATCATTATTTTCAATGCCTAAGTGAAATCACTTTAATTGTCAATTTCCTTTTGTTATTTAGTATATTGTGTTTGTGATATAAATGTGTTGATTGCAATAGGGTTGATTTTGGATTTGGAGTTTTTTAATTAAATAAATACGTGTTGCTTGTGCTGAGATTTATTGTGGACTAACATGAGTTTTCGATCCATAAGTAATACAGAGATCATGCATGTGTGCGTAGGCACACATATAAACTTTAGTAAAACGGCATTAACATACCGCCCACCAAAAGGATATTGATTATCCTTTTACCAAATATTGTACATAACCAAAGTAGCATGCAACATAAAATAGAACATCATAACATTTATTTACTACGTATATGAAAGAATTCTTAACCAGGTTTGCATTACTCATCAAAGTTGGAAAGAAATCTACAATTTACATAATTAATAATTAATTAAATTCATACTCAAAATAAAATTTTATTAAATTTATAATTAAGATACTAGAAAGTTGATCTCAACTGACTAATATTTTAAATGAAACCGTCGTTTGAACTATTCTGCCTGGTCGTTAATAGGAAAAGAACAAAGCTTGCTAACAGAACGTTTTACGACATGCTCTCCGCTCTTCACGCTGTACACTCTGGTTAAACCGTCCGAGCCAGGGTGTTTTTCCACTATACGACCCATCAACCATTTTCCTGGTGGTAAGGTTTCGTTTTTAACCAGGACTATTTGACCAATATCCAGTTCAGGCTCTTTCTTTGTCCATTTTGTTCTTTGTTGAAGTCTGGATAGGTATTCTTGTTGCCATTTGTGCCAGAAGTCATTCAACAATTTCTGCAAGTGCTGCCAACGTGACAAATTACTCATTTTAACATTTGAAAAGGTAGGTGATGGTACGGTTATTGGCGCTTCACCTATCAGAAAATGTCCTGGCGTTAGATGTTCTGTATTTTCATCCTCATCGATGGGGTTATAAGGCCGCGAGTTTAAGCATGCCTCTACTTGGCAAAGTAAAGTGGTCATTTCTTCGAAGGTCAGATGTGAATTCAGGACCCGCTTCAGGTGAAACTTCATCGACTTGACTCCGCTTTACCATAATCCGCCGAAGTTTGGGCTATATACGGGTACGTAATGCCACTGAGTGCCATCTTGAGATAACTTGGCTGCGATTTCTACTTCAAAGTCTAAGTTAGCTTCGTTAAATGCTTCGGCCAAAGCCTTGCTCGCTCCAATGAAATTTCTTCCTTGGTCACTCCATAAATTTGCACACCTTCCTCGACGAGAGACAAATCGCCTAAAGGCTCCAATGAAAGCTTCGGAAGTCAAATCTCCAACCAATTCCAAATGTATGGCCTTTGTGACCATACATACAAAAATCGCTACGTATGATTTTGTCGTTCGGATTCCTCTGCCCTTTGACATTAGTGTCTGGTATGGCCCGGCAAAGTCCACACCACTGTTCAAAAATGGGCGTGCTGGTGTGACTCGCTGCTTAGGCAGATCTCCCATTAATTGCTTCTTCACAGTAGCGTTTTGTCGTGCACATGTTAAACATTTGCGGATGTATAATCTGACGCTTCTCTTCATCTTCAGAATCCAGTATTTAGTCCTCAGAAAACACATCATCAACTGCTGTCCTCCATGAAGTGTCCTTTGATGTGCGTCAGCTACAAGTAAGATGGTAAGTCGATTTTTGCTGTCCAGAATTATAGGGTTTTTACTGTCTTCACTTAGATTTGCATGTTTAAGACGACCGCCCACCCTGAGTATATTTTCGTCATCAAGGTAGGGATTTAATGACTTCAATTTACTATCGTGTTTTACTGGTTTGTTTCTCTGTAGCCTGTGAATTTCTTCGTAAAATATCTGTCCTTGAATTAACCTTATGCAAATCTTCAGTGAAATGTCCAGTTCTTTTGTTGTCAATATAGTCTTAATTGTGGTGTTCTTGTAGTTTAAAAATCGTTTACAGTAAGAAATTGTCTTTAAAAGTTGTGTTAGATCGTCGAAGTCCTCAAAATGATTAATAATTGTAAAGTTGTCATCCTCTTGTGTTATCTTCAGGTTAGATTGAATGGTGCGTTTCATTTCTAGATTTGTAGTGACAGCTGGTTGGTGAAATGGAATTTCGTTAGTTCTTAGCCATTCTGGGCCCTTCCACCATAATTCATGTGATATAAGATCTGGCAATGGCGTGCCTCGTGAAGCAACGTCAGCTGGATTAGATGGTGATCTTACATGATACCACTTAGCTCCAGTATCATCCAAAATGGTCACTACTCGATTTCTGACGAAAGTTTGCCAACGATTTGGGTCTCCCTTTAACCATGACAGCACAATTGTGGAGTCAGTCCATGAGTACACTTGGCCTTCTGGAATTCTCATTGCGTTTCTGATCTGTTTCAGCAATTTTGCCAGCAGTGCAGCTCCACACAGCTCCAGACGAGGTAATGACAACGGTTTAACAGGAGCCACACGAGCTTTAGCAGCTAGAATACTCGTTTTAATTTCTCCCTCTTCTGTTTCCACTCTTAAGTATGCCACTGCTGCGTAAGCGCTTGTGGATGCGTCACAAAATCCATGTACTGTTGTCTTATCTATTCTTAGTTTAGTTGTATGTAACCATCTAGGTATATTAATTTTGTTCAAGTGTATAAGATTGTCTCGTATGTTTAACCATTTTTCTTTGATTTCAGGTTCCACTTCTTCATCCCAGCTGGATCTTTGTAACCAAAGCTTCTGGATCAGTATTTTGGCTTGAACTATGCTTGGAGCCAACCATCCTAAAGGGTCAAACAATTTCTGAGTTTCAGCCAGTATAGTTCGTTTTGTGATGTGTTCTGGTGCCTGAGGCAGCTGGAGTCTATACTGGAAGTCGTCTTCTCCCATGTTCCAAGAGATGCCCAGTGCCCGGACAGTACCGTCTAGTTCAATGGCCATGTTCACGTTACTGTTTCTTTCATCGCTTGTAAATTGTTTTAAAAAGTCGGTGCTATTAGAAGACCATTTTTGTAGATCGAATCCTCCTTTTTTAAGAATGTTAGCTATGGTTTTGGCAACGTCTACTGCTTCTTCAACACTGTCTTGGCCCGACATGAGGTCATCGACGTAGAAGTCTTCCTTGATCGTGTTGTTGGCTACGGGATGATTTTTACCTTCATCTTCAGCAACTGTTTGCAAAGTTTTTACGGCTAAGTAGGGTGCCGACGCTGTGCCGAAAGTAACACGAAGTAGACGGTACTCTTGAATAGGTTCCTTTGTGTTGTTACGCCAAAGTACGCGCTGTAGATTCGAGTCTTGTTTGGTAACCAAAACTTGGCGATACATTTTCTGTATATCTGCCACAAAGCAGATTTTCTTCATGCGCCATCTCATGATTATGTTCCTCATGTCATCTTGAAGCTGTGGACCCACCAGTAACTCATCATTTAATGAAACATGGTTTGTGCCTTTCGACGAAGCATCAAAGACTACTCTAACTTTAGTCGTATCTTTGTCGTTTCTAACCACGGCATGATGTGGTAGATATACTGATGGATTGCCTTTCTCACTCTCGGGAACTTCTTCCATATGCCCTGAGGTCAAATATTCTTCTATAACCTTCGTGTACTCTGCCTTAAACTCTTTGTTTTTCTCGAATTTTCGTTCCAATTGCTTGAATCTTCTCAGTGCTATGTCCCTTGTTTCTCCTTCTGTTGATTTAATGTTCTCTGTTTTTGTCGGTAATTTAACTACGTATCTTCCTTCCCTTGTTCTGGAAGTCGTGTTTGCATAAATTGTTTCGCAAAGTTTCTCTTCAGCTGTAAGTTCCGGTTTCTCTGCAGAATCCAGTTCCCACATGTTCTTTACCAAAAGATCCAGATTGAGGTTGTGATGCATTACAATAATATCTTCTGAAGAATTGCCCATGACGTTTCCGAACAGAATCCATCCGAGGCTTGTATTTTGTGCACAGGGAGAGCCTGGAGGACCCTTGATTATGTTATTCTTCAGAATGTGTGCATAAACGTCGACGCCTAGAAGCATGTCTACTCGACCTGGTTGATGGTAGCTTGGGTCTGCCAGGTCAAGGCCAGTGAGATGCTGCCAAGCGTAAGGTCCTTTTCTAATAGTTCTCGATGGAAGTTCAGTGGTCAACCGCGTTGCTAACACATATGCTTCTATTTTTAAGCTGAAATCAGAGTCATATCTTGAAAGAAGCTCACAGTGTACAACGCTATTGATAGTGGTTCTTGTTGACCCTACTCCAGTGACTGAACCCTTTGTAGGTTTTTTCTTAAGTTGCATCAACTGCACGGCCCTTTCCGTGATGAAACTCGCCTGTGAACCTTGGTCGATCAAAGCCCGCAGTGTGATCACCTGTCCCATATCGTCTCTCACAGGAACAAGTGCTGTAGCCAATAAAGCAGTTGATTTTTTGGTCGTGAAGTGAGTGGCAATTGCAATATTTTCTTCATCTTGCTCTTCTTCATATTGTTGTTCTTCATGTTGTTGTTCTTCTTCGGCGTTTTCTTCCAATTGGCTTAGATGTGTGTTCAGGTTCTCATTCTTGGTGTGATGTAACAAGGAGTGATGACGCTTATGACAGACTTGGCAGGATGTTGGTAAGCGGCACCTAAACACAGAGTGACCACTGAGTAGACAATTGTAACATAAGTTGTTAGCTTTTACGTAGTCAACTCTGTCCTTTACCTCCATACTCGCAAAACTCTTGCAGTGACTCAGTGTATGATTTTCCTTACATTTCATACATGTCTTATTCGGAGGTGCTGTCGTGTGGAAGCTGTTCTGAACGCGTGAAATGGCGGGCGAAGTTGTATAGTGACTTTTCTGGGTAGGTTGTCTTGCACTTGACGTGGCGGCCGGAGTTGTGTTATGCATGAATTCCAAAGTACGAAACTTCGTTTCAAGAAAAGCCTTTAACTCTGACCACTTCGGTAGATTGTCAGGTGAGCTCTTGAAAGAACACTCTTCCCAGTCTTTGTGCGTCGCGGTGTCAAGTTTCAGCACAATTAAGTGTATTATTATTGGATCCCAGGAGTCGACGGACACGGCAAGATTGGTAAGACTGTTCAAACACTCTGTAGTTGTGTCTAACAGTGATTTAATTTGACTAGCAGTTTGCGCGTTGTTCTTTTTTTGTGAACATAATCTTTTCAGAATAGCGTTGACAATTATTCTTTTATTTCCGTAACGATTCTTCAAGGTCTTCCACGCTTCTTCATAGTTCTTGTCCGTTACTGGTATATTTTTCAATAAAGATAGTGCTTCGCCACTGACACTGTTTTTTAAATAATGTAGCTTCATAACATCGGTTAATGATTTATGGTTGTGAATGAGTGACTGAAATAAGTCCTGGAACGTAGGCCAGTCTTCATAGTTGCCGCTGAATACAGGTGGTTGAATGCGCGGTAGTTTCACCTTATCTTCAAATGTTGCTTGTGTTAAACTACAGTTTCCACCGGACAGCATGTCTTTCAAATCTCCGCTCATGCACAGGTACAAGTCTTCATAAATAAAGTAATCGTCATTCACTAAATAAGGTATGTCCATGCGTTTTTCTGCCGATGTGCACCTTAGAAGATCTTGATGAGCATTATGAAATGTATTCCAATGTTGTTGTATGCTTTGTAAACGTGACTCAATGTAACCTTTAGTTAATCTTGCTTTTGGGCATTTTCGTAGATTCACTTGCGTTTTTTGTAACAAATTAGCAGTATCTTGTAACACATTTACTAACTGTTCCGTAGTCGCAGGCATTTTGTGGTACTAATGTTCAAAACAACACTTTATTTTAATGTCAATGTTATGTTAAATTGTTGCACTATAATTCTTCCCACAATTATAACAATTTAACTTGTAGACGGGTTGCACTTTATCAATCGCAAAATGTTCACTATGAAAAGACAGTTCGCCGGGCTTCTTATCGCTCAGGAATGCGGCTGTCTTTTGTTCTCGGACCTCGGCGAGCTCGAGGCTTCTTCGATGCAATGCGGTTCGATATGGACCATATGTTGATTGCAATAGGGTTGATTTTGGATTTGGAGTTTTTTAATTAAATAAATACGTGTTGCTTGTGCTGAGATTTATTGTGGACTAACATGAGTTTTCGATCCATAAGTAATACAGAGATCATGCATGTGTGCGTAGGCACACATATAAACTTTAGTAAAACGGCATTAACAAAATGTAAGGTGAAGATGTCAATCGTGTGTGTAATGAGATGCATGTCAGTGTAATATTGTGTTAGAGTTACATAGGTATATTTCTGTAGATTCATGTCGTGTTATTCGAGGAGTTTTTAATTAAATTTTATCAGTTGTGATATCTGTGTGTCGTATGTGTTCTTCTGTATATTGTGATTTATTAGTGTGCATGATTATTATGGTGCTTATGTATCCATCATTTACTTGTCTTGTGATTTCAAAGTTCATGCCTAGTACTAAGTTTTTTATATGATTGGAGTTAGATTGAAAGTCAATACAAAACTTAGTCTTCTAATTGCTTTGCATAGTTATGTCTAAGTAAATTAGTGTCCTGAATAACCATGTTAATCAATTTCAATCAAAATCTTTCGTCATACGAGCGGTGTGTCAGTGTCAAATGCTAATGTAATGTCAAATATGTGTCAAATCAGTATGATTGTGTACTAAAAATCGGTAGTAGAATAGAAATGAACGTGCCTGAAGTTTCAAGTTATCAATCCCTTTTGTAACTACCTAACATTGTCAATCTCTGTAAACTTTTAGAATCAGTAGTGCTAAATCTTCTTCTCCGGTCTTGGTGAAACTGATATTAATCCGAAGCCTCTTATGTGACCGTGTAGTAAAATCCTAATGAACTGTGTAATCGTGAACTGGGGCCTTACCATGACGTCCTAATTCCTACTCAGTTCAAGTTTTAGCTGTCACTTTTAGTATGAATCTGACAGCGAGCGGACCTAAACTGAAACGCATTAACACGTCATGGTAAGGCCCCTGAACTGTACCAGTGGCTAGTGCAAGCAGGTAGTAGACTGTGTAACCGTGTAGTAGTCGCTGTAACCATGTGGTTAGCTGTATATCAAAGTATATTTGTGTAACCGTGTAGTAATCGGTGCAATCGTGTAGTAGTCTGTTATAACCATTTAGTAGTCTATGTAACTATGTAGTAGTCTGCATAGCCGTGTAGTAGTCTGTATAACCATTTAGTAATCTGCGTAACTGTGTAGTAGCTGTGTAATAGTGTACTACACTGTGTTACCATGTAGTAGAAATGTAACCAGGTCATCTGTGTTACCATGTAGTATTCTGTGTAACCGTGTAGTAGTCTGTGTAACCATGTAGCAGCGACGTATTCGTGTAGTAGTCTGTGTAACCATTAGTAGTTTGCGTAATGGTATAGTATCTGTGTAACAAGTGGGAGGCTGTAGAACCGCGTAGTAATCTGTGTAACCATGTAGTAATTTGTGTTATCATGTAGTAATCTGTGTAACCGTGTAGTAGACTGTGTAACCGTGTAGTAGACTGTGTAACCGTGTAGTAGTCTGTGTAACCGTGTAGTAGTCTGCGTACCCGCGTAGTAGTTTGTGTAACCGCGTAGTAGTCTGCGTAACCGTGTAATTGTCTATATGTCCGTGTAACCGTGTAGTAGTTTGTGTAACCGTGTAACACACAAAGAATCGGTCATGAAGCCGGGGTCCGTACCCCGCGTGTATGGGTGGGGGCGGCGCGTGCGCAGCCCTTTGCGGCCGCCGCTTGTAGAACTCGACCTCGTCCACAGTCCAGACTGCTCCTTTGACATTCTCCACTCGCATGAAGCACTTGTGAAGCGACAGGTTGTGACGTACTGCGTTCTGTTGTACTATACTAGTTTATATTTGGTCGTAGGTTATGGCTAAATTTGGATAAAACCCCCGGCACGAAAATATAGCGCTGAACTTGTATGCGCAGAATTATAATTATTAAAATAAGGTATCCGTAGGGAGAACACATGCGCAGATCCCATCTACGTGAAACGTCAGCGCTAACTTACGTGCCGGCATGTGTACTTTGGATGACCATGATTTATTGCATTTGTTTTAATTCAAAGGCTGTCAACTTCATTCATGGGCTGTTTTCTTTTGTTTAGGCATATATTTGCGTAGTGTGACAACAAAGATTAAGTCGTCACTTTCCATGTAACAGTCATATTTTTATCAATAAGCGTGTGAAATATCATCTTTTATGGCTTTCTACTTATGTTGCGCTGGAAGCAAGTAGGTACTCTTCTACAAGAATGAATAAATAATCGTCATCAGTAGTAAATATTAACAAATAACTAACAACATTAATTTTACCAATAATGTCATCGAATATACTATCTATAATTGGCATAATATATTTTTTTTAATATTTCTCAACTAAATCCAATATCACTTTCGGTTATTTTCCTTGAGTGTGATTTAGTTGAAAATTATTTAATAAGCACATTTAATACTCACCCATATAATTATTAACTATACCTACTATAGTCTTCCAAATACCTTTCGTTAGAATCTTCATAGAAAAATACGGATCATGATTTATTTTTTAATCCTTGTTAAGTAGCCTCAATAAACATTTATTATTTCACAAATCTATTGTATCACATTTCTTTACTAATTCTTGTCTTTAATGATGTCAAACGACTAGTACATCACTTGATATTAAGTGATATCTGATGCTCATACGCACTCGCAACAGCAAAGGTGCTACTGATGCGACTGATTCAGAAGGCTGAACTAAAAAAGATGAAACGTACCTTCCACGTAGCTGCGTTGCGTCGGAAGTAGCAGAAGGTGGTCTGGAACCAGTTGTAGATCTCGTTGAGCGTGAGCTGCTTGTCTGGAGATTCTATGATAGACTGGAAATATTTACAAAATAAAATTAATAAGAAATATTTATGCTGAACATTTCAAATCAGTACAGTGGCATTACAAAATGTAACGAGAAACTATCGACCGTCTTATCCCATACAACTTTTTAGACACAAGCGAATCTAAACAGGTTAAAGTGGTGTTAGATACTTGTTGAAAATCTTAGTAAATAAATAGTGTATCAAAATATTTCATATCGGATAAGATAACTCTGTTCATTTGGAGGAAAACTTTGTAGTACAAGAAAACAATGTAAAAAAACAAACTAAAAAACAAAGACGCTTTTCGGTCAAAGACAAATTATCTATTAAATGTAAAATAAAGGAACTAACACGCAGCCCTGAGGTACACCCGGTGAAAATTTTGGTGCTCTGTTTTAGCAATCACTGTTATGATGGCAATGTGTTTAACTGTATTTTTGTGAGATAATTGTGTATTGTGTGTTAATAAATAAGAAATACAAACCTGACGAATGAGCGACGCGTATGTGAATGGAGGCCGCACATCAGCACTCTTATAGAACTCGCGGTTGCGTTGAATCTCTGTAAAAAGTTAAAAAATGTAGTAACTCTAACGAAATAATTAAAACGATCTTAATAAATTGAAGTCATCATTGAGAAAATAGATAAATTAAGCTATGGGGGAGCCGCGACGAATTTTTTGAACAATAATGATATGTCGACACACTACACAAAATGAACTCAAAAGAAGAAGCAGCAACCAAACGCATGCTTCAATTTCGTTCAGGCGTCAGCTGTTTTCATAACAGAAAACTAAACAAATAATGATTACCTAAAGACTGAAATTGTAATACTGTTTTACCTTGTTGCACGTCTAGTCCAGCTCTTTCGAGCATGTATGGCAGACCTTACAAACAGAAACGATTCGCATACAATTCATTAGAACAAATTAACTAACTAATACTTTTTAATAAATCGGGAGACTGTAGCAAACTATTTACCAAAGGAAAAGTGGTCATCGCTGCACAAAGACGCCTGCAATGTCAATCACAGATGCATACATACATAAATCATGACTATCCCTGACGGAAAAGACAGCCCACCATAACTATATGTAAAGGCCACGATTAACATAATTGTGGGCATAAAGTTGGAGAGGGGAATCAAAGTAGGGATAGCTAGCCGCATCGCCTACAGCATAATTCCGAAGATTATCGCCCATTTTCACGTTTCCACACTCACGTTGATCAACTAAAGCGTTAACAAGTTTAGACGGCGACATTTGTATGCACCACTCAGTCAGACACCGGAGTGTCAGAAATTGCGACATCTTGTTATGAGGGTGCATCCGTGCTGAGCTCGCAACGTCGCATTTTGGTGATTTTTTGCGATTATTTCACAGAAATTGAATGAAAGTATCAAATATCCGTATGTAGTGGACTTCGTTTTTAGTATATTAATGTGTCTAATGCAATCATTCATCGTGATGGACTTTTATTTTCTTCTTAAACGAGATATAGTATTTTATCCCTTTAATACGAAAACAAAAGTCCGTCACCATTAATCATTGCATTGGACACATTAATACACTAAAAACGAAGTGCACTACAGACGGATATTTGAAACTTTCATTCAATTTCTGTAAAATAATCGCAAAAAATCAACAAAAATGCGACGTTGCGAGCTCAGCACGGATGCACCCTCTTATGTGTCGTGGGTTATATTTATTTTACCGGTACCGACATTAATGTTCGACACTTGTGTCACAATTTGTGTCGTAGTTAAAGATGGAGTACTTATAACTGGGACTAGCTTTTGGATGTGAAAGGCATATAAAAACAGCTAAACAACACTGTTTTTCTGGAGATTTTTTTTTGATAAGTGGTGTTCTCTGGTAAACTTACCACCAGCTATGGCCACGCCTGACTTGTCGGAAACCCGTCGGCGGACAGGACCAGGGGACGCGCCCTCATTGGTAGCTCCTGGAATGATCGAAATTTGAATTAAGCGTGAATTGCGGGTGCGGATTTTAGAAAAAGTTTAAAATGTATAACGGGTTAAAATATATAATTGTTTAAAATATAATAATGGTATTTTCTGTGAACCTATTAGCTAAATGAACTTTTTTGATAGTGTGAGCTATAGATTGGTTTAGGTTAGGTTAGGTTTATTTTATAACAATCCTTTTAATTTGCCATTTTCTGAAAAAATCGCATAATATAATTCTGAACCATTATGTATTTTAACCCATTATGCATTTCAAACTTATATTTTAATACGTACCCGTGAATTGCATGAAGTTACTTCTACGTTAACTTTTCTTCTTTATAAAGAAATATTGTCTGTGTCTATTGGACAATTTTGCCAGTGTCAAAGTAAAAGTTTAAAAAACATGTCCGCCATTTTATGGTTACACGGTCAGAAGACCAGCGAAATGTTTAACAATAACCGACGTTTTTAACATAGTATTTCATAGGTTATCTGTCAAAAATCGTTGGTTATCGTTAAAGCTGGATTGATGTGGACTTGGCAATCGCAAGTTATGTAAAAGTTTCTTTGAAATAGTTTTTAATGCTTCGCGGTTTAAATAGACACAGACTGACACACAGGTGAGTAAAGTCGTCCAGCCGTAAGTACGCGAACATACTCGCCCATCCGTTACCCACTTTACAAGCAGCACTGATGCTGATTTTGGTCATTATGAATATTATGAAGATCTTGAAGCCCTTGGAACGAGAGAGCGAGAGCGGGTGTCTTTACCGTTCGTCCTAGAAAGAGACGGGGAGTCTATCTCGCGCGCGACACAACTCACGCTCTTGTGCTTGCCGTGCTGGGGCCTTACCATGACGTCTTAATGCGATTCAGTTTAGGTTAGCTCGCTGTCAGATTCATACTAACAGTGACAGCTAAAACTTGAACTGAGTCGGAATTAGGACGTCATGGTAGGGCCCTTGGTCAGGATCAGCTGTTAGTTACCATGTGGGTGCTTCGGCTGGTGGTGCCCGGAGTCCCTGGCGGCGTGCAGGTGGCGCATCATGGCGGCGAGGCGGTCGCGCTCGCGGCGCAGCTGCAGCTCCAACTGGGCCACGACCTGCATCTGCACACGCGCCTGCGCAGCGGAACGGTCGTCCAGAGTGTGCGCTGCTTCCAGGTGCCTGAGGAACAATATTTGCGTAAGACATATTATCAACATGACTGCGATTACCTTTTAAAGGATGACAACACCTAAATCGTTGAAATTGATGTTCCTTAAGCAGTCTTTTAAGAAAAACGTATACTTAGGTATCATTGATCATATTTTAAAGACTGTGGCCTTCTGGATGCAAGAAATCGGCTCAATAGAAAATAATTGCAAAGATTTAGTCTTTTGTATCATAATTAAATACGGTTCTAAATATGACTTTATTCTTCTGACTCTGATTAAAATCACAAATTCAACGTAATTCATCTTAACTGCTAACGCTATCCGCTATCCCTTTATGAGCCCTTTAATGTTTTAATGATTAAAAAAAAAGATAAACAAATAATAAATAATTCCACACCATACCCATTTAGAATTCACGAACGGCTGCAAGCAGATGCGATTTAAAGGAATGTTTAAAACAAAGAGCATAGGCGTAGCTACCGCCGTATCAGCCGTAAAAATGATACGGGGCCCCTGGGATACAGAGGCCCCAAACGTGTGTAAGAAACTTCCATGTTTCCATTACCTTTAGCTCTACCCCGTAAGGGTTAAAGACGTTTATGTAGATGATTTATTAAGACTTGAAGACCTTGGAAGCATCTAATTGATCTCAGAAGGTGTTCTTACTTGAGGAAAGCCTGGTAGTCATCGGCGAGAGCATCGCAGCCCGGCCACTTGCAGACGCCACGTCCGAACAGCGGGTGCTCTTCCATCTCGCTCCCCCACAGCATCAGACCTGGTAGCATTTAAAGTCATTAATGTCAATAAAAAGGTAACACTAAAATTGCCTCCATGCTGGTCTGAAAGCAAAGAAAAAACAACGTACCAGCTTCTCTTCCCGCGCTGATGATAAAAGCCCATCAAGGGAATGGACGAAAATCTTAGGAATCATATTATAGGTGATGTGGCTAGCAATGCATCACTATTTTGAATCCCCTTTCCACGTATACGCCCACAATCATGCTAAACGTGGCCTTTAGGTTTTGTTACATAGGCTCTGTATATTCCGTAAGGCATTAATCAAGTTAAAAATTATTAATTCTTATGTCAAAATGCCATACATCATTTTGAAAAACAGCTGATACTAATCATACTGCTGTACCAATTTATACCAAACACGACTAAGAACCACCGTAAGGAAACTGGCTTTCGAATGAAATCAACCGGATCCACATCGGTCCATCTGTTTGAGAGCTACGACGCCACATACACACAAGCATTTGACTTCAAACTTCAGGGGTCTTTTTGCGTCAGGAGTTACAGACCTGGTGGAGCATTGGGCGGCACGGAGAGCGGACCATGCATGAGGTACTGACGCTGCACCGCTTGGAGCTGCTGCACCAACTGCTGCTGTTGGGCGCCCAACTGCGCGCCCAAGGAACCTTCAAGAACAACGGCAATGATATTCAGAACAATGGCAATGATATTCAGAATAATGGCAATGATCAGAATAATGGCGATGATATTCAGAATAATGCCAATGATATTCAGAACAATGGCGATGATGTTCAGATCAATGGCAATGATATTCAGAAGTCTGAGAACTGCTGAAGTCGTCGTAGTACATTTAGACTTTGGGAATAGAGATACTATAGTTGTCTATAAATAGGGGTTCCCTTAATTTTTCCTGAGATTTTTGGGATTGCAGCTGGATTTCGGAAATGTCAGTTTTTTAATGCCTACTCGTACAAAGTTGCAATTGACATAAATAAAATCATCATTTCCACGGATTTGATTGTGAATCTCAGATCATTTTTCAAGATTTTTCGATCTTCAGCTTTTTTATGCAGCGCTACAATGAACCCCTAACTAAAGGTCTGTTCTAAACAGCTTACCAGGGGAAGCATCAGGTGGCGGCAAATGCGACTGTGACAGCAGGTTCAGGTTGATCTGGTCCTGCAGCCGAGACTGTTCCAGCTGCCGCTTAGCTGCCTCCGAGGACATGTGCTGTTAAGGAAGATTCAGTTAGTGATAGAAGGTATTCTTCTAAAGCTTAGAGGAATCATGTTATATGTGATGCGACTAGCAACCTTCCAAGCAAGCTTCCTAGTAAGCTTTTGATTTGATTCCCTTTTCACATATACCACAATCATGCTAAGAGTAGCCTTTGGGTCTTGTTACCTTGGCTCTGTCTTCCCGGTAAGGAACAAAGATGTGATTTACGTATGTATTTTAGAGGAATAGAGGTTTCATTGTTTCTAAAATTGGAGTAGTTACTACGAGTACAAAAGTTATCCAATTCATTGATCGTCTCCTTATTTGTATGGATGATGCGTTCGCTTGCCATTTAAGAGTCAGCGATGTTGTTGTGTGGTGAGTAGTTCTTCAACGCGTGGACTTTAAACTGCACCACCAGCAGGATTACACCACCATCACTACCACCAGTGGCAGGATTAACGAGTAAGATGTTAGAAGCGACCCGGAAAGACCTTGAACGACTCTTAGCTGCTGCTATTTGTGATTCTAGCAAAACAGGCTCTGCTTAATTATTGCCTGAAGCGAGTGCAGGCCAAATAGTTGCATCACCAGCAGATCTGGCGCGACCAGCAGCAGGATTAGTTAGTAATATGGTGGATGCGACCTGCAAAGACTTTGTAATAGTCCCCTCACCTGGTTCTCTATCGTATTACCGAAAATTTTAGTGCCAAATTTCACTTCCCAACCAACGTTTGGCCGAATTTCATTTCGCCGAATCATCATTATGGCAACTTGTTAAAATGATTAGTTTTATTTCCCAACCTCACGATTGCCAACTCAACGTTTGTTTTTTTATGATGGACACTTATTAAAATGACATTTTTCATATAGCCAAATAGTACTAGTACATAACCATTAAAAAATAAGACATTCTAAGGTAAAATAAAGACTGTTTCTAAAATAAAACAAACATGTTCGCGGCTAAGCCTAAATTGATCGAAATTAATCATAAGAGTTTTTCGGCCTAGTGTAACATTTGCTATGTGAAAGATATTCCAAAAGTTTAAAGTCAAAATGATATTCGTCCTTCTAATAATTCGGTCAAATGAGATGTTGGCATACAAAAAATTGCCAATAAGTAGTTGTCAAAGTGAACATTCGGCAAAATATTGGTATTGAAATTCGACCAAAAAAAATTCAGCGAAAAGGCAAAACACCCCCTCACCTGTTTCTGCATGTGATGCTGGTGGAAGAGCCTCTGCTTCATTAGCGCCTGGAGCTGCGAGTGCTGGTCGAGCAGCTGCATCGCCAGCAGGTCTGGTGCGACCAGCGGCAGCGGCGAGCGCGCGCCCGCGGCGCTGCCCGCTGGCGAGACCGGCGCGGGCGACGAATGCGCTGATCCCGCATTTGGGGACGTCGGGGCTGATGCCTGGGAGATTATGTAAATTAATAACGATGTTCAAGACTGTTATTCTTTTCAGTGACTCGATGTTGGTGACTCCACGATAAATCTAAGCACCGGAAAACCCTTCCCTTGCTTAATGCGGGTGGTAGGGCCTTGTGCAAGGTCCGTCCGGATAGCTACCACCATCTTACTCGCTAATCCTTCCGCTAAGCAGCAGTGCTTGCACTGCTGTGTTCCGGTGTGGAGAGTAAGACAGCCGGGGAAATTACGGGCACAAGAGGCATTTCATCTAAGTCCTCTAGGTTGGCAACGCATCTGTAATCCCTCCGGGGTTGCGGGTGTCTATGGGCAGTGGTGATCGCTTACCATCAGGTGACCCACTTGCTCGTTTGCTTTCCTATTCACATTAAAAAAAAAGCCTTTTCATAGGGTAACCCTATAGTGTAAGGTTCTATAATAGATACGAAAGCAGGCAGACAAATATTTGTATTTTTGTAAATTATGTCAAACGAAGTTCATCCACGCTGGTCTGGGAGCAAAGAAAAAACATAGAATGTACCAGTTGCTGCTCTTACCGCGCAGATGGTAAAAGCTAACCGAGGGAATGGGCGAAAATCTTAGGAATCATGACTGTTATAGGCGATGTGACTAGCAACCCATCGCTATTTTGATTCCCCTTTCCATCCATACGCCCACAATCATGTTAAACGTGGTCTTTAGGTCTTTTAGGTCTACCTTAAGCTCTCTCTACCCCGTAAGAGTCAAAGATATGATTTATGTATATGTGTGTGTGTAAGTTCTTTAAGTGATCGAGTAATTCAGCAATTAAAATCCAAGTCTATGATCTAAATGTGCCCGGTTTTGGAATAAGTCAGACCCATCCCCCGTGAGTGTCGAAAAAGGCGACTAAGCGACCAGGGGCCTTGCCATGATGTCTTAATGCGATTCAGTTTAGGTTCGCTCGCGGTCAGATCCATACGAAAAGTGACAGCTAAAACTTGAACTGAGTCGGACGTCATGGTAAGGCCCCTGATCTAAGAGTGGGCAGAGAGCTCTATTGCTAACTACGGACTCCGAACTCCAGCAAGTTGAAAGGTTGAAACCACCACACTATCTTCCTAAGAAAGTCATCGTAAAGCTCTGGCTCTGTCAAGTGTAGCGCGTTAGAAGAGAGACGTACCCGTGCGAGAGCGAGAGGCTCATGGTCCCGCGGGGGTGAGGCGCGGCGCGGGGGCGAGCTGCGCCGGCGCCGCCGCGCCGACTCGCCGCCCCACCTGCCGGACTCCTCTCTGCGGAAACACATACTATGTTAGTCTAGTCATCATCATCATCATCATCAGCCTGAAGACGTCCACTGTTGAACAAAGGCCTCCCCCTTGGCACACCATAATGAACGACAACTCGCCACCTGCATCCACCGGTTTCTCGCAACTTTCACGATGCCGTCAGTCCACCTAGTGGGAGGCCTGCCATGCGTCTTCCGGCTCGCGGTCGCCACTCGAGAACTTTCCTCCTCCAACGGTTGTCTGTTCTACGAGCGATGTGGCCTGCCTATTGCCACTTCAACGTACGGTCGCCCAAATAAGTGGTCTACCACTTTTCATCCAACTTCCTATCAAATGAAAATGTCGCTAAAGTCGAACTTTCAAGTTGACAGCCTGTCTTATCGACGTTATATATTGTGACGTGCAAAGGAATTTTAACCTTAGGGTGGTAGACCACATATTTGGCTGATGGTACAAATCAAGTCTAGTCACTAGGTATACAAGGCGTAAGAGAATTGTTCTTGAACATTTTAGCAGTTGATTAAGTTTAATTGAAATTGAACACTGCCATCGGCAACGCCATACAAAACCGCGACCACGCGAACTTAGTATACATTAAGTACCCGACAGATGTCACTATAAGTTTCAATCAACAATTGACAACATTTCATATTTCTGAGCCTATAATTTTAATGGTTCTCTGTATTTTGTTTGAAAAGATGAACATGCTGACAGTTTAATTTTTTCGCTAGGGCTTGTATTTAATTTATAATTATTTTATTAATTTGTGCTTATTCTAAAAGGGCGTAACTCCGGTACTATCACAGAATACACACTTATCCCTTTGTCTTTTCTCTATAGAAAAAAAAAACTGACGTTAATTTCAAATTGTCAATGTCAGGCCCTATTCTCCAATATTCGATTTTCGAGGTTCGCTTCGTGCTGTTCCGCTCATACTAATAGTCGTTATCTTGAGAGTGAGAGAGAAGGTATGCAACGAACTTCGAAAATCGAATTTCAGAGTTGCCCCCCTTGTACTTTGAAGTTGTCAAAAATACAAAATTATGATCGCTTATTTTTTCTCGTGAAAAAAGCAAAGGCGTTTCACCTATCCTGTGGTAGTTTTGGTAAAATTAGGACATATATTTTATTATATTTTATTTTTTATAATAAGCGATATTAAAATTATATAAACATATTGCAGTGATCAGGAGGCAAAATGCTTTCGAACCATATATACATTTTCAGGTGTTATAAAAATGAAATGTTGTCAATTATACAACGGTTTACTTAAGCCATGTTTATTCGACTTTTCGCGTAGCCGTCGAAATGTTACGTCTTACTAAGAACGTAGAAAATTTCAAGACTTATTGGCACGTTTCTAACGCCTCGTGCTATTAAAGAATGGTTCTTATAAATTACTGACCAGCTAACACGAGAGCGAGCGAGAGCTGCAGGTTTATTACGTAACCCGCTCGCAATCGCAATCGTGTTCATTTTGACAGTTCTTGTATGAATGTGACAGCTAGCTGATTCCGATGCCAATTGTCAGCCCATACATGAACTGTCAAAATGAACACGATGGTGATCGCGAGCGAGTTACGTAATAAGCTTGCTTTGTCGCGCGAAACATTCACTCACTAACTCATTATCCATCTTTTTCCTTTTCGTTCTTGAAAGAGACGGGCAGCCTGTCTCACACGCGACAGCTCTCGCGTGCGCTTGAGCTAGCCCTGTCGAGTATTTTGTCTATCCGAAATGTCGCGCAGACGCAGCTTTACCTGTCCAAACAGCGGTCCAGTTCGAAGGAGTTGAGTAGCGGTGGCTTCGCGGCGCCCCCCGGGGTTGAGTTCAGTGCCGGCTCGGGACCCTACAAGACAAACAGACAACATCATCAACAGGCCCCTCTTCTCCACTGGGCACTATGGGCACGTGCCCAGGGCCCCGCGATCGAATGGGGCCCCCTAATTCCTGCCAGATTACCAAATGATAACCGATATTTAGGTCATAGGGGCCCCATGATCCTAATGTGCCCAGGGCCTCAAATAGTTTAAAGACGGCCCTGATCATCAATGAGGGCTATCGTATTAACAAGTTTGCCCACCATAATGTACCGGCCATAAAGATTGAGAAAAAAGAAGACATTCCTTTCATCTTTCATGAAGGCATTTATTTTATTTGTTTGATTACACTTCGACCTTTGGAAAGAGGCAAGTGGCGTCACGTAAGTTAGAGAGAGACAACGCTCTACGAACCCGAAAATAGCGGAGAAGGATGTGCAATCTTTATGGCCGGTTACGAGTACTGGGGGTACTTACGTCTTAAGGGTGCGACCACACAGCCGCTTAAAAAACGGTGACGTGACGGAATCGCAACAAAATGTATGAAGAAACGTTCAGAAAACGTGACGGATACGACACGTCACTGCGTATATTCCGATTCAGTGGTTCGCTCGCTTTTACATCCATACTAAAAGTGACAGCTAAAAGCTGAACTGAGTCGAAATTTAATTGCATTAAGTCATGGTAAGGCCCCTGTACTTCATCTAAAGCATCATTGCCCTAAATATTCTGAGGTGTCATGAGCATCAATACCCTGAAAAATTAGCTTTTGATCCGACCGGTGACGGCCATGGCAGCCTACGTATGAATTTGCCGCTAGAGGCGCTAGTGTAGCGCGAGTTAAGAAACCTAGTTGTAAAAATTGCTTAAAAGTAGATCTAAGAAACATAGGCACAAAAATTAAGCGGGCATAAAAGGTAGCTAACACAGAATATCTTCTGTCTTGCACGTGAGTAGCAAGGTATTTTTTTTTTGTTTATTTTAGCTCTAACTAAAGACTACGACAGTACTTAATCAGACTTGGCACGAAGCCATTCATTTGCCTGAATTTCATATGCCAAAATGTAATGTTTGCCATAATGATTATTTGCCATAACTCTTCTTTTCTCTGAAACCGTAAATTTTTTCAAGAGCATTGAAATGGCAATCCTGTGGAACTCTATAGGTTAGGTTAGGTTTGTTTCATAACAATCCTGAACAATTAACAGTTAAAGAGAAAAAAGAATTATGGCAAACAATACATTTATGGCATATGAAATTCGGGCAAACGATAGAGAACCGGCTTGGCATCATGGGCATTGATTCCTTTGCCTTTTCTGTCTAAAAGAAAAAGCATAGGCCTGTTAAATCAATTATGCGACTTATGAACTCTACGCCGCCTCGCACCAGCGTGATGTCAGTTTGTTTACATTATTTCGTTTACACAATATGTACGTCATGTCGCAGATTATAAACATTAGATGTAACACTATATTATATATTTACAAAGGAGTATACAGCGGGCACCGATTCATTAGCGTAGATTACTAGTACAATAAAGATAAATCCTAGTAATGTTATAAACTAGCGACCCGCCCCGGCTTCACACGGTATATTATACATGTATTTATACATTAAACCTTCCTCTTGATTCACTCTATCTGTTAAAAAAAAACTGCATTAAAATCCGTTGCGTAGTTTTAAAGATCTAAAAATACATAGGGACAGACAGACAGATACCGGAAAGCGACTTTGCCTTTGTTGGCGACTGGGTGGGTTTGAGCCTCCTTTTAGTACATAAACCTTTGATAAACAACATAAACTATATTTATCTTAAGGTCCATTTTTAAAACACCTTTCCTCTGTGATGATATCAACTCTTGAGACAGTTGCTCTGTCAGGTTGTTAGCGTAAACAGGGGTCTTACCATGACGTCCTAATTCCGACTCAGTTCAAGTTTTAGCTGCCACTTTTAGTATGGATCTGACAGCGAGCGAAACTGAACTGAATCGCATTAAGACGTCATGGTAAGGCCCCAGCTGATTCTTATTTATTAGCCTCCTAGTTACTTACTTTGTTTGTGAGTTAGTTTATGTTATTAAACTATTTGAACCACAGCGGAAACGTTATTAAATTCCGTCGTCAACAGCCTTATACTATTTGTAATGATTAATAGGTATTATTGTACTTATAGTGCAGCACCCTGTGTAAGTTGACGGTATAAAAAATAGCATATGTTATTATAACTAGCCACTAGCCGTGTAAACATATTTGCCATATGACCTCACCTAACGCCGTATGAGATGTTTCACAAAACATAGCTATGTCAACAGTGTACAAGTGTGTAGTTAATAATATACGCTATGATATATGTATAACTAATTTTAACGGCGGTTGCGTTTTAACCGAAAAAAATACCGGTTAAATTTATCTCAGATTTTTTTATTTAAATTTTAATTTTAATTTTGGGGTAAATATAAAAAACCGGGCTAGTGAGAGTCGGACGCGCACCGAGGGTTCTGTATTCGCCAGTTTTATATAAAATCCAGTGTTAACAAGCCGCTCTTAAGCAAGTTGTAGCCAATGTTGGGCTTTGTGATTGTGATATTATCTTATATATAAAGAAAGAAAGAAAGAAAGAAGACATTTATTCATTTTGCAAGACACACAAATATAAGAGCATGTACACACAATTTTATAAAAAAAACAACAATAAAAAAACCAGACATGAAAATTTGATATATGTATAAACTAAGCATAAAAATGCATATATAAATCACGTCTTAGACAGAGCCTAAGGTAATAAAAGCATAAAAAACCTGAAATAATCGAATTCCTTTTCGGCATCATCAACTCAGTATGTTTTTGTATTAGTTTAAGAGTCTGTATTTTTTGATGTCAAATAAAGTTATGTCTATCCCCCTTATTCATAAACGCTCTGGCTCTGTTAACTTATTAATCGTTTGTCCTTATCTGTGCAAGGTATATGTCAAAGTGACAGATAAGGACAACTTATTACTAAGTTAGCAGAAGCCTATAGACCGTTCATATGTCTAAAATTATTAATACCTGTTTAAATGTAGGTTATTAACATTAGACTGAAGTCATTAATTTGGCAAGAACAATTTTCAAATAGCTTTTATTTTTAATCCAATAACGGCGAATGCCAGCGCCATTTTAATTAATGGCGACTGAAAACCTCCTTCCTCGTTTATTTTATCGACAGCCACAAACTTTTGCGACGTGAAGGAAGGGGACTGTGATTGGAATAGTAAATCTACAAGCCTGTTTCTTAGGCAGTTGACTCAATAAGCGAGAAGCAAGTAGAGCTATAAACTGAAATTTTTCATTAACTTTTTCAGCCATAAATTTTTCGCGATTTTTTTTCCCACTACAACGAAGCTATTTAAGCTGTAAGGGTGCGACCACACCGCCGCGTTTACGCAGTGACGTGTCGTAGGCGTCACGTTTTCTCACCGTTTCTTCATACATTTTGTTGCGATTCCGTAACGTCACCGTTTTTTAAGCGGCGGCGTGGTCGCACCCTTAGAACTGGGATTGTGTATATATAGGATAGGCGACAGGTAGGTACATGGTATCTTTGAATTAGTTTACAGGAAAAAAAATCTTACTCAATAATTGTTCGCAATTACATTTAATTAGATGTTCGTAAAACAAACACGATGTCAAGAATCCCTTTTTTAATAAGGCTTTAATTATAAACCGAAATTATTGTCCCCCCTATGCCTGATTACTACGTCCTTTGTCTTAGCTGACGCACCTCGAAAAATATAGGGTGACCATACGATTAGTATACATAAAGATTTACCAATTTATTATTAATTAAATAATTCAGTATTTCATTAATTACTTTTACACACGCATAGTAATTTTTCTTTAAGTTTTCTTTCTTTTTAAATATTCTGTTATAATATGGACGTAAGTATGGCAATAAAACATTTCATTTCATTTCATAGTAGACTTCATTTGGCCCAGACAGTAAGGTATGTGTATGTACAAATAGAAAAAAAAAAATTATAACTAAACTAAAATTAATGTTAAAATAAAACAATTAAAAAAGGAACACTTAGTTTTAGTAATTTAATTACAGTTTAATTTGTATATTTTTTTCATTATTAAGATAAATTTGTTCTTGTGTAGGTAGGTACCTACTAATTCAATGTCACCGTGTATAATTTAAAACGGTAATCATTACATCATGCAAATGAAATTCTTTATTTACCGAAGCCACTATCGCATACATAAAACAATAATCTGTCCGAGTATACGTGCCGTATGTACAAACACTTTATTTATACTAACAAATACTGACGAGGCGTTATTTTGTTTGTTCGTAAATCACGCGTCCAAAACACGTGACTATATGTAATTTGTGATTATCATTTTTCTAATTTTTAATTCAAGAAAAAAAAAATTGTATAGATTATTTTTAGAGTGCCCCAAATCGTTGTGAAGAAGATTCGTTAACTGTAAGAAGCTTAGTGAATAACTTTTGAAATTATAGGAAATGCTGACTATTAAAGGAATGCTTCACTTCGTTGTATGGCTTTATGACTATCTATCTATCTTAAATTTTTAAGAAATCTATCTTTTTTTTTTAATATTCTACAAAAATAACTTCCTTCCAAATTAATCCCTACAAATTCTACGAAACAAGGGAAAATTTTGCACGCAGTAACACCAACATAAAATTACACGCAATTTTCAAATTCTTGCGGCATCCATAGCGCAAGAATCCGACTCGCAATTGATAGTTTATCAAACCCAATTGCAATTAACTGTTTAACCAATAAAATGAAACATAACCATTTGTCAAATATAACCAAGAAACAATTAAATGAACAGAGGGTACCTACATCAAAGCATTAACTAAAATATACAAAACCAAAACAGAACATGTGTTTTCAAACATTTAAACGCAACAAACACAATCCTTTCTTGAAAACCTTCGATATTGTCCCATAATGTTTTGTTTCCACCCCAACCCGACGTTTTCAAACAAACAAACATAACACGCAACAATAACAATAAAGCTTTGACCGTTTTTATTTATATTTATGTTATTTATACTTTAACAACAGGGTTCGTTGAGAAAAACAATATAATGTATGTTGGGAAAATGTTGCCTCGGTTTGTTTAGAAGGGCTATGAAAAATATGTACATAATTACAATTCGATACATTATTATACTCGAATCACAACGAGAGAGTAAGCGAGAAACTTCTTAGATAATTCTAAAACTTTTTCTAAATAGAAAGAAAGTACAAGCAAGTTTGTTTGTAAATTCGACCCCTCGGAAGAAGACGTGTAAACAATTTTCATATCACATTTTATGAAAATATCGTATGGAAATGGTAAAATTTATATTAATACGAAACTACGGCTCCAATTAAATTAGCACTAATTGACGAGATTAATTAGAACTGTATTTTCTTCAACTCTACTCGTTTTTCAAATTCAACAAATTTTTACCACTCCCTAATAGTTTGTACTTTTGAAATCACATACCACTCGAATGTGATTGGTGGTTTAGAGTACTTATAAAATAAATAGTGAATGAGAGGAGAGTCCTACACTTTCTGACAAAAAAATACTATGCGGTTTGGCACAGGTATTTAATGATAAGCATCTGATGCTCTTTGACTGTTTATTTCAGTACTTTTTAATATTTGATTTGTATTTCGAATAGAGGGTAGAAAATTACAATCCAAAATTATTGTGTCAGGAAGATGAAAACGTAATTCTAACGCTGGTTTTGTACCAATACGCATATTTGTACCTTTTCTGAGTGGTATATTTCATCAGATGTCATTTAAAAAATCGGGCCCTTGTTCCCAGCAGTGTACTTTATAAAGTACATAAAGGCTCAGGTTGTCGTGTATAAGAAAGGTATGACTTTGACATTCGCTTTGACAGATGAGTAACTCTTTATGAATAAGGAGATATTACTGTTAGAATAACATGGATTAAGGTACTTCATTGATTTGACTGATTCGACACAATTTTGCAAATTCTCAATTTGGTTTTATCTTTACGATTTTCCTGTTTGAATTTATAGTTTTTCTTCACCATACTGGAAACTAGAAAACAAAAAAAAACAAAAAGAAGTTAAGGGCGGGAATCGAAACATGATCTTCATCAATTCGTGATGCGTGCTTTTGCGTACCCCTTTACTACCCATGGCAGGTAGTTGGTAGATCAAAATTATTTATTGTATTCTCGTAATATATATTTTAAATTAATAACCATAGTTGGTACCTACTTAAGGTTTCAGTAAAGTTTAAAAATAAACTTACTACTTAAAAAAAATGTTTTCTAAATTCAAAAGCTTTTTTATATCCGCTTGGTTCATTAAAGACTTACCTGCCTCACCGCGTACAGCATCGCTATATCTTCCGTCTTCTTCCCGCGCAGATCAATAAATTATCTTCCCTCTCGCTCCCACTTCACTTGACTTTTAATCGACTTTTTTCTTAATTAAAAGTAACTATCAGTCGCGTCATAATTTTAATTACAAAATAATTCGTTTAGTTTAATTTTTAGTTCCATGCTATGACTTGGTTTCCATTTTGTTTATTCTGAAAATTTTGATGTTCGTATACTTTTTATTTTTTATGTCGGTCGCTATTCAAGAAATATAATTTTACTTAATTATATAATATTGCAAAACAATTAAAAACGTATGACTGGCTGAGAGTGGTTTTTTCAATCATTCAATCAAAATTTATTTATTTAGATACCTAGGTAACCTAGATTAATATTTCAGTTCGAAGCAGTGGATAATTAATGAACTATAGCTCTGCTATTTTAGTACATATAAATAAAATAAAATAAAAATTGATTATTTCAGTCCTATTCGATTCATATCGTATCACAAGTGTTTGTTCACTCTATTATTATATTGATGTTAACTCTTCATTATTGCAATAGATATAAAATACATAAAATAAAACAAAGAAAAGTAAAAGCAGACATAAGGTTTTTTTTAATTTCCTAGATATTTCCTTACGCGATAACTGAGAAAATTAATGCTATAGTTATAATTTCAAATTTCAAATATTTTTGGCACACAACAAAAGATATTTAAGTTACTAATAATTTGTCTTCTGTCTTGCATTAACGTTTCTAAATTTCAAATAATCACTCCTACCCCTGTACAAACCCTGTGACAATACCTAAAACACCTAATCAAGCAAATTATGACATGCGATATCGTGTACATAAATTATTTCAAAGTCATATAACTTTATTTCACCGTCGTATATTAGACTCCCTGAAAAACGGCAGGCGGGACCCCTTTATAGCGTCAACCAATCAGAGGCCGCCGCTGAAAAGAGACACGCCCACCCGCTGTTGAGAGACGCCTAGCTTCAAATAGCTTCAATAGTGTACGAGTATAATATATAAATGTTCGTACGTTTTGGAAGTTACATCAGTTAGAATGAAATGTTATTGGGTTGTTTAAGGGTATATGTTATACTAGCTTTCAAACGCGGCTTCGTTCGCCTAAACTAGAAGTGGTATTGCTTACCCACAGCTCACAAATATTCCACGACAAATTCCAAATATCTAATTGTACTTGTATTCTTTCGTGCTGGTCTGGGAGTAAAGAAAAAACATAGAATGTACCAGTTGCTTCTCTTCCCGCGCAGACGGTAAAAGCCCATCGAGGGAATGGGCGGAAATCCATCGTTATTTTGATTCCCCTTTCCACCTATACGCCTACAATCATACTAAACGTGGCCTTTAGGTCGTGTTGTAGGCTCTGTCTACCCCGTAAGGGATAAAGACGTGATTTATGTATGTATGTATGTATGCTGATTGTACTGTTTTGTTTTGATGCGGTTTATTTATAGTTAGAGTGATTCAAGAGGATGGTTTATTATGTATAACTAGCTTCTCTCCGCGACTTCGTCCGCGTAGAAATAGACTTACATTAGACAGCTCTGATCTTTCGCATGTTTATCGCTATCCCGCGGGAACTATGCAATTTACCGGGATAAAAAGTAGCCTATGTGTTAATCTAGGGTACCAACTATCTCCTTTCCAAATTTCATCCAAATCCATCAAGTAGTTTCAGCGTGAAGAAGGAACAAACATAGACACTCACACCGTCACATCCATCCATCCATCCATCCTTAAAACTTTCGCATTTGTAATATTAGTAGGAAGTAGGATTCTACGCAGACGAAGTCGTGGGCAGAAGCTAGTTTACTGTGAATTTTTTATTCTAAACTAGCTTCTGCCCGCGACTTCGTCCGCGTAGAATTAGCAATTGATATGTTTATCGCTATCCCGCGGGAACTATACAATTTTCCGGGATAAAAAGTAGCCTATGTTTTAATCTAGGTTACCAGCTAGCTTCGTACCAAATTTTATTCAAATCCGTCTAGTCGTTTTAGCATGAAGAAGGAACAAACATACACACTCACTCACTCACATCGTCCCATCGTCACAAACTTTCGCATTTATAATATTAGTAGGATTTTAGTCCAAGCTCTTACCGCGGTTCGCTTTCGACATCAATCAACGTAGGAGACATATTTGTCGACAGCTATTGATTGAAATCATAGGAATCATGTTATAGGCGGTGCGGCTAGCAACCCATCACTATTTTGATTCCATTTTCCATCTATACGCCCACAGTCTTGCTAAACGTGGCCTGTAGGTCTTGTCACGTTAGGCTGTGTCTACTCCGTAAAGGATGAAGACGTGATTTGTAGAATATCCTTAGGTACTATCAATGGGGGCGACTGGCTGGGTTACAGCCTCCTTTTAGCATACCTATATTTATTATTCTTGTTGTTCTATTTTTAAAAACACCTTTATTCACAATGACATGGACTTTTTTACCAGTTGCGCTGTCAGTTCGTAGCGGAACACAGCTGTTAGGCTCCTAGTTGTATGTTAGTGTGTCTAGTTTATGTGATTAAACCCCTGTTATCCACCGAGCGCGACTTTAAATTCAATCTTCAACAATCAACATCAGTAAGCTTATTGTCTAACTCGCTCGCAATCGCCATCGTGTTCATTTTGACAGTTCGTGTATGGGCTGACAATTGGCATCGGAATCAGCTAGCTGTCACATTCATACAAGAACTGTCAAAATGAACACGATGGTGATTGCGAGCGAGTTAAACAATAAGCCTACAGTTCTTTAGGTCTAATTCTAGGAGAATGAAGTCGCAGGCAGATGCTAGTAATAAGTACTTTCTAAAAGAATCCTGTCGTAGTTTCCCGCGTACTTTCTTAACAACTCTATGTAATAGTAAGACTACTGAGACTATAAGGAGTAGAAATTGGATCTGCCTATATGCAATCCAAAATCAGATAGACTCGATGTCTCGGTCGAAAACACTATTTATATGTTAGGAAAAGTCAGGACTTACGAGTACTAATATAAGTCTACTAGCTACTGCCAGCGACTTCGTCTGCAAAGTATTAGTTTATCGCTATCCCGCGGGAACTACGCAATTTTCCGGGATAAAAAGTAGCCTATGTGCTATTCCAGACTTTTCTCTATCTATGTGCCGAATTTCATCCAGATCCGTTGGGCCGTTCTGGCGTGATTGAGTAACAAACAAACATCCATCCATCCATACTTTCGCATTTATAATATTAGTTAGATTAGAATAGATTAGATAAAAATAATAGACTCAATCTATACTGTCCACTTTGTCGCAAACTTATGATTGGAAATAGTGCGATTCCCCCCTCCACCAAAAAATATTACAGGCTACACATTGATAATAGGAAAAGTTTAACGCATTTAATGATGTGTGTAAAGTTTGCAATGTACACTAAGCCCGCATGGGAACTCTAGTTCAATTTACAGCACAAGTCTCTGAGGAAGTACTACGGAATCGTCCGAAACAATTTGTCGGAGCATTCTTTCGGCTTTTTATAAGTGAGTTATCCGCTTGTTGTAATTATGTTTGAGTCTCACGGTAGTTACATGTTAAAAGCACAAGTTAGTAGCAAGTAGACTTATGGTGCCTAGTGGTTTGAGCTATGACCTCTTATGCAGAGGATTCTATGTTCAAACGTGAATTACAGCTTTTCGATAAAGGACAATTGATAAAAGAAACACACACCTGTGATGCAGTTAAAAGTTTGTGTGTGAAAAGTTTTCAATCGGCAGTGGACTGAAGTTTTTCGACGAAGAAAGAAAGAAGACATTTATTCTCTTTTGAAAGACACACAAATTGAGCATACACACAATTGTACAAAAACACAACAAAAATATACTAACAAACAACACGTGCGAAACGTGTTGTACGAAGGACAACATTGTGAAGAAACACTTACAATGCAGGGGCCTTACCATGATGTCTTAATGCGATTCAGTTTAGGTTCGTTCGCTGTCAGATTCGTACTAAAAGTGACAGCTAAAACTTGAACTGAGTCGGAATTAGGACGTCATGGTAAGGCCCCAGATCAATGGTGTGTTAAAAGTTTCAATCCGCAATGGACTGAAGCTTATCGATGAAGGACATACATACATACACAAATGACGTCTGTATTCCTTACGGGGTAGACAGATGGTAACAAGACCTGAAGGCCACGTTTAGCATGATTGTGGGCGTATAGGTGGAAAGGAGAATCAAAATAGTGATGAGTTGCTAACCGCATCGCCTATAGCATGATTCCTAAGATTTGTGCCCGTTCCCTCGATGGAACTCTACTACCAGATGTATCGTCATCCGACTTACTCAAGCAGGTATGCAAAATTTCACCTCAATCGGTTGAAGATGACTTCGAAATTGAGTCACAAGATTTCACCTGGACAATACACACATACTACGTTGTGTTAAAAAAAGCTTGTAGCAATTAAGGAAAAATGGCAAAATCTAATGACTGCTGCACTGGCCCCTTCCCACGTCCACGGAACAGCTATTAGAGGTGCGGCAGCAGATGCGGCCGAAAAATTAAAAACAAACAAATATAAAGGTCTCGGCCCCGAATACTACTTCCTGCCATTCGGGGTTGAGACCTTAGGTCCGTGGGGTCCCAGCGCGCATGTGTTCATGAAAGAAATGACTAAGAGGCTGATTGACTGCAACGGAGACCAAAGAGCTGGCAGCTTCCTCGCTCAGCGTATCAGTATTGCAATACAGCGGGGAAATGCTGCCAGCATCTTTGGCTCAATGCCGCGGGGGAGTACGTTTTTAGATTTATTTTAGTTTTAGTTAAATTAATTTATCTTGTTATTTATATTTAAGTTGTATTTTAGGAGTTTTGTTAAATAAATATGTATTATAAATGCGAAAACAAAAATTAGGTACATTATATTATGTATATTGATGGTCTAATTCACAATCGTACTAATTATGGGGAAAATGCTGATGTAGTAAGGATATATTAACAAAATATTCTGCATTAACAAATTACCATGTGTTTGCGCCGCTTGCTTTCGAAACAATGGAACCTTGGTCGGCGGATACAAAAAATTATATTCATGAACTTTCGACACGTTTAGTGCTGGCCACAGGTGACTTTAGGGCGGCGCTTACCTCTCTCAAAGGCTAGGAATAGCAGTTCAGAGAGGCAATGCGGCCAGCGTCTGGGGGTCGATGCCTGTGGCGGAATATTTTTATAGTTTTACAATTAGTAGTAGTTTTAATTTTAGTATTATTATGTTTTCAAATATTGCTCTATTTTAATATTTATTATTTTTGTTATTAAAATATTTGATAGAACATCTAACTAATATTATAAATGCGAAAGTATGGATGGATGGATGGATGGATGTTTGTTTGTTACTGAATCACGCCAGAACGGCCCTACGGATCTGGATGAAATTCGGCACATAGATAGAGAAAAGTCTGGAATAGCACATAGGCTACTTTTATCCCGGAAAATTGCGTAGTTCCCGCGGGATAGCGATAAACGAATTCTTTGCAGACGAAGTCGCTGGCAACAGCTAGTAAGTTCTATAAATGACAATGGACAAAAAGATGAAATTAGTACGATTTTGATCCAGCCTAAGACCCAAAGGTCACGTTTAGCATGACTGTGAGCGTATAAGTAGAAAGGATAATCAAAATAGTGATGCGCTGCTAGCACCGCCTATAACATTCCTAAGATTTCCGCCCATTCCCTCGATGGGCTTTTACCATCTGCGCGGGAGAAGCAACTGGTACATTCTATGTTTTTCTTTAATCCCAGACCAGCATAAATGTTTCTAGCATTAAAATATGTATCTTCAACATACTTAGTTGTTTATTTTTCTTTATCACCATCTTTTGTTCTTGAGTTGTTGTAATAGTAGGTACTCATGTTGTGTTGTATGTATTAATTTTCCACCTAAATATGTGAACTCAATAAATGTTATGTAATGTACCTGTGTTGTGAGAAAATAAAGTTTTTATCTATCTATCTGTCTACATGAACGGCTCATTTTCGGCATGAAAAGCGTACTCGGGCCTGCTGAGCGGGCGTAGACCAGTTGGCCGTCCTAGGTACCGTTGGGGCGACTTGGTCCAAAGGGATCTCTCGGATCTCGGGGCCGATGGCTGGCGAGAGCTGGCCTAGGATCGCAAGGCGTGGAGAAGTCTGGTGTCGGAGGCCAAGATCCACTTCGGGTTACTAGGCCCAGCCATTAAGTAAGTATCTCTACATGAATACTTTCTAAATGATACTGAAAACTAGAATACGTTGAAAATTCCCGCTGTTTGACAGAGTTAGCGGGTAAGACGGTGCTAGCGACCCAGATGGACCCTGTACGAGGTCGTACAGCCAGCTAAAACTTGTCAACTCGCAAGGTTTTGAAAGTGTTATAGTTAAAATGAACACAAAATATTTACCTTGCTACTCCGCTACTTAAAGTTTAAGTTTTATTTTAATTAATTTATATGTATGCACTAGCTTCTGCCCGCGACTTCGTCTGCGTAGAATTATACATATAAACCTTCCTTTTGAATCACTCTATTTATTAAAAAACCGCAACAAAATCCGTTGCGTAGTTTTAAAGATCTAAAACATACCAGACAGACAGCAGAAAACGACTTTGTTTTATACTAGTCTTGTAAAATATCTTTTTCGTAGTGAGATTTCAATTAAAAAAGTATGTACAAGAGAAAAAACACAAAAAGCAAATGCAACTATGATTGTATGACAATAAGAAATTTAAAATTACAGAAAATGACAAAAAGTATCTATTCAAACTAAAACGTATTAAGTACATTAAATTTTCCAACATACAAAAACTAAGAGCTAACGCCCAAAAATTATTAAAAATTACAACAAAAAAGTTTTCTCAAGTGAAATCGAACATTTTCCCGTCCGTCTCTTATCAGCTGTCAAATATGGCGCTCTATAGCGGTGCGCTCCCATTGGCCAGCCGCTCATAAGCGACGCTGTGATTGGTCGGCGAACGCACATGAGCGACAGATCACGTGCTTATAAGTTCTGACGTTCCGATTTCAAACTTTTTACGTAGCTCGCTTAATATTACGTCTGAGTTAAGTTTTGACATAAAATATTAATGGTAAGGGTATTAATTTTTCTTTGTAAAATGCATCATAAATTAAAAATAAGATTGTCATTACGTCAATTTAAGTACCTAATGGGTTTTCTAAAATCCATCATCAATTTCCGGGTAAGAAATATTTTTAATTTTAATTAATGACAAAAAGTAAAAAAAATATTATAAAATCATTAAAAACACAATATAATTACCATAAAAGAGTAATTTTACTTACGAAAAACTGGTCTCGCATCTTAAATGCACTCGGATAAAGTAAACACTGCATCTACGCTAAATTGCTTTATCAAAAATCCTTAAAAATATTTTAAAAAACTTTCTGCGTCCAAAAACCGCGCGACGTTAGTCCGTTGCGTTCGAATCCAGAAGCGTAAAACCGTCACGAAATTTTAAAAAACCACTCACAGCCGTATTTATTTATCGCAACAAACAATAAAACAACAACAACAATTTGCAATTAACAACTAAACAAAAGAACAACACTGAACAGCGACCAACTCTACCACTCATGAGCTCCGCGGCCACTGCAGTTGCAATGCAAATTATTTACACTCCTGCAGCGGGGTGCATCCTACCCCAAATATCCTCAACTAACCACTAGAATAATATAATTCTATTATAAACCAGCAGCCACACGTATTATTGTGTTAATATTAATATATTTGCTTCCAAAACGCAACTCTAAACAATACACAACAGCCTGCGACGCCGCGGTAACAACAATGCTAGGGCGAAATAAGCAAGAAATATTTAACTACCGAAGCGGGGAGGGGCGGGCGCTGGCCCTCAGTATTGGCGCTACGCCTGTGGTAGTTATAGTTTACGTGATACACAGCTCAAATACAAATAATATAAACATTACAACGGAGCATGCGCCGTGCGCGCCGACAGAGACGCAGCTACAGCCTCTCGCGAGACAAAAACGCTCAAACACCAATTTAAAACACACTTTAACTTAACAAATACATCGGTTTATGATGTATGGAGTAGTGGTGATAGTATATTAGTTGGCGAAATCGCTTTTTTATGGATTCATTAGCATATTTTTGACAGGAACCGCATTGAGAGAGACGCCATCCGCGCATGCGTGCACACACAGAGTGTTATTGACGATGCAAAATGTTTATTTTTTGGCGCCAAACCAAACGCATCCTCTTTTCTTCCTCAGCATAAAACTACCAATATACTGGCTAAACCATGAAAATTTTTAAAAATAGAACAGTAAGTGTAATAGAAACTGCGTTCCATTTTTGAAAATCCGCGCCATTAGGCGCTCTCGAAAAAAGATGGCGGACCTTTTGTCGAAATAAAAATGATGGCCTTACATAAGTTTGGATACGCATTGGCACAAATAAGATAAGAAGGTAATCGGTTTTCTACAAGTCCTCGGGGAGTTAAGGCTGGATTTATTTCAATTATAATCTAATATAAGTCGTCCGCGCATGCGCGAGGCCGCATTTACACAGACATGGAAAAACTACTCGCTCACTTTGCTTGTTAGCTGTTCCAATTAATCAAAGCCAATGAAAGCTGACAAAAAACTGGTGCATCCTGGGCAACACTAAAATGCATGGTGTAGGATGCAGCCTGCATATAATATTAATAACCAAAAAACTTTTTTTTCATATCCTGGGGAAAATGGGAAAAAATCTTAGGAATCATATACGCGTTGTGGCACCCTAAATGTGGCCTTTAGGTCCTGCTATCCTGGGCTATCTATCCCGTTAGGGATAAAGACGTGATAATATATAATGTATGTGTGGCGGACGATCCGTGATCAAATTGTGGACGTTTTGGAAAAAGGCCAGGTCAAGAGTACCCGAAACCGACGAGCATGTATGAAGAGATTGATGAATGTGGATGAAGCGAAAGAGGTATGTCAGGATCGTAGCAAGTGGAACAAAGTTGTCTCTGCCTACCCCTGTGGGAAAAAGGCGTGATGATATGTATGTATGTAGGTATGTATATCCCGGGGAGATTTAGGTAAGGTTAGACTTGACATTGGTGATATCACCAGTCGAATCAATGCCATTTCTATTTGAATTTATTTGAATTATTTCATTGTAACTTATCTTTAAATTGATATTTGCATTGTTATTGTTGTGACGATTCGCACGTTTGCGAGATGCAACTTTAAAAATACGGTGAAATTATTTCGCAAATAACTCGTGTAGGTCACGTCCGTGCCACTAAGAATTCATAATTCTGGTATTTTATTAGAAAAATGTTTTGAAGGTCAAACAGCAATTTTATAAGTATTTAATTTAATATTGCTTTTTCATTTATTTTTGACTTCATTTAACTTCAATTTTTATTTTTGGTTTTAATTTTTAAAATTGATTTTATTTTAATTTTCTATTTATTGTATTTTCATTCGATTATGGACCCGGTCTGGAAATAAAATTATTTCATTTCAATTCATCGAGTTACGAAGTTTGATCAAAACCGAATTTAGACTTTCCAAATTTTTCAAGTCCATTAGTAAAAAAAAATCTTTTAGGTTTATCTCTCATCTGAAAAAAAAAAAAGGTGACCCGCTTTTTTCCAAAAAAAAAATCAAAATCAGTATGTGCCGTAATTAGAGATAACAAACGTTCAAATCAAAATCTAACTTAACTCAGAATCTCTTCTTCATGCACTTTTTTTTAATCATAATAGTTCGCCCTCGAACCTCTGTGTGAGCTCTATCCAGCCGGCGAAAGGACACTGACATTTTTATCGGCCGATGATTTAACGCCTATCGATTGGGCCACTACTCATCCTTACCATAGAATTTAGGAGCGAGCTGAGATCATCAATATTCTCAAGGCTGCTTTCTGTCATCGACATAAAAAAAACATAATCGAACGGTACAAAAGCAAAAGCGAAAATTAGTTACAATGTTGAAACAATGTTTTTGTCACGTGCATAATTTATGAAAAATGTTAATTACGCTCTACTTTTTAGACATATTTTTTACGCCAAAAATAATGATGAAAAATAAGAAAATAAACAGGCAGGTTCATTTTATTTTTGAAAATCCGCGCCATTGCACGCTCTTTCTTACAAAGCTTGCTTACAAAGGAACATTTTCTTGGATAAATTAATAAATACAAATAAGAAGATAATTTTTTTTTAAAACATTGTTTTTTCTCGTCAAATTATTTATAAAACAATACATGTTACGAACGTCAGTCACGAAAAAATGCGACACATTTTCCATAACGACAGCCACGTATATAAATTACTTCTTTTGAAACCCGCTTTTAATTGTAACTTGTTCGCATTAAAAAAAGTAGATAAAATCTAATAAAACGAGAAAATTTAAAAAAAACTTTCACAGGCTAAAGCGCTGATGAGTGGGCGTGGCTTGCCCTGAAAAGCGACGCCCAGTACGCTTTTGTGCGACGCCTACTCTAAAGAGTTAGGCGGATAAGTATGACGTTTATTTTATTTAGGAAAAAAAATATTACAACTGTATAAAAGTAAAATTAAGAAAAACCATTTTTTTATTTGAAAATCAAGTTATTTTAGATACAGCAAATTTTAAGGACTTTTTCTTTTTTTGTTTCAAAAGAATAAGTAAACTCTATCAATTATTTTAAATAGGTACTAATGTTATAGTAACAGCTATTTTTTCGCATTTTTTTTCATTTTATTTATAGGATTGATTCGTTAAACGAACGAGATGGTGATAAACGTCAAATTTTTTACCGTAAACATTTTATAACGGCTATTTGATAAAAATACTAAAAGCAATACACTTGTAAAACCTTAGCTGAAAATAATGAGATTCAAAAATAAAATAGTCATTTTCAAAAATGTTGTATTAAATTTTATGCAAATTTGAAACACCTAGCTCTTAGCCTATACTCGTTAATGGCTGCTAAGTAATGCTAGGAGTCTGAACAATAAACCCAGTCTAGTATATCTAGATATCTTTAGGTATATTGCGGACTAGGTGTGAATAGCTTTTACATCTAGGAAAAGTCGAATAGTTTTCATGGTTTTATGAAACGTTTCCAGTTGCAGTTATCTGAATGGGGTCTATCGTTTCTTTGCCCACCAGTTGGCGCCACTGTTGACTAAGGTCCTGGGGCCTTACCATGACGTCTTATTGCAATTCAGTTTAGGTTCGCTCGCTGTCAGATTCATACTAAAAGTGACGGGTAAAACTTGGACTGAGTCGGAATTAGGACGTCATGGCAAGGCCCCAGGGGTATAGCTGTCAAAGGCGACTCTATAAGATCGGCGGCGAAACAAAGTTTTATTAAATCTTGAATCTCATTAAGTTTATTAATTACTAGCTGTTGCCAGCGACTTCGTCTGCAAAGAATTCGTTTATCGCTATCCCGCGGGAACTACGCAATTTTCCGGGATAAAAAGTAGCCTATGTGCTATTCCAGACTTTTCTCTATCTATGTGCCAAATTTCATCCAGATCCGTTGGGCCGTTCTGGCGTGATTGAGTAACAAACAAACATCCATCCATCTATCCATCAATCCATCCATCCATCCATACATCCATCCATCCATCCATCCATCCATCCATACTTTCGCATCTATAATATTAGTTACATAAATAACCATCATCATATCGAGTAGCTATGCCGCAATGTTGTGCAGTTCCCTTTTGGTCCGAGAAAAAAATTGCTTTCAAAGCTTTCAAATTTTATTGAAATCCGTCCAGCTGTTTCAGCGTGAAGAAGAAACAAACATACACACTCACTCACAACGTTACATCGTCACGTCGTCACAAGCTTTCGCATTTATAATATTAGTAGGATATACATAAACATATAAATTAAGTAGTAAGTAATATAAAATATTTTTTTAATTCAGACAAAAGCGTCTAGCGTCCTTTTACAGCAATCATCGAGCCTACAACCAATAGTGGTAGGTACTACAGGAAATCTGATAACGAAACTAATTAGTGTATTGTCACTAATTACCTAGTTTTTCCTCTATGCCCTACATGGAACAAAACTATTTTGGTAAATATTATATTATTATTATTTATTATTAACAAATACTCAATTATGATTGTTATTTACATTATTTTCATGTTAGTCACCACAGATATCAGATAGTCACCATTTGTGGGGAATAAAACGCAATTTAATATGTTACTAGCGACCCGCCCTGCTTCGCACGGTATATTACGCATGTATTTACACTAATATTATAAAGAGGAAAGATTTGTACCTATTTTTGTATGTTTGTAATGAATAGGCTCAAAAAGTACTGGGCCGATTTAAATAATTCTTTCACCAATAGAATGCTACATTTTTCTAATTTGACATAGGCTACATTTCATTTTGAAAAAAATTAGGGATCCTTGGTAAAATTTGAACAATGTAACCGAAGGTGTAAAAAACTGAGTCTTAAAATGTCTTTCGTCGAATGCGCTGCCGAAACTATTAGCGATAGAACAAAATAATAATAAAATAAATAAAAATAATAATAATAATAATAAATATTTGGGAACAATTCACACAAATTGACCTAGTCCCAAAGTAAGCGCTAGTAAGGCTTGTGTTATGGGTACCAGACAACGATATACATACTTATATAGAGAAATACATACTTAATATAGATAGAAATATCCATAACTCAGGAACAAATATTCGTGCTATCACACACATAATGTACAACAATATTGAAGAACATCATAATGTCTACAAAAAACTCCGCGGTAGCATATGTCCAACTATTGTAGTTATGTCACTACAACAAAATATTTGTGAAAATAAAGTGTTTTATATCCAAATTTCCAAAAATAAATAATTGTCTACCCCGTGCGAAGCCGGGACGGGCTGCTAGTTATACATATATCCTTCCTCTTGATTCACTCTATCTATTAAAAATAACCGCATCAAAATCCGTTGCGTAATTTTAAAGATTTAAGCATACATAGGGACATAGGGACAGAGAAAGCGACTTTGTTTTATACTACGTAATGGGTAGTGATGATAAGGTATCTAAAATTAAACTGAAATATTTCAACAGATGGTTAATTAAGAATTGGACCAGCGATAGAGAGGCACGATCTTCTCGCGTGACGTCAGAACTAGCAGTTCGAATTATGATTCTTTATGACGTTATACGTAAAACTATCGTCCGTAAACCGACTTAGACAATCTTCAAAAACCAAATGAATTCCCGCTATAGGTTGCATCCTCGATGATATTTTCCGAGTAAGCTGATATTTCAGCTAATAAAATGCAAACTTCTTTTATTATCTGCCAATAAACTAATAGTTATTTGTCGGAACGGCCGCCGACGGTATTTTTATGGTGGCACTCCGAAAACACTTTTATTGCCGCCATTGTGAAGGTGATTTTATGTTTTCGCTGACCACATAACTCGTTATGAGTTTTTATTTAACTCGTCGAATTAATACAGTTTGTGGAGTCCATCGATGCAATGCGGCTAGCAGGGCGTTTTCAAACAAAGTTGTTGGATCACTCGATGTTTCGAAATAAAATTTAAAAAATTTACGTTGTTCCTACTCAGAATTGAGAGCTCTATTCATTTTAATATGTGAAAAAACGGGATGTGAACCGCGATTACCTTTATTGAGCACCCGATATTTCGATACAGTTGCATGCATCATGATCACGGGTTAACCGTGAATCATTAAAAACTCTCACTCTCAATTAATTTCTATGGATGGTAGCGTAATGGAAATATTTTATCTATACAAAATTTTGGGACAATTTTTTTTTCTCCTATTAGAATTAATAGAGCTCTCGATTCTGAGTAGGAACAACGTAAAATTTTAAAATTCTGAAACATCGAGTGATCCAACAACTTTGTTTGAAAACGCCCAGCAACCCATCACTATTTTGATTCCCCTTTTCACCTATACGCCCACTATCATGCTAAACGTGGCCTTTAGGTCTTGTTGCCTATTTTACAAGCTTTATAATTAACTTGCAACGTATGTATGTATGTATTTGGTCCGGGTCGAATCTAACGACTCAATAGAGCAGAGGCCTTACCATGACGTCTTAATGCTGTTCAATTCAGACTCAGTTCAAGTTTCAGCTGTCATTTTTAGTATGGATCTGACAGCGAGCGAACCTAAACTGAATCGCATTAAGACGTCATGGTAAGGCCCCAGATATCTTCATCCTATGGAGCTGAAATTTTGCATACTTATGTAAGTCAATGACAATACAATAATCTGGTAGTGGTATTCCGGTGGTCCAGCCAGGACCGTCTCCGCAGGAGGGAACTCTTCAACGGGTTGTCCGATTCACTTGAAATTTGGTTCACATATGTAGGACGGATGGCAATGCAAGTACAGTCAACAAAAAGTACAGTCAGCAAAAAAGCTTGTATCTAAAATGACATAGACATGAGTTAGGCTATTTAATTTTATGATAAGCTTTTAATTTAGTTGTAGTTTTCTGATTGATTGAGTTGATATTTTATGTTCATTTATTTATTATTTTTTGGGGGGTAGGCACAATAGAGAGATCTCTCTCCAGGCAGATGTTATGCCTGGGGGCCGAAGTCCGAAGGAAGAGAGTTGGAAGTTTGTATATATGCATCCGTGTTGAGAAACTTCGTTAGCGCGATGTAGAACAATGTGACAGCTGTCACTAGAGTTGGCGCTAGCTACCCGTGCGTCGCAGTAATTATGTAGCTGTCAACTAGGTGGCGCTAGTGTCGCTACAATTTATTTATTTATTTTCGAGTCTTTTGGTAGTTTTCTATTTAAAAAGAGTCCCCTAATTAGAAGTACCTACCTATGTATAAGCCATATTATGTTTATTTATTATTTAATGTTCATATTTTATGTTTTTTGTGTTCATTGATTGAGTTGATTCCTTTTCGTCAGGGCTTGTGAGTTCTCCCCCATACATTTGACAATTTGAGGGTAGCATTAGTGAAAGTAATATAAGAGGTATTGTAAAATATTGACCCCCGCGACCTCTTAGAAAGCTAAGTAGCTCCCGTTCACAATAGAATCCTCACGCTATAATCCTATGGGGTACTGTGTTGACTGGAAAGATTTCTTTTGGATATTAAGTTATCTACTTGTCGTGAAGGGTTAATATTTGTTTTACAAGAGTGCCCTCTTAAATCATTGATTTCAGATTAATTTAGAAGTTTAAAAAAAACTGCGGATCCCGTTCACTTTCTCAAATATATACCCCATTATTCATACACGCTCTTTAGGCTTCTGCTAACTTAGCAATCGTTTGTCCTTATCTGTCACTTTCACATTTACCTTTCACAGATAAGGACAAACGATTACTAAGTTAGCAGAAGCCTATAGGGCGTTTATGAATAAGGGGGATAGAGGATCAAGTAATTTCTTTACAACCCGTTCAGTACCAGTTGTACACTTAATAGTACAAATAATAATAATAATAGTACATTAATAGTAATAATAGTAACACAAACAGTCATACATGGCTCAACCTTTTTAGTAATGATGTTGCCACGAACGATTTAAAGAAAATAAACAAAATAAGATCAGTAACAGAACCGGTAGCATGGTTTGTTGTGGTTCCTATAAGTAATAATAGTACATTACACCCGGTGGTGGAATAAAGAATGTCTCAGATCGCAGGAACTTGTCAGCCAAAGGCGAGGGCGATAAACGTGCAACCTGAGGCTTTGTTTATCACCGTCCGAGGTGTGTATGTACACAATTTTGTCTTCTAGGCTAGGAAGTGGACATTTCCGCTTGCGTAGCAAGCGGTAAATCGCAACTTACGTCCCGGGGCGACATAAAAAATTGAGGATTGTCATTTGTCATGTACAAGTCAATGTGACAAATATATCCAATGCAAAGATAGAATAAGGAATAGTGTGATAAGGGAACGTGCTGGTGTGAAAGAAGATATAGTGACTAGGATAGAAAAAAAGTATGCTTAGTTGGTTTGGTCACGTAGAGAGGATGGATGAAAGAAGATTAACTAAACAGATTTATACGGCGAGTGTGAATGGGTGCGTTGGGAGGGGAAGGCCTAGGCGGACGTTCCATGATCAAATTGAGGACGTTTTGGAAAAAGGCCAGGTCAAGAGTACCCGAAACCGACGAGCATGTATGAAGAGATTGATGAATGTGGATGAAGCGAAAGAGGTATGTCAGGACCGTAGCAAGTGGAACAAAGTAGTCTCTGCCTACCCCTGTGGGAAAGAGGCGTGATGATATGTATGTATTTATGTATGTAGCGGGAGGTAAATTGTTACTTACGATCCGGGACGACATAAAACATTGGAGAATGTCATTTGTCATGTACAAGTCAATGAGACAATATTATTTATTCAACACCACGAATCAGCACAATAAGATTACAAAAATAAAAAGGGTAAATAATAGACAGTCTTGTCAATTAAAAGCGATCTCTATCAGATAACCGTTCCAAAAACAACAATCAATATTATTAATTTTTCTGATACATGAATTCCCACGAAACATGGTAAAATCCTTCCTTGCTCAACATGAATTACCGTGTAGCCTACAGAAAATTATAAAGACGTGTGCTACGAAATTGCGTAGCCCTTCCGGCCTACGCCCGTGCTACGGCCGCTGCTGCTACGCCAAGGTCAAAACTTACATTTTTTTGTATTTTTTTTTATAATGGTAATGGATTGTTATTGAGCATACGAGTATAATATGCACGTAACTTGCGAAAAATTAAGTCAATTTGAACTTTTGAAATAAGTGAAAAAATAAAGTGAATCAGAATTTTGTTGAATACAAAAAAATATATAACAAGTAAGGTTAGAGAAAAAACTTAACTTATTTATTTTTAACAATTATCATAGTACTAGCTGTTGCCAGCGACTTCGTCTGCAAAGAATTCGTTTATCGCTATTTTCCAGGATAAGAAGTAGCCTATGTGCTATTCCAGACTTTCCTCTATCTATGTGCCAAATTTCATCCAGATCCGTTGGGCCTTTCTGGCGTGATTGAGTAACAAACAAACATCCATCCATCCATCCATCCATCCCTCCATCCATCCATACTTTCGCATTTATAATATTAGTTAGATTAGATGATTCATTAAAGTCCAGTTGTTTCCAGGCTTCCAGAAGGAAGGACTATCAATTAGTCGGAAACAGTCGGGCATTACTCCACTTTTATACGTTAGTGTAAATACAGTGGCGTGATTTTGATACTCACCAGTAAAGGTAGCTGCACCATTGGTCTCTGAAACAAAAGACATCAACTATAAAAAAAAATTGTTTATTCAAAAGAAGAAATGTTTACAAAAAGAGCTTACTGATGGTTCCACACTAGGCTAGGCCTGTCACGTGGCAACCGGATTCGGGGTACATTCATACAATTTATTTACTTACATAAATTTAATTTCTTTTTTTAAAATTTTAATTTTAACTTACATATAATATGGTTTTTAACGGCAATTTTAGATTTTGATTTTACATGTGAATGTTGATTTTGATATTATTGACATTGTTATTGTTATTATTATTATTATTATAAAGAAAGAAAAGAAAGAAAGAAGACATTTATTCATTTTGCAAGACACACAAATATAAGAGCATGTACACACAATTTTATAGAAAAAAAACAACAATAAAAAAACCAGACATGAAAATTTGATCATCAGCGTTGTGTTGTGTCTTCGCAAAAGTGAAACGGTCGCTGGCTCAGCATTACGCTGAGGTGTTAGACACCTGCAGCACTGATTTTCAGCCAGAACCGTCTGTGACTCAAGAAACGATAACGATACACAGTGTAGATTAAATAAATTAATATACTACATAAACCATAAGCTTTTAAGTAAGAATTGAAGTAATAAATAGATAGAACCCGACTTATGTGTAACTAGAAAATACATAAATTTATTAAATAATTTATTATCATTGTATTGTAATCCTTACCCTAATTTCTAATTTTAATTTACATTTTGACAGTATAAATTTGATTTTATATTGACTTAAATTTAAATATTAATTTTTAATTCTTAGTTTTGTTATTTTTAAAATTTTTCAGTTTTCTTAATTTTTAATTTGCTGTGCCCTTCCAGGGTCCATGTGGAACAATTATGTCTGTTTAACGACTGTATTTACCATGGTTTGCAATAATAAATAAATAAATAAAATAAATAAATAAAAACAAACACAACTAAGGCTATAACAAGAGGGTGAATTAATATAATGAGTACAAGCCATAACACCAAACCCCTGCAAATTGTTATCATGACTTTTAGGGATCCGCACTTACCCAAAGAGTACCCTAAATATTACTAAGACTCCACTGAGTGTCGTCTCGGGTTGTGGGCGTCTAAGTAGAAAGGATAACCAATATAAAATTACCTCACACTGCCTACATTTTGCTTAGGAGGCCGGGCTCTGCTAACACTGAATTTTATACAGGGTGTATCAGACACCCCCTAACAATAATCCACTGGGGTATATAACCATAGCTATAGAAGCTAAAAAACTTTTTTAACAAGCTTTTTTTCCGGATAATTGAATACTTCCCGCGGGATAGCGATAAACATGTAAAAGGTAGTATGTGAAACGTAGCTGCCTAGAGTTGCAACGTAAATAATTATTGCGGAAATAACTATCAACATCAATTATTTAATCTAATTCTACGCGGACGAAGTCGCGGGCAGAAGCTAGTAACCATAGCTATAGAAGCTAAAAAAAAAATTTAAAAAAAATTGGAGTAATTTTTTTTTAAATATTTTTTTTAGTTTATATACCCCAGTGGATTATTGTTAGGAGGTGTCTGATACACCCTGTAGATTTAGCCGGTTTTTTTAGTTAGTACCTATACACAAAGTAAAGTGATGTCTGACTGGTAGAGATTGCTATAAGGCCGTCTGTTGTCTACCTTGTCTTTTAGTTTTTGTAATCTTATTGTACTGATTTGTGGTGATCATAACATAATCCAGCCTGTACATCCCACTGCTGGGCACAGGCCTCCTCTCACATTCAGACGAGCTATAGTTGGGGTGTTCAATAAAAAATATTGCGCTTTGGCATGGATGACATAATTTTAAATCAAAAACGACATAGGTAAAATATTTTTTTTTTCATTAAGTACATGTCTTCTTTTTTATGTTTTTTTTATTAAATTGCATAATTCGATATGCCTCTAGGCATAGGCCTCCTCCAGTAGAATTGATGGGTTTGGGCTATAGTTCCCACGCGGGCCCAGTACGGATTGGGTACACACACATACACATACACAAATCACGGTTATATCCCTTACGGGGTAGGCAGAGCCCGAGGCAACAAGACCTCAACGCCATCAGCATGACTCTAGGCGTATAGGTAGGTTGTAAGAGCCACTTTTAACATGAAACTACCGTGAGACTCAAACATAATTACGACAAAACGGATAACTCACGTATAAAAAGCCGGATGAATGCTCCGACCATTGTTTCGGACTAATCCATAGTCCTTCATCAGAGAGCGCTCGCCCCAGCGGCAGCGAAACGAACACTGCGCGCCAACGCTCTGCTCGCGCGGCTACTCGGCGCAGCTGACATCGGCGCACAACTACCCTCATTTTTATTCGTCATTCTTTCGGCTTTTTATACGTGAGTTATCCGTTTTGTTGTAATTAAGTTGTAAGAGGAATCAAAATAATGGGTTGCTAACCGCATCGCCTATAACATAATTCCTAAAGTTCGAGAATGAGAGAGAAGAAGCATACAAGCGAGAATTGATACAAATGAGAATTGGATAAATCATAAAGGCCTCGAGGAATGTACAACATGGGTACTTGACTACATAGTATAAAACAAAGTCGCTTTCTCTGTCCCTATGTCCCTATGTATGCTTAAATCTTTAAAACTACGCAACGGATTTTGATGCGGTTTTTTTAATAGATAGAGTGAATCAAGAGGAAGGTTTATGTATAATACATCATAATATGCCGTGCGAAGCCGGGGCGGGTCGCTAGTAGTATATAAAAAAACATGATTCCTAAGAAGTTTGCCCATTTCCTCGATGGGCTTTTACTACTTATCTGCGCGGGATGAGAAGCAACGGGTACATTTTTTTTTTCTTTGCTCCCAGACCAGGGGCGTTACCATGACGTCCTAATTCCGACGCAGTTCAAGTTTTAGCTGTCACTTTTAGTATGGATCTGACAGCGAGCGGACCTAAACTGAAACGCATTAAGACGTCATGGTACGGCCCCAAGGGCCTTACCATGACGTCCTAATTCCGACGCAGTTCAAGTTTTAGCTGTCACTTTTAGTATGAATCTGACAGCGAGCGAACCTAAACTGAAACGCATTAAGACGTCATGGTACGGCCCCAGGGGCCTTACCATGACGTCCTAATTCCGACTCAGTTCAAGTTTTAGCTGTCACTTTTAGTATGAATCTGACAGCGAGCGGACCTAAACTGAAACGCATTAAGACGTCATGGTACGGCCCCAGCACGGAAGTCAAAGGAATAATAATAATAATAATTCTTTATTTAAGACCAGGGTCCATAGTGTTAGTAGTACAATTTTGGGGATCCCTCCATTTCCCATAATTTCATTTGTACTAATTTCATTTGCCATAATGGTCACTGGCTATAACCTTCAGTTGCCGTAATATCACATGCCATAATTTTTGAATGCCATAATACTCAAACGTCATAATGTTCAACATCCCTAATATTGGATACCATAATATCACTTTATTTCATGCCATAACAATCATTTGCCATAATTAAGGAAAAAACAGATCCAGACTGTTGAAATTTACTGCTACCGAAACACGTTAGGTTCGTTAGGTTTCTTGCAACCCTCAGAGCAGAAATAGAAGCGTCTCTAAGGGCTCGGGGGGCTCGGGGGGCGAAGCCCCGTCAATAGCCACATGACTGGTCAATTAATATATAGGTTAGGTTAGGTTAGAATGGTGTCAAGGCGCGAAGCGCCAAAACTAGGCGGAATAGGAGCTCCGCAAAGCGGAGCTCCGTCGACTTCGCCTCAGGGTCATTCGGTTCATATTTTATATTTGTTTTCTAGACATCACATCTGTTAAACGTAGATAATAACACGACCCGTAGTAAAAAATAACTTTAAAATTATTTATTATTATTATTACAAGAATCAAAATTCTGAATTTTTATGGCAAATAATTATTATGGCGTTTGAATTTTATGGCAAATGATTTTAGGACAATTGATGATAGGAAAAATTAAATTTATGGCAAACGTATCGTTATGGCACTTGAAAATTATGGCAAATTAAAATATGGCTAATGATCATTATGGCATATATATCGTTATGGAATATAAAATTATGGCAAATGAAATTCGGGCATGTGAAATTAGTTCATATGAAATTCGGGCAAACAATAGAGAACCACAATTTTGCACTTATCAACTAAACTAAAACATAAAAAATAAAGACATAAATAGTATAAAAAAAAATAACACCAATAATTATAATAAAATAATAAATAATTAAATAAAATAATATAATTACAATAATAATAATAATTAAAAGACATTTTATTTATAGAATTTTCCAGAAACATAATCAGTAGCAACCCTAACACATGTTGTTATTGAGAGATAAACGTAATAAATACATAACACACACACTTGTTTTTGTTTGGGCCCATTATCAGTATAGATAGGCCTCTCTTTGTCAACAATATGATAGCAAATAAGTTTTCTAGATAACAAACTATCTGGGCAAACAAAGATTCGCTCTGATTAAAGGAAAACATAAATGTTAAGGTTCAATTGCTATCTTATAACTATAAAAGAGTATCGTGACTGACTGACAGACGGATAATGTACAGCCTAAACTACTGAATACACATGTGAGGCAATTCTAGAGTACAGGGGCCGCGTGTGGGAAAGCCAATGCCCTTTTATTACGACAGGAGGCCTTTGCCTGGGACATGATAAAAGTAAAAATAATAAAAAGCATGTAAAACATCTGTATAGACCTTATTTCCTTTGCCTACTCCTGACAGGATGAAGAAATAAAAAAACAACTAAAAACATTACATGCAATAATTAATCACTGATTAGTGGTGGCAAATCCAGGTTGAAACATTAAAACCTCTCATAGTTTAACCGAGAGATATTTATAAAATAAACGTTTTGTTGACCGAGTGGTATCGATTGGTGTTTTCAATCGATTTTCTTGTTTATAATATCGATGAAAGCGATTCGGATACTGTTTAGGTTATTCTTCTCGGTTGTTCCGAGTTTACCTTTCGTTGGTTTTGTTTTTTTAAAACATTGCCCGAGTTTTTTTAATTTACATCTTACATAAGGAATGCTTTTGCTGTGATTCTCTAAGATAATCTCGTATGTGGTATCGAAGTTTAAACATACTTACCTACACTTGTTTTAATGAATAAGAATAACTAGCTATTGCCTGCTACTTCGTTCGTGCGGAATTATGTCAGTCCAGACTCCAGAATAAGGAAGCATTCTAATGGTGACAGAATTTTTAATATCAGTCCAGGCCTTATGGCCCGAAATACGATTGCCGAAGTTTGTTTCGTGCCATATATTCCACTCACACTAACGGCCATTGATTTGAGAGTGAGAGAGACTACGAACTTCGAATATCGAACGGAGTTGCCCTTCAGGGCACAGCAAACAACCTAATTGTATCTTTGGTTATTTTCTCTATGGCCAATAGGGGCTCAATTTTGGAATTAGATGAAAGTGAAACGCATCCTACCAAACTTCAGCTCAAATGAAAATGAATACATACTTAAATAGAATAGATATTTTTACCTTCTCAACATCCAAACCTTCCGATTTTGAATACCTACTGCTTTAGCGTCCCATTAATAATATTGAAGGTAATTTAAAAATGTTTTTCCAAAATTTCAGCGCGTCCCAATCCAACTCCGATCTCCCTGATCAAAATATGTTTTGCTCGAAATTCCCGCCGTGTCATCTCAAAGTTGCCAGTCACTACGAATTATTTAAAAGATCCATTCAATATTACCCTATTAATGGAAGATAAAACGCTTTTCAATAAAAAAAAATGTTACAGAAAAAATAAGATCTATTTTCACAAGCTTTTGTTTAAGTTGCAATGTACAAGGTAGGTCTAGGTTGCAGTGGCGTGGCGTCAAGTAGGTATATCAGAAGGAAAGCCGAAGGGAACTTAACTAGCCCTTTCCTCTAAAGCTGCACAATAATTTGCCCAACTGCCTTAAAATAGGTGAGCCAGTGGGAATCGAGTTCTAAGGACGCCACGCCACTGCTAGGTTGCTTCCTGGGGCCTTACCATGACGTCTTAATGCGATTCAGTTCGGTTCGCTGTCAGATTCATACTAAAAGTGACAGCTAAAACTTGAACTGAGTAGGAATTAGGACGTCATGGTACGGCCCCTGGTCTGGGAGCGAAGAAAAAACATAGAATGTACCAGTTGCATCTCTTCCCGCGCAGGTAAAAGCACATCGAGCGCATGGGCATAGGAATCAAGTTGTAGGCATTGCGGCTAGCCCATCACCCACCCATCACTATTTTGAAAAAAATGAAAGTGTTTATTCCAAATAAATTTTACAGAACCATACAACTAAGGGCCCTGTGCTAGGATACCCTGTGTTACAGAACCCTTTGATTCCCCTTTCCACCTGTAAGCCCACAATCATGCTAAACGTGGCCTTTAGGTCTTGTTACCTTAGACCCTTACCCCGTAAGGGATAAAGATGTGATTTATGTGTGTGTGTGTGTGTGTGTGTGTGTGTGTGTGTGTGTGTGTGTGTGTGTGTGTGTGTGTGTGTGTGTGTGTGTGTGTGTGTGTGTGTGTGTATGTGTGTGGGTGTTTCAGCAGGTTGTGTTAGTTTGAATAAATAGTCCTGTAAATGTCTTTCAGGATTCTTGAATCATAGGTTGACAAATTTTTCCATACATTGATCGATGTCAATAGTATTCCGGGAGTGCCGGCAGAAGTGAAAACAGCAGCTTAGATTAGATTTTAATGTTGTAACCTCCATGACGCTACGTACCGTACTGGCCGCTTACAAAAAAACGTACGTATTATCTATATTGACAGACCTCTAACAATGTGCTGATGCCCTAGTACTTTTGCTCCACGACTCAACAAAAAACACTTCAAAAATCAAACGCGATTCATTCGTATTTCAAAATAAGCTCTTAGAGGATCCTGATATCCTGGTACTTAAACTCTCCCTCCGTCTTGCGTCTGTCGCGAAATTATCATTTTTACCCATCCCAAAAAGTATGTATGTATGTATGTAAAACTCTTTATTGTACATAAAACACATGAAAAGTGCTCAACTAAAGAAGTTTTCACTTCAATAATATCACTGTGATCAGAGACATTTTCAAGTTTGATATACTTATACTTTGTTTCAGATAAGAATAGATAAAATGGACGCGAGATTACTATTAGCACAAACATTTGAGTGTTACACTTTTAGTGAAAAATACAATCATCTTGCTACTCCCCGAGCAGGCGTGCGAAAGCGCGGCACAAATATCTTCATGCAAAAACCCACCCTCCTCCACTTCCACGTGAATCAACAGCCTTAAACTCACTAGCTTCTTGTGTTGGTGATAGTCACATCTCTGTGATAATTTTGATTCATTTGGAAGGGAAGGAGGGTGGCTTTTTGCATAAGACATACATAAATGGTGTCGCATAGACGTAATGTCTTGCAAGTATGATTGCAGAGTCATAAGGCAACTAAGATTAACTAAGGAAAGCATATTAAACTAGTTGAAACTAGAAACTTCCAGTCAGTGACGTAGTTTTTGTATCAGTGATTATGATAAATTCAACACAATTCTACTCACCGTCACCTCGTCATCAATATCACCACTGTCATCCTTTTGGAGACACATCCACACTGTCAGTTCGGTGACACTTCACATGTACTCATAAAGGCCCAGAACCGTGCCTTGCGGCACACCCGATCGCAAACGCGCGCACACTGCGTCCGCGCAGGCCAAATGTTTTGAATACAATCTGTAACAGAAAGAAATAACAATAATAAACTTTGCAGCCTGGACCGTGTGTTTGCATGGAGTTGGGGAGGGTTCCTGCTGATGGTATGGTTGATGCAGTCAAAAGCTTATGACAAATTAAATTTGAAGGACGCTTTACAATTTCGTCGGTTTTTGAATATCGTACTAATACCGTGGACAAAAACATACATACTACATCTGGAAATACAGACGATGAAAATATTTCTAGAACTTCATAACCAACTGTCTATCCTTTCGCTGGTATTTCTGATTAAAATGGACTGCACTTTATCTCGGGAAAGTGTGACGTAGTTGAGGTACACAGACAAAGCAGCGGGCAACAACTAGTAAAACTTAAATAGACTGAATCACAATATCTAGATTAACATAGATCAAATAGATAGAAGAGACAAGGTAGTTATTTATAGGAGCAAAGTACTAATATCAAGGGAGTAAGATTATGTCCAAAATTGTATGCTATTTTTTCACTCAGATTATTTTAAAGCTCTTTTCAAAGTTAAAAATAGCAAATTTACTATCTGACATGCTGCAATAATAGACTACATTGTATATAGTTTCAAGGAACTTGATTTGACTATCAATATTATGGAAACATGCATGTTTTCTATTTTCAGAACGATCTAATACCTATTTGTCGAGTGTTTTTGTTTTTCAATTGATGTACTTTATTACATCTTATTGTATAAGCGACATCATCATTGCATTTATATTGTTCTATTTCTAATGTTTTAAAAATATCGTATTCCACGGTGAAAATTTAAAAGTTATAGTTAAAAAGAAAGTTACAGAACCTTCGCCTATTATTCTGTCGCTAAACTCTCCTGCACCTACGATGCAACGTAACATAAACATTTACTATTATTTTTAAATATTGTCATGCAATCTTATCTATGACTAATTCTACGGCAACACTGACTCATGGTGTACGGTACATGCTTCATCATCCGGCCTTTGATTAAACATATCATTCCACTTGTCATTTTTAACATCACCATCATTAAGTCGTCAGTCATCAATGCCATCATCTTTAATAACTTTTATATCTGTTGCTTTATCAATGGCATGATTAAGAAAGCGCAAAGGATCTTTAACCTAGTCCGATTCATCAGTCTTCGAATACACATCAGATATAAAAAGCTGCAACAGTCGCAACGACTCTCTTTTTAAATCCTATCACTAATAACCAAACGGCTGCCTGAATTCTATAGTGGAACTTACTTAGGATCACTTAGTTGGTGGTACTTGTATGAATGTAACAGCTAGGCTAGCTGATTCCGTTGCCAATTGTCAGCCTATGCATGAACTCTCAAAATGAACACCATGACGATTGCGAGCGAGTTAGACAATAAGCCCACAGGGTTCAAAGGTCAAAGTGACAATGACGCGAGTTTAACATTTTTTACCCATCCCGAAAAGTCCTCAGCGCCGCTAAAGAAGTTTCACTTCAATAATTTAAGTTCAGTGGAGGTGTAAAACGCTTCGAGAACCTTTCGGCCCCAACTACCTTCTGTTCTCCGTGCTATATGGCCTGCCCATTGGCACTTCAACGAGCTAATTCGCTTGGCTATGCCGGTGACCCTTGTTCTATGTATCTCCTCATTTCTGATTCGATCCCGTTGAGCTGTAGACTATAACGCTTAACCCCAATTTCGACAGTCATTTCATTTGCTCTCGATAGTAAATCAGTTAGTTATAACCCGCAATTAGAAATGAACCAGACCCAATTGTTTATGAGTTAACAACAATAAAAGCTGTTGATTCGGCAATACTAAAACAAACCGTGTTTGGTCGCCACCCGACGCCTGCGCATCGAGTTCCAAAACAAGCATGAATCATAACACGATTGGCTAACTATTACCGAATTGCTGTTCGGACTGAACTAGTAGCTCATCCACCAAAAAAAACACCGGGTAGCACTCCGGGAGTGCCGGCAGAAGTGAAAACTACACACACGCACACTCGTGCTAAAAGAAAAAAAAAAAGAAAAAGAAAAACAATACACGAGAATCGAACTGCGGTCACCTGAGAGATCACACTGTTATTCCACACCTTATACCACTACCCCACACGCACATACGTAACAGCGACGAAATCAACGTACGCTTCAAAAATCGAACGCGACTCTAGCTTCATTCGTATTTCAAAATAAGCTCTTAGAGGATCCTCATATTATTATCCTGCTGCCTGATCTTACGCCTGACGCGAGTTCAACATTTTTACACATTTTTTCTGTGAGGGTCGCGGACTGGCTGCAACGTAACCGATAATAACTACCGATTGGCCATACAAAGGTTAACTGGCAGAGAAGCTGTGGCCTGCAACTCTACAATTTTTCTCTCGCTTCTCTCTCTTTTAACTCGAAGTTACAATAGTCTAAACTAAACTAGCAACTAGCATCCAGTCCAGAGGTTAGACTAGCTGTTGCCCGCGACTCTTCAATTACTGTTTCTCAATTCTTGTTTTAATTACTGCGATGGACATAAATAAACTTTTTCTTTTTAGGGCGGATGATAATGAAAGTAGGTACAGTCAGCAAAAAAAAGGCTGTGTATAAAATGGAGTTTTTTTAAGCCAAAAAAATTACACTATACGATTTAGAATGACCACTGTTTGGGTATGCTGAAAGGGCGTGATGACTGATGATAAAACGTGGATTACAATCTTAAGAAAAGAACCCTAAACTATGTGTCATTTTAAAAGTATAAGCCTAAGTCACTGAGTCAGGGCCTCCATTAGATAACTGAAGCCACACCCATGTACAAAAATTAACAAGGTATTTTCTTTACTACTCACACACGCATCGCCTATAACATGATTCTTAGATTTTCGCATTCCTCGATGGGCTTTTACCGTCTGTGCGGGAAGAGATGCAGGTACAGTCTATGTTTTAAGACCTAAGGTGGTTCCGTAGTCAGGAACCTCTTCCACCGCGATTACATTTCACGGGATACCATCAGTAGCGTAACTACAACGTCAGGGGCCCGCGGCAAATTCATCAGATGGGGCCTTAGCTCACTATAAAGAAGTGCATCATCTTCCCTTCTGTGCTGAAGGCCTGATTCGTACGCTCGCTTAGGTTAGGAAGAAGATAGTATTCAGTTTCATGCGCCTGTACATTAAATAAATTCATCAAAAATATAGTGCTAACGATTAGGGGAGAGGAATAAAACACAAAAAAAGTAGATTTTATCATTTTTGTCTATCTGTATGTATGTAATTATGTATACATGTGTTCGCTAATCTCCAAAACTACGCAACGGATTTTATTGCGGTTATCACAAATAGTTAACACTTATATCAGGGAAACTTTTACAGGCTTTATTTTATTGAAATCTAAGCTCAGCAAAAAAAGTTATCGTCAGGGGCCGTCCATAAAGTACCTACGTCACACTAATTTCATCATTTTTAGCCCGAAAAGTGTCATTGGGTTTACTATGAAGACTACGATTATTTTGTTCGTATATCACAAATTTCCAGACCCCCCGCCCCCTCCCCAACTGTGTTACGTACTTTATGGATGGCCCCTCATTTATAGTTTAAAGTGTTTTTTTTATATGAATAGGAAGCCAAACGAGCAAGTGATATGTGACTAATGTGACTTTACAATAAATGAAGTCTACGCGGACGAAGTCGCGGGCAAAAGCTAGTATAGTATAAATTTGGACTAGTAACGCCATCTTTGGAACAGATAACACAACACGTATTTTTGACACACCCCAGCAAGCTCACGCTTTTCATCCGAACGAAGATAAGGTGAATATTGAAGTACCTAGTTATATAGGTTGAAAGAACGCTGATAGCGAAGTTGTAACATTAAAGCACTGCCTACTATTTTTATAAACGTCCTTGTTATTGAATAAAATACGCTTATTTTGGTCTAATCAAATACCTACTACCCGTAGGTAGGTTTCACTATCGCTGTACGCAGCATTCGTTATCTCGGCAGTTTTTTATTTACACTCCATCACATAAACATCTTTCTTTCGCTTATCAGTTCGCTTAATGTGATTCAGTGTAAATTCATTCATTCAAGCAGTTTAAAACAACAATGTTGATAACAGCGCCATCTGTGGCTTCTTTTGCGAACTTTTGAAACGGCGGAAAGTGCAGTAGACTTAGGTTACTAGGGCGTGGCAACGCCATCTATGGAAGTTAACCTGTACCTTTTTTTTGTTGAGACGCGTCATGCCTGTTGCATACTGGCAATTGTTTACACAACACAAAAGACCCTTGTTTGTTTTTCGCTAGTCGTTCGTTTCCTGGTTTGTTTTGTGTGTGCGTGTTTTCACAGCCGGCTCCGAGGACGGTATACAAAAATGTTGTTGTTTGCTCGACCAAGTCGGTAATAAATTCTCTTTTCTGTAGGCAAGCCACTGACACTGGCTGGTTTTGTAAGGTGAAGAATTAAGAGCAAACTCGAGGATTCCAATTTTGAATTGAGATACCGTTGTTCGGTTTGACTTCAGAATGTTATTTAATTAGATCTAAATAATTGGCTGAGGCTTTGATTTAGAGGCTAGACTTTGTTTGGGTGGGCCTTGAATATCGCACGCATAGCCGCGTCAGCTTTGCATTGTATGTAGGTATGTATGTACCTATGTATAACTACTTATTATACAATTTTTTTTTTTTAAGTCAAATTATGTATGAAGAGATTGATGAATGTGGATGAAGCGAAAGAGGTATGTCAGGATCGTAGCAAGTGGAACAAAGTTGTCTCTGCCTACCCCTGCGGGAAAGAGGCGTGACGATATGTATGTATGTATGTATGTTATACAAAAAACAATAATTTTACAGGCAATAAGATAAACAGATGTACAGAGGCGAACTATTAAGTATTCGCGAGTAATTAGTTAAGTAGGTACTTTAGGTAGTTTAGACCATACCTATTTACTATTGCACATGCAGTCAAGTAATTTCATCACGGTATCAATAATACTCTGCAATGTACAGATTCAGGCTTTACTTTGCGGAGGTCTATCTTAACTATTTACTTTGCAAGATATGAGATAGAGCCACATAATGTTATTTCGAAAATATAGTCACTGAATTTATCGACCGTTAGAGTGCCAACAACCGCTGATGATGCCTAGGAGAGAGGTGAAACACGTGTCCAGAGTAATTTTGTTGTGGTGGTGAGTTTGGTTTGTTGCAAATATCCAGGACAACTGAACTGGAAATAACCCCCTATTTATTGGGAGCACGGCAATTTCTACGGAAGCACCTTTTCTAATGACTGTATCTTTTGATTCAGTTGAATTACATAGTTGATTTTTTCACAGCTTTAAGAGGCCACATATCTAAGTATTGGGTATTCGTTTCAACTTTATACCTTGACGCGTTCTTGAGAAATCTTGACAGACAGACGGATGAACGGATAGCAAAATGATCTCAAAATGGTTCCGTTTTTTTCATTTTGAGGTATGGAACCCTAAAATTGACCATATTTAATACTTAATACCCCAATTGAACTCCATTATAAACCGCCCTAAGGTTAATCTATGAGTATAAATCTTGTAGAGCAGTCTTGTAGAGCAATCGCCCTCGCCTGTGATATGAGACATTCTTTATTTTACCACCCTCGGTGTGTAATGTACTATTATACACCACACCGGTGGCAAACGTGTACGGTTCGCCTCTGGTAAAGCGGCTGCTGTAGCCTAAGGTGGGATGCAATAGCATTGTAATAAATAATAAACAACAATAGTTTAGTCCCTCGGGAAAACTTCGACAGAAGATTCATTTCCTCGAGAAAATTTAGGCGATTCTTAGACAGTTTGTATTAAATGTAAAAAGCCGAAAACTTTTTAGGATGTCTATGAATTAAGATTTAAGTTTTTGAAATTAAAACCAAATTCCTTAGCGGCGATGAGCGCTTTTTGGGATGGGTAAAAAATTATAATTTCGCGACAGACGTAAGACGGAGGGAGGGAGAGCTTAAGTACCAGGATCCTAAGAGCTTATTTTGAAATACGAATGAATCGCGTTCGATTTTTGAAGTGTTTTTTCGTTGACTCGTTGAGCAAAAGTACTAGGGCATCAGCACATTGTTAGAGGTCTGTCAATATAGATAGTACGTACGTTTTTTTGTAAGCGGCCAGTACGGTACGCGTATTGAGCATCATGGAGGTTACAACATTAAAATCTAATCTAAGCTGCTGTTTTCACTTCTGCCAGCACTCCCGGAGTGCTACCCGTCGCTTTTTTTTAAGAAAGAACGTTTTACATTGACCTTAACCTACTTTCTCTGTTCTATTTATGGGCTTGTTTATTACAGATGTTTGTTTATTTACTAGTTTCATTTATCTTGTGATGCCACAATCTTCGTATCAATGCGGAAACTTTATTGATCGGTGTTGATATTATTGATGTAACCCGGTTGCTTGATAACATATCAATATCATACCTACTTATTAAGAACAGACTATGTTTATCCTAAAGCGCAATTTGCAAAGGGCACAAAGTATCAACATATTTATACAAAACAAGATAACTACTTATTTAAAGTTAGGAAAACAACTGCACTTGCCTTGTAAACATGCCTTGTAATCATCGTATGTACATAAGAAGAAAAAGTGGATAAAATATGACTTGCAAGATTGCACAACGAATGTGTACCAAAACAAGGTGTTTTTCGAAAAAATCGCCTGTAATTATTTATGGGCTGAGTTGGTGGAAAACGTGTGCCGTTAATAATAAGTAAAAAAAAAACTATAAATAAGTTGTAAAATTTACCATCTTGATTTCATAATTCCGTTACATATTTTGTCATTCTTACTTCCACGTCGCATTGTTTGTCACACCTGATGGACTCGACATATAAAATGTTTACACATAGTCGCATTAAAACAATTTTATCTGCTAAAGAAACATAAATTAAGACATTTTCGCACGATGTGCCGGTTGTTGTCGCAACGCGCAAACAAATAGCGTAAAATGTAATAGAGACGTATTTTCTACACCGACTAACATGCGACGCCTAGATATTTGTCGGCGACTAGAATTGCAAGTCATGTGTCAGAGTTAAACGATGCACAGAGCCTCAGCCCGGCTAGCACGACAGCGCGCAAGAGCCGCGTCGGGCGAGATAGACTGCCTGTCTCTTTCTAGAACGAACAGTAAGAAAAAGACGGGCAATCTATCTCGCGCGCGGCGTGACTCTTGTAATATATTAACCCTCTGAACTCAAAACGCATCTGCAATCCTCTAGTAATACTGAATGGATGGAGTACATTCACCAAAAGGCGTTCATAATAACATTCCTTGAGCAATCGGCATTTACCAAAATATTTTTATGCCTGTTTTAATATCGAAATCTAAATTGATTAACTCTTTTTAGTAGTTTCAAATGTATGGAACTGTTAAGCTTCAAATCCTTCGCGACAAAATCGAAATTTTCTTTGTCCCGTCTGACAGCCTAAATAAAACATGTAACTTGCCATGTTATTTTCTTGTAATTTTCTCTATGTATCTGTTTTCTAGATTATCTGGTGTTCAATAAAGATCATTGCATTGTACTGCTATTGTTCGCCACTTCCATTAGGAAACTTCGCGTATAAAGAGTAACGATTAGTCGGCGACTAAAAAGTTTGGTCGGCGCTTTGTATCTTACCTTAATCTGTGACATCACTAACGTTAAGAAACGCGCCCATTTTCCCATCGCTCATTGTTACCATTTCCTTGCAACAAACAACGTTATGTAACAAATTCTCATGTGTTTACTTGCTTTGCTTGGATATCATTTAATTAAAAACTAAACGTGGTCGTGTTAAATTAAAATTTTGCAATCTTTTTAGGGCTACATTCATTCTACAGTATTTAATGAGCAGTGACAGTGACCTTTAGGGTTCCCCACCTCAAGAGGAAAAAACGGAACCCTATAGGATCACTTTGTTGTCCGTCCATCCGTCCGCCTGTCAGGACCATTTTTCTCAGGAACGCGTGCAGGTATCCAGCTGAAATTTATATTAAAATACTCAAGTCTACTGCCCCTTAGAGCAGTGAAAAAATCAAACTTCTAAGCCAACACAATCAAAAGATACAGCCGTTTATGCCGTAAATTTCCGCAAATTTTTGAAACTCGCAAGGGAATCAAAACCTAGAGGGTACTTCCCGTGACCGCAGAATCATGAAATTTGGCATGAAGGTAGGTCTTATAGCACAGATATAGGAATAATTGTGAAAACCGTAAATATGTATGTATGTCTGTATATATCAGTGACCAATATAAAGTGACCACACACCGCGTACATTTTACTTTGGAGCAGGGTTCTGCAGGTTCTGCTTACACTGGTTTTTAGATATTTATAGATATAACTAGATGTTGCCAGCGACTTCGTCTGCAAAGAATTCGTTTACCGCTATCCCGCGGGAACTACGCAATTTTCCGGGATAAAAAGTAGCCTATGTGCTATTCCAGACTTTTCTCTATCTATGTGCCGAATTTCATCCTGATCCGTTAGGCCATTCTGGCGAGATTGAGTAACAAACAAACATCCATCCATCCATACTTTCGCATTTATAATATTAGTTAGATAGTTAGATGGCACGGAACCCTCGGTGCGCGAGTCCGACTCGCACTTGGCCGGTTATTTTTTAATTATTATTTTTTATACAGATACAGAGAATGTTAAAGTATTTTATTACGAGTACAGAGACCTTACCATGACGTTATAATACGATAATTCCAATTCAGCTTAGGTTCGCTCGATGTCACATTCATACTAAAAATGACAGCTGAAACCTGAACTGAGTCGGGATTGAATCGCGTTAAGACGTCATAGTAAGGCCTGTATAGCACGAGAGTGCACAAGAGTCGCGTCGCTCGAGATAGATCGCCCGTCTTTTTCTTACTGTTCGTCCTAGAAAGTGACGGGAAGCCTATCTCGCGCGCTATCGTATCGGGCTAGCCAGGCAGGCCTTATACTCCGAAATCCGATTTTCGAAGTTCGTTTCGTGCCGTTCCGCTCTCACTAATAGTTATTAATTTGAGAGTGAGAGGGACGGTGTGATACGAACTTCGAAAATCGAATTTCGGAGTAGCCCCCCAGTTACTTAATCCATCTTACGATATCAATCCATCGATTGCGGGTGGTAGGGCCTTGTGCAAGGTCCGTCCGGATAGCTACCACCGTCTTACTCGCTAATCCTGCCGCTAAGCAGCAGTGCTTGCACTGCTGTGTTCCGGTGTGGAGAGTAAGACAGCCGGGGAAATTACGGGGACAAGAGGCATTTCATCTTAGCCCTCTAGGTTGGCAACGCATCTGCAATCCCTCCGGGGTTGCGGGTGTCTATGGGCAGTGGTGGTCGCTTACCATCAGGTGACCCACTTGCTCGTTTGCCTTCCTATTCGCATAAAAAAAAAAAAGTTATGTTTCAGTGTGTACACAAGCTATCTTTATCACGTACGTATGTAAACATTATTGTTTTTTCGCAAGTTTCTGACGCTGTTCCAATTTATATCTGACTACGTTCTGTAGGCTTATTGTCTAACTCGCCATCGTGTTCATTTTGACAGTTCTTGTATGAATGTGACAGCTAGCTGATTCCGATGACAAATTGTCAGCCCATACATGAACTGTCAAAATGAACATGATAGCGATTGCGAGTGAGTTAGACAATAAGCCTACTGGATGGGATAGACGCTAGGATACACACACAAACAAATACTCTTTATCGAACACCACAAATCAGTACAAAACACAGAAACAAAGAACAAAGTATACAATAGGTGGTCTTATCGCACACACAAATAAATCACGTCATCCCTTACACTCCTTACAGAGTAGACCGTGTCAATTTGTAACTTCGTTAAATTCAAAAACGTTAATTTTAATGATTTTTTTTTTAATTCGCACCTGGCAGGACTGTAGGAGTAATAAGTCAGGGTGTCGGCTGAAAACCAGCGCTGCGGGCGTCGCCCTCTGGGCCGGCACCAGCTAGCAGCTTATGCTGACGCCGACACCTTTTGTCACAAACCGTTTGGAGTATTTTTACTTAATTTGTAGTTTTAAATTATAAATTATTTCATTTCATTTTATTTCATTTCATTTCATTTCATTTCATTTGTAAATCTGTTTTTGTGGCAATAAATTGTTTTTTTCTTTTCTTTTCTTTTCTTTTGTAGTATGGATTTACATGTTAAACAACAGTATCACCTATGTATGTGTATATGGTATGTATGTGTGTATGGTAGAGATCGCTCTGTAGCGATAAGGCCGCCTATTGTTACCTTATTACTTCTGTATACCTTTTTTTCTGTTTTGATTGTTATATGTGGTTTTCAATAGAGTTATATTGTATCGTATGTTCTTGCGAATTAGGTCTTTGGGAGCGTTCAAGTATTACGTAACGCAATTTTTGAAGATTTTTGACCTCCCCTCCCCCCACTGTAACGCTCCGTAACGTTTTTCTGTACCCCCCACCCCCCTCTCGAAACGTTACGTAACTCTCAAGTGATCATTTTTAATAACCGTTTGGTTCGGTTTTCACTTTCAATAAGTGAATTTTCACTTATTCATGTTAAGAGAGTATATAAAAAAAGAAATAATGTTACGTAACGTGTTGTAAGAAAGACCCCCTCCCGCCCCTGTAACGCATCGTAACGTTTTACGAGACCCCTCCGCCCCCCCAAATTGCGTTACGTAATACTTGAACACTCCCTTTGGTACCATATGCTCAGTCTACCCCGTAAAGGAAGACGTGATTTGTGTATGTACGTGTATACGTACATACATACGTCACGCCTCTTTCCCACAGGGATAGGCAGAGACTACTTTGTTCCACTTGCTACGTTCCTGACATACCCTCTTTCGTTTCGTGCGTATATGGTGTGCCTTAACTTTTAATTTTACCAAAATTATGTTTACTAAATCGTATTGTTTGTAGTTTTGATGTATTTAGGCGATCAGATACGCGTTGGCAAACGTTAGGAAGGCAAAGGAGGTCGGAAGCATAGCTGATAGCAGCTATTTAGATTTCGAGGTCGCGTCGTTATTTGGGTTGTTTTGTTTTATCACTAGGAAGGCGCAATTTCGTACTGAAACCGCGTAAACGCGAGGTTCGCAGATGCGACAATCCTACTTATGGTTTATGTAGTATATTTTTCCTGTGTATCGTTTCTTGAGTCACAAACGGTTCTGGCTGAAAATCATTGCTGCAGGTGTCTAACACCTCAGCGTAATGCTGAGCCAGCGACCGTTTCACTTTTGTGGAGACACACAACGCTGATGATCTAATTTTCATATGTGTTTTTTGTTTTTGTTGTTTCTTTTCTATAAAATTGTGCGTATGCTCTTATATTTGTGTGTCTTGCAAAATGAATAAATGTCTTCTTTCTTTCTTTCTTTCTTTCTTTCTACTAATCTAACTTAATATTATAAATGCGAACGTTTGTGACGATGTGACGATGTGAGTGTGTATGTTTGTTCCTTCTTCACGCTGAAACAACTGAACGGATTTGGATAAAATTTGGAACGGAGATAGCTGGTACCCTAGATTGAAACATGGGCTACTTTTTATCCCGGAAAATTGCATAGTTCCCGTGGGATAGCGATAAACATATCAATTGCTAAATTCTACCCGGACGAAGTCGCGGGCAGAAGCTAGTCTAACTTCTAATCTAACTAATATTATAAATGCGAAAGTATGGATGGATGGATGTTTGTTGTACTCAATGACGCCGGAACGGCCTAACGAATCTGGATGAAATTCGGCACATAGATAGAGAAAAGTTTGGAATCGCACATATATATAGGCTACTTTTTATCCCGGACAATTCCCGCGGATACAGACGAAGTCGCAGGCAACAGCTAGTATTATAAATGCGACAGTTTGTAACAATGTATGGATGTTTGTTACTCTTTCACGCCGGAACGGATTAACGGATCTGGATGAAATTTGGAACAAAGATAGATTATGGTCTGGAAAACATAGGCTACTTTTTATCCCGGAAAATTGCATAGTTTCCCTGGGATAGCGATAAACGAATCCCTTACTCATGCCTCGAATACACACTGGGGTAGACAGAAACTACACGTCCGGAGTCATTTAGCATCTATAAAGTTTTTATCATCAAAATGCCGTATCTATGAACGCGACCAGGGGCCTTAGGTACCAACCCGTCCTAATTCCGACTCAATTCAAGCTTTAGCTGTCACTTTTAGTATGAATCTGACAGCGAGCGAACCTAAACTGAATCGCTTTAAGACGTCATGGTAAGGCTCCTGGGGCCTTACCATGACGTCCTAATTCCGACTCAGTTCAAGTTTTAGCTGTCACTTTTAGTATGAATCTGACAGCGAGCGAACCTAAACTGAATCGCATTAAGACGTCATGGTAAGGCCCCAGCATACAACGCCTTGCTTTTCAAGCATTCGTAAACTATAACCCATTATTATGACTTTGACTAACCGGACATGGGATCGCTATCGGAAAACAATGCCTTATTTAACCACACCTGTACATAATGTGCTATTTCTACATATACTGCGAATGTTTGTTGTGTATTTTTGCAAGCCTCTACCGATAATGCTATCGTACGGTCACGCCTACATGCACACCAACTCAAATATAAACAACGCACACATACATAGTTAGTTGATATAGTACATTGTTTGTTGCTAAGTTGCTTAAAAAGACTTGTTAAAATAATGTTCGGTCTTGCCGCAATTTATGGACTGTTTACATATACATACAAGACATATACATAAGTATTAACTATGTTAGTGAATTGTTAATTGGTTTCCGCCTTTTCTATGCGAATGCTGTATGTGTGTACGTATATAATTGTTGTGGTATGGTATGGTACTTAACTCAAGTAAACTGATCCGAGGTACGGTCGCCCAAATAAGTGGTCTACCACTTTTCATTCAACTTCCTATCAAATGAAAATGTCACTAAAGACGAACTTTCAAGTTAACAGCCACGTCTTATCGACACATACATACATACATATCGTCACGCCTCTTTCCCACAGGGGTAGGCAGAGACTACTTTGTTCCTCTTGCTACGATCCTGACATACCTCTTTCGCTTCATCCACATTCATCAATCTCTTCATACATGCTCGTCGGTTTCGGGTACTCTTGACCTGGCCTTTTTCCAAAACGTCCCCAATTTGATCATGGAACGTCCGCCTAGGCCTTCCCCTCCCAACTCACCCATTCACACTCGCCGTATAAATCTGTTTAAGTAGTTAATCTTCTTTCATCCATCCTCTCTACGTGACCAAACCAACTAAGCATACTTTTTTCTATCCTAGTCACTATATCGTCTTATCGACATTATACTATATTGTGACGTGCAAAGGTATTTTAACCTTAGGGTGGTAGAACACATATTATTATTTGGCTGATGGTACCTACCATCGAACAAAGTTACTGACCCACTAGAACCCTTTCACAGTAAATGTCGTATAACATGAAAGGCTTAAAGGCAACGTTTAGCATGATAGTGGGGCGAGTAGAAAGGGGAATCAAAATAGTAATGGGATGCTAGCAGCATCGCCTATAAAACATGATTCCTAATATATTCGCCCACCTCGATGCGCTTTTACCATCTGCGCTGGCAAGAGAAAAAACTGGTACACTACTATGTTTTTCTTTGCTCCCAGTTCCAAACCAGGCTTATTGTCTAACTCGCTCGCAATCGCCATCGTGTTCATTTTGACAGTTCTTGTATGAATGTGACAGCTAGCTGATTCCGATGCCGACTGTCAGCCCATACATGAACTGTCAAAATGAACACGATGGCGATTGCGAGCGAGTTAGACAATAAGCCTACAGCATGGAAGGATCCATTTATCACATCACTGTATCTTAAATCGTAACGAGCAGACGTTTGAAGTTATCAGAGCGTGTTTAAGTATTACTTTTGCCTTTTTATAAGTCATTTATTACCAAAATTCTGATAAAAAAAGAATACAATACAAAACAAATCCATAGCGCTGGTTTCGTCACCTTTGCCTTTGCTTTTGTTTAATTTGAGGCTAGTTTTTGACTTTAAAGACCCTCCAGGGGCCTTACCATGACGTCCTAATTCCAACTCAGTTCAAGTTTTAGCTGTCACTTTTAGTATGAATCTGACAGCGAGCGAAACTAAACTGAAACGCATTAAGACGTCATGGTAAGGCCCGGTGTTTGGTACCGAACAACGGCTGATTAAAAACAAGCAGTGTCTTTTTCAACCTCGACATTGGCAGAATCATCGACAGTTTCGATGGAGCTATAACTATAACAATTTAATTGAAAAATTGGTAATTTTTACGATAAAACATATTTGAGAACTTCCCAAAACGCCCTTTAATATTTATCTTGTTTTACTATTAGTTTGTAGACATTTTTCTTATTAAATCTCCCCCAAATATGACTCATTTATTTATATCTGTCTGACGTCCGTGCTAGATGCGCAAAAATGCACGTGTGTCCCAAATTTTAAATGAGCATTTACATATCTCAATTTTTACCCGAACAGGGGCCTTACCATGACGTCCTAATTCCGACTCAGTTCAAGTTTTAGTTGTCACTTTTGGTATGAATCTGACAGCGAGCGAACCTAAACTGAATCGCATTGAGACGTCATGGTAAGGCCCCAGTAGGTAGGTATTCTGAAGAAGGCTACTTGGGACGATTTTTCAATCCTCATCAGATAATCACTTCTCTGATAGATACCCATGAGTTATTCGAATAGGACTATATAGGACTGAAAAATCGGCCGTAATCGAGAAAGGAGAAATTTGGTCTAACATACATCTAACTAATATTATAAATGCGAAAGTATGGATGGATGGATGTTTGTTTGTTACTCAATCACGCCAGAACGGCCCAACGGATCTGAATGAAATTCGGCACACAGATAAAGAAAAGCCTGCCTGAAAATTGCGTAGTTCCAGCGGGATAGCGATAAACGAATTCTTTGCAGACGAAGTCGCTGGCAACAGCTAGTACTTACATAAATCACGTCTTTATCACTTACGGGGTAGATATAGCCTATAGCATTGGTGGCCAACGGGTTAGTCCAGTTGATCGTGGCAAGGCAAAAAAATTTAATACGTAGACCGTATTTCATTGAAGGTTTCATGATGAAGTATGTAATTGGTAGATCGCGCAGGGTTTTGTTAATAAACAGGAGTCAACCCCTGGCCTATAGGTTAGAAGACCTAAAGGGCGCTTAGCATGATTGCGCGGGCGCATAGAAGTGGAAAGGGGAATCAAAATAGTGATGGGTTGCTAGCATCGCCTATAACATGATTCCTAAGATTATCGCCCATTCTCTCGATGGGCTTTTACCATCTGAATCTTTTCCATATGATCTAAATCTTTTAAATTTACAGAAACAAATTAAAATGTAAGTATAAGATTGTAATAGGATATCGTATTGTGTTGTGTTGAATTTATCGCTCGTTGTATTCTTACGATCATAATACGGAAATTATTAAATGCTATTTATTTAATACTAGGTTTCCGTTCTAAGATACTTGATAGTAGAGTTAACAAAGCATTATACTAATATTATAAAGAACATACATTTGTAATTTGGTTTTTAACGAATAAACTTAAAAACTAAGCCGATTTTAAATATTTTTATACCATTAGAACGCTACATTATTCCTGAGTTTGTCATAGTATTTTAATTTTCTTTTCTTTTCGTGCTGGGTCCTTACCATGAAGTCTTAATGCGATTCAATTCCAACTCAGTCCAGCAGGCTTATTACGTAACTCGCTCGCAATCGCCATCGTGTTCATTTTGACATTTCTTGTATGAATGCGACAGCTAGCTGATTCCGTTGCCAATTGTCAGCTCATACATGAACTGTCAAAATGAACACGATGGTGATCGCGAGCGAGTTACGTAACAAGCTACCAGTAGGTTTATTGTCTAACTCGCTCGCAATCGCCATCGTGTTCATTTTGTCAGTTCATGTATGGGCTGACAATTGGCATCGGAATCAGCTAGCTGTCACATTCATACAAGAACTGTCAAAATGAACACGATGGCAATTGCGAGCGAGTTAGACAATAAGCCTACAGGTTTTAGCTCTCATTTTTAGCATGGATCTGACAGCGAGCGAACATTACTGAATCGGCATTGAATTAGGGGTCTGGGAGTAAAGAACAAACATGGAATGTACCAGTTGCTTCTCTTCTCGTGTAGTGGCAAAAGCCCATTGAGGACATGAGGAAAAGTTACAGCTATTTTGTTTCCCCTTTCCACCTATGACCACAATCATGCTAAACGCTATACTCCATTTAATTTAGGATGAGAAACCACAACAACATTATATTGCGGCTCGTGAACTGTAATCTCTTTACGATTTGTACTATAACAATTGACGCCACGCAAACAAAGTGGCATTAAAACAATTTTATTTTGCGGCTGCCAAACTATTGCACTGTACTGCTAGGTAAGAAATAGTTGACCAGACGCAATACATATAATGTTATTGTGGTTTCTCATTCTAAATTAAATGAAGTATAGATCTAGTTACCTAAGGCCCTGTCTACCCCGTGAGGGATAAAGACGTGATTTATGAAGCCGTATGTAGTTGCGTTTTGTAAAACTAAAAACGGCGAGTTATCTTCAGCGACCTTCGTCTAATTGCATATTTATCATTAAAAAACATATTGATAAAAAATAAGAAGTTGTTTGTTGATAATGACTTATGTGTAGCGGACAACTGACCATCCTTGGATGGACCTACGTCAATACTATCTTGATATCGAATTACTATTATAGGGTTGACACTTCCTCTCACTGAAAAAATATTATATTACCATAGAGGTATATCTCAAGGAGGCATATTGCGGGCAAGTCATGGCAAGAGCTACAAAAAAAATATCAATTCAAAAATATCAGGTTAAAAATACCACTACAAGTTTCGAATTGTCGATTTGTGAAATGGCCCGGGATGTTTGGTACTCTTTCACTCAACTACTCAACGAAATACTTAATGCAACTATGAAGTCTATACATCAGCAATATCAGTATTGATAGCTACTGGAGGTGGACTGTATAATTTGAGAATGAGGATGATGGAAACACCTTCTAATGAATCAATATATATTTAATTATAAGGCAAAAAAGTAGGCACACTAACAATCGTGGCACAAGGCAGACAGATATAGTCGACAGTACATGTCAAGTAACAAAACGTAAAATAGGCCGCAAACCAGCCAGTAGCCAACATTCCGGACCCCCAGTGGAACACTAACAACTGGTGGCTACTGGCTGAGATGCAGCTTCCATCAAAACAAGTTTACGGGCCGGTCTACGCAGCGTGCCACCTCTGGTATGGACATCTGCTACGCGGACCGCTCCGTCAGGTCCTAGAAAGACCTTAACTATCCTTCCTAGTGGCCATAAGCCACGAGGGAGGTTAGGATCTGCTATCAACACCACGTCCCCCTCACCAAGATTTGCTGCGTCGTTGGTTGGTCCTCTAGGTCGAAGCGTGGGGAGGTATTCACGAAGCCATCGTGCCCAAAATATATCTGCGAGACGCAGAGCTCTCCGCCAGTCACATCTTCGGGATAGGTCTGCGTCTGTTAGCGATGATGTCCACGGTACGACAGATGAGGAGCCCAGAATGAAGTGAAATGGTGTCAAAGCCTCTGGTGAATCTGAGGAAGATGGGATATAGGTGAGTGGTCTGGAGTTGACTATGGCCTCTGCCTCGAGTAGGAGCGTTGTTAGGACCTCTTCTTTCAGTGGTTGGTTTGTGAGGCAGGATCTGAGGGCTGTTTTGACAGTACGCACGAGCCGCTCCCACGCGCCGCCCATGAATGGTGATGCAGGAGGGATGAAACGCCAGTTGATCTTATGGTTTGTTGCGTACTCAACCACAGAGTCGTCGTGTAGGGAACGTAGTTCACGGGAGGCTCCTACAAAGTTCGTCCCATTGTCGGAAAATATGGTGGTGGGTGACCCTCGGCGGGCGATGAAACGTCTGAGACTCATAATGGCGGCACTTGAAGTCAAAGAGTTGACAATTTCTAGATGTAGTGCTCTAGTGCATAGGCATGTGTATAAAGCCACGTATCGTTTTTCGCTACGTCGATATAGGGTCACGAGGATAGGGCCGAAGTAGTCTAGGCCTACATGTGTGAACGGTCTTTTGTGGTGATCAAGACGTTCCATTGGTAAGTCACCGGTCTGAGGTTGGACAGGTTGCTTTTTCCACCTTCTGCACTTTACGCAGGTATTCGCTATGCTTCGAATAGTTCCCCTGGCTCTAAGGATCCAATACCTTTGGCGGAGTTCATTCAACACGAGCTCGTTAAATTGGTGTGAGGCATTGATGTGTTCATTCAGGATTATGAGTCTGGTGATATGATGACGGCCGTCGAGTATCATCGGTGTTTTCATATTCTCGCTCACTCCTGGGGCGGACCTTATGCGCGAGTCCAGTCTTAGAAGGCCTTCGTTATCGAGTGTTGGCGCAAGTTTCGTTAGTCTACTGTTCTTCGGCACTGGCTTTGAAGACCGCAAGGCTGTCAACTCCTCGGGGAAACTCTCCAATTGCGCTTGACGGACCATCATCTTCTCTGCCTCTACTATGTCAGCAGCGTGAAGTTGGTAGGGAGACGTGGTGTTGTCAATGTACAATTTGGAATTTGGGTCTATAGGCCGAGACAGTTTTAGTCGAAACAGTCGCGCGCCCTGAAGAACACGGGCGGTGGCGCGTAGCAAACGCAGCCAGGAGCTAAAGCGCGTCGGGTTAGGTACTGAGCTCGCGGGCGGTGTGTCGAGGAGCAGAACCACCAGGTCTGGTTTTAATTCGGGATCTGGTGAGATCTCTTCCTCGTCGATAGTGCGCTCGGTCGGCCAAGTGCACTGCGGTTCATTAAAAAACTGCGGGCCGGAAAACCACCGATGGTGAGCCGTAAGATTTACTTTTTTTGGCTTTGTCGCGTCGTCGGCAACGTTGAGAGAGGTAGGGATCCACCTCCAATTGGACGGATTGGTGGTTTCCGCTATCTCTCCCAACCTGTGTGCCACGAAAGGTTTAAAAGCGCGAGCGTCACTCCGGATCCACTTGAGAACGGTTGTCGAATCCGTCCAATAAGTGGTTGCGGAGGGCATAAAACGATGAGCTTGCAAGATTGTTTGTGCAAAACGCGATGCTATAAGAGCAGCTTGTAGTTCCAAACGAGGAATCGAGACCGGTTTGAGGGGTGAGACGCGTGCCTTGCTACCGATGAGTGCCGTGGAGACGGAGTCGTCACTATAACAAAAACGCCAATACGCGACGCAGGCGTAAGCTTGCTCGCCGCCGTCGGCTATAACGTGCAACTGAATGTCCGCTACGTCAGATCTATTCATGTACCAACGTGGGATTTTTGTATCGGCTGCTACCTGCAGTTGTGCGAACCAGGCCTCTGCCTCGCTCACATACACGTCTGGTAAACGTTCGTCCCAACCGACACCTGCCCGCCATAGTCTCTGAATCAGAATACGGCCCCAGATGACGACCGGCATCAATAGACCGAGAGGATCGTAAACTTTCATAACATTGGACAACAGGTTGCGTTTGGTCAGCATGCCGGTAGGCATTTGGGGTACGGCGCGAAACCCTAATGAATCTAGGCGCGGATTCCATTTGACACCTAAGACGCCAACATCGTTATTGGGGGGCAGATACACGTCAGAAGTAGCGTCACTTCTAAGTTCCTTCGGGACGAGTGATAGTGCTTCTGGATGGTTTGATGTCCACGCGCGCATCTCGAAGCCGCAAGCCTTGTGCACCGTGACCACATCGGCAGCCAGTTGAGCCGCGTCAGTGACGCTGCTGTGGCTGCCCAGATAATCGTCCATGTAGTGGTCGTCGATAATAGCTCTACAGGCAGCCGGGTAGTCAGCTTCTAGCATCTTTGCGTTTTTATTTTTAATGTAGAGTGCAATGAAGGGGCTCGACACTGCGCCAAAAATCATCGATGACATACGGTACTCTTTGAGGTCACCATCCGCACCGCGCCAGAGGAAACGTTGAGCGTCCCTGTCTTTTGAGATGATCTTGACCTGAGGGAACATCTCTTTAATGTCACCGTTTAAGGCCACGGCACCCTCTCTGAAGCGGAATAAGATTTCGAGTAGAGGAGACAGTAAGTCCGGGCCTTGAAGGAGCAGGTTGTTGAGGCTTACGCCTTTCGTTGCTGCGGCTGCGTCGTGAACTACTCTCAGCTTCTTCTTTTGTGGGTGGAAGACACCGAAGATGGGCAGGTACCAGTTGATAGAGCCATCTGTATTCACACAAGAGGTGTTTGGCGTAGGTCGTCTATAATAGGTCTTCGGGTCACACTCTTCGGCGTAGCCCTTGCTGATGACATCGTTTATAAATTGTTGAAAGGCTGCAGCGAACGCTTGATCCTTTGACAACTGTCGCTCGAGGGCCTTAGATCGTGACAGTGCCTGCGGATAGCTGTCGGGTATGATCCGCGGAAGATCCTTCTTCCAGGGCAGGCCGACTTCGAAATGGCCGTTAGCGAGCTGATGAGCCGAAGATTCGATGATGTCTACAGCTCGTTGGTCGTCATCGTTAGGGCGAGGAGTCCGCTTCGTTATTCCTAAAGCGTCGATGTCGTACTGGCTCTTTATAAGGGTATCCAAGTCTTCCGAAACATGATGGACGAACTCAAGTGGCTTTGATGACACGGAATATGCGCCATGGAGTACCCAACCCAACAAGGTTCTGGAGGCGACGGGTTCGTTCTTTTTACCGCACCGTACTTCGCGAGTTAATGATAAGTGCCAATCAGGCGCGCCGATCAGAACGGTGGGCGAAACATCGGTATATGACAGTACGTTGGATAAGCCTGATAGGTGATCGTAGTCCATAAGGTTAATTGTATCTGGATACTGTGCACGAAGCCCTAGAGGCGTCATAGCACGTGCGTGCTTAACCAGGTAACGATCGTGTTGGTCGCGGCCACGAATATAAAAGTTAACGTAACTCACGTCGATATCCTTGGCCATACCACTGACACCTTCGATGCGAAGACGCTCCTTACGAATAGATTTCGCGCCGATGCGCGCCGCTACTTCGCCGTCGATCAGCGTCGCTGTGCTGCCCTCGTCGAGAAGCGCTGTCGTCTCGAACTCGCCGTCGGGACCCTCGAGTACGATCGGGAGCACCTTCAGCAAGCCACGTGGGGGCTTTGACGATCCTGTCAGGTTTAACAATATGTCAGCGGTGTTCGTAATTTTGACGGAAGTTTCGGCATTACAGTTACCGGCGTTCAGGGAGGTAGTCGCGTCGTTATTAGAAGGCGTTTGAGCGTTGTTCTCGCAATGGGTTGCTAAGGTGGAATTTACTTGACTTTCGGTTGTTGACGCCCCGTGTAACAGTGAGTTATGACGTCGGGTACATCCGTTAACTCCGCAAAGTTTGACTCGACATCTGCTCCATGTATGCGGGTTTGACTTTAGGCAGCGATAGCATGCCTTGGTTTCTCGAGTCCAACGCCATCTATCGTCTGCGCTAAGACTCAAAAACTTTTTACAAGTTTTTATGCAATGAGTCCCTTGTTTGCAATACGTGCACTCTGGCGGTTTATTACCAGAAGTAGTTGCATGTACAGTTTCTTGTTTTGTAAAAGGTTTCGAAAAAACAAAAGAATTTTGCTGTTTCATCGTGCCGTCCGATACAAAACTGTATTTCAGTTGTTTGTCAGCCTCAACGAGTAGGAACCGTGACAAGATTTCCAGTTTTGGAACATTTTGTTCGATAGGCATATGAATAGCAGCGAAATCCGTAAAACGAGCTCTAGTGTGTTCGTTTAATTTCAGGAGAATGCAGCGATATAGTTCAGGAGAATATAAATAATCTTTCTGATTCAGTACTTTGATCGTAGTGACAAAGTTTCGCAATTTATTCGCAAGCGTATTAAGAGATTCAGAAGTGCTTAACTTGCGTAGCTCGGCGACCTCGCGGGCCACTAAGAGTTCAGGTCGGCCGTAGGTCTGCTCCAGGGCGTCGATGATGTCCTGGGGGTCGAGCGCCGTCCACAGCAGCGAAGCCACGGACTGGTACGCCGGTCCGCGAATCGCGTTACTGAGTCTCGTTAGATTTTCTGCTGCGGAAAATATAGTTTTAGTGCGATTGTACACTGATTTGAATGCAATCCACTGAGTCACGTCACCTGAAAAAGGAAATAATTCCGGCTTTCTGGGGCGGTCAGAAAGGGCGGTGATGGCGTGAGCCAGTTGAGAAATTGGGTCTGTATGTCGCTCATTAGCGTGTGCATAAGTGGGTTCCGCACAGGTTGCACGGTTGCCGTCCGGGGCTGCAAAGTTGACAGTGTTGGTAGGGATAACAGACTGCAGAGGGTGTCTTTGGGTGTTGTGACCCAAAGTGGCAGTCGGTGCCCCGCCAGGTCTAAATGCGAGTGCCTCCGCGGCTATGTTTGCGTTTTGTGCGCAAACCCATGATGCCGTTCGTTTTGCTGAGCAAATAGAATGGGAAGAAGACTTAGCTTCGAGTGCTGCGAGTTTCGCTTGTAGCTCCGCTTCCTCCGCTTCCGCCTCACGACGAGCGAGCTCGCGGTCGCGCTCGGCCTGTTGACGTTCGCGCTCCGCCTGTTGACGTTCGCGCTCCGCCTGTTGACGTTCGCGCTCCGCCTGTTGATGCGCGAAGTCGCGCTCGCGCTGCACTTGGCGCCGTAGTGCCTCGGCTTCGAGAGCCAGTCTCTGAGCACGAACCGTCGCTGATGAACGCGATGATTGAGTGCGCTCACTGCATGGCTGTTCGCTGAGGACACTGGATGTGCTTTTTGGCGGTGCTTTGGCATTTTTCTCGTTATGTGAGCTAGCTCGAGCATTTGAACAATCGGCGACGGAACTAGGTTGTGCTACGCCGCTTGGGTTGTTGTCCACGTTTCGTATGCTCGAATTAACTGCGCTTGGTAATGCCGAAACACTGTCGTCGGTGGCGGTTGAGCCCGGCCGGGTGCCGCGCGGTGAACGTTCGCGGCGTTCGCGCTGCACCCGATCGGACTCCATAGCCGCCTGGTCTGCCTTTGCCTTGCTACGTGTTTCCACCATGGTGAAAATGTTAATGAATATCTATAAATGAATGTAAACAAGCGATGAAAAATTACAATGACACTTACGTGAAAAAAAATTGACAGCTGCGTATGTTTGTGAATTGATGGTATGAATTTACGGCGAGAATGGACCAAAATGATAGCTACTGGAGGTGGACTGTATAATTTGAGAATGAGGATGATGGAAACACCTTCTAATGAATCAATATATATTTAATTATAAGGCAAAAAAGTAGGCACACTAACAATCGTGGCACAAGGCAGACAGATATAGTCGACAGTACATGTCAAGTAACAAAACGTAAAATAGGCCGCAAACCAGCCAGTAGCCAACAAGTATACATTGCTCACTCAGTTATTAAAAGGTTTACAATACAACAATAGGTACAAATGCTCTTTATTGACCACCACAAATCAGTACAAAACAATACAGAAACAAAGAACAAAGTCAGGGGGGGAGGTTTATAAGTCAGGTCAAGAGTACCCGAAACCGACGAGCATGTATGAAGAGATTGATGAATGTGGATGAAGCGAATGAGGTATGTCAGGATCGTAGCAAGTGGAACAAAGTAGTCTCTGCCTACCCCTGTGGGAAAGAGGCGTGACGATATGTAGGTATGTATGTTAAAAATAAATCAATTAATTTTCGATTTGCCATAACAAGGTATTTATACTTAGTATTTTATACCCGGTATTTTTGAATTGATATTTTTTGTAGCTCTTACCAACAGACCTGCCCGCCCTAAGCCTTTTTGAGTGCGATGTATGTTTATCAGAGTTCCTTAGGGGTACTCATATCCGAGCTTTAATCGTAACTGCTGCACTTACTGTAACCACAACCCGAGTCCATTCGCGACAGGCTCGCGGGACACGTCACTTTTTTATTATTTTACAAGCTTTATATTGACTTGCAACGTATGTGTAAGAATTATGTTTGTCCGGGTGGAATATTGCGACCCAATTTTGAAGGAGATATCTTCATCCGATTGAGCTGAAAATTTGCATACCTACTTTCAGTCAGATGACAACAATGTATAGTAAAATTCTGGTGACCCAGCCAGGACTGTCTCCGCAGGAGAGCTCTTCAACAGTTGGTCCGATTGACTTGAAATTCGGTTTACATATTGCAACGACCAACAACGAGTCTATACTTCGAGAACTCGGCATCAAGCAGCGTTTGTCATCTTTGGTACAGTCTCGTATCCTTACCTTTTTTGGTCACGTATGCCGCCGAGGGGAGGTGGCTATTGAGCGACTTGTGGTCCAAGGAAAGGTTGAGGTTACCAGGCCCGAGGAAGATCGCCAATGAGGTGGACTGACCAAATAAAAGCGGCAGTAAATGGCTCGTCATCACTGCATGAATGCACGAGGAAGGCGGCCATCAGAGAGGAGTGGCGGCGTGTTGTGAAGCTTGCCACCAATACCTGAAGTGATGACCACGACCACTCTGTCAAGAGTGATACCGAATAGGAAGAAGAATTGCAAGTACATTCAACAAAAATAGCTTGTATCTAAAATGTTTTTTAGGTTAGCTTATTCTTTCGCAGATGAGTACCAAATACTAGGTTTAACGTGGCTAATACTCGCGACAGGATCGCAGGCCACGTCACTGGCATATTTTGTTTCACAGATGACAATACCATCTCCTGACGAAAGTGCTCTAAGCGTTGTTTACATTAAATCTATGTTCGATTAAAGCTGCCGACCTCGAATGTCAACTTGACACTTGTTTTGCATAAAATTTGATTTCGCATAAATACTATACCATAAATTTACGGCATGGTTTTAGGATTCAATAATTCATTCTTTAAATAACATTTGGATTTACCTGAATACATTGAGCGTAATTACTAACAAACCGGATAACTCACGTATAAAAGCCGAAGGAATGCTGCGACAATTGTTTCGGACTATTCCGTAGTCCTTCATCAGAGAGCGCTCGCCCCGGCAAGCCCGGAAAGCCCGCCCGGAAGCGGTGTTCGTTTCGCTGCCGCCGGGGCGAGCGCTCTCTGATGAAGGACTACGGAATAGTCCGAAACAATTGTCGAAGCATTCCTTCGGCTTTTATACGTGAGTTATCCGGTTTGTTGTAATTATGTTTGAGTCTCACGGTAGTTTGATGTTGAAAGTACATTGAGCGTTTTTAAATCATATTTAAAATCAAAATTGAATTTAATAGCATTAAATTGTTTGTTTAAAAATTCCGATTTCAGAGGCGTCCTTAAATTCAGTTTTTAACTCGCGGCGCGAAAGATTAGTGTTATATAAAAGCTTCACCGTTATCTGTTTGTGTGTGCGTGTGTCTGTCTGTGGCACCGTAGCTCTTAGACGGGTGAAATGGTTACATAATAATTTAGCTATAATGATTTATTTCAGAAAACTTGGCCAAAAAGACATGTAAAAACATAATAGGTACTTAAGTGCAAAATTTACAAAATAAAAATGAACAAAAAATACAAGCTTACAGTTCTTAGACATGTTTTATCAAAATCGATTCAGCAGTTTTTTGCAGCAGCTTAGGAGTTTTTTTTTTCTAAACAATTTACGATAGGTTACTCTTATAGTTGTCCACACCAGACCAGAGCCTATTAAAAAAAATTGACAGCGCCTCTAGCGGCGCTTATAGGCAACAAACTAATATCATTCACACAAACCTTGCCACTGAAAACTTACACTCAGTGCACTAAAAACACATATAACTATGACTGCCACGATCTAAATCAGAGAAAATGACTTTTGTCCAAATTATAAATTGATTTTTTCACATAATTTTTATGTGAACATTTCATTGATCATCATCTCCAGCCTACATACGTCCCACAGCTGGGCACAGGCTCACAATGAGAGGGCTTAGGCTACAGTTCAATGATATAACCTCAAAATTGTAAAGCTCGTATGCATATTCAAAACTCAAAGCTTCAAGTGGGGAGTTAAGAAAAAAACCTCATCGTTGGGGTCTTGATACCCCTGTTATTGTTAGTCCATCCCCTTTATTTGCCTTTCTCAGTCGCTGGGGTTACATTTATAATTATGATATACATATATGTTATGTGAACTTGTTGAAAAAATCTTGAGCAGGGTCTTACTTGTCATCGTTTTTCATTTTTGTTTTATTTACTAGCGGATACGGCAAACTTCGTATCATCTTAGAATCTGTTTCAGTCATATTATCCGTCACTTATTTTTGACCTTTTGACGGTCGGTGACCACTTCTACATTTGACCACTTCTGCATTTGGCCACTTCTGCATTTGACCACTTCTGGATTTGACCACTTCTGCATTTGGCCACTTCTGCATTTGACCACTTCTGGCTTTGACCACTTCTGGATTTGACCACTTCTTATTTGGCCACTTCTGCATTTGACCACTTCTGGCTTTGACCACTTCTGGATTTGACCACTTCTGGATTTGACCACTTCTGGATTTGACCACTCCTGGATTTGACCCCTCTGGATTTGGCACTTCTGCATTTGGCCACTTCTGGATTGGATCAAAGTCAAAGGATGTTAAACATATTTTTGACAGTGTGGATAATGTAACAAAAAACTTATAATACAAAACAATACAATGCCTCTTTTTTTATTATGTACCACGTAATAAGCGGCCGCATCACTTCAGAGCGATTTCTATCAGCTGACCTTTAGAAAAACTAGATTTAACACATTTTCCTTTTTTCAAATATATTTTTTTTTCTAATTTGAAAAAAGGAAAACCTACCTAGTTTGTCATTGTGTCAATGAAATACTAAAAATATATGGAGATAAAATTGTAAAACAGTTATTTTAACTCTACTCTTACGGATTACCGAAAGAATTTACCACAACTACGTTTTATGAAGTTCAAGGTAAGTAACTTAAAAATTTGCTTGTTACGAAAAGTGTACACGTGTCAAAATAATAATTATTTATATGTCACATTATTGTTTTAAAACAAAGTTCACAGTTTGTTTGTTATTTCATAATAGACATTTCGAGAAAAATTTACATTTACGTAAGACACGGCATTTTTAGTCAGTATAAAAGAAATATACAAGTCTAAATTAATTTTCGTTCCACAAAAGGGCGGAAGTATAATTCCTTGAATTTGTAATTGTGTAAATATGCCAATGTAGTCTCAAAACAATACCTGTTTATTTAGTTCAGCGGTGTTTGTCTAGTTATCTACCAAACACAAATCCAGAAATGGCACAATCAGGGCACAACACATTCTTACGAAGGCGTGTGGCAAAGCATTGGGATTATTAGATCTCGCCCAGTTTATCTTTTAAATTCTACTAATATTATAAATGCGAAAGTTTGTGCCGATGTGACGATATGACGATGTGAGTGAGTGAGTGTGTATGTTTTGTTTTTTTTTCACGCTATAACGACTGGACGGATTTGGATAAAATTTGAAACGAAGATAGCTGGTACCCTAAATTAAAACATAGGCTACTTTTTATCCCGGAAAATTGCATAGTTCCCGGGGGATAGCCATAAACATGTCAATTGCTAATTCTACGCAGACGAAGTCGCGGGCGGAAGCTAGTAAGGAATAAAGAACCTTCCATGCCAGGCTGGCAGCAAAGAAAAACATAGAATGTACCAGTTGTTTTACACTTTCTTAAGTATATTGTTTTTCTACATAATTTAAATCTACGTGAATCGAATGTGTGTAAATAAGTGTTTATTTCTCTCTCTTTCCCTCAGTTGCTTCTCTTCCCGCGCAGGGACCTAATTTTTGAAAGCACATGGTGTGAAAATACCACTCGAATGTGGTGAAAAATTGTGCTGAATTTGAAATACGAGTAGCTTAGAAGATACTTACGGCTCTCATTAATCATGTGGACTCGTCAAAAATTTGATTAGAGCCGTAGTTTTGAAGATATAAACAGATTTATACCACTTTCGAGTGATGTGCTTTCAAAAATCGGGGCCCTGATGGTGAAGGCCCATCAAGGGAATACACAAAACTTTGGCAAAGCCCTCGTGCGTGAATTACTATACCTATTGTTGAAGCCTGCTTAAAAATCCGTTGAATAGTTTTTGAGTTTATCGCTAGCAGACGCGGCGGAAGACTTGAGTTTTGTGATGTAAATATCTAATGTATACATGTAATACAAAAGCTAGCCATGCACGTCCGGATTTGTCCGTCCGATCTGCCTGACAGTGTCTGGCGGGTGTCTGGCGGACACATCCGTCAATGTGTGGCGAGAAATAGACACAGGTTTGACCGTTGCACGGTCAGAAGACAGATACCCGGCGGACAAACCTAGGTGTCTATTTCTCGCTACACATTGACGGATGTGTCCGCCAGACACCCGCCAGACACATCTGGCCTTATACTCTGAAATTCGATTTTCGAAGTTCGTTTCGTGCCGTTCCGTTCTCACTAATAGTTATTAATTGGAGAGTGAGAGGGACGGCGTGATACGAACTTCAAAAATCGAGTTTCGGAGTAGCCCCCCTGATCTGCCTGGATCCGACGGACAAATCCGTAGGTACGTGTATGGCTAGCTAAACTCCGGACTACAACACTGCTGTGTGGACTTTTTTTTTCTGTGGAAGGCAAGGAGAATCTGCCACACTATTCCATGGAATAATAATTAATAATTGCAATTATCCCAAGAAATTCGACAGTGGTTCAGGTCAACGAAGACCACAACTCGGTCAAAAATGTAGCGAATTAGTCATCATCATCATATCAGCCATGGACGTCTTCGGTTGACGGTTGAAAGCGGCTTGCATCCGTGAACTCGCTTTAACCAGGCCCATTTCACCATCGCGACAATTGTCGGCGATATGTGACAATTCGAAATACGGATGCAATATGAAGCCAACCGACGTAGCCTCTCGTTGAGTTTGTAATGTGAACAGAATTGTACTTGTTGCCGACAATTGTCGCGTTGCTGAAATAGGGGCCTGGTCGTCCAAGCAAATTAGTAGATGTTCCTTGCCAATTATATGTATCGTCACTATGACATTTGCTGCGAGAGAGTTCTATATACAGTGTGCCATTAATCAGGTCGATACTTTACAGTGTTCGATAGCACTTTTAATTAAAAAACCTAAAAATAATAATAAAACTTCGAATCTCTTCGCCAGATTAACCCAAATGAATATGACCGTAATGAGCAAATTCAAATCGCAGTGAAATCTCAATCAACGCTAAAGCTAAATAACACATGCAAAAACTTATATTTACTTTGCATAACTAATTTGGCAGTGGCGTGGTGTCGAAAATCAATAATTATAGATATCGTACGACCACGCGTGGGCTAACAATCACCTCCGAGACGATAGCAACTTAAAAAAGTCAATTCATCAAACTTTAACATTCGCCTAAATGCATGACAAGTAACCTCTCCCTTGCCTCCCCTCTTAAACAAAGTGACAATAAGTCGCACACGCACACTACCGCGTTGTTTGTACACGCACACACGCACAGCCGGCTAGGTATTCGGTTTCCCGCCACCGGCACCGAACACTCACACAAAACACGAAGAACAAACAATACAAACACCAACACAAGTAAATTTAAACTCACCTCAAAATAAATCCATTAGAAAACACACTTGTTCAAACAACTAGCGCTTAGCCTCGAAAACGCGTTGAAAAAACACTCGCCGGCAACCAATGTGTGCTCAACACTTTTCCTAACTTTCTGTGCAGCCTACTTCTCAGTTAACACATCGCCTTCCCGCCAAAACTCGAAATTTTAAACTTCGAACTCCGCACGGAACACAATCGAAGCCAGCTCTAGTGTTCAAAAATAGAACCGGTTGCTATAAACATGACATTTCATTTGCAAAAATTATGTCAAAACTTTTTCGTTCACTCATAGTCATAACCAAGTCCGTGGAACTGCAAACATTTTGAATTAAAGTGACAAGTCCGAACACAATTAAACACACGTTGCGCGGCAAAAATAAACTATGATTAACGGCTATTAAAATTCGCGGAGACAACCGGCACCAGCGTACGTGCGAGCGAGGTTATAAAAAAAAAACAAAAAAGTAAATAAAACCTCACAAACAATTTAACAGAGTGGCCCTGCCAATAAAAATCGCGAATTTGTTTACCGGCTCGTTATTTCGGTCGCTAGCCGATATTAATAATTATTCTCGCGAGCGAACATCAACGCATAGTTGTCGTTTCATAAAACGTGCGCGTTAAAACTGAGTCGAAAGGCTCGCCGTGTCGGAGCATAGCGCCGAATAAAATAAACAACAATATACCTAAATAAGCGGCTCGACGGGCGCGGCGGTGTGTGCGGCGGCGCGTATGTGTGCGTGTGTAAACAAGGGGCAACGCGGCTTGCTTGACACCTCGCGATCGCATATACTTTATTATATCGGCGAAATGTTGACAGCTAATTATGTCATGCGGTAAATGTCCATTTGACAGGTTTACGGCACATGGCGCTAAAGAAATGTGATTAAATATGTGAATATCGAATGGACCTTGAAGCTGGTAGTCTTATATCTGTTAAGGGACGGTAGAACGTCATAATCAACGTCTTTCACGGCTATTTTACAATTGATGTATTGTAAGGTCAAATAAAATACTTATTCAATACCCACACATTCATTATGATGGAAAAAGGTATTTTCCCAGAGATGAGAACTAGTTAGATAAATTTCTCGCCGCCAACCTTTTATACCTATAGCAAATTTAAGCGAAATTGTTAAAGCAGAATAAGAGATCTCAAAACATAGGTAGACATAATCAGTGTATATCTGTCTAACAAGAGTGTTTTATCCACTGCTGAAATATCCCAAACTAGCTGTTGCCCGCGACTCTGTCTGCTCAGAAGTCACTTATCATTATCACTATCCCGCGGGAACTGCAATTTTTCGGGATAAAAACTATCCATGTCTTTCCCCGGGACACAGTATCTGTATACCGAATTTCAATTTAACTAAATCCGTTCAGCGGTTTAAGCGTGAAAAGGTAACAGACAGAGTTACTTTCGCGTTTATAATATTAGTAGGGATGGGATAAGATAATCCTAGGACACCAGCACCAGCCAAAAATACATAATTATATATATATATATATATATATGTATATCACTTTTGTGTTTTTAAGATAAAGTATTCTAGAGCCTAGAAAATTGCATTTGTAATTTGCCATGAGCTTTTCGGTGAAGGAAAACATCGTGAGGAAACCTGCACACATCTGCGAAGAAATTCAATGGTGTGTGTTAAGTTCCCAATCCGCACTGGGCGCGCGTGGGAACTATAGCCCAAACCCTCCAATACACGGAGGAGGCCTATGCCATGAGGCACGCCGAATTACGCGACAATTTAATTAAAAAAAAAAAAAAAAACGACAATAACAACAACAACATGTACTTACTGAAATTGTAGCGAATTCGGGATAAAAAGGCTTATAAATATAAATAAATATAAAAATTTTAGAGCCAAATCTGTCCTGATTACTGTAAATATGATCACACAAAAAAACACAAATAGCCGGTACTGTACTGTACATAGTCGTTAGTACTTAATAATTATAATACCTATATCTTCAAATATAATCAGTAATTTTAACAACATTCATGTGTGATCGAGTCCCAAGAGCTTAAAGTGTTTACTTACATTTGATTAAGCACTTTTTTAGATGGAGATGCAGCAATAAACAACCTACGAAATGATTGTTATTGTTACTGCATCCACAATAAAAATACACCACTTATATATACAATACTACTACACTCGCATAACATTCGAACGCCTCCAATGATATAACGGGGTGGGGCCCTGTCTCTCAATATGATAAATAAAGAAAAAATATTAATAAAAACGGGTGTAAGTTATTTCAGTTTTTCAGTTTTCAGGCATTTTTGAATACATTTTGATCACGTTCTATTGTTTTGTTTTTGTTCAGTTTTTTTCTCCAAAACGACCTCGGTTTTGTAAATAGAAACGGCATACTTATTAACAACTAAAATACTCCGAAAAAATTATTAATCCGAATTTTCATAACCATCATCATCATCAGCCAAAAGACGTCCAATTCTAAACCTAGGCCTTACCCAAAGAGCGCCATAAAGACCGGTCTTACGCGGCCCTATCTAGCGGACTTCACCAGGTCGTCAGTTCCAGCCTTCCTACGCTGCGTCTTCCGGTACGTGGTCGCCACTCGAGAACCTTCCGGCTCCTTCGGCCGTCGGTCCTGCGAGCCACGTGACCTGCCCACTGCCCTTGAGCGTCAATTCTTCGTGCTATGTCGGTCACCTTTGGTCTTCTGCGGATCTCATCCATTCTGCGAAAATTTAAGCATAGTCCTCTCCATTGCTCTGTGTGACATTGAGCCTGGATAAGGCCCATATTGATCGACCTCGCTTCAATCATCAATGGCAATTGGCAACACACTGGTCAAAGACTGGTCTTGAGACACCGAAATATTATGGACGAAAAGATATGGGCACAGCTTCCCAAATGCTGCCCAGCCGAGTCTGATTAATCTATTTCTTGAAGTTGGATTTACCTGACTGGATAGTTTCTCCCAGGTACACATAGTCAACAACTTCAAGCGTACAATACGGAAACTCGACATGATTCATAATCATCATCATCGTCATCATCATATCAGCCATAGGACGGCCACTGTTGGACATAGGCCTCCCCCATAGATCTCCAGCTGGCTCGGTTGGAAGCGGCTTGCATCCACTGTAAACCCGCAACTTTAACCAGGTCATCCGTCCACCTCGCTAGTGGTCGTCCTACGCTGCGCTTGCATTAACGAATTGTTAAAAATATTAGGTTAGGTTAGATTTCTTTTATTTTAGTTTAAAATTAATTTAAAACTTAGAACTAGCTTTTGTAATAATGAGTTATGTTGTGTACTACCCGAAACGCGATATCGGCTCAATTCGCCTGTCAAATCTTATCAAAAAATCAATTATTTTATCCACGGCACCGATCCGCCTCCGCCTCCCCGCGAGAATAAACATATGACGTCACCGGCGGGTAAACAAACAAACAAACACATGCGCGCCGCTCATGTTTCCTTAATACAATTATTATTTCGAATGTGGAGCGCGAGTCGAACGGTCGCGCCGCTCGTACATTCTGCAATATATTTTTACTTTGAGGTTAGCATTGTCACTAGTCTTTACTGTCTGGGCCCCGTTTCTCGAAGCTTATTAGACCAATAATATTTGTGTTTTGTCGTAAAAATTAAACAAAACACTAATATTATTAGTCTAATAAGCTTCGAGAAACGGGGCAGGTCGGCGACGTGCAAATTTGGTTGAACAGCGTCATATTTTCAAATGGGACTGTTCTAACTAGCTCTCTTTTTTAAATTTTGCCTGCCAGTTATTTTTCATAAAAATACTAGACACATGTTTAGGCTTTGGTTTAAGATGAGGTGGTATGGCTTTAGTTTCTTTAGCTTTTCCCGAATGAGATTATCAAATGATTATCATTACCTGGTTAAAAAAAACAGTACAGTTGAATAATTTGAACTGCAACGTCTGCAACAGAGGACGATAGATAAATGCCTTATTTGCTACTGCATACCTGATTTTTTTAAATAGAAAAGTAAGAAGAAGAAGAAGAGCATAATAAATTAATAAGAACACAATTTGAAACTTTAAAGCTTCGATCCACAACGAAGTGTTCATTAAACAATTTGTACCCACTGAAGGCGCGGTCTTTCGTATATCTATTAAATAGCTTAACCCAAATGGATGCCTAAAAATGTCCTTAAGTAGATAACACTACATAGTATAAAACAATGTCGCTTTCTGCTGTCTGTCCCTATGTATGCTTAGATCTTTAAAACTACGCAACGGATTTTGATGCGGTTCTTTTTAATAGATAGAGTGATTTAAGTGGAAGGTTTATATGTATAATTCTACGCAGACTAAGTCGCGGGCAGAAGCTAGTAATATTACAAACGCGTTCGAGGCGTATTTTGTGACCAAATACGTACACTTAAAACATATTGAATCGGGTTTTCCGAGTGTTAAGTTAAGCGACTCAAACTTGCTTGACACTAAAGCTTCATAAAAGTTTAATTTTGTCCCACTTTTGTCCATACTATGCGCCCATTTGTGTTTAGCGAAGTGTGGATTCCGCTAATACAAATGCGGACGAAGTCAGGGACAAATGTCGAGTGTAAACAACAGGTTTTCTATTTTAGCAATGCCGGAAGCATCTCGATTATTGGCGTTGCTATTTGATAAGGTTAACGTTTTGATTATACTTTTTCTAATTATAAATATTACTTGAGTCTCTATTGTAGTAGGCCTTAACACAAAAATCGTTTCGTACGCGTTCACCTAAGCGGCTCTATTACTATGAAAAATTGGTACCGCCACTTGCCGATCGAAACCTAAGCCTCTAGGTATAAGTTTTTGACACGAAAAACGTACTTATAACGTACTTATCGATCGCGTTCGCGTAAACGTCTCAATTGCTGTGGGATAATTGACAGCGCCGCTAGCGGAAAGAAACGCCAACAAACAGAGTCTCTAGTGTAAGTTTTCACATATAAAAACGTCCCGAACTCGTTCACGTAAACGTCTCAATTACTATGAAAAATTGGTAGCGCCACTTGCGGATCGAAACGGCAACAAACTGTTCTCATAGTATTTGACATTTTAACGCAAACGCGTTCGAGACGTATTTTGTGACCGAAAACCTAAACTAAGCATAAAGTTCGCATAGTATTTAACAGTTTAACGTACAAACGTTATCGAGACGTATTTCGTTATCGAAAACTTACACTAAGTATACTATTTGACATTTTAACGCAAACGCGCTCGCTTAGTACAGTCACCATCAGCTATATTGCAGCGACCGAGGTCCTCATACGTTTCGGAGCAGTATTAAATTACAATAAATTCGTTAAATTAGATAAGGTACATAACATCAGAACAAGCAATTCGTCATAAATATAAGAGCGGCGACTTTTCAATAAATTCGGAACAATCAATAAGGTAAAAATATCAGGAAGCATAGATCGTCAAAGGTATCGATGCAGTCAGGCTGATCATAAAGATCTGAAAATTTGTGGAAATTAAACCTATTTTCTATTTCTTGACATAGGAACTAAAAATGTTTGTTTGTCAGAAACAAAGATACAAAATATGTAACAGCTCAGGCCATGATAATTCAGTTTTCGGTTAAACCACTTCAGTATATTCTAAGTAATGATACATTATCTAGTCATGACTAATAATTCTATCTTAAAATATCTATCAATCGAATTTCGATAAGATTTTACCGAAAACCTCGAGATTACTGATTTTAGTTTAATTACTTTTCAAAAGCTGTATAATTATGAATCATGATGTTTAAAACTGTGACTCACACCGTATTAATCCATATCTCCTGTTTATTGCTATTTAGTGCGATTATGTTTAGGTAATACATAATTATGTATTTATATCCAAAATTTACCTCAAGATAAGCGGTTAGTTTGTTTATTAATTCTTGTATCCAGTACATAATTTTGAGCCAATTTATAATTTTATAATACCTAAGTTATTATAGCTGATTATAAACGGAAATGTCACGTACACGGTTCTCGAATTTGTCAATAATTTTGCTCTATTTTGTTTTGATTAATTGTTTGTAGTAAATAATTAATAATAATCATTTAAAATATTTATTATTGCTTGTAAGCTGATTTCTACAACTTACATAATTTTCATTTTTTATTGAAGGATATAATTGTTTCGCTTTTTAAGAGTTAGATGCTATTTCAGCGGTTGTCTTACCCTAATCGCCGGATCACAGCACTGCTGCTTGGCGGCAGGATTAGCAAGTAAGATGGTGGTAACGATCCGGACGAACCCAGAGGTCCTGAACGAAGTCCTACCACCCGCAAAATAAATTTAATTAATTAAGTTTTAGTTAAATCCGTGGTATCTTTCTAGTTATAGGGTAGTCTCTGCCTACCCCTGTGGGAAAGAGGCGTGATGGTATGTATGTATGTATCTTTCTAGTTTGAGTTTGAACTAAGGTCTCTCAATCAAAGTCATGGATTCGAACCCAGCCTCGCACATATGAGTTTCTCAGAATTTTATGTTCTAAATTTACTATGAGCCTTTTCGGTGAAGGAAAACATCGCAAGGAAAGCTGCATAAACGTACGAAGTAATTTAATTACGTTTGAAGTTCTCGATTCTCACGGGCCAGCGTCAAAAGCGTGGACCCAAGCTCTCTCATTTTGAGAGGTATGTGTCCCAACGTAAGTATACATTGAATGAAGCTTTATTCCCTTTATCATCTATACGCCCAACGACCACTGCTAAACGTGGCCTTTAGGGTGCGACCTAACCGCTGCGTTTACGCAGTGACGTGTCGTATGCGTCACGTTTTCTCACCGTTTCTTCATACATTTTGTTGCCGAAAACCTTTAGGTGTCGAAAGGGATAAAACGTGATTTTTGTACGTAGGTAAGTATGTAGAAAGAAAGAAAGAATGGTACATTACTGCAGAGGCCGTGAAGTAAGGGATAGCTGGGGCCTTACCATGACGTCCTAATTCCGACTCAGTTCAAGCCTAAACTCGAGCCTAAACTGAAACGCATTAAGACGTCATGGTAAGGCCCCTGGACGAGATTGGGGTACGGATAAAACGAGTCCTGCTATCCCTGTTTCCGGTCGAGGATTGTATACTGTATACTTAGTGCTTTTCTCAAGCGATGCGAGGAATTGGCTAAGTTAAGTTTTTGGAAGAGGTGCAAATTATATTTTTATTCGACAGTCCACGTCTTAATAACCGAGGACCTGCAGCTATTTTATTTTTATTCCCTCTTGTTAATTAGAAATATTTTTTTAAGTGGTCGATTTGACATTTGTGAAATTGAATGGATGACCAGCTACGCGTGCCTAGAACTAGCTTGTAATAAAAAAAAACTACGTCAACCGTACGTCAACTGTCACTTTTGACTCAAAAAACTACGTCAACCGTACGTCAACTGTCACTTTTGAGCAAAAGTGACAGTTGACGTACGGTTGACGTAGTTTTTTTTTATTACAAGCTAGTTCTAGGCACGCGTAGCTGGTCATCCATTAAATTTCACAAATGTCAAATCGACCACTTAAAAAAATATTTCTAATTAACAAGAGGGAATAAAAATAAAAGAGCTGCAGGTCCTCGGTTAATAAGACGTGGACTGTCGAATAAAAATATAATTTGCACCATGAATGTGACAGCTAGCTGGTTCTGATGCCAATTGTCAGCCCATACATGAACTGTCAAAATGAACACGATGGCGATTGCGAGCGGGTTAGACTACGATGTGGGTGTGTGAGTAGAAACATAGATAGACTATATTTTAGAATAACATATAGTCTACTTTTTGTCCCGGAAAATTGTGTAGAACAGACGAAATCGCGGGCAACAGGTGACAACAGCTAGTAATATGTAATTGATCTATCACAAGATTGTATTCATGGTCACATCGCGCGTGCCCTGCATGCGGCCGGGACTCGAACCCCGACTGCTAATGCTAAAGTTTATGAATCGACGGTTACGTAATGGACGATTGGGCGTAGCCTTGCAGCCATTAGGATACTATACTGCGCGCTAGTCGTCAAGCCGATTGGTTGGAATCAATAATATAAATAGGTATTGATTATTTTTGACTTGATTTCATGAAAATTTTATTTTTGATTTTATTTTCATTTTCTATTTATTGTCGGTGCTTATTTTTGTTCGATTAATGGACCTGGTCTGGAAATAAATTATTTCATTTCATTTCATTTTATTTCATTTCAAATTATCAATCATTATTGCAAGGTTGCAAAAGTTTTAAGTTTACTTTAAACTAAATCTAATAATAAAGTACTTACTTAACGTTATATGTATTATATATGTATATGGGTAAGAGAAGACAAGACAAGACGAACGTTTATTAGCTTTAATACAAGTTACCAGGATACAAGATCAAACCCTGTAAGGGCACTGTAACATATTCTTAAGCATTTTTTTAAAGCAACAGAATACCTACATCGTAACTCTTATCCTCAATTAATTATTACTGTTTGGTATTCTATTTATTAAAAAACCGCATCGAAATCTGTTGGGTAGTTTTAAAAATTTAAGCATAGATAGGGATAGGGTCAGACAGACATAGACAGCGGACAGCAACTTTGCTTATACTATTTGTGATAATGATGTATGTAGGTATAACTCGTTTTTGTACACAAAACACATAAAAGTGATGAATTCAGGACAACACAAATGCATAAAGGCGAACTTACCCAAAATAGATATCTTCCAGTCAACAGTCAAAAATTCAAAAGTTTATTTTGCAAATAGGCTGCCAAGGGCTCTTTTACTTGTCTTTTTTTGACGTGACAACGTCTTATAAATTGGTTTGCCGGGTGACACTTCAAGAAACTGCGTTACGCTCCGCTCACGTTATGCGCTCACAATGAGAGCGAGTGAGAGGCACGCGGGCATGGTTAGCCCGCCTAAGAGCGAGAGAGACAGACATAAAAAGTGAAAGGCACGCGTCCCTTCCACTCGAGCACAGTTAGCCCGCCTAAGAGCGAGAGAGACAGAGCGAGAGAGAGAGAGTGAGAGAGATAGGCATACACACCGGTTCATGTCTTGCGCTTCTATTTCGCTTAGGCGCCTGCATACAAGTTTACACGTCCTTCTTCCTACTATACGAATGAATATTCACATTAAAATTATTTTACCACTCAAAAGTCGTTGTCACGTAAAACTTTCGCCCGTATACCGACTTTACAGGCAACCAATTTTTTAAGTAAAAAAAAAACCTGCCATCTGCGATCGCCAAATGGATCTCATTTTCACTTCAAACATACAAATTGAACCGAACAATAATAATAATAATAATAAATGTTTATTTCAGGTAGTCACCCATAGAAATTACAGTTACAAAATTAGAAATTTACAATATATTGAGTTTATTTAATCTACCAGCGCATTCGGATATACCTTCAATCATTGCCAAGAAGAATGCGCCGCAAGAAACTTGGCAATAATATTACTTACAATTTATTACTCTATCTATACTTCCAAGCGATGTGTTCTTAAAAGTCGGGCTTATGACGATCCTACTGCAACTGCAACACGACTGCTCTCGTGCCGCCGGTCGCGACTGCAAGCAGTCTGCCTACGGGCGGCGAAGTATTTCCTCGCAGTGGATGGCGGATACCATACACAGCCAAATTTATTTACTGTATACACATTAGTATTGCTAATGAACAGAGCAATCGATAAAATACTACCTACGTGTAGATATGTAGGTAGTTACATGTACATTGTGTTTATGTAACAATGATTCGCATTTGAATTGCAATTTTTATTTGTTCATTTTAGCACGTTCGCCTCGTTTGAGCATTTCTTATTAGTTTTATGGGTTTTCCAGTGTTAGTTTTGTCTGTTTGGCTGTGGCGCCGAAGCCCATGAACGGATGGTGTTATTCGGACGCGGTTTTTCAAAGCAGCAATGGTTTGCTATTGGAGTTTGAAATAAAATGTCAGGGGTATTTCGTTTTTATGTGAAAGATTTTAAGATAAAGGACTATAATTAGTTAGACATGCATTACTTTTGAAATCTGGCTAGGACCGACCGCATTTGGGAATCAAGGTACTTAGATGTGTTACGCTACGGTAGAATTTACCTTATTGTGGCCAGACCACTGCCTTACAAGCTGCAATAAAAATTTTAAATTACGGTATATTATTAAGTAACACATGAAATGAAATACAAAACATAATAAATTATTTATGGTCAGAAATAGACCGGAAAAGTTAAAGCACCTTGCCCTATTTTAGACTGTTAGCGCCATCTATTGACGTTTGAACGAAATGCTAGCCTTAGGATAGGAACTGTTTGTTGAGTGGCATTTGGTGTGCAGGTAAGGTACTGCAAATGCTCAACAGATGACGTTAAACGCGGTTCATTATTTACAGTCCTTATTATAAATATTTTCTAATATTTATGTTCGTTAAATTTAAATTTAAGAATTACTTTTGTATTATTCTGTGATGTTTTTTTAATAAATAACAAAATGTCAAATGTTTTGGAATTTGTGGCTGTATGGTGAGGTGTTAGTGCCTCGAACGGTATACGACATTTTGTACGTGTTGAAAAACTCCACAAAAAAAGTGTGAGTTAGCAGTAAATGGCGTCGCAAGTTGTTTTTTATCCTAAATCAATGTGTTTCTCGCCGTTCTGTGTGATTATTAACCGTATCCACGTCGCCAATGTGTCGTTTGTTAGTAGCACGGTTATTTAAGTGACGAAATTGGTGTATGTTTTGTTGATATCAGCGTCTGCTCCTAAACAATGGCGTCCAATGGCCCGCTGGATTCCCATGTAAAAGTTGGTGAAAATTGCGATTTTGCCGAAGATTACTGTGGTGCTAACAGCGAGGCGGACGCCGGCGAAGCCACTAAGCGTCGTCGTGTGACGCACGACTACCGAAAACTTTCGAAATTGGGATACGATCCAACTATGTCAACCAGTTTGAAGCAAGGCTCATCGTTGGAACCTAAAGGTAATCTATGCCCTAGACTTGCCAAGTGTACTCTCAGTCTACTCTAAAATGACTCGGAGTGCATCCACCTCGATATAGGTGCATATTTTTGTTAATTATTTTGGTGGGAAAACTTGTAACCTATCCGTTCGTTGAGTAACATTATAAATAGAGGTCATTACTGTTTATAAACATTTCACCGTATTTAGAAGTGTATTTTTTTCTTTTTTACGTGTGTTAAAGTGTTCGACGAAATTAACCTATTCACAGTTGAGGCATTTACTATAGAATTGGTGATATTGCATCAATTGCCTGACCTTGCTTTGTACAATGACTTTCTACTTTCAGTTTATAATTTACGATGACTAAATCAGCTTTAAATTTTATTCTAGAAACTCCTTTCTAACTCCTATATATTATTTAAGTGTTTTGCTTCACAAAAAAGATTTTGTAGTTGTTCCTTTCTAAAAGTTAACACCAGTGTTTGTAATATGGCAGTCATTATAATCTGTTATAATTTTCAATGGTATTTTAAGTATTAGGCCATGAAGTATAAACTATATCCTGTATGTTATCAAAATCAAGGAATGCATCTTTGAATTGAGACCAATATCTGTCCTCTTCCCACAGTATTGTTAATCGTTTTGGTTCACGAACATATTAGTAACGCATTTGAAATTTGTTCGCTGATTGTTTGGTGACACTTCTGTCTAGAATTATTTTATTTTTAGCGAGCTTGTCATGAAATTAGCGTTTTTGGTTAAAAATATTATTATGTTGCAAATTATTTGATGAATGTATTTAATAGTATACTTTTTAAAATTAAGTTTTCCAGTGCTTTGGTATTTACTGTAATGCTGTGTAAATTGTTTGATGAATAAATAAATAATAATAAATAAATAATAAATAATAACGGGAGCCACCTACTGGGGCCTATTTTATACAGCTACAAGTTAAAATTTACAAGCGGAAATCTCTTTCTGACCCTATGTGTTAGATAGAGACTTCGCTTGTAAATTGTTACGTGTAGCTTTATAAAATAGGGCCCTGGTAGGTATCTCTGATACTGACTGCTTCTACATCGATAGGATCAAATTTAAGCTACATCTGGGTATCAATTCTGTAACTATAGGGTGGCAGGATTGGCAAAATGCTTCAGACTCCTACTTGTACGGGGCCCTAAACTGGCTGGGCCTAGAACACAAAAAGGACGGTGATATACTTTACATTGAGGGAAGACCCCCATCTGATGGACTTGCCACTGCCACTAGCCCAAGACGTTATTGTTATGCTGTTGACCGTAGTTACAGATATCGAATTCATCAAGTCAATTTTGACCTCATTTTCAAAATCATGCTTTATGCACCTAAATTGCATAGTGGTTCTCTTGGCTAGCAACTCTACTATAAAGAAACAATCTCCTATATGTAAAATATCAGCACTGTTGGTTGTCCTCAGCATTATCATAATAATAATAAATAATAATAGTAGCCCTTTTATTCTGAATTTGCTACAAATTCCATACATGTTGTCACTTTTGTGTTTATAAAATATCGGGTAATTTGGCGTGCCTCTTAGCATAGGCCTCCAGCTCTCTCCATTAAGCTCTGTCCTCTGCTACTCTGGTCCATTAGGGTCCCAAGGTTAGGCGGATATCATCCTGCCATCTCGTTTTTTACTGCCCTTTTTTTCTAGTATCCTCTCTTGGGTACCATAGAGTTACTTGTTTGCTCCATTTGCTCGGTCTGCATTATCACAGCGCTACATTATTTTTTCTGACACTTCACTGGTGCTTCACTGATCATAATGAGAAAGAAAGAGACACTTCCGACTAAATGCAAGTCTTGCAATCCCATTCTGATCTCGACGTAATAATCTTATACTCTGATTCATTCTTCAAACGAATATTTTCCTTTCACTCTTACATCATTTGTCTCATTCACACCTTACATTCTGTTCCTTAGAGCTCTTCCTCGCTGGGACGCCATGGCGACATTGCCAGCTACATATTCTATACAAATCAGAATTCGCCAAAGCATTTCCAAATGACAGCCAATACATTGCTGTTTGGAATTTTTGGCTAGCCGGCGACGCCGCCATGGCATCCCACTGAGGCAGACTTAAAGACATACATCACACACCTACACTAGTGTCAATGTTCTTCATTGATTTATTTATTTATTAATAAAAACGTACAAAGTATACATATAAAGTATAACTTACAGTGTGACTGTGGGACTAAGTAAGACGAAATAGCAAAAATACAAAAATCAAATAAAAAATTAGGTACAAGAGGACGGACGTGCATTCATCACCTCACAAAACCTCAAACATTCCTCGCACTCACTCCGCCATCGACCAGCAAATACGTCACATTCTGGAGCTGATGCGAGAAGGGGATTTGTCTATCTACCTCTATGTCTATATACCTTTAAATGAGCAATTCTTGTAATATATACGCTGTATACATATAATCTGAATTTCGGAAACAGCTACAATAATTTAAAAACTCGAAGAACACAAGTGCAGTGATATACACGCATCAGCTCAAAGAGCTGCTAGTGTATTATTTTAAATAATAATAATGATTTTTATTAGTATGCAAGGGTTTCGAGGGCAGTAAATGAATCTAGCTAGGTTTCATTTTAAGAAAACGTGCCAAAAAGAAATACAGAGTAGGTCATTTAGATATTTTAGACACTTGTTCCCTAATGCTAAGTTGAATAGCTGCACTGATATTTTTGAAGGTATTTTTTGAAAACAGCTCCATCAATACCAATACTGTTGTTTTTTTAATTTTTATTTAACTAAAACTTTAACGAGGCTTGAGTACACCAATGGTGACTATGTCAGCCTCATGGGAAACCACAGGGGCCTTACCATGACGTCCTAATTCCGGCTCAGTTCAAGTTTTAGCTGTCACTTAGTATGAATCTGTCAGCAAGCGCACCTAAACTGAATCGCATTAAGACGTCATGGTAAGGCCCCAGGTACCTATTTCAAACTCTGCCTTGCCCAGAGTCCGAGGCTCTGGAGCCAAAGGCGTGTCTTACAAATTTATACAATAGTACTGCGTCATCTGACAAAATACTGTTGATGACTCCAGCAATGTTGAGGTTGAAGAAGACACTACTTGTTTTTAATCAGCTGGTGTTTGGTAGTTCCTTCATGTACCATTGAACTAATTGATTCTTGACCCTCTGTGGAACCCTATCGCAGTAAATAATCAGTGATGTTAAATTGGACTGGCAAGAAAAATCATGTAACATTTACTGTGAGAATGTTGTATGGTGGATCAGGAATCAATTTGTTAGACAGTACATTGCTCACAAATCTAATATTGGCACTCCACTTGGCGGTGCGTGTTCACGTTGCGCTATTGGCATCTTCGTCGCATACGCCAGAAACAATATAGTGCATCCCCTTCACTCGCGCAAATATCTGCATAAATACGCCAAGTGGAGTGCCAGTATTAGACATGGGAAATTCCAGTTTGAATTATAAACATGATGGTATTCATGTAATTGTCAAGTAAACCTGACCTGACTCACTGGAATTTACTTGAATAATTTATTAACAGAGAATGGATTCCAAAGTTTTTTTCTTCTTGGTTTCAATAATTTGCCCTTTTGATTGGCGAGTTTTTGTTACTGCTTTGTGGTAATGTCCAAAAAAGAATACATAAATACATAAATTAAATCACATCTTTGTCCCTTACTTATGGGGTAGACAGAAGGCCATGTTTAGCATGATTGCAGATGTAAAAAACCGCATCAAAATCCATTGCATAGTTTTAAAGATCTAAGCATAAATAGGGACAGATGGACAGATAGCGGAAAAGCGACTTTGATACTATAGGCTTTAACCAAAACTCTTTTTAAAGTTAAAAATTTTAATATACAGAACTAGTATGTCAAAAATATTGACAACAGCAAGAGTCAAGACAGGAACCAAAGAGCCATATTCGGATTCAGTTAAAATTCTGTCTCGCTATAAACAAAAATTGTGCGCAGGTTTTGTTAAAAGAAACTTATTATTTTTGACCTTGTTGTCTTGCAAATGCTGCAATTGTTATGTTTGAATCGTGGAAATTAGTATTTATTATTTAATACAATCTTTTTTTATTTATTTTTTTGATAACTTCAAGTGTATAACTTTGTTACACACTAACATAACAATAATTATACAAGTGTATCTAAAACATAAAATTGTACTGCACTTGGATTTATTAGCAATGATTTTGAAAGAAGTATTAGCATTGAAATATGAAAGTCAATGACTATTATAATAGGCGGCAAATAAGTAAAACGTGGAGGAGATAAGCGCAGTGTGAAAAACAACATCATTTTCATTCTGCGCTTATCCCGTCCACGTTTTACTTATTTGCCGCCTACTGTATAATACTAATACTTCAGAGTGCAGTGTACACTGAAGATATGCAAATTTGAAGGGTTGTGTTTAGGGTTGTTCTACCCCCAAAAGGGTTCCAACAAGACCCTATTACAGAGGTTAAAATTTTCAAAAAGTAACTATGTAAAATTGATTCCAATAACTGGCTATTTACGAGGCTCTTATTTATATTGGAACAAATGAAAAAGAAAAAGTTGACATACTATCGGATTCGAGAAGTGCTCTCCAACATCTGGCTTGGTGTGTCTCGGGCTTTCGAGGTATGCCGATAGCCTATGCTATACTAAAACTCGTACATTCCTTGCATTCTGAGCAAAAGGAGATAATCCTGCAGTGGATACCATCTCATGTAGGAGTGATGGGTAATGAGCGGGCAGACAGGTTGGCTAATGAGGCGGTCACAAATGGTACTCCGGTCCAATGTCAGCCTTATGGGACAGAGCTTATGACGGCGGCTAGAAAAGAAACTGGGAAGCAGTGGCAGAGGATCTTGGATGCTGCATTCGTAACGAAGGGTATTTGGTATAGCACCATCCAGAACAAAGTTTTTTGGGTTCCCTGGTTTTTACATGCCAGCCTCTCCAGGGACTTGCTTGTAGTAGCATTGAGAGTTAGATCTGGTCACATTCCATCAAATTCGTTTTTGAACATGATGAGAGTGTCTCAAACAAAAATGTGCGAGGTTTGTAATAAAACTGACGATTTAATCCATATTCTGGTGGAATGTGACCGGTTTAAGCATGCTAGAGAGAAGTACCTGGAGAACCTAAACATGCATAATGGTGGAGTAAACGTTTTGCTGGCTTGCCCTTCGTCGAATAAAGCTCTTAGAATATATAAATTTGTGCAGCATTCCTTCATAACCAGAGCATCTGACTCTGGGGGAAGGGATGCTGCATGAATGTTGATCTCCGATCCTCTTGAGTCCTCCCCTGAGGCTGACATAGTCACCCCTGTGTACTAAAGCCTCTTTAAAATATAAGTTAAAAAAAAAAAAAAAAAAAAACTGTTTCATAGTGTGGTTTTTAGCACCCAAACTGTTTGATTTCCTATCTATAGCCCCTTGTTACCCTGTGTAAGAATTTCAATTAACATCCATTCCAATCCAAATACTTTTAGTAAACAAAGAAGTCCCCCCAAGCCCCCACCCCCTCCAATAAAATGTGATGCTAATTGCGTACAAGATATTACAAGGAATTTAGATAAAATTGGTTTGGAGTTTGGAATATTCTATTTAATTTCTCAATATAAAAGACCAACTTTTTTCTATTTCAGGTAAGAAGCGCAAACGCAGCGACGACTCCAGAGAGCTCTGCCTTTGGAGCGATGACGTGAAGCCAGCCAAACTGTCCAAGTTCTGGCCGGTGTTTGACTCTGGAGGGTACGGGGATGCAGCCAGCCTCACCCTGAAAGTGGTCCATACGCCACCACCAGCACGAAACCATCTGCTCTTCAACATAACAGAAACTGACTTCAGTCTGTCAGCCTTACACCAGAGCTATGGCCTCAACGCATCATGGAGGCAAACACAGTTAAACAAAGCTATACCAAATGACGACATCACTCGTAAAGTATTTGGATCAGTGTCTCGTCAACTCCGTATTATCAACTCTCATTTCCAAAACTCCATGTTCAAATACAAATATCCGAGGGTCACAAGACAGAATGTGCTTTTAGAATCTTCTGTGAGATTGCCGGCTACTCACTATAGCTTGACGATGAAAGCTATTAGGTTCCAACCATCACCGAGGAGAGTCTTGCCGTGCTATGGCAACTTGGAACTGCCTTTTAAGGTTAAGGAGGAGAGAGCTACGGGGCCTCAGATCTTTGCATCAATCGGCCGAAGTGTCGGTATGAACAGTGTGGATGTTAAATATAAAGTGGATAGTGTGAAATTGGAAAGTGATGTCAAAGTGGACAGTGATGTGGTTAAAGTGGAGAAGGATAAGGATAAAGACAGAGAGAGGGAGAGGGAAAGGTGAGTTTTATTATGTTATTAAAAAAACGATTTCTTTAAATGTTTATAAAAATATTTTTTACTGCACTAGATCCGAAAGGTGCTTATCCACTAGAGACAGCCTCGAGTCGAGCAGCTGCCTCGAACCGAGGCCGCGTTAGTGGAGACGCTGCCTTAACGTTGCCTCAACATCTTAGGCAGCGTCTTCACTTGCGCGGCCTCGGAGCGAGGCAGCCGCTCGACCCGAGAATGCCACTAGTGAATAAGCACCTAAAGGTTTTGTATACCGTGCCAAATTCATGATATTTCTCAAGCAGCAAACTGGCTTATTATCTCACAAAAACGCAATTTTTGGTCTCATAGTGATCCAATAGTATTGTTGATGGATGGGATGAGCAAAACAAAACCACGTTAAGTTCGTTTGTGGATCACAATGTGTGACTATGAATAGGCGATCGAGCAAAGCAATGAACGCCTTGATAATTTGTGAACATTATTTAAGTCTAGGGCTGCCATCCGGGCGAGGGCGAGGTTTCGTTTGTAGTCCAGGTTCGAATTTTTCTAGTTAAAAAGTTAACTAAAAAAAATTAAGATTGTCAAATCCAAAGTATGCTACTACATAATTTTCAAGGTTTCTCACGCTGAATTAAAAAAAATGTAGACGTCTCTGGCCGAGTTTCGAGCTCCAAAAACCGGGGATTTTACGGTTTTGTCCTGATTGACAAATTTTCGAGATGGCAGCCCTATTTAAGTTAAACGAAGGATAGACGTGCGTAAGTCGAGCGATGACGAGTCACGTGGAGGGGATCTGCGCACCCACGGGTACGTTATTTTATACTTCTGCGCATACAATGTCATCGCTAGACTTACGTGCCGGCACTTATACAAGATTCAAGATTATTAAAAGGATTATTTGATGTGTGCAGATCGTCTCACGGGTCGCGTCACTCGTCGTGCCACCACTGCCGGCGGCGCGCGCGCATCAAGCGCTGCTCCATCGGCGTGCAGTGCCGCCGCGACCGCGCGCCGCCGCACCAGCCCTGGGGGCCGCTCGCGCACACGCCCGCCGTCAGGGACCTCAAGTACCACAGGTAGGTGCAATAGTAGATCGATAAACAAGGGTTGAAATATACCCATTTCACCTGAGATATTTCTGGCGCACGAACGAAGTGAGGGCGCCAAAAGTTCGAGGGTGAAATGGGTAATTTCATCCGAGTTGAACACTACTTTTCATTTCGAATATGAGGAAAATTATGACAAATTTCACTAACGTCGCACGGTTGCACTTAATATTTTGTTACGTTTGTCATTCTCTTCCCGCTCTTTTTTTCTATTACGCAATTTACGCGCATTACGCATTTCTTCTGCGCACCAATGGCTGCCGGCTAGTTTTTTTTTAAACTTGCAGACACGGAGGTCGCTATCAATTAATTGTCGACTTAAATATTTCAAGCTAAAAAAATTACCGAACGTAATAATTTCTAATTCTCGTTGTATAGGTACCCTTGCATAAGCTTATTTATAGCGGGAATGTTATTTTAAGATTATTTTGCCTTTTACAATAAAAAAGAAACTATTTGTATAGATGATTATATAAAACATAGATTACATGGCTGAGTATTTAGATTAGCTAGAAAAAAAAAATACTTTCAACCCAAGGGTCGCGATGAGTCACTTTCAACCCTATATCCAGATAATCAATGACCTACTTTCAGAGTATGAGAGATGAAAAGATACATACAAATATATAGTAGATTGATAAACAAGGGTTGAAATGTACCCATTTCACATGAGATATTTCTGGCGCACGAACGAAGTGAGGGCACCAATGGTTCGAAGGTGAAATGGGTAATTTCATCCGAGTTTAACACTACTTTTCATTTCGAATATGAGGAAATTAAAAGAAGGTATTATGACAAATTTCACTAATGTCGCACGGTCGCACTTAATATTTGTTACGTTTGTCATTCTCTTCCCGCTCTTTTTTCTATGACGCGATTTACGCGCATTGCGCATTTCTTCTGCGCACCAATGGCTGCCGGCTAGTTTTTTTTAAACTTGCAGACACGGAGGTAGCTATCAATTAATTTGTAGACTTAAATATTTCAAGCTAAAAAATTACCGAACGTAATAATTTCTACTAATTCTCGTTGTATACGCTTGCATAAGCTTATATATAGCGGGAATGTTATTTTAAGATTATTTTGCCTTTTACAATTAAAAAGGAACTTAAGTATAGATGATTATATAAAACATAGATTACATGGCTGTATACGTATTTCCATTGCAATGTACCTCATTTGGATTAGCTAGAAAAAAAAAATACTTTCAACCCAAGGGTCGCGATGAGTCACTTTCAACCCGTTATCCAGACCTACTTTCAGAGTATGAGAGATGAAAAATAAATAAATATCATGGGACAAATTACACCGACTGACCCAGTCCAAAACTAAGCAAAGCTTGTACTATTTGTACCAGCCCGGCTAGCACAACTGATTACCCATCTCTTTCTAGAACAATCAGTAAGAAAAAGACGGGCAATCTATTTCGCGCGCGACGCGACTCTTGTGCGCCGTCGTGCTAGACGTGCTATGGATAAACATACATATCCCCACTTGCTCGTTTGCCTTCCTATTTACATAAAAAAAATATATATAATATATATATATATATATAATGTAGATAAATTAATACAACATCCATGACTCGGGCACAAACATTCGTATTCATCATACAAATGTCTGCCCCTACCGGGATTTGAACGCGGTACCTCTAGATTCATAGTCATGGTCACTAACCACTAGGCTATCCGGTCGTCCATACAGCGCTACTCAATGCTGATATTATAACAAACAAACTAACATAAATTACGTCTTTATCCCTTATGGGGTAGATAGCCTAAAGTAACAAGACCTTTAGGTCACGTTTAGCACGATTGTGGGCGTTTAGGTGGAAAGGGGAATCAAAATAGTGAACCCATCAGCTAACCGCTTCGCCTAAAACATGATTCCTACGATTGCCAATAATATTGTAAATGCGACAATAACTTGTCTGTTCGAAATTGCAAAAACATATTGCAATTTACCTCAATAAATATAATCAATATAATGTACTTAACAACATAAATATTTTACATGCTATTTGATAATAGCTGAATAAGGAGGCTTTCAACATGAAACTACCGTGAGACTCGAACATAATTACAACAAACCGGATAACTCACGTCACACGGCGGCCACGACGTACAAAATCCGCGTTCTGAAATGAACACAGGCACGACGTCGTCTGTACACGCGTCAATGTGTGCGTAAGATACACAGGGCTGTCTATCGCAAACACCTAGTACTATAAGTACTACCAATGACATAAATATAGGTACTTATAATGAAGATATGGCTTAGATGTGTGCAAATAAATGTACTTTGTCGTTATCTATTTATTTAAACTTAATCAAAATGTGTCTGTCTGTGTATTTAAGCATTATTATTTTCAATTACAATAGATGTACGACAACAAAATTAAGCGAATGATTCTGTAGTTATTTCATGTATTAATCGCGATAATTTCAGAAAGCATTAATTTTCAAATGTTTTATAAAATGAAGTAGGTAGGATAGGTTCCCGAACTCATGCCGTGCGGCCGACATACATCGCGTTGCAAGCCCTACTAGTTGCCAGCAGCTTTCCGGCAGACTGCGCTTGAGGGGTGGGGTAACTCGAATCGGTGCGGGGCGGAGCGTGGCCATTTTGTACGTTAGTACTATTATATATTCTGTGCTCACGTATAAAAAGCCGAAATAACAACAACAATCAATCAACAAATTGACAACAACTGTCGGAGCATTCTTTCGGCTTTTTATACGTGAGTTATCCGCTTTGTTGTAATTATGAATAAGGAGGCACTTATATTTTGTAACATGGCATGTAAAACAACCCTTGTTCCAGCAAAATAGATTTTCATTTCATTTCATAGACTGGATACGAACTGTGATTACCTTTATTGAGCTCCCGATATTTAGATTATAATAATAAATAAATAAAAATAAAAAATCTTTATTTCAGACCAGACTGATCCATAGGATGTTACTAACAATTGACATTTAATTTTTATAACACCTGAAAATGTATATATGGTTCGAAAGCATTTTGCCTCCTGATCACTGCAATATGTTTATATAATTTTAATATCGCTTATTATAAAAAATATAATATAATTAAAGATATGTCCTAATTTTACCAAAACTACCACAGGATAGGTTAAACGCCTTTGCTTTTTTCACGAGAAAAAATAAGCGATAATAATTTTGTATTTTTGACAACTTCAAAGTACAGTCGCCATCAGATATATCGTAGCGGGCGAGGTCCTCAAATACTTCGGAGCAGCCTTAAATTTCAATAAATTCATTACAACTGTAAGATTAATAACACCAGAACACGCAATTAGTCATAAATATAATAGCAGCGACGTTTCAATAAAATCGGGACGTCACAGATCGTCAAAGATATCGATGCATACAGGCTGACCATAAAGATCGGAACATTATTGGAAAATATACCTTAACTTTGTGACAAACAGTTTAAATTACAGTGTTTATAATAAAACTAGTTATACAAAATAGAACTACATGTTTTGACTTAAAACAGCAGAAGAAGAAAATATTTATTCTTAAAAAAAGTATATTGGCAATTAAGTGGCCAGTAACAATTTAGGTACACTTTATACAACAAAAAGGTTTTATGTTACTAACACAGTGAATTATGCATGCAGACGCGTACACTATATAGGTGACATATCTTTCATTTTGGCATGACGTTTGAGCCTTATTTGTATTTTGTTTGGAATTCGAATCTATTATTATATACGTAAGGATTATTTTCCACATATGTTCCGATATTTATGATCACCCTGACTGCATCGATACCTTTGACGATATGTGCTTCCTCATATTTTTAGCTCATTGAACGTCCCGAATTTATTGAAAAGTCGCTGCTCTTATATTTATGACGGATTGCGTGTTCCGATGTTATTAACCATATCTAGTGTAACGAATTTATTGAAATTTAATGCTGCTCCGAAATATTTGAGGACCTCGCCCGCTACGATATATCTGATGGCGACTGTACAAGGCAACTCTGAAATTCTATTTTCGAAGTTCGTTGCATACCTTCTCTCTCACTCTCAAGATAATGACTATTAGTATAAGCGGAACAGCACGAAGCGAACCTCGAAAATCGAATATTGGAGCATAGGGCCTGACATTGACAATTTGAAATTAACGTCAGATTTTTTTCTATAGAGAAAATACAAAGGGATAAGTGTGTATTCTGTGATAGTATCGGAGTTACGCCCTTTTAGAATAAGCACAAATTAATAAATTAATTATAAATTAAATACAAGCCCTAGCGAAAAAATTAAACTGTCAGCATGTTCATCTTTTCAAACAAAATACAGAGAACTATTAAAATTATACGCTCAGAAATATGAAATGTTGTCAATTGACTTAAGACTAGTATTAGTATGACTTACTGACTACCAAAACATGTTTATTTTTTTAAATTATGAATTGGGCAACGCCCTTGATCTATCCAAACCCAGAAAGAAAGAATTGGACAGTCAAATCTACACGCTATTGCCTGTAGAATGCTGTAGGTGCTTGTTCGCACCCTCCCTAATAGTGATGCAATCTTTTTGCGCATGATTGCCTGAAACTAGTGTTCGACCGAAACACGATTTTTAGCCGAAACCGAAACCGAATGTTCGGTTTTTTTCTGGTTTCGGCCGAAACCGAAACCGAAATATTTGAAGATGTAGATACATCTTCAAAAATATCAAACAAAATATTCAAAATTACTGCACAAATCGCAAGGAAAAGGCAAAGATTTCTAGATTATTGCAAGGATTTCTTTTATGAGAACAGTTACTTTTATTGTTAAACAAAATAAAAAAAACTACATGCATACTACTGTCGCTGCCGGCCACCGATGCATTACCTATACCTACCCGGCCGAGCGTGCCCGAATTAAGCCGAGCGCTCCCGATGCGAGGGCCGTGAGAGGCCGCGAAGTAATTTCGGCCGATTCTGGCCGAAACCGAAACTTCGGCCGAAATCACTTTTTTAGCCGAAATTGGCCGAAACCGAAACCGAAACTTCGGTCGGACACTACCTGAAACCCGTCAACACGGGATTAACTCTGTCTGTCTGTTACGTCTAGGTAACGTGCATTATAATTGACGTGTTCGGCTGTATCGATGTTTATGTCCTCGACTGTACAAACTGTAAGGGCGTGGTTCACGTTGTCAGGTTGATGCGGGTGGAGACGCACCCTAACGGGGGAGCCAGCGTGGTCTACCTCCACCAGCGGGACGTGGACATGCTCAGCGCCCCCCAGCAGGAGGCGCTGGCCAAGGAGTTCCTCAAGGTACGCCTCAACATGAGCCAGCAGGATTATTACTTAACTCGCTCGCAATCGACATCGTGTTCATTTTGACAGTTCTTGTATGAATGTGACAGCTAGCTGATTCCGATGCCAATTGTCAGCCCATAGGTACATGAACTGTCAAAATGAAGGCGATGGTGATCGCAAGCGAGTTACGTAATAAGCTACCAGGGGCCTTACCATGACTTCCTAATTCAGACTGTTCATGTTTTAGATGTCATTTTTAGTATGAATTTGACAGCGAGCGAACCTAAACTGAATCGTATTAAGATGTTATGGTAAGGTCCCCCTGCTCGCTTGCCGATGGCTGACTGTGTGTTTAGAATATTTGAGTTGAGATACTGTCAGATGATGGATGATAGGATTAAGATATTTTTAAGTGATTTAAATATTATTTATCTTTGTGGTTTCTGAGTTGCGCGGTGTATTGGTGTTGTACTGTAATGTTGTGTAAACTTATTTTTTATAAATAAATACGGTAATTACGGTTTAACCATAAAAACAAAACACAAAAATGGGGATGTTATGTAGTATTCATATTGGACAAGAGACATTGTATTTTTAATGAAATGTTGCATCATGAATAATAAAAAAAATAAAAATAAAATCTATTCTATTCATGGAGCACCCATTTCTTACGGCTATCGTCTTCAGAAGGCTGTTTTTGCTGCCACGAATTCTTGTCAACAGCGATGCCATTTCTTTGCGCAGTACAGCATTAAAACTCTCCACGCGGGCTTCGGCAAACATGGTCGACGCACTGCAGAACTGACGCATGACTGAGTGACTTTATTGAGTGTTCAGCACACCCTGACCCATTGTCATTCTTATTAACGATTGCAGCTGGTGTTTTCGGAGGACAGCGAGGGCTGGGCGCACTTCGTGTGCGGCGTGGTCCGCGGCGCAGCGGGCGCGTTCCCCTGCCTGCTGCGGTACCTGGCAGACTCGCAGCCCGCGCTCACCGTCAAGGCGGGCGTGCTGGCGCGCGCCTCCGACATCGAGACCACCACCATCAGCCGCTATTACCAGCAGGTTAGTGGGCTGCGAGCTATTACCCCCTGCCTGCTGCGGTACCTGGCAGACTCGCAGCCCGCGCTCACCGTCAAGGCGGGCGTGCTGGCGCGCGCCTCCGACATCGAGACCACCACCATCAGCCGCTATTACCAGCAGGTTAGTGGGCTGCGAGCTATTACCCCCTGCCTGCTGCGGTACCTGGCAGACTCGCAGCCCGCGCTCACCGTCAAGGCGGGCGTGCTGGCGCGCGCCTCCGACATCGAGACCACCACCATCAGCCGCTATTACCAGCAGGTTAGTGGGCTGCGAGCTATTACCCCCTGCCTGCTGCGGTACCTGGCAGACTCGCAGCCCGCGCTCACCGTCAAGGCGGGCGTGCTGGCGCGCGCCTCCGACATCGAGACCACCACCATCAGCCGCTATTACCAGCAGGTTAGTGGGCTGCGAGCTATTACCCCCTGCCTGCTGCGGTACCTGGCAGACTCGCAGCCCGCGCTCACCGTCAAGGCGGGCGTGCTGGCGCGCGCCTCCGACATCGAGACCACCACCATCAGCCGCTATTACCAGCAGGTTAGTGGGCTGCGAGCTATTACCCCCTGCCTGCTGCGGTACCTGGCAGACTCGCAGCCCGCGCTCACCGTCAAGGCGGGCGTGCTGGCGCGCGCCTCCGACATCGAGACCACCACCATCAGCCGCTATTACCAGCAGGTTAGTGGGCTGCGAGCTATTACCCCCTGCCTGCTGCGGTACCTGGCAGACTCGCAGCCCGCGCTCACCGTCAAGGCGGGCGTGCTGGCGCGCGCCTCCGACATCGAGACCACCACCATCAGCCGCTATTACCAGCAGGTTAGTGGGCTGCGAGCTATTACCCCCTGCCTGCTGCGGTACCTGGCAGACTCGCAGCCCGCGCTCACCGTCAAGGCGGGCGTGCTGGCGCGCGCCTCCGACATCGAGACCACCACCATCAGCCGCTATTACCAGCAGGTTAGTGGGCTGCGAGCTATTACCCCCTGCCTGCTGCGGTACCTGGCAGACTCGCAGCCCGCGCTCACCGTCAAGGCGGGCGTGCTGGCGCGCGCCTCCGACATCGAGACCACCACCATCAGCCGCTATTACCAGCAGGTTAGTGGGCTGCGAGCTATTACCCCCTGCCTGCTGCGGTACCTGGCAGACTCGCAGCCCGCGCTCACCGTCAAGGCGGGCGTGCTGGCGCGCGCCTCCGACATCGAGACCACCACCATCAGCCGCTATTACCAGCAGGTTAGTGGGCTGCGAGCTATTACCCCCTGCCTGCTGCGGTACCTGGCAGACTCGCAGCCCGCGCTCACCGTCAAGGCGGGCGTGCTGGCGCGCGCCTCCGACATCGAGACCACCACCATCAGCCGCTATTACCAGCAGGTTAGTGGGCTGCGAGCTATTACCCCCTGCCTGCTGCGGTACCTGGCAGACTCGCAGCCCGCGCTCACCGTCAAGGCGGGCGTGCTGGCGCGCGCCTCCGACATCGAGACCACCACCATCAGCCGCTATTACCAGCAGGTTAGTGGGCTGCGAGCTATTACCCCCTGCCTGCTGCGGTACCTGGCAGACTCGCAGCCCGCGCTCACCGTCAAGGCGGGCGTGCTGGCGCGCGCCTCCGACATCGAGACCACCACCATCAGCCGCTATTACCAGCAGGTTAGTGGGCTGCGAGCTATTACCCCCTGCCTGCTGCGGTACCTGGCAGACTCGCAGCCCGCGCTCACCGTCAAGGCGGGCGTGCTGGCGCGCGCCTCCGACATCGAGACCACCACCATCAGCCGCTATTACCAGCAGGTTAGTGGGCTGCGAGCTATTACCCCCTCCCTGCTGCGGTACCTGGCAGACTCGCAGCCCGCGCTCACCGTCAAGGCGGGCGTGCTGGCGCGCGCCTCCGACATCGAGACCACCACCATCAGCCGCTATTACCAGCAGGTTAGTGGGCTGCGAGCTATTACCCCCTGCCTGCTGCGGTACCTGGCAGACTCGCAGCCCGCGCTCACCGTCAAGGCGGGCGTGCTGGCGCGCGCCTCCGACATCGAGACCACCACCATCAGCCGCTATTACCAGCAGGTTAGTGGGCTGCGAGCTATTACCCCCTGCCTGCTGCGGTACCTGGCAGACTCGCAGCCCGCGCTCACCGTCAAGGCGGGCGTGCTGGCGCGCGCCTCCGACATCGAGACCACCACCATCAGCCGCTATTACCAGCAGGTTAGTGGGCTGCGAGCTATTACCCCCTGCCTGCTGCGGTACCTGGCAGACTCGCAGCCCGCGCTCACCGTCAAGGCGGGCGTGCTGGCGCGCGCCTCCGACATCGAGACCACCACCATCAGCCGCTATTACCAGCAGGTTAGTGGGCTGCGAGCTATTACCCCCTGCCTGCTGCGGTACCTGGCAGACTCGCAGCCCGCGCTCACCGTCAAGGCGGGCGTGCTGGCGCGCGCCTCCGACATCGAGACCACCACCATCAGCCGCTATTACCAGCAGGTTAGTGGGCTGCGAGCTATTACCCCCTGCCTGCTGCGGTACCTGGCAGACTCGCAGCCCGCGCTCACCGTCAAGGCGGGCGTGCTGGCGCGCGCCTCCGACATCGAGACCACCACCATCAGCCGCTATTACCAGCAGGTTAGTGGGCTGCGAGCTATTACCCCCTGCCTGCTGCGGTACCTGGCAGACTCGCAGCCCGCGCTCACCGTCAAGGCGGGCGTGCTGGCGCGCGCCTCCGACATCGAGACCACCACCATCAGCCGCTATTACCAGCAGGTTAGTGGGCTGCGAGCTATTACCCCCTGCCTGCTGCGGTACCTGGCAGACTCGCAGCCCGCGCTCACCGTCAAGGCGGGCGTGCTGGCGCGCGCCTCCGACATCGAGACCACCACCATCAGCCGCTATTACCAGCAGGTTAGTGGGCTGTGAGCTAATTACCAACAGGTCAGGCTGTTACCAATAGGACAGTAGGCTATTACCAACTGGGCAGTAAGCTATTAGTTATTACCAACAGGTCAGTACAGTACAATAGGTTATCACCAAAAGGCTAGCACTGCTAGTAGGCTATTACCAACTGGTCAGTAAGCTAATAGCTATTACCAACGGGTCCGTAGGCTATTGCCAACTGGGCAGTAGGTTATTATCTCTAAATAGCCTATTTCGTGTCCCACTGCTGGGCAAAGGCCTCTCCTCTTCTTCGCCAATCTTCCCTATGGTCCGCGTGTTCCTGCCATTTCCCTAGATAGTAATCCAGGTCGTCCCGCCATCTCCGTTTTGGTCTAAGAGGTTATTATCACGTCGCTTTTTTTTTAATCAACCCAACCAAGAACACGATGGTCGGCGGTTGATCGAGATCGTGTAGAAGGTCTTTAACAGTGCCTTCCCTTCTCCCCGCGCAGGTGCAGCAGTCGTACCTGGCGGGCACGTTCCGCTCGGGCCCGCTGCACCAGATCTCGCTGGTGGGCACCGTGCACGAGGAGGTCGGCGGCTACTTCCCCGACATGCTGGACATGCTGGCTGCCAACCCCTTCCTCAACCTGGTGAGTCCTTACAATACATGATACAGACACCATACGTTTAGGGCCTGTATCACCAATCTGTGTTAAGTTTCAGTTATTTAAAAAAAAAAAAAAAAAATCCGAATTGAATTGAATTGAATTGAATTTATGACTAGCTTCAGCTCGCGACTTCGTTCACGTAGAATTGGCAATTGACATTGTTACCGCTATCCCGCGGGATCTATTCAATTTTCCGGGATAAAAAGTAGTCTATGTTTCAATCGAAGGTACCAGCTGTCTCCGTTCCAAATTTTATCCAAATCCGTCCAGTCGTTTCAGCGTGAAGAAAGAACAAACATACACACTCACTCACATCGTCACAAATAAATAAAAATAATAAAATAAATAAAAAAGCATTTATTGCCCATTTTACAATGCACACACAAAAAAAAACAGTACATAAGTGAGGCAAAAGGCTCAGGCTCAGCATGTGCGGGGAGGGCTGTGCTTCCCCGCGCTGGTTTTCAGCCTGCACCTTTACACAGCGCAAGACATTAATCATGAGGCGGTTAGGTCCCTCAACTACGATTACCTAATTAATATTATTATTATTATTATTACATTAAACTTTCGCATTTATAATATTTATTCATGATGACGTCTCTGACTTTTTCGTAGTAATAAATAGAGACGTCATCATAGTTAACTGACACTTGAGATATCTGGAACTTAACAGAGAGTGGTGTAATTTTGGCTCTTAGATTTGGAAATTACATCATAAATTTTACATTGTCAAGTTAGAAGAATTTAAATTGAAAATTAAATAGGTAATAAAAAACAATAAAATTGAATATTACAAAAATGACAAAATCGAAAACAGTAATAAATTATATTATAACTCTTACCGAAAAAAAAAAATGGAACCTATTACCGATGTCTAAGGATAGCGAGTCAAATACGAGAGCAGTATAAAAGAGGAAGTGAAAAATGTTATTATTCAATAGATAATTCTTGAATGATATGTCACTATAGAATTAAAAAAAAAATACAGCAGAATTGAGAATCTTCTCCTTTTTTTTGAAGTCGGTTAAAAATATAATTAATTTGTATTTTATTCTTTTTGAATAAAACACAGGCTTCAAATCCCAAGTGGTATAATAGTTCATTGAATTCAAATTTGTACATGGAAGGTCATGATTCCAAGAAAAATCTTAACAGCGCGATCTAGGATTCGCGTCGCACCGTACAGCGACATCTAGCGGCGTATTGGCAAACTACATATCTGAATGAATATTGATCTTACAACTATTTGATTTTTAAACGTTACATACATACCTTAACTAATTATAATAACAGATATAATATGATATTATCGTCGTGGTGAACGGAACATTGACTTTAGTCCAACAATACGGTTGTACACTTTTTGACATTGTATTTAAAAATTGTAGTATACTTACACTATTTTATTTTTTATATCATACTAGCGACCCGCCCCGGCTTCGCACGGTATATTATGCATGTATTATACATATAAACCTTCCTCTTGATTCACTCTATCTATTAAAAAAAACCGCATCAAAATCCGTTGCGTAGTTTTAAAGATTTAAGCATACATAGGGACACAGGGACAGAGAAAGCGACTTTGTTTTATACTATGTAGTGATGTAAGTGATACTCAGCGGCATATTTAGCACATTCATTTACACGAAAAAGACAAAAATAGTTACCTCCCCTTTTTTTTGTTCCGCTAAATATGCCGCTGAGTGTGGTTATTTAAATTAGACATAAAAAATTGATGTGCCCTAGCATTGTTCATGTCTGGAATTAATAAGTATTTTGTATGACTTTCTAATTCCGCTTAAATTATCGTTTTCTTATTTTAAACAGTACGACATGATTATAATGCAAATAAATGAATAAACTCTCGGTACTTAATCTCGCTAAACCGGTTGTAACAGACGATGCCGTGGGGCCCCATGTCCGCCGTGGAGATGGAGCCGCAGGAGTCCAACGACGGGCCCATCCTGTGGATCCGGCCGGGCGAGCAGCTCGTGCCCACCGCCGAGCTCGGCAAGAGCCCCATCAAGAAGCGACGGTATGTATGCCCTTTCTGTTAACCTCGACCAATTTCAATGCAGTTTCCTTTTTATAGCCATATTTGCATTGACTTACGATAAACAACTAGACTGCCAATCGCAAACAAAAGTGCCTCAAGAAACGTCCGAGCGGTGTTGTCTATGTATGTGTGTGTCAACACATCAACTTACACAGATAACATCAACATATTCGTTCAAATTAACACCTTATTTCGTGGCAGTAATGTTTAATGTCAATTGCATACGATCGTGAGAAGTAATAACACGACGCCACGCGCTGGAAACCTGTCTGTCTCTTGTTCTCAAGCGTTTGAGATTACGGTGCGAAAGAGACATGTACATTGTTGTCGAAGCGCGGTCGATACACGACTGAACCAAAACTCTGCACAATAGACGCGTCGTGCATGCTTCCGACAGTTTTTGAGCGTGATTGGGAATTGTTTATAGTAAGTCAATGCATATTTGGTAAAAATCGGTTCAGCAGTAGCCGCGTATTCACTGAGTGAGCCGCTTCGCGAGGCAGCCTCGTACAAGAAAAAAGAGACTGAGGCAGCATTGCGCGCTAATATTTCTCCGTGTATCTTCTCATAGTCCTTTATTTGTATAATCGGGACATTGCGCATCCCATAATCGTCTATATTCACCATATAATTGTATTAATTTAAGACACCGCTCTTTAGCCATGACGCTAACACGCGACGAACAAGCGAGGCAAAACAAAACCGTCTCGAGTGAGCGCGGCAAACGTGCTGAGGCGTTTTTTAGCATGGACAAAAATCGACAACGTGACAAACGCAAGACGTGCGTTTACCTCGGGCGAGGCACGTCCTGACAGACCGAGGATTTGCCTCACGAAGCTGCCGCGCGAGGCGGCTCGCTCAGTGAATACGCGGCTATTTAGAAAAAGTAGCATATCTTTTCCAAAATGATTTATGAAAGATACGGGTGTGTCCTTTTTCTTACTTATGTTTTTGCGTCGTGGGTTATTAAAAGTTTTAATGAATCTTTTGAATGTTTGTCGCAGCACGGGCATCAACGAGCTGCGCAACCTGCAGTACCTGCCGCGCTACAGTGAGGCGCGCGAGTTCCTGTTCGAGGACCGCACGCGCGCGCACGCGGACCACGTGGGCCACGGGCTGGACCGCATCACCACCGCCGCCGTCGGTATGTACACGCACACGCACACACACGCGCGCGCACGCGGACCACGTGGGCCACGGGCTGGACCGCATCACCACCGCCGCCGTCGGTATGTACACGCACACGCACACACACGCGCGCGCACGCGGACCACGTGGGCCACGGGCTGGACCGCATCACCACCGCCGCCGTCGGTATGTACACGCACACGCACACACACGCGCGCGCACGCGGACCACGTGGGCCACGGGCTGGACCGCATCACCACCGCCGCCGTCGGTATGTACACGCACACGCACACACACGCGCGCGCACGCGGACCACGTGGGCCACGGGCTGGACCGCATCACCACCGCCGCCGTCGGTATGTACACGCACACGCACACACACGCGCGCGCACAATGACACACACGCACGCACCTAAACACGCACGCACGCACGCACTCACGCACGCAGCTTAGTTTGACGACAGGGCCGGCCAGCGTGACTACCCGAAATTCGATTTTTGAAAGTACACACAGCGGTGAAAATAATGGCTTTTTTTTAAAGCACTGGTGTTCAGATGGTGTCACATTCACCCTATAATCCTGATCTTAACTCCTTAATCCTGATCTTGAGATTTAACTTCACTGTGCAAAAAAATACGTGGTTTGAAACCACGAAGCAAGTTGCACGAATAAGTGAGAATGTAAATGCTACTCGGTCAGCCGATGCGAGCTACGGGCGCCGCCATATTGGCCGCTCTGCCGAGCGCCTGTCACTTTATCCCCACTCCGCGGCTGGCTGCGACACCCGATGGGTAGATTTACGTAAAAATACGAGGCCATAGAAGAAAAGTTTTATAAATGTGATAGTTTTATACAGCTAAGGGCTCGTCCAGACATCATGGTGATCATATTTGGCCTACCTTCGATCCCCAACCTTGGTGATATTTGGTGATTACAACTGGTGTATTTCAACCTCTCATTTGGACGAATTTTTATGAAGACGAATATCATTTTGTTTTCAAACTTTTGGCAATTTGGCTTTTGCCAATGTTACACTAGGCCAAAAAATTCTTATATTTAATTATAAAAATTATTATGATTAATTTAGATTAATTTAGGTTTAGGTGCGGTGGGGTGGCCCTTGGGCCAACATTTAGCCGCGAACATGTTGGTTTTAATTTATAAACAGTCTTTATTTTACCTTACAATGTCTTATTTTTTATTAATGGTTATGTAGTACCATTTGGCTATATAAAAAATGTCATTTTAATATATATGTCCATGTAAAAAAAAACTAATGTTGAGTTGGCAATCGTGAGGTTGGGAAATGAAACTAATCATTTTAACAAGTTGCCATATGATAATTCGGCAAAATGAAATTCGGCCAAACGTTGGTTGGGAAGTGAAATTCGGCAATAAAATTTTCGGCAAATCAATAGAGAACCATTTTGCTGACATATCACATGATTTCTAGACGAGCCCTAATCAGTTTCGTAGCAGTCGTATAATCGTGACGTGAGACACCGTTTATATTATAGTATTTGAACTTGTCTGTTTGTGTTTAGGCGTCCTCAAGGGCATCCAGTGCGGCGAGGAGGACTCGCGCGGGCGCATCACCAAGGACGTGGTGGCGTTCCACGCGGGGGACTTCACCAAGCTGGTGCAGCTGCTGCAGCTGGACCTGTACGAGCCGCCCATCTCGCAGTGCGTCACCTGGTACGTGGACAGATCTGGCACATTCACAACCCTGTATAAAGTGTCATGTGAACGAGAGACGCGTGCCACATGCATGGACGTAATACAATAAACGGGACTGAGCACTCGCAGCTGAAAAACGAGCAGAGCGAGATAGTTCGCAGGGAGGAGTGTGTCCCTTTCTAACAGGGTGACAGTAAGATTTTTGCTATGTGGGACAAAATTCGATCCTGCAATCATTCCGCTAATTGTTTATTATGAACACTGAAGTTTTTCATTGGCTATGGAAATAAATCCTACTAGTCCTACTAATCCTACTCCTACTAATCCTTCCTACTTTCCTACTAATATTATAAATGCGAAAGTTTGTGAAACTATACTTGTTGAGCTTGTTCTGTTCTTTTACCGCAGAAAGAAGAAGAAAATCCGCTCAGAAACGCCAATTAACATTATCATAAGTTTAACAAAAAGGTAAAACCAACAAAAAATAATGTACAGCAGTATGAGACACAATACACGAAATCATGGCCAACATAGTTGTTAGAAGGGTTACCATTACAAATAAAAAGCAGACTAGACAAAAAAAAAATCTTTTATTATTTATTTAATACAACGAAATTAATGAATTTATTAACTACCTACGAAACTTCGCTAACTTAAAACTGTTAAAATAACATGAAAATAATATTTTAATGGTGTTTCAACGTAGTCTTTTTTAAGCCAAACTTTTTGATCAAAAACATTTTTTAGGCTGGCAAGATGAAAGAACGAGACACGCTCCTCCCTTGTCGCTATCCCTCTCGGCGCAGATTAGCCTCTGTCTACGGCGCAACATAAAAAGATACTTTCTCCCCTTGTAATATGGTTCATTTTGGTAAATACAAATTTTCAGAGTACTCAGTCCTGTTTATTGTATTACGTCCATGGCCACATGTAAACGGAAAATTGCATGTTTCATACAAACTGAAGTTTGACGTTTCGAGTAGCAGAATGATTCTGCCAGAATCAGGTTTTCTCGAATGTTCCGATGTCATCAATTAGATTTTTAATCACGTATAAACTAAATACCATATAGCGGTGGAATCTTGCAAATCACTTTTGAAGCGGATATATCTTCATCCAATTGAGCTGAAATTTTGCAGGCGGTGCGGCTAGCAACACATCACTATTTTCATTCCCCATTCCACATTTACCCCCACAATAATGCTAAACCTGGCTTTCGGGTTTTGTTACCTTAGGCCCTGCCTACCCCGTAAGGGATAAAGACGTGATATAGCCGTCGTCCGATCAATCGGACAAGCCGATCGGACCAAGTGGCCTAAGGGGATTTATGTGTGTATGTAAGTATGTAAAATGAAATTTTTAGGATAAACAGGGGGTGTACACTCCGCAGTTTAGGTACGATCAACCGGCGGTCCTGCCGGGCAGGATAATGGCAGTAGGTTGCCGCTCGCGTCGCACGTTGGCGTCGCGCGTTATTTGTATATTAACGGCCATGATTGAAACAATTAAACTAAAAGAAGCGCTCTCGCGTAGTAACACGTTTCATTTTTGCATGAATGCTTTGCGGGAAATGTGATTGAGTGAGGCTGTAGGCTATTATCGCTGTAGCTAAATATATCAGGAGCGAGCTAGATTGTGCTTTATGTGTACGCGGCTAGAGTATTCATTTATTTAATCAACTCCAGAGGCTTTCTGTACGTTAATACTATTACTTATTAGGGTTCCGTACCTCAAAAGGAAAAAACGGAACCCTTATAGGATCACTTTGTTCGTCCGTCCGTCCGTCCGTCCGTCTGTCAAGACCTTTTTTCTCAGGAACGCGTGGTATCAAGCTGAAATTTATATCAAATACTCAGGTCCACTGCCCCTTGGAGCTGTGAAAAAATCAAACTTATAAGCCAACGCAATCAAAAGATACAGCCGTGTATGCCGCAAATTTCCGCAACTCTCAAGGGAATCAAAACCTACAGGGTACTTCCCGTGAACGCAGAATCTTGAAATTTGGTATGAAGGTAGGTCTTATAGCACAGATTAAGGAATAATTGCGAAAACCGTAAATATGTATCTATGCCTGTATATATCAGTGATCAATATAAAGTGACCCCGCACTGCGTACATTTTGCTTTGGAGTACACTGGTTTATAGATATTTATAGATAATAATACGGAACCCTCGGTGCGCGAGTCCGACTCGCACTTGGCCGGTTTTTTTCTGTGGGTTAGGTTGTCAATCGGGTTGTTCTGTATGGTGTTGATTGTCAACTGAATTAAGCACGTGTGTTGCAGGCTGGAGGAGGCCAAGCTGAACCAGCTGCGGCGCGAGGGCGTGCGCTACTCGCGGCTGCCGCTGTGCGCGGACGACATCTACTTCCTGCCGCGCAACATCATACACCAGTTCAGGACCGTCTCCGCTGTCACCTCCGTCGGTGAGTGCCCGCTGCCCGCTGCCCAGGACTGGGCAGTGCCCGCTGCCCACTGCCCAGGACTGGGCTGGCCTAGGCCAAGTAGTAATGTATAGTCTATTTATTTCAGCTAGATACTAAATTGACAATTGCAAATGTCAAATTGTGAAATAATGATACCAGCTTTTATTGTTTAGTGGTGTACTCGAAACCATCGACAATGTTTGTGGTTTGAATACAAGAGGTTTGGTCATGTTATATTTAAGAAAAAAAAACGATTGTATCATAATCAAACAATATTTTAAGGTTTATTAGTTTATTACACTAGCTACATACAAAAATCTATACTAAAGGGTCTGGCCGGAAGGTAATAGTAAAATCGCCCCTGGCTGAATTTAAAATATTGTTATGCACGTTTGTTTGTTTTATTATAAGATATAATTTTACTGAATATTAAGACTTAAATGCTTACGGTTAGCGAAAAAATTAAAAAAATAAAAATTCAGTTTTTTTTTTTTTAGCCAAACTACGTTACCGATTAATTTGCCCTTCGGGTATTTTTTACATATATTTAAGATACATTTATAGAAAAAAAATAAAAGTTCTAGCGTTTTTTAAAGTACACAATTTTGGCTGTTTTAGTTTTTCTTTTTTTTTTTTTTTACTTGCATGTTAGCGACACCTACCATATTTTGATATAATATACGCAATTTTATATTCTATTACATATATTTTTTTCAAAATTTTTCATTTGGATCAACGATGTGAAAAAAAAATTTTTGTTTAAAAGGGTGGAAAAAAATTCTTCCATATTGTTCAATCGTTCAAACATTCGTTCATAGTGTTAGTAACTATTATCTTATTAGCTATGTTTGTAACATGAAATAAAAACAGAAAATACGGATAAATCAGAAGAAAAAATAGATTTAAATTGATTATTTAAAAAAAATATTTTGTAGTTGCAATTTTTTACTTATTTTGAAAAATCAAAAATAATTGATAAAAATAATAATAATATAGCCCTTTTTATTTCAGATTCACTATAATTTCAGTAGACCAGGAAAGTTTTTTTTTTTTTTCAAAAATTCTAATTATTTTTTTGTAAGAATACAGTATATTAATTAATTATCAATTATTTTATTATTTGTATATAATTATATATACAGGGTGTATCAGATACCCCCTAACAATAATAATCCACTGGGGTATACATATAGCTATAGAAGCTAGCTAAAAAAAATATTAAAAAAAACTTGGAGTAATTTTATTTTTATATTTTCTGTAGGAATGGTAGTATTAACTGTAATCATTCCTATAGAAAATATAAAAAAAAATTACTCCAATTTTTTTTTAGCTTCTATAGCTATGGTTATATACCCCAGTGGATTATTGAGAGAGAGAGAGAGAGAGAGAGAGAAACATTTATTTACACACATTTGATGCACGTAGATTTAAAAATATGAAGAAATACAATATAAAATATTATTATTAGGGGGTATCTGATACACTTAGGTACGCTTGCTTGCATGCTGAATAGAAGGACTACTTTTATACCATTTAAGACCACTGTACTGAACATATATGTGTATACTGTATTCTTACAAAAAAATAATTAGAATTTTTGAAAAAAAAAAAAAACTTTCCTGGTCTACTGAAATTATAGTGAATCTGAAATAAAAAGGGCTATATTATTATTATTTTTATCAATTATTTTTGATTTTTCAAAATAAGTAAAAAATTGCAACTACAAAATATTTTTTTTAAATAATCAATTTAAATCTATTTTTTCTTTTGATTTATCCGTATTTTCTGTTTTTATTTCATGTTACAAACATAGCTAATAAGATAATAGTTACTAACACTATGAACGAATGTTTGAACGATTGAACAATATGGAAGATTTTTTTTCCACCCTTTTAAACAAAAATTTTTTTTTCACATCGTTGATCCAAATGAAAAATTTTGAAAAAAAATATATGTAATAGAATATAAAATTGCGTATATTATATCAAAATATGGTAGGTGTCGCTAACATGCAAGTAAAAAAAAAAAAAAAAAAACTAAAACAGCCAAAATTGTGTACTTTAAAAAACGCTAGAACTTTTATTTTTTTTCTATAAATGTATCTTAAATATATGTACAAAATACCCGAAGGGCAAATTAATCGGTAACGTAGTTTGGCTAAAAAAAAAAAAAACTGAATTTTTATTTTTTTAATTTTTTCGCTAACCGTAAGCATTTAAGTCTTAATATTCAGTAAAATTATATCTTATAATAAAACAAACAAACGTGCATAACAATATTTTAAATTCAGCCAGAGGCGATTTTACTATTACCTTCCGGCCAGACCCTTTAATTTATCGTTAACTTTCGACAGTGGTGGCACATCACTATTTTGAATTGCAAAAAACAGGAAACACAGGTAATGTCATTTTAGTATCTAGCTAAAATAAATGGACTATAGGGAGCCATAAATAAGAAACTTCATGTCTTCATTTCGTGATATTAACGCATACATTTCCGAGCATGTTTGAGAACAGATTTTATAATTTTTATCTGTCCGTATGTATGTATTGTTAGGTAGTATATATGAGTCAGCGAACTGGCTGGTTTGTCGGTGCGATTGAAATCCATACATCGAACACTCGTTGGATGATTTTGAATCTTTTGTTTGGGATTTCGAGAGTACGGTCAGATCTCTTGGGACCGGGCTTGCCGTTGCATGCCGGCTATTTATAATATTTTTTGATCCAAATAAATGAAACTATTAATTAAATTAATTGAATTTTTATCAGATGCAATAGGCCTTCAGCACCCCAGTTTTTATAGGTATATATCTTTAAACTCGAATCCCCGTACTTAAAGACCAGCTCTACAGTATGTATGTGTATAGCTAATCTGCAAAACCACGCGGTATCGCTACTTAACTAATAAGTTGACACTTATATCAGGGCAACTTTATTTTATTGAAATCTAAGGTCAGCAAAAAAAATCCCGTCATTTAAAGTTTAAAGTGTTACGTGCCTGTTTAAATATGCATAGCAATATATGACTGGACAATAAACGAACTCTACGCGGACGAAGTCGCGGGCAAAAGCTAGTTGAACAAAGAACTTAGATTTAGTTATAACTAGCGACCCGCCCCGGCTTCGCACGGTATATTATGCATGTATTATACATATAAACCTTCATGTTGATTAAATCTATCTATTAAAAAAAACCGCATCGAAATCCGTTGCGTAGTTTTAAAGATTTAAGCATACATAGGGACATAGGGACAGAGAAAGCGACTTTGTTTTATAGTATGTAGTGATATGGTATTGTTTGTAGCGTGGCACCTGCGGCTGAAGCAGTACTACCCGTCGTCGGAGGCCTCCTCCCCCGCGGAGGAGCGCGCGCCCCGCCCCGCGCCCGCCTCGCCCGGTCAGTAACTATACTACTAACTATACTATACTGTACCATCCCCAACGATGGCCCATTCTACACCACCAATGCCATGGATGAGACCATCCATACTCAACCGTTTTTGCAAAGGCCACAAACGCGTCTGAGTGATGGTCGCGGGTTCGAATCCCGGGCTCGCACCTCTGAGTCTTTTGGAATTTATGTGCGAATTACATTTGAAATTTAGCATGAGCTTTTCGGTGAAGGAAAACATCGTCAGGAAACCGGACCGATCCCAATAAGGCTAGTTACCCTTCGGGGTTAGGTCAGATGGCAGTCGCTTCTGTAAAAACTAGTGCCTACGCCAAATCTTGGTATTAAGAAGAAGAAGAAGAAAAAAGTTTATTCATGACAATCAACACATCAAAAAAAATACACAAAACAGCAGATAAATATAAAATTTTACCTTACAATAAAATTGTTATTATTATTCCCAAACGTCCGAGGTCCGTTCTAGAGAGACATGCGTTCAGCCCCAGGCCGCTAGATGTCGCTAGTAGTTCCGCGCTGCAGGTTCCCGCGCAGTTTGCGTTTCCCGCCAATTTGCTTCCCACCCACCTGTCAACTTTAAACTTACGACTAACGAGCCGCCATGTTGTTCCTCATTATAAGTACTAGAAGTAATGGGATTAGGTGAGACCACCAGGTAGCCATTACTCGGACCTCGGACGTTTGGGAATAATAATATCAATTTTATTGTAAGGTAAAATTTTATATTATTAGTTCCGTTAACGTCCGAGGTCCGTTCTAGAGATATGTTTGTTATCACCTGGTGGCAAGTTTGGAGTGAGACGCATTAATGTGATATTATTACATATAGCTAGATGGTAGTTAAATAAAACATTTGTTCTATCATTTATCTATAGCAAATGTAATAAAAATCGCGCATTGAAAACAAAATAAGATTACAATAATTAGCTCAGGAGTTAGGTCATTATTATATTATTTGTAATCAATCAGGAAACGAAAATAATGTTAATTTATTTAAACATGACCATTATCAAGTTAAAAATAAGTGAGGGAAGGAATTTTCGGCAGGGTCTACTCGTGAAACGCGAACGTCTCGTCAGTAGAATTTCCCGAACGTAGACTCGTGCTGCCGATTAGCTTTAGCCAGGATGTCATTGATTGGATAATTTTCTAGCCAATTGAGCGAAGAAACGCCTGATCGAAAGCTTCTTGGCGTGGCGGTGATGCCGGCATTTGCCCGAAGGCGTTTGAGCCAACCGCCGATAGCCGTGGCGCTGGCGGGCTGAAGGGACATCTGGGCGATACAAACAAAGACGTACAGTCGCTCCTGCGGTCGGCAGAGATCGAGACTAGTTGACGAAGCCAGTAGATTGGGTTAATGTTACGATCTGGCGCTTCTAGTAGTGTCCAACTAGATTCTTGGTGATGTGTAGAGGCGCGCCAGTGCGACGCTAGAAGGCACCGCACCTGCTCCGATATCGCGTCCCAGCCGAAACGAGCCAGGCCTCCAGCTCCAGGCTATGTACTTGCGGCGGCGCGCGCCCCGTGCTCGCGTCCCCCAGCACCGCGGGCAGCGAGCGGATCCGCATGGGGCGGCACGCGGCGCGGCTCTTCAGGTCGGCCCGCCAGAACGGGGCGCTCCACTTCGGCGTCACCACGATATACCGCCCCGAGGCAGAGTTGAGATGGTGCAGCACTTGCGGCAGCAGGGCGGGCGGTGGGAACACCCATGCCAGGTCGTATCGCCAGCGGCTGCTGAACGCGTCGTGATAGTGAGCGTTCGAGTCTGACAGGTCTCTCGAGACATAGGTCGGCACCACGTGTGCGATCTCCGAGGCGAAGAGGTCGATCGACGGGACGCCCCAGCGGGCGAAGATGGCGTCCGTGGCGGGCGGGCTGTGGTGGGGCTCGGGCGCGCGGCCGCCGCGGGACAGCCGGTCGGCCTCGCTGTTGTCGCGGCCCGGCAGGTACTGCGGCCGCAGCGCCACGCGCAGCTCGTCCGTCAGCGCCAGTAGCTGGCGCGTCAGCTGCAGCAGGGCGCGGGATCTCGTTCCGCCCTCGTTCTTGATGTAGGCGATGACGGTCTCGTTATCGCTCTGGAGCAGTACCGTGGAGTCTGCCAGGGTGTCGGCTCGGGCGGAGATCGCCGCTATGACCGCGAACATCTCCTTGCGGTTGCAGTGCCACGACTTCTGGCGGTGACTCCACGGGCCGTGGAGTCGCATGTCGTTGACGAGCGCTCCCCACTGATGGTCCGACGCGTCCGTGACGATGTAATTCGTTCGCCTCACCTCCTGATGTATGGCGGACTTCCGGGCGACGTTCTCGGCCCACCACGCGAGGTCCTCGCGAACTTCTCTCGGCAGGGGCGGGCCGGCGCTCGGGTCGGTGCGCAGCAGGCGACAGTGGTGTTGCAGGTTGCGGCAGTGCAGCCTGCCCCGGTGGGTGATGAAGGCAGCGAAGTTCAGAAGGCCGAGGAGGCGTTGCGCTTGTTTGAGAGTGCAGACGCCGGCCGCGAGGCGGTTCTGCAGGGTGTTTCTGATTGCGCTCACCTTCTGCTGCGGCAGGGAGCGGGTGTTGTGCTGCGCGTTCCAAGTGATGCCCAGGAACTCGATGATCTGTGTGGGCACTGTGACAGACTTCTGTTCGTTTATACACCAACCTAGGCCGGTTAAGAGGTTTCTGGTAAACTGTATCTGCCTCGTTAGAGTCGTTTTCGACTGATTTGCTAGCAGATAATCGTCTAGATATACTATTATGCGTACGCCTTGCTTTCGTAGAGTCTCTGCTACCCAATTCGTTATGGTAGCGAACATTTTGGGGGCTGTGGCGAGACCGAACGGCAGACAAGTCATCTGGAATAATTTTCCTTCGTAACTGATGCGGAGAAACCGTCTGTGCTTTACATGTATGGGCACGTGGTAATAGGCTTGGCTGAGGTCGAATTTTGCCATCCAATCGCCAGATTGTATAAATTTGTGCATTTGACGGTGGTTGAATAAACGGAAATGAGTCGGCTTTAAGTAACGGTTGAGCCCTTTCAAATTGAAGATAGTTCTGATTTGGCCATTGCTCTTCGTTACTAAGAAGAGAGGGGAAATAAAGCTGGGCGTCAACGGCGCGGGCTCCAGCACCCCGTCCGATATTAGATTCTGGACTTCTGCGCTCATTTCCGGGGACACGGGAGTCTGAAACCTTTGCATTGTAACCGAATTCGGAAAAATCAATGGTGGTTTTCGATAGAACGGGATTCGGGCCGACGTAATCAATTTCAGAATTATTTTGGGGGCGTCCCAGTCGACCCAATTTTGATAATAATGTCGAAGACGGCCCCCGGAAAACTGTACGGAGTCAGTTTCTGTAACGTGGTTCTCTCTTCCGGTTATTCTTGCCACTAATTCCTTTTTTCTTTGACGAGGTATCGCGATCTTGCTTCGAGTCGACGCCTTTTTTATTGGGCTTTGGTTTATTTGATCGCGGACGAAAGGAAAAGGGCTTGTCACGGTAAGAGGTGGACGGGCCGGGCGAGCGCCGTCGAGGCTGGGCCTGTGGGACGTGTTTTTGGATTTTATCCAAACCACCTATTTTTTGCAGGTATGCCGCCAACGCCTCAGGATTAAACATATATTCTGACGTAGGGGGAATCTTTTCCAAATCTTCCCTTATATACTTGTCTTTCAGGGATTTTAGGAGGTAAAATCGCCTATCGGCTAAAGCCTCGGCGCGCTTTCCTGAGATGATCTGCAGGATATCGTGCGATATTACCTTGTAGTCCGAATCGTTATCGAACCGCTCTTTGAGTTTGTCATAGAGAGCTTCGGGCGTTTTGTCAGAATCGGGTAGGGCGCACCAGTTCATGAGGTCTTCTAAGGCGGTATTGACTGCTTCGTTTTGTGCGATTACAGCGTTGGACAGCGCTGCGAAGCTTCGCTCCTGCAGGGCGGCGCGCGACGAGCGGGCGTCGGCCGCGCTCTCCAGGCGGCGCAGCTCCGCGTTGGTGCGCACCTCCGAGAACGCGGGCGAGGCTAAGTACTTCTTCTGTGCCTCGACGTAACGGACCGCCTTCCATTCGGGGCGATCGAAGCGCGACAGTGCGTCTATTTTTGTGACGCGGTCCGGTTTCGCTTCGGGCACGACGGGTTCCTTAACGGACACGGCCAGGTCGGTGATGCAGCTGCGGTTTTGTAAAACTTGTGCCGATACTGTAACGCGTGCCGCGCGGTCGACCGGAACCACGTGGACCGGAAGCGCGGGCAGCGCGCGGGGCGCGGGCGGCGGAGGCGCGGGCGGCGCCTGCTCCTGCTCCAGCTCTGGGGCCGGCTCTGCCGCGCTCTCCGGTACGTCGACCGCGGTAGAATAAACTACTCGCGATTGCAGTTTTTGGTCCAGGATGTCGTTGAGTTGGCTCACTAGTTGGTTCGAAAGATATTCGAACCTGTGCTCTAATCCGGCGACGGACGAAACGTATGATGCCCTCTTAGCTCTCGACGGCGCGCGCTCGGGCCGGGCCGGCGTCTCGAGGCTGCGGCTCGGGCCCGCCTGGCCGCCGCCGCGCCGGCCGCCGGGCTCCCCGCGGGCGCCGCGCTCGGGCCGCGACTCCGAGCGGCTGCGGCTGCGGCGGCGCCAGCATTTGCTCCGGGAGCGCTGGCCCTCTTCCGACGAGCTGCTGTAGTCGCGTCGGCTCCGTAGCGACGCTCTCGACGCACGTTCTCTCGACGCGGGACTCGGGTTACTCATTTTATGCAACGCACGGAACTTGTAAAAGAAAACACGCTTCAGTTCTTTAAGAAAGAAAATCTGTTTAAAATTGGAGACTTCTACTTTCTTCTCGAAGTCTCCGCGCTTTAAAGTAGCTTAAAAGCGATCAACTGAAAATTTCACTACGATCGTTTTAAATTTAACGCCCGTTATTATCGTACGGGATGAAAAATTTACTTTCGTTTAATCCAAGAAACGATCGATAAATTATGAAACTGTTTTAAAAAGGGGAAAAGTAAAACGGGTAAAAAACGTTAAGTTTGAAATTCAAACTGTAAAGTGCGACAAAATAACGAACCTGTACTGACGACAGTCGACGCAATAATGAGGAACAACATGGCGGCTCGTTAGTCGTAAGTTTAAAGTTGACAGGTGGGTGGGAAGCAAATTGGCGGGAAACGCAAACTGCGCGGGAACCTGCAGCGCGGAACTACTAGCGACATCTAGCGGCCTGGGGCTGAACGCAGCGATGTCTCTCTAGAACGGACCTCGGACGTTAACGGAACTAATAATAAATAAATTGTTACAAAATGGTCCCAACTCAGCATTTGCTGGCCTTGCAGCCAGCGCTGGTCTTCCGTTGGGACCATAGGGTATTAGGTTGTCAAAGCGGACCCCAGGCTCACTGAGCCGCGGAAAATGCCGGGAAAAATGCTAGGAAGATGATGAATGAAAATATAAGTTTTATTCAACAAAGTTAGTTGGGTATACGTATGTTTTAATGTAAATTTTGATACTGTGACCAATTTGAGTGTACATTCATTCTGATGGGTGTGAAATTACGCAATTTCACTAACTAAAATTATTATCTTACAGAACCGAAGAAGTCGTCAGCGACGAAACACAAAGCTGGTGTCATCGAGATGCGCGCCCTCAGCGCCAAGTTCCAGGAACAACCAGCTCTGAAGATAACAGAGAACAGAAAGAGCACAGACACACAAACCAAGCCAGATAAACCCGCAGAAGAGAAGAAAGAGAAGAAAGAACCAAGACCAGATAAAGACCGGACAGACAGGATGGAAAGGACAGACGGCACGTCCAAAGTGGAACGATCAGAGGACAAACACCACAGACACAAAGATGATAAGCACAGATCTGAAAAGACAGACAAAGACAAGCATGATCATCATAGAAGACACTCGTCCTCAAGCCGGCACAAATCTAGCCATCATAAGTCGGACAGACACGATAAACACTCGAAAGAACACAGGAAAGATCACAGAAGAGATGAGAAGAAGGACAAGCATAAGGAGAGCAAGGATAAGGTTGAGGTGAAACAAGATATAGTGAATAGGCCACCGGATTAGTGCGAGGGGGATGGCGCTATGCGGCGCGGGACGGGGGAAGGTGCGAGGTGAATTGTGTTACGTTGTTGTCTGTTGAGTGCGTTTTTGTAGTTTGTAGTGGTACAGTGCAGCAAGTTTGATGAAATTACTGATGATTTTAACGTGCGTTTGATAGAGAATCTGTGAAATGTTATGTCAGTCTCTGGTAATGGTTATAGTTAACGTTAAAGCTTGGTGCAAGTTACGTTAGTTTAAACCGTGTTTGTAAACGGTTTTCGAGGTTCTGGTAACTTCATCTGTATATTTTTATCTGCAAGTTCGACGCCTCCGCCGAAGATGAAACGGGTACGTAAAATACATAAATGTTGAAGCATATTCGGTCAAACAAAATATGTAATGCAATTTTCTAAAACCAAGTCGGACCAAGAGTACACAGATGAATTAAAAATATATATACAAATAGTCGATCCAAAAGCCGAATTTACATAATGCAACTAGCATAACACTGCGGCGTTTGATTAATCACTTGAAGCGCTAGGTTATCGGCCGAGCAATGTAATGTCAGTTGCACGAAATTAGTTGCATAATGTAAATTCAGCTTTATGGTATGTTGATTACAACCAATACTACGAAGTAAAGGTTTAACAGGATTGTTACATAGGAAACCTAACCTAACCTAAACCAATCTTTAGAACGCGAATAAGAAAGTTCGTCTTGTTCATAGTTTCTCCGAAAATTGCATTATATACACGCGAATTGTACTTAGTTACCCTTTTTATATATACCGCCAGTTGTTCACCAAATTCATGGTTTTCACAACTCTCATACTACAAAAACGTACTCTTAAATATTGTTTTTGACATCGAAGTATGATCGAAATATGTTATTTGTTTACGTGCTATTCTGTTATGTAAACATTATTATAGTATCGTCATTTCATTGGAATTATCTGGATAAGATGAATGTTTTTCAAATGATGTAGGCAGTGATTGTATTAGAATCAAGGTACGATTTTAAGATCTTTTCGATTAAGCGGTTAAATGATTATGTTCAAACTTTTCAAATACTCTGGTACAGCCAACAGCAAAAGAAACTGATGAAATAGGGTCCCAAAATAATTATAATACAATAAATTAAGTCAAGTGCATACTGTATGTAAAATTCTTTATTGCACATGAAATAATAAAATGAAAATAAAAACAAAACTGGCACTTATCTGGGGCGTCATGTTGGACGTTGTTTTGAAATCTTGATTTTGATCACTGACTTGACGTTGACTGTACTGAATTCCTGATACCATCACCAGACCGATACCGCGCTTTTTAAAAGCAAAAAGAAGGTTCACTTCAAACACTGTCTACTTGGTATATCTTATTCTATGTAGAGAACTAGAAGAACCATAGCAGTAAACAATGACAATATACCTTAAGCCCTTGCTGTAAGGTACACTTCCCCTTGTCTTGCGTCGTAGCGTCCTGCGTTGTAGTATATTATATTGTACATAATAGACTTAAGCCAGTCTCGTAGAGGCTCAAAGTATGAACGATAAATATGAGGACAATGAAAAGTGGTCCACAGTTCGACCCTTTTTGATTGCCCCCGAGTGTAAAAGTGATTATTTATGTCTGTACGATTGTTTGTCGTTTGATTTTTGGATCATGAAACTTTAGTGGAGGTGCGCTGGATATACGTTCCACCAGAATTCGACCGAATTATTTGAGTTAACGTGAGGTTTGAAACTGGTTTTAACTGGTTCGTGCAGGTTCGGTGTCGGAGTAAAAACACTTTGCGAATAATTCGGCCGAATAGTAAGATACCGAATGGTACGCGCATCTCTAGAGAGGTACCTTTTTGGTTGATGTTCGTTGATATTTGGCTTATAATGGGTTATTGACACATGTACCTAGTTATATCTTGTTGCGTGTCGGAATGAAACTTACCAGTTTTTGTACCCCCTAAAGTACTCTGAAGTGCTTTGTACCCGGATGGTACGACTCGGTAGGTACATGTGGGGTGGCCTCTTCCATATGGTCTCAATTGTTTTTTTTTTCTAAAATTCTTTTGTCACTACAGTGCGATTGTGATTTAATAGGATTTTAAACGGAAATGAAAATATAATAAATAAAGTTTTAACGAGATAAAAAAAATATTCACACATATTATTTCTAAAAATTGCACTAAGATTAAAGATATATTCTGATAGAGTAAGGGTAGCGTTATAAATGTTTTTGTGATTCTTTTTTTCTATAGTTTATTAAGTTCAACTTTTGTTAACGCTGATATGTTCGCCGTTCAAAGTAACTCTCAGTAAATACTTTATGTACTTACACATTGTTTTTTGTTTTTTAAAATAGAGTTGACCATTTTGACAAATTGCTATGTAGCTAACATACAGGTTTTTTTTATGTTTGGACTCGATTTCAGCCATCTTTATATTCCAAACCCATAGCTGGGCACCGTTAATCAAGTAGTTAACTTCGTTAATCGTTAATCCGCTACAAAAAAAGTTGGGTTCGTTAAACGTTAAAGCGTTACATTTCGGAAGAATTAACGCAAGTTAACGTTAATCGTTAATCCGTTAATATATGTAAAATTGCATTTTTATATCGTTGCGTTAGTGAACTTATAAAACCTGTTGGTTTAGGTTCTGCGCTAAGTAATGAAATGATCAAACGAAACAAATCTCTTCGCAGTTTTCTCACTCGCACGCACTGGCAAAATATATCTAGTTTTAGTTTAGTTTTGTTTTTATTTCACTCGCTGCCACGCGCCGCCCGGCACTTGTCGTTTCATACTTGACTGAAACTGTTTTTCGCGCCGCGCCGCGGTGCCGTGCGATAAATAGTAGGTATAGGATTAACGATTAACGGACTTCTGCATATTAACGGAAGTTAACGTGTCCGTTAACATTTTTAAAAGTTAATCCGTTAATCAAAATGTTAACTTCGTTAATTAACGATTAACGGATTAACGAGTTAATGCCCAGCTATGTCCAAACCCATTTTGTAAGTATGACGTCGAGTGTCTCAGAAAAATAAAGCATTTAATTTATAAAACTGTCTAAATTCCCTTAACATTCATACTTAGTAATTTTAGTCCGCTCAGCTTTTGGTTGCGTTGTGGTCTCAAATGAAAGATTGTTTTTTTCTTATGAAAGTCCGCATGCAAGCTTTTTTGATGACAGATAAGTAAAAAAAACTACAGTTACATCGTTTGATTTGAGATTATTTTTTTGTGTTATAAAAATGTCTTGATATGAAACAACAGTAGGTTTTTTTGTTGCATGCGGACGTTACCTCTAACGTCGTCATAATTTTATTATCAATACAGTATTATTAACGAATAGTGAAATATAAACAACTGCACCACTTGCCTGCCCAGTCCAGTGTCTTTATATCCATATATTTAGAATAAACTACCATTAGATTCGATCAAGTCTGAAATTAACTAGAATCATGAGGTAAAGAGAAATAAGCTTCATTATTCACATTGAAATGCCTCGTGTGTCGGTCTAATATGTGTGTGTTATATTGCTCTTTCTCTCTTGCATCATCAATCAACGGTAGTGTATTCTAAATTTATGTTTTAGAACGTATTATTTAAGAGGGTGCATCCGTGCTGAGCTCGCAACGTTGCATTTTTGGTGATTTAAAGCGATAAAATACTATATCTCGTTTAAAAAGAAAATAAAAGTCCATCACGATGAATTATTGCATTATACACATTAATACACTAAAAACGAAGTGCACTACAGACGGACATTTGATACTTTCATTAAATTTCTGTGAAATAATCGCAAAAAATCACCAAAAATGCGACGTTGCGAGCTCAGCACGGATGCACCCTCTTAACAAAGATTTACTATCGAGATAGATTGCACTACATCAAATGGTAGAACCAGTATTGTTTATTGTCACGAAAATAAACAGACATGTTGTGTTGTGATGACGTATCATCAAAAAATGCTGAAATGCGCTATAATCAAATCAATTTGCCTATTGCACCGCGTTCAGGCGGTCTAACTTTAATAGCTACATTTTTTATTACAAGTACTATGGCTCCGACTCCGACTATCTCGATAGTATGCCTCTGCTAACAGAGAAAGATTATGCGTATACTTGTGTTAATTATGCTGCGAGCATTCTGTTGTGAGCATTACCAGTGCTCTATTTAGAATGCCCGCTGTTGACACAACTTAAGCTATTTTGTGTTTCCTATTTCCATGAACGTTAATGTTTTAGTTTGATTAGATGCAAATTGAATCGAAGAATCAAGTTTAATTAAATGTTTATCATAAATCAACAGTATGCCTGTTTGTCTTGTTTGTAGAATTACCTATTACCTATGAGGTGTTTGGATGAATATTTTGTTAGCGTTCTTGGAAATGGGCAATTATCATAATGTCAAGTTTTTGCGAGATGTAAATTTTGTATATTTTTATTGTATAGGTTTAAGTTAACGTATGAATCGTGTCGTGTGGTCAGGGTTACTTGCCGAGGGATCAGTAATCAAGATTTTTTTATCAAAATAATGTGAAGATTGTCATTTGTAAGTAATCCGAGGTATACTTGAAATTCGTGCAGTTTCTGCTGGTTTTTTGTACGTTCGAAATCGTGGTTTGTGATGGAGATCGTCCATTTTATATAATTCAAAAGAAAATGGCGGACGCTTGAGTGTTAACGGTAAACATTAACAAATTAATATGCGAGTAAACATGATATATTGTAGGCCTAACAAAACTCGTGTGAACTTATTATGAAACTCGCCAAGGCTCGTTTCATAAAACCACACTCGTGTTTTAAGGACTCTCATTGTGTATTAGTATCTGGACATAGTCAGTATTGATTGTTAAAGCATTATTTGGCGAAATTCTTTAAAGAATGAAAATATTTCAACAGATCTTTTTACGTAAAAATTGTGTGAATTTTAAGTATACTGCGGGTATTGAAAAATGTGCTGTTGTTATATTTAAGTTTGAATTTATAAATTTAAGCGTCAATTGAAAAACCAAATTAAATTGTACTTAACATTTTGTCTTTCTTAAATATAACAACTGGGAGTCTAGCACACTGGGTTTAGTGACGGACAGGACATCTCTTTCTAACCTAAGGCGTGAAAGAGAGATGCTACCGCGACACTTAGTGTGGTGTTGAAATGATGTCAATGTTTGCGTTAATTACAATTAAATCATTAAATTAATACGTCGAAAGTTAAATTATTGTCTAATGTAGAGGATGTTGCGGCTTATGGCCGAACACTATTGTGATCGATATATTTATCTTATTTATGTTTAGGCGGTTAATTTATTGTTTCACGTTTCCTATATTTTTGAAAATAATAACTAGATAATAGAATTTTTGTAGTTTTTATTTTACCTCAATAATGACGACATCGACAGTGTATGAGAATTCGTATGGGAAAATACTGTGTTGCGAGACCGGATTCGAACCCACGATCCTAACTAACGAGAGTAACTATTACAGTTAACTGTTAACTGTTATCCAGTAGTGACAGCCATACATGACCAGCATTCAATTCGAAATTATTCTGCAATGGAATTAAAAATCGAGTATGTTTTTCAAAGTACAAAGCCAGTCACTACATTCACACCGCCTGCTACACGAGTGGAAATTTGGTGATAAGGAAAACTTCAGGTTGCATGTTTATCGCCCTCGCCTTTGGCTCGTGCGAGAAGTTCCCGCGATCTGAGACATTTCTTATTTCACCACCCTCGGGGTGTAATGTGAAGTGTTCGGTGAAGGAAAACATCGTGAGGAAACCTGCACACTGCGAAGCAATTCAATGGTGTGTGTGAAGTTCCCAATTCGCACTGGGCCTGCGTGGGAACTATAGCCCAAGCCCTCTCATTCTGAGAGGTCTGTGCCCAGCAGTGGGATTTATGTACATAGGCTGGAGAGAGAGAAGGGGTGTAATGTACTATTGCAATGGGACGGCCAAGAGGTTAATTCGTTTACTCGTACGTTTTACTCGTAAATGACGGCTAAATGAAACAAAAATATAATTTACATCATTTATTTACTTAACAAGTGTCTAAATACGATTGAAAAACATAGAAAAACGTAAGTACAAACAATAATTACGGAGAATCTTATCAGTCGGGACGTTACGTTACCTAGATGAGGGTGAAACAATGTTAAACATGCGATAAATTAGATGATTCAGTTGAGATTCTCATAGAGCAGGTAAATACCCTGAAACAATCAAAAGAATGTGATTCCTGATCACATCTTATGCTGTGAATTTGAGCTCTGGTGTTAAATGGGACGATGTTATGAGGGTTTGAAAATACGAAACGTTCGAGAAAAGGTAGGTAGGGCCTTCTTTTTTTTGTTGATTCACAGAACACGACCCGCAATGTAAACGTAACGCATAATCATCTGTGAGCTGTAACCGCAACTGTTGCTAAATACACTAACCAAAAACCCTAGTGAGGCGTGGCAGTTTTTTTTTACTTAAAATAGGCTTACGTTCGACTTAAATCTCGCTTTTTTTTCTTTTTTTTACTTTTATTAATATGTATGGCCCCATCGATCGAGCAAAATCATCGCCAATGTCGAAGTAATAAATACCTACAGTATTCAAAAATCTTGTGACAAAAATGTCGGCAACGTTGTACGTTGTTTTTGTGTGTTCTACACAAAGGCAACGTTGTACGTTGTTTTTGTGTGTTCTACACACGGTCAAAAAAAAAACTTTTTACTTAAGATAGGCTTACGTTTGACTTCAATCTCGCTTGATCGAAGGCGAAGATGAGGCCTAAGAATGGTACACGTTTGCCTAGAAGGTGTCCAGATTTATTAATTAGTTCCGCTGCCATCAGGTTCGCGAGCTACATCCACAAGGGTTTTTGGTTACTGTAGCGTGCAACAGAGATGAGAATCCGGCTCAAATCATAGCACTCAAGCCACGTTGCAATAGTTTCAGGATACAGGATGTTATCTAATGAATTGCGACACGAATTTTAAGAAAAACTATATTAAAATAATTTTAATAATAAAATATGGCAAGATGACGATTGACCAGCGATATAAAATAATACTTTTGACTAAAATGCCGAGAGAACTCTCTTAGCTAAACAATTCGAGCATTTTCAAAAAAATAATACTTGAGTTACAAAATTGGATTAAAAATGTCCCATAATTGACATAATAAAGGCTAATCATTATAAGGTTAGGACATGTTTCGAACCGATCCGTGGTTCTTCCTCAAGGTGATGTTGCAGCGAAACATGTCACACGTGAAGTTTGTAGATTTTGTACGTTTTTGAAAATACTCATTATAATTTCGTTTTTTTTACAAAAAGTCACATACAATATACGCTTATATTATATTGACAATCTTACTAACATTATAAGAGAAAGAAAAAAGCAATTTCTCAAAAATACGAATCAACTGGTAAGTATAAAAATCTAGTCATCAATGTAAATAATAATCTCACTTATCTGACCTCGAATAAAATTTTTTTTTGTTAATCTTCCATTGGCCAAAATATACACTGTCTGAATAACATTTATAAAACAGACAGCAAATCGAATTCTGATAAAAACAATCTGACGCCTTGTGTCGTGATAATTAACTAATTAATTCCTCTACGGGTAACTTTTCGGGCAATCTGTTACTAAATATCAGTGTCAAGATAAATTTCTCATGTCAAAATTGTAAAATTTGAGCCGAAGCAATATTGCACGCTCCAAAGCACTCGTTTAAAATGCAAACTATCAGTCCTTATTATAAAGTGTATAAATATATTTACTATCTAAATACGTTAACCTTTTAACCGGCAAATGTTAACCTTTACAACGTCGCGCTTGGCGGTAAGCTCATTTGAAACTTATGCCAATGCGCGTAGATCACATTTGCACTGTACTGATGACGTACTGATGACGTTGATAAGGATAAATAAAGGTTAAAATTATACTTCTGCGTGTTCCTACACATCAATCAGAATTCGCATACCATACCTAAGCATATTTGTGAAATGGCGGTTGACGGTTAAAAGGTTAGGTTACAACCATAACTTATACAATTGGCAATACGAGACTTTACAACTTTAAAACAGGGTTAAAAACGTAAGGCTTTGGTAATCGAAGGCAGTTTCGACAGGCTCCACTCGTTGGTTACTGAAAAAAAATATATTAAGAACTGTATTTTTTTCTGGAATGTTTCATAATTTGTCCTATGTTATTTTTATCAATATCGGTTTTACGAACACTTATGATTACGGTCTGTTTCAATAACGAAGGGTTGTGTGACAGATCCATAGAATGTAACTGTTAGCGTTCACGAAAGTTTTGACAGCAAAATAAATTGAATTACTTAGAAATAAATCAATACTTGGTACTGAGCATTAATAACGTTCTAAAAAGAATCACGGCGATGTTTTTTGCGTTTAAGTACATAATTTTCACGTATAAATTTTCAATATATATGTCACTATTGACGAGACGTTGCTGAGTTACGTTCTATGGTCATTAAAACTAGACAGGTGACTATGTTTAATTGGGTAATCGGTTAAAATCACGTATAATCGAAAATCCAAAGACAACCTACAAAAATATGAAGTGAGCATTATTTCACACACACTACACAATACCAATCGATTTTATTGGTAATAGATTCCTTAGAACTTCAATTACATTATGAAGTTAAATAATATTTTATACAACCTATTTTGTTGAAAAAAACACAACTTGGCAAAAAGCGTAAACTAGGAATTATAATTATCATCTTAGGAGATTGACTTGAGTATCATTATAATCGAAATAGCATTTATGTAATAAATTAATATGCAGTCGTTATTTTTATGGAATCGATTGTTATTAATACTAAGATATAATCGATAATCGTTTTATGTGAAAGGTGTCACAAAGAAGCCTCACCTCTAGATTTGTCAATGTTAATGTCACATACAACCCTTCCTTATTGAAACCGAGTGTAATGAAGGTATTTTTTTAAGTAAAACGAGATTAAAACGTACAAGAATACGATCAAAAACAATTGCAAAATTAAAAGAATTGTAGTTGCTATGCCTATCAATGAGTTAAAATGGAACGCCATAATCAAGGATTCTTTCCCACCTGTTTTACTCACGAAACAAACGGAAGGACTGCTGCTTAGCGGCACTAAAAATGTCTAAAAACTAAGACTTACCACAAATCGGTTAACTTTAGGCGCGAAGGTTTTCGCCACGTTGGTGGGTTGTCCCTTCATGGCTTCGAATTTTTCACGCAAACTGAAAACAATAGTACATTACTAGATGCCGTGAAGTAAGGGATTGCTAGAGCGAACATTTCAGTCTATACGACGACCGTCGTTGCCGAAACGTTGACATTTTTAACCTTTTTACCGTCAAACAGTTCTAATGTCACTCTAATGTCAACTTTATCTTGTCAAATGAAGATGCATTTTACATTTTAGCTCATGACACTGGTGTCCATGACGTTATAAAGGTTAACCCGTCGAGCGTCCTACGCACAGGGGTTTGTGCGTAACGATTTTCGGGCCACAGCGCCCTGCACTCAAACCCATAGGCGTAACGGTTTCGCGCTGATTGGAGAACGAATATCGTAAGTTTTGCTGTGTTACTAGGGGACAAAAAATTACGTACGGCTTAAACCTCTATCACATTGGCATTACGGGCGTTTTTTGGCCAATCACTCAGAATCTTCGGCGTGAAATTAAATAAAAAAGCACCTAAGGCAAAATTTTATCTTTAGTCCGCCATATTGCAACGTGATTGCTGTGCCGTGTTGTGTTTGTTTTTGTGATTAAAATGAAACGGCAAGTGTTTGTTATTTGAATTATATATCAAATTACGGGGAAATAATTAAGTAATGTGTTTTAAATATTTGTTTTAACTTTATTGAAAGATATATCAGTAAAAAAAGTATCGAACTTTTTCCTAAGCAAATTTCACGTCGTCATTTTTACAATGTTTTTAATTGTAAAATATAATTAGTTTACTCAATATGCTATGAAAGATAGATAACTTTGTTGCAAATTTATTCAGAAATTTGACTTTTTTAATAGATTATCCCGGTATTACGTGAATATTGCATAATTCGATGCCGTGTTTTATCGTTTCGGAAATAAAGTCATTGTGAAGTGAATAACGTGTATTATGATAAACTAATTAATATTGTCGGTGCGTAAATTACTAACGTTTAAAATGGTATAAAAACAAAAGTGAAAAGTGTCAAAAATTGGTGTAATTTAACAAAATGTTGAAGGCAAAGAAGAAAAAATCTCAAAACAAAAGAAAAACGATTTAATTTCACAAGGATCAGTCAAGTGGGTATTCTTCATTGCTTAATAGTTAGATAGCTGCGAATGTTCACTTTGTAACGGTATATAATTTATAATATATAATTATACCACGCAGGAGTAATATCGTTTTTTCTGAAGTAGGTACCCAAACAAATTATGAGTCGGAAAAACCTTGGGCGCTATGGCCGCATTCATTTTTTGGAGCCTGTCGCTCCACGGGTTACAATAATCTAAGGGCCTGTCTCACCACTATCTGTTAAGTTCCAGCTATCTTAAATGTCAGTTATCTGCGATGACGTCTCTGTCTGTTTCGTAGTAATAAATAGAGACGGAATCATACATAACTGACCTGACACCTAAGGTAACTAACAACCGAGAGTGATGAGACAAGTACTTAATATTACTTATTAAGCTACGGTACTAACCTCTTAGCGGTTTCGAGCTGCGACTCGCCATCGTCGTCGCGCTCTATGACGACGCCTGCGGGCGTGCGCGTCGGCTCCGACTCCGACCAGTTCTCGAAGCGGTCGCGGAAGCTCTTCGTGCGGGCCAGCTGCTGCGCCTGGAACAACATCATCATAATCATCATCAACATTGTCTGTAGTGGCGGTGGGTGGCTAGCTGTTAGAGTCAATTTTATATTGACATTGTTTTAGTTGTCAAAATTAACCTTTTCAACGCCAGGCCTGGAGCTAGTTAAGCTAATTGAAAATGTAACATACATACATACATACACAAATTACGTCTTTGTCCTTGGGGTAGACAGAGCCAAAGGCAACAAGACTTAAATAAAGGCCACGTTTAGGTGGGCAGGGAAATCAAAATATTGATGGGTTGCTAGCCGCATCGCCTATAATAACGTGATTCCTAAGATTTTCGCCCATTCCCTCGATGGACTTTTACCATCATTAAAAATAATATCTAGAATATCAGTGACATTAAATTTGAACCTTAATACTATGACGATACCGTTTGTTTTTCAATATGAATGTTTTAGTGGCACGTGCATACGGTAGCTTGCGTTTTGCGATAATAGAGACAGTGGCTTTAGTTTGAAAGATTTGGTCTCGAAGCGAAAATATCACCTGGGAAGATTCATACTATACACAAGTTAGTAGTGACCTGTTTGAGCGCCTCGTCCTGGTCCCTCTCGTAGTAGCGCTGGCTTTCGTCGTCGCTGTCGTCGCTGTAGTCGTCGCTGTAGTCGTCGCCGGAGGAGTCGCCGCGGTGCGCGTGCTCGCCCGGCGGCGGCGGCGTGAAGCACTTCAGCGGACGCGGCCCTGGAGCAGACGTCACTGTCAACCTTTCAAGTCCCAGGACATATGGCGCAGAAACCGTTGATACCTGGTGGCTCTCTGCCCGGCTAGCATGACAGCGCACAAGAGTCGCGTCGCGCGCGAAATAGATTACCCGTCCCTTTCTAGAATGAACAGTAAGAAAAAGACGGGCAATCTATCTCGCGCGCGACGCGACTCTTGTGGGCTGTCGTGCTAGACGTGCTGGGTAGCCAGCGTCAAATACCGTTGGACTTGGAACCCGCGGCTCCCCGGAGAGCCAGTACTTCCGCACTCTGATTTAAACCTAACTGTGATTAGAAATAAGAATCGTTTTATCATGTGCGACGCGATTGGCCTAGTTGGTAGTGACCCTGCCTGCGAAGCAAGCGTCCCGGGTTCGAATCCTGGTAAGGGCATATATTTGTGTGATGAGCACTAATATTTGTTCCTGAGTCATGGATGTCTCTATCTATATAAGTATGTATTTCTCTATATAAGTATTGTATACCGTTGTCTAGTACCCATAACAAGCCTTACTAGCGCTTATTTTGGGACTAGGTCAATTTGTGTGAATTGTTCACTAATATTTATTTATTATTATATTATTATTTATTATGTGCTGTACAGAAATGACAAGTCAATGAAGTAAGCTACCAATAGGACGCCAAATACTCTATGGTTATCCGCCGGCTCCCCAGAGAGCCCGCTCTCACTGCTAGAAAAAAACCCGGGTTTTTGGTAGTTTTTCCGCCATTTTGTTTGGGATTCGGAATGTTTTGACACTGGCGCCTTGGGGAGCCGCTGGGAATCCAAAGGTCAATGTTATGTTATGCTGCGGGCGCCGTTTCATTTCAATTTTGTGACAATTTATTTATTTATCTGTTGTTTGATGTGTTTTTTTTTTGATGTGTTGATTGAATTGTCATGAATAAACTTTTTTCTTCTTCTTCAATCACGTTAACGTAACTCACACTCAGCAGAGTTCATTTAACAACGCACTAATTTTAACGACATCCATTGTGCAAAGACAAAACTATTATTTAGACAACTGACATGTTCTATTTCATCCTAGATGGTTTTGTACGATTTTTTTTTGCAAAGTTTGGAAATTTGTGTTATTCCTACTCGGAATGAACAACAGATTCTTATAAGAGACAAAAGGTGTCCTCCAGGACAATATTGTTACTCTGCATACATGTAACCAAACCGACAACGAAAATTATTATGTAAAATTAGGGTCACTTCTTATATGTATGAGAAACGACGGTGTTATATAAATATAAAACGAACTCGGATCGTGAGCAAAATTTCCCAAATCGTAGAAAAAAAACCACTAAATATGCCGCTGAGTATTATGTATGTCATATTCATATTCATATTCATTTATTGATTGCTTTGTGTGTACAAAAAGGTCTTAACTTTAAACATGTTTCAATACAACCCTGAGAGGGCACCGCAATACACTACAATAAGGTTCCTCATCAATAGACCAATTAAGGACAGTGAGATACCAATTATTAGGCTTCATTTTAAATGCTAGTTATACATTAATTAAAATTCCAAACGAAGGGTAGCAGAGAGACAAATACTAAACTTGTTACGGCGATATTAAGTAGGTATGTTTGTTTTATCTAATCGATATTGTTGGAGTATAAATATTCATTAACTGTGTAGTATGTTTTTTCTGCAAGAAATATTTTTAAAGTCTTAATAAATTTGTTAATGTTTGGTTCTTTTTTTACTTTTGGTTCATGTTTGGTTTTGGTTTATGTTTGTGGTACAAAGGTGTAAAGTTGTTTTTGACGTCTTGGTAACGTGCATATCTAACTAATATTATAAATGCGAAAGTATGGATGGATGGATGGATGGATGGATGTTTGTTTGTTACTCAATCACGCCAGAACGGCCCAACGGATCTGGATGAAATTCGTGATATAAATAGAGAAAAGTCTGGAATAGCACATAGGCTACTTTTTATCCCGGAAAATTGCGTAGTTCCCGCGGGATAGCGATAAACGAATTCTTTGCAGACGAAGTCGCTGGCGACAGCTAGTATGTATGTCCTTGCCCGTGGCTCTGTGTTTGTCTATTACGTCTGTCTGTTTGTCCGTCTGTCCTTCCGTCCGTCCGTCCGTCCGTCCGTCTGTGTGCGTGCCTGACCTTGGTTAGGTTGGTGGCGGCGCTGCTCCTCCATCTGGCGGAACACGTCGATCATGCGCGAGGCGGTGTGGCGGCCGGCGGCCAGGCCGGTGTCGGGGGCGGCGCGCTCGCTGCGCACCACGCTCGGCTCGTGGTACACCTCCGGGGACGGCGACTTGGGACGCTGCAAGTTTAGCTGATGATGTACCCGTGCGGTGGCGAAACGCGTTGGTGGAGCGTTGGCGGCTTCAATGTGCGCGGTCGAGTTTGTTGGTTAAAAGTAAGTTTAGTAAATTGATAAACAAGGGTTCAAATTGACCCATTTCACGTGAGTTATTTCTGGTGCTCGAACGAAGTGAGAGCGCCAATAGTTCGAAGGTGAAATGGGTAATTTCATCAGAGTTGAACGCTCTACTTTTCATTTCGAATATGAGGAAATTAAAAGAAGGTATCAGGTAGGTCTCAGGTGAAATGGGTATATTTCAACCCTTGTTTATCAATCTACTATTGCAACATTATGCCGAGTGGGGTCCATTTCGGTACTATTCTTGAGTATATTGTATTTCTTCATATTTTAAATCTAAGTGTATCGAATGTGTGTAAATAAATGTCTCTCACTCACTCACTCTCTCTCTCTCTCTCTCTCTCTTTCACTGTACCTGTATCTGCCGGGGCGGCGTCATGCGGAACTCCTTGCGCGACTCCTCAGGCTTGTACGTCTCGAAGAACTTGAACCGGTCAGAGATATCTGCCGTCTGGATGTGTACTTCTTCCACCTTGTCTGCGGCGCGGACCACGTCCTTGGGCACGAACGGCTGCAACACACATATACATATGGTATTTTCATTCTTACCTGTCCTATTTGGTAAACAAAATTCTAACCTCAATGTGCAAATTTTTGTTAAGAATAAGGTGTATTTCGTTATCAAATAGACCTTAGGTAATTTTGTACAAACATTTTCTGATATTTTATCTTCGTCCTTTATTGACGTTCCTTTATTTACGATGAAATTGTTAAAAAATAACAAAAATGACACGTTTTGAGGTTAGAACTTTGTTTACCAAATAGGACGGATAAGAATGAAAATATCGTACATACATGTAGGACTACAATAAAAAAAATGATTTTGTACTTCTTAGTCTAGTGTCGTATCAGGAAGTCAAAGAAAAGGCTCTGGAAATGACCACATGGAAATTGCTCCACCGACAAGAGCCTAGCTCTTAAGTTTAAGAAGAAGAAGTCTATAAGAGTAGCAGAGAGAGGGGAGTCGCGACGAACTTGAAATGTAATTTTGCGCGAGCATTTTAAAATAATTAAAAGCAGTCAGACTTATGTGGGGTTCTATTTTAAAATACATACATACATACATTATCCTCACGCCTCTTTCCCACAGGGGTAGGCAGAGACTACTTTGTTCCACTTGCTACGATCCTGACATACCTTTTTCGCTTCATCCACATTCATCAATCTCTTCATACATGCTCGTCGGTTTCGGGTACTCTTGACCTGGCCTTTTTCCAAAACGTCCCCAATATGATCATGGAACGTCCGCCTAGGCCTTCCCCTCCCAACGCACCCATTCACACTGTCCGTATAAATCTGTTTAGTTAATCTTCTTTCATCCATCCTCTTTACGTGACCAAACCAACTAAGCATATTTTTTTCTATCCTAGTCACTATATCTTCTTTCACACCAGCACGTTCCCTTATCACACTATTCCTTATTATTCCTTATTTTAAAATACTACATTTATACATACTTAGATCATACACAGGGGTCGGACAAAAAGTGCGGATGAGGGAAAAATTACGAAATCTTGCACACAGGATGATGTTTGTATTTATGCTTCCGTGTGGCATGTAGTAACAATATTCGAGTAAAGATGACAAAGATGAGTTTAGGAGCAGTAGGGAATGCAAGCCAAAAAAAACCATTCGGCTGAACTTTATTAAATACCGAACTTTTGCTGATACCTAAACGACCTACGTTGCAAATGCTGTATAAGAGTTGATAATACATATTAGTGATGTAACGAATATTGGCATTCGCATTCGCATTCGCGAATATTCGAATATTTTCTGCATATTCTCATCCGCATTCGCAAAATTACTGCGAATGTTTTACGAATATAAAAAAAAAAATTGAACGTACCTAATAGTTGTTTAATTATATTATTATCGCAGCCCGGTAAGGTAGTTGGCTTGGTGCTAAATTAAATAGCCCCATCTGGCAACACTGAGCGGAATGACACTTCAATCGGATGCGTTCGTATCAACTCTACTATTCTCGAACAAAAAACAAACGGAACGCACTTCGTTCGAACGGGACTGCCACCAAGGTCACCAAGCCATAGAGAAATGGCGCCAAATTTTAACAAAAACTAAAAAATATGACATTCGTTACATCACTAATACATATACATATATTTTTTTCAATTTTTTTGGCTCAGCCGTTTAAAGAGCTTTAGAAAGTACCTAATTTACAGCATTTGAAGGCACTAGTCACCTTAAGTCATATTTCTATGTAATTTGGAACGTCAATTTGTCTATTCGCACATATCACTCACACATACATCATTGACTTAAGTTTTTCTCCTATACCACAATGCGTTTCTGTGAAAAATACCAAATCGAGAACCTCCTTTTAACGAAGTCGGATTAAAAGACAGCCGGGGAAATTACGAGCACAAGAGGCATTCCATCTTAGCCCTCTAGGTTGGCAACGCATCTGCGATCCCTACGGGGTTGCGGGTGTCTATGGGCAGTGGTGATCACTTACCATCAGGTGACCCACTTGCTCGTTTGCCTTCCTATTCTTATAAAAAAAAAGGCGTTCACTCACGATTTCCTTGCGTTTAGGCGCTTCTTGCGGCGGAGGTGACGTGGGAGACAGCGTCTTGGCGTTCGCGTCGAGTTCCAAAAAGATCGAGCGAGATTTCTTGCCAATACCTACAGGATATTTTTGTTGTTAAAAAAAATTAATACAACCTTCTTTGTTGACTGTAGGTACTTGTATTTATTTATTTATTTATTTAATGCAATAGGGAATATGCATTAAAAAAATCAAATACCTTAATAAAATCTTAGTAAAATCAGTCAAGAAACACGGAAAATATAAGAGTTTTATAGCCTTATTCATAAAAAGTTAGAGGCTCGCTATAGGACCGATGCAAAAAAACATGATTCATAAACGTCAATTAGCGCTAATCAGTCCTTCAAGGGTCTGTTAAGTCTTCCGAAAGTTAGCGGACCGTAGACCGTACTTTATCTCTCTGCTAACTCACAAAATGGCCGCCACACATATGAACAGCTGATTTTGGCAAGAGCAAAACCATACGCAAGACAGTTTTTTTTTGTTTTAAGTTTGTATCCCCTCGAGAAAGGTAAAGGAAACTAGATCCAAACTGCCTCGTCTGTCGTGTTAATTCGCTGGTTTCCCGCTAATTCGCTGCCACTGCTGTCAATTTTTTTTTTAATTCACTAAAAAGCCATTTATGGTCTATTATTTGTCAAGGTGACAACATAACGCGTCTAATCCATTCATCAACAGCTCATTAGTTAACAGACTGCTAGCAAGCGTTTATGAATCATACTTTTTAACAACTGTCAAATAAGCTTAATCAGTCTGTTAACTAATGAACTGTTCAAACCTCAATTAAGGATTTTTTATGAATAAGGCTGTTAAACTACTGATTAGTCAGCGATTAGAAAGAGAGATCCGATATGACATGTGATGTCATTTGTCATAACGTCCATATAAACTCCATATTAAGTCATTTTTTCTAGAAAGAAATGGAGACAAATCTTTAATAGCTTATATCTCGGTTATTTTTATAGTAATTTGAAAAAAAAAACCATATTATTTATTACATAAATGAGCTTCTATAGAAAGCGATGAAAAATTCGCACTACCCGCCCGCACCGTTCTCGGCCCCCTTTGTCGTCCTACCCCGCGCCCCTGTACCGCGGGCCAGGACTCAGTTAAGCGGTCGGTCTATTCTATACCTTCGTTGAAGAGCGCGCTGTCGTCGATCTCTCGGTTCCTCGGCGGTTGGTTCTCGTCGTTGAACACCTCGCCGTTCTCGAAGCGTTGCTTTATGGCGCGCGACTTCTCAGCCCCGAGCTCGAGCTCGCGCGATATCTTGTCTGCTGACGTCACTCCTGCATACCAAATTATTCCAGGGTTGCATCTGACGCCAAAATATACTCACGTGCAAAAACAACAGGTCACTTTGCGTACTTTGTTAGTGACCTGTTATTTTGGCTCTACAGTGTAGTTGTTGGTTTAGAATTTCGTCACTACTTTGAAATAATCTCGTATCTCCAAATCCCTAAATCCGAAATGAACTTTATTTACTGTACTTCAAGGTTCAGTTTTGTTAGAATATACATTTAAGATACGAGATTTTTTTCAAAGTAGTGACGATTTGTCATTGTTAGCCCAGTGGCGAGTCTTCAGACATAAACATAACTTTAGGCAAGCCGAAGCCTTGGCTACTTAGGACTTAGGAAGTATTAAGTTAAGTAATTAGAACGCAACCATAGTTTTTTTTTATGGTCACATTCTTCTGTCACTTGATCTTGTTCCTTTACGTTACGTTGAATACACAAGCTACTTTTCTCCATTTTAATATTTTATTCCTGGTATTCAACCTAAAAAAAGCCGTGGTAGCCTTGGACCTGTGGCCTCTCAAGCAGAGGGTCTTGGGTTCAAGCCCGGGCTCGCACCTCTGAGTTTTTCGGAATTTATGTGCGACATTAATACATTCGAAATTTACCTACCATGAGCTTTTCGGTGAAGGAAAACATCGTGAGGCAACCTGCACACATCTACGAAGCAATTCAATCGTGTGTGTGAAGTTCCCAATCCGCACTGGGCCCGCGTGGGAACTATAGCCCAAGCCCTCTCATTCTGAGAGGAGGCCTGTGCCCAGCAGTGGGACGTACCTATATAGGCTGGAGATGATGATTCAACCTAAATATCATCATGGTAGCAGAGCGTGGTTCCGATCCGATCTAAGCAAACCGGTAGGAATCATGTTGTGTCAGACTCGAGTTTTAGCTTCATACAAACCTGGCTCTATTATAATCAAAACAAAAGAAAACAATAGTTATTCAAATTAAGCGCGCACATACGTTTGAAAAAATGGACTGAACTATCGATAGTCTCCGCAAAGTAACGCCTGATTCAATCAAATATTCAACATTAAGACACGCATCAACAATTTTTATTTACCTTGCTCACTCTGCATTACGGATTGCTCGTACATCTCTTTGATTTTGGCTTGCTTGCCCTGCAAATAAAGATGTCACACGTCAATAACACTGTTTAGTAGAGCCTAGGCAATAGGTATTTATTTAGAATCGATAATAAACTAACCTAACCAAGTTCCTGAAAAATGCACCATTTGCATTATGGAACAACATGGGACCTATTGCCACTAATAAGTACTTGCGAGAGCTGAGCATTGTTTTGGTTATAAGTGTTTTTGCTTTAAAAAGTCAGTAATGTGACAATGAAATAGTTTCGGGAGTGCGGCAATAAAGAGATCTCTCTCGAGGCAGATGTTATGCCTGGGGAGTGAGGACCGAAGTCCGAAGGAAGAGAGTTGAACGTTGTATTTATGCATCCATGTTGAGAAACTTCGTTAGCGGGATGTAGAACGATGTGACAGCTGTCATTAGAACTGGCGCTGGCTACTCGTGCGTCGTAGTAGTTGTGTAGAGGACAACTAGGTGGCGCTAGTGTCGCTACACTAGTAATCACTCAGTGTGCACATCTGGCACAGGTGACCACGATCCGAGCTCACCAGTATACTAACCATGAACAGCCTGCTGCGTATGTTCCGTATCTTCTGCGTGCGCTCAGACGCGCTGTGCTGGCCGGTCTCAAACTTGCCCGATCTCGCTCATGTCGCAGCCCACTCAGTGTGCACGTCTGGCACAGGTGACCGCGATCCGAGTTCAACAGTATACTAACCATGAACAGTCTGCTGCGTATGTTCCGTATCTTCTGCGTGCGCTCAGACGCGCTGTGCTGGCCGGTCTCAAACTTGCCCGATCTCGCTCATGTCGCAGGACACTCAGTGTGCACGTCTGGCACAGGTGACCACGATCCGAGGTCACCTGTATACTAACCATGAACAGCCTACTGCGTATGTTCTGTATCTCCTGCGTGCGCTCAGACGCGCTGTGCTGGCCGGTCTCAAGCTTGCCCGATCTCGCTCATGTCGCAGCACACTCAGTGTGCACGTCTGGCACAGGTGACCACGATCCGAGGTCACCAGTATACTAACCATGAACAGCCTGCTGCGTATGTTCTGTATTTCCTGCTTGCGCTCGCGCGTGCGCTCAGACGCGTTGTGCTGGCCGGTCTCGAACTTGCCCACTATTTCGCTCATGTTGCAGAAGGACACCGGGGCCTCGCGCGTCGTCGTGTGCTTGTAAGAGTTCTTGAGGACAGAGTCCTCGTCTGTGTAATGCCAAAGAAGATAGATTATATTCAAATGCAACTGACATTTTTATCGCTAACCCGCAGGAATTTAAAAAAAATTCGGGATCAAAAGTAGCCTATGTGTTAATCTAGGGTACCAGCTATGTCCGTTCCAAATTTTATCTGAAACCGTCCAGTCGTTTCAGTGTGAAGAAGGACAAACATACTCACATCGTCACATCCATCCATTCTCATAAACTAGCATTTATAATATTAGTAGGAGCGGCCCATGGTAAGACAGAAATTCTGTCAAATGGTCCCTCAGTGGGCGGGGCACATTGCTCGCAGAACCGATGGCCGATGGGGTCAGAAGGTTCTCGAATGGCGTCCGCGGCCCGGGAGACGAGCTGTCGGTCTCCAACAAGATGGAGCGACGACCTGATCAGGATCGCGGGATCGCGGTGGATGCGGAAGGCACAGGACCGGTGGAGAGTGGAGAGCCTTGGGGGAGGCCTATGTCCAGCAGTGGACGTCCTTCGGCTGACATGTTGATGGTCCCTCATTTAGGTTAAGAACCACCGTATAAAAACTAGTGGGAAGCCGGGGCGGGTCGCTAGCAATAATATCAAGTCAAGATACGCCTATCCGAACAATTCGCTGACTGCGCAATTGGCCATTTTCTCTGACACACTCTGACACTCAGATCAATTACTAAAGCCTAGATACCGTGTTAAAATTTAAGTAGTGACATCAATATGTACATCTCTTAATTCTCATGAAGAAATCAACAAGCTGGAAAGAGATAAATATAGTATTATCTAGTCTGCTTGTACACACCGTACACACCTGAAATGTCAAGTTGGTCCCGTTGGTCTAGTTTTACGCTACTAAATTCAAAAGTCTTTCACATCATATTTCCTTCTGAGAACAGCAGGTCATCTGTATTAAGTTGTATTTGAAATGGTTATGGCAGATAAAAATTTGTAAGTCGACCAGTGATTGCTTTTCATAAATCTGTACGTAACAGAAAAGTTATAAAATAAGGTGAAAGTGCTAATGTGTGCCTAAGGATTGCTTAAATGGCTTGTATTGTTTTGGGATGTAAATCTCATTCGTCTCGTAAGGAAAATGAACGGGATTATATACGCTTTCATCGGTGAGTACATTTTACGTGTTTTCAATATTATGCGCTAACCAATTTGAGCTGAATTAAAATTAATGAACGTATAACTTTGATTATAGTGACAAATAAACATTTGGACTCAATAACGGCGATAAATCTTCGAGATAATTAGGTATTTTGTAATAGCTTAGAGGTTATGATGTTTTGGTGATAGTGATGTTCCTGTTCATTGCCAGTTTTATCGATATCGAATTATTTTCCTAAACTTCGTATTGTAGACTAAATTATTTACATAAATAATAATGTAATAATGACAATTACAGATTACCTATGGTCCATAAAATTTGAAGAGTTTCTTCAGTTTCTCCAAGACCTCGTCATCGGATCCTGATTTGGTGGCAATGGGACCAAACTGGAAGTATTCCCTTTCCAACAAAAAAAGAATTTTCCAAATCGGTTCTCAACTGACGGAGTTCTGAAGATGCAAACATAAAAAAAAATACAACCGAATTTAGAACCTCCCCCTTTTTTTTCAAGTTTGTTATAAAGAAAAGTGATTATTATTTATTGTAATTGTATTTAATAATGTAAACATATATACCTATATGTGAACATGTCCAGATTTTGTTTCTTTTATTCCAAGCCGAATTTAAAAATCGAAGAAAACAGTACAAATACCAAGCTAAGAAAATGGGCAGACTGTGACTGTGGTACAATTTACAATAACCGCCTTCTCTCTGACAGTTTGTTCAATTGCAGATGCTTGTAACTGATGTGAAAAAAAATCTCTGAACAATTAAATTGTTTATTTGAAACCGCTGTTTGATGTTCAGGGATTTCTCTAAATTTCATTTAAAGCCGATCTTACGGGGTATTCTGTATCCACCCTAACCATACATTATTCTGACTATACCCCGTCGTACATCAAATAATAATCATCTGTTTTACCTTGGATCATCTAAATAGTCATAATGAGGCATCGCCTTTTCTTCGCGTTATGTTCCATACCGAAAATCCACCCATTCCACGATCCGTAAAATGTCGATAACATACTTTCGATAAAACTTTTTGCTACATCTCTTCTTTATCAAAACAGTGGGGGAACAGTGTACAACCTTGTAGTTTTGAGTACCTAAGAAATATATAGACTACCTTTTTCTCTCATTATCAAACGTCATATGAGTAAGCGGTCAAGCTATATGTAACATTGTTTTGATATTAGGACGGTATCTAGGCTTTAGTAATTGATCTGAGCTCTGACAGCTGAACGATACGGTGTCCTGTCACAGACTAAGGCACGGTGGACGACCAAACCGCCGCGTATACGCAGTGACGTGTCGTAGGCGTCATGTTTTGTCATCGTTTCTTCATACATTTTGTTGCGATTCCGTAACGTCACAGTTTTTTAAGCGGCGGTGTGGTCGCACCCTTACTCGTGAGCGTAGGGCCTATCTCTACGAAGTAATATATATATCTATGAGTATAACAGCTTACCCTCCTCGTCCTCTGGCTCGCTGGAGCTGGCCTCCACAGGCACACCGTTCAGATACTCGTCGGACACGCCCACATCCATACCCTTGGCTTTGAACCTGCAACAAGACAGACAGTACATCCAACTCTAATACTCATATAAGTAATTTTACGTGTATTTTAATATTTTTAATAAGCACGTAGCTGCGGCAGTTTGATGCAAAATTGACTTAGTGACGCAAGTCGAAGTAGACAGTTGTTTGACATGGGAAGCAAAGAGTTTTTTACGAAATTAATTGTTACAGCCGGGCAAAAAAGAGTAGAAATCAAAAAGTGCCAATACTGCAGTGTCGTTCCTTTCTAATCCGTAAGTATAAGAATACGGGACGACACTAATGTATTGCCACTTTTTAATTTCTAAGTACTCTTTTTTACCTAAAAAAATCTAAGCGACACTGAAAATACACACGTAGAAAAATCCGAAAAGTAAAGCTATAGCCGGGAATTGAACCCGGATCCTCATCATTCTGTGATGCGTGCTATACCGCTACACCAGCAGGTCAAAAAATGTGTCCCAGACTTTACTATGGATTTTTTTTCCTGTACCCCACGTTCCATACACAAAAAAAAGTGACGAACTAGAATGAAAGTTTCGTTATTATACCAAATATTGTACAAAAATTCAACCGTGGATGGGTCGTTTGAGCCGCAAAGAGCTTAAACTGCTGAGCCAGACTTGAAATTAGGCAGATATTGTAAACCCCTGAGAATAAAAATGCACTAAGAAAAGATTATTCGAAATTCCCACGCGATAGGGAACAAGCCTATTAAAGTGAATGTAGTAAGTATTTTAAATTTATGTAATTAAATAAAATTGACAAATCAAAGCCGCGGGCACAAACTAGTCTAAACTGAGTCTATACGTACTAATAGGCACAAAACTCACAACCCAAAACCCCAGCTAACACGTCTTAAAAAAAATAAGTAGGTATTTAAAAAGGTTAAATTCACCGTTTCACTGTCACGTCCAAAACCATAACTAAATATAAAAATGTTATTTTAAAAATACAAAAAGTCTTTCGACTCCTAAACGGCCGCCTATCGGAACACTGAACGATATATGACAAGAAATTTAACTTGTACCTAATACCAATTTATATTTATCACTGTAATAACCAAGCTCAATCGGTTAGCCAAGGGCATAGAGTCTAATATCCGATGGATTGTTAATAAAATACCGCAAATATTAAATGGTTAATGTAGCCCCTGAAATAGCATTTGCCACGATTATAGTTCATTGTAGAGTGTATCGATGCAGACGTACATTTTTTGAAGTGAAAACTTCTTTTGGTCGTTGTTGGGATGGGTAAAAAATGTTAACCTCGCGTCAGACGTAAGACGGAGGGAGAGTTAAAGTATCAGGATATCAGGATCCTCTAAGAGCTTATTTTGATATACGAATGAATCGCATTCGATTTTTGAAGTGTTTTTTTTGAGTCGTGGATCAAAAGTACTAGGGCATCAGCACATTGTTAGAGGTCTGTCAATATAGATAATACGTACGTTTTTTTTGTAAGCGGCCGTACGGTACGCATCTTGAGCGTCATGCTACAACATTAAAATCTAATCTAAGCTGCTGTTTTCACTTCTACCGGCACTCCCGGAATACTACCCGTCAATCAAATGGATTAGTCAAGTTACATTAATTAAAAAGGTAAACTGTAGAAAAAAAAATCTCACAATTTCTTCTACACCCAAATTCGAAATTGTATCGTCCCTCTCGCTCTCCCATTAAACACTAAGTGTGAACGGGGCGGCACTATAAGAACTTCCAATTCGGGAGTATAAGTGCAGCATTGTATGTCGTCCAAACGCATGCGCCCGCGCAGTCTCGGCTCTCCCGTTCCCAGGGGACACAAAAATAGAATGTTCGAAATCAACGCCTCGGATGACGCAAGCGTCTGTAGCGGTTTCGCGCAGTTTTGATACTTGATTGAAGGGTTGATAAAATAAGTATAAAAAGTCTCTTGAAACTATACAGGAATATTTGAGCCGGTGGTGCCTTGGCCGGGCAGTAAAAAGCAGTGGTAGCCTAGTGGTTTCACCTGTGGCCTCTCAAGCAGAGGGTCGTGGGTTCGAATCCCGGGCTCGCACCTTGAGTTTTTGGAATTTATGTGCGAAATTACATTTGAAATTTACCATGCGCTTTTTCGGTGAAGGAAAACATCGCGAGGAACTGCACACATGTGCGAAGCAATTCAATCGTGTATATGAAGTTTCCAATCCGGGCCCGCGTGGGAACTATAGTCCAAGCTCTCTCGTTGTGAGAGGAGTGGGATGTATATAGGCTGGAGATGATGATGTAACGCCACAATTAAAGAAGAAGAAGAAGATGATGATAATATGATTTCAGCAGAAACTTTAATCAAACTATCAAGACTATTCAAACCGTCTACAAACACGTGTGAGTTCCAACCAAAAAACAATCTAAAAAAGTTAAACCTTAATCCATTACAGCTAAGGTCGGATATTGCAAAAATGAAAGAGTTAAAAAAAAGGTACTTTAGAGATGAAGTAATACGAAGCCGCAGAAAGAGGGGTTTGTTTGTAGACAATTTACTTGCCAAGAACATTGTTGTTGCTTGTTGCGCTAAAAACAGGTCCATCGTAAAGGTTATACTATTATACAAGTTAATATTGTAACAAAAGATTGATTTAACTTAAAAGTTATTTGTCTACGTCCCGTGGAAACTTTGTATTTTCCTTTGAAAAAAAAAACCGGCGTATGAATTAAGCAAGAGAATACAAAAATCTAGTGCTAGCAGAGCTCTGTTTTTAAGCAAAATTAAAGTCAGTATATATTGGTTAATAATCGGTTAAATTGTATGTCATAAAAAAACTATTAAGAAAAATGGGCTGCTAGCCACACCGTCTATGACATGACACTACTGAGTACTTGACTTATTTGGCCAACTTGGCACTTAACTTACTTGACCAGCTTGGCACTTGATTGACTTGAAAGCTTGGCACTTGATTGACTTGAGTCCGCCTTTGTGCATGTATCTCAGTGTTTGTCAATTGTATTTGTCTTGTTTATTTTGCACAATAAAGAGTTTACATACATACATACATACTTGACCAGTAGGCTTAAATATTTATTTAATTTTTATTTATTTTCCACACTTACAATTATATGGTCTAAATCGCTTGCAATCGCCATCGTGTGACAGTTCATGTATGAACGTGACAGCTAGCTGATTCCGATGCCAATTGTCAGCCCATACATGAACTGTCAAAATGAACACGATGGCGATTGCGAGAGAGTTACCCCCTTATTCATAAAGGCTCTATAGACCTCTGCTAACTTAGTAATCGTTTGTCCTTATCTGAGAAGGGTAAATGTCAAAGTTTGTCGATAAGGACAAACGATTACTAAGTTAGCAGAGACCTATAGAGCGTTTGTAGAGGGTTTGACAATAAGCCTAATGCTTGGCACTGACTTACTTGGCCAACTTACCACTTGACTTATTAGGCCAGCTTGGCACTTGACTTACTGGTCCAACTTAGCATTTGACTCACTTGACCAACTTAGCACTTGACTTACTTGACCAACTTAGCACTTGACTTACTTGACCAGCTTGGCACTTTACTTACTTGACCAACTTATCACTAGACTTACTTGTCCAACTTAGCACTTGACTTACTTGGCCAACTTAGCACTAGACTTGTCCAACTTAGCACTTGATTTACTTGGCCAACTTAGCACTTGACTTACTTGGCCAACTTAGCATTAGACGTACTTGTCCAACTTAGCACTTGACTTACTTGACCAACTTAGCACTTGACTTACTTGGCCAGCTTGGCACTTTACTTACTTGACCAACTCAGCACTAGACTTACTTGTCCAACTTAGCACTTGACTTACTTGGCCAACTTAGCACTTGACGCACTTGACCAACTTAGCACTTAACTTACTTGACCAACTCAGCACTTGACTTATTTGACCAACTTAACACTAGACTTACTTGGCCAGCTTGGAGAGCAGCGCGGTGCTCTTCTCGCGCGGCGCGCGCGGCTCGGGCGGCGCGGGCGCCTCGCTCCTGTTCTTGTTCTCGAACACCTCGAAGCGGGACTTCACGTCCAGTTGGGACAGCTCCTCCAGACCCAGGTCCGGCTTGTCTGACGCTGCGCATAACAGTGCAGATTATGGAAAGACCGCTTAACGCGGGGTAGCGGGCGCGGGGTGAGACGACAAAGGGGGCCGAGAGTGGTGCGGGTGGGTAGTGCGCCTGCCGACGACCGGATGGCCTAGTGGTTGGAGGACCTGACTATGAAGCTTGAGGTCCCGGGTTCGATCCCCGGACGGGGCAGATATTTGTATGAAAAATACGAATGTTTGTTCTCGAGTCTTGGATTTTAATCAGTAGGCTTATTGTCTAACTCGCTCGTAATCGCCATCGCGTTCATTTTGACAGTTCATGTATGGGCTGACAATTGGCATCGGAATCAGCTAGCTGTCACATTCATACAAGAACTGTCAAAATAAACACGATGGCGATTGCGAGCGAGTTAGACAATAAGCCTACTACTGTATTTATGTATTTATCTATATCAGTATGTTTATCCGTTGTCTAGTGCCCATATTACAAGCTTTGCTTAGTTTGGGACGGGTACGTATTAAAATATATAAAGTTCGAAATGTATATTGGGTTAAAATACATAATGGTTCAAAATATATAATGCGATTTTCTCAGAAAGGGTGCGTTCCACGAGATATTAGTTATTTTTTTTTATAACCACCTAGAAAACCCCTTAACCACCTAGCAAATTCAATAAACAACTGTGCATTATGCTTTTTGATGTTAGCTGTTATGAACATTATATGCTTTGATCGTTATTTCAATTGATATTATATGTATATAAACAACGTTAATTAGATATTTAAGTAAACAAAATTAGATATTTTAAGATTATAATTTTCGTTAATTATATCCAGTAAACTTTATACTAAACGAGTTTATATAAAGTGAGCGTATATATTATGAACATTAGATAATAAGTTGTTATATCTCGTATTACTTACCCTCTCAGAAAGTGACAAATTAACAGGATTGTTATAAAACAAACCTAACCTAACCTAAACCAATCGATAGATTACGATATCAAAAAAGTTTATTTAGCTAATAGTTTAACAGAAAATAGCATTATATATTATGAATCATTATGTATTTTAACCCATTATACATTTTAAACTTTATGTATTCTGATGCGCACCCGTTTGGGACTAGGTCAATTGGTGTCAATTGGCCCAAGATATATATCTATCTATCTCTCTCGGCCCCCTTTGTCGCCTACCCCGCGCCCCTGTGCCGCGCGGGCGAGGACTCAGTTAAGCGGTCGGTCTATAATTGATTGAATCGGAAGTTTTTAGATTTTTTTTAAACTTCCGCAAACAATTTTAGTTTATCGCTATCCCGCGAATTTTTGCAAGTTTTCGTGATCCTTTATTTTTCCGGAATTGTCAATCATATATCGTTTAAGTTAAGTTAAGAGTGAACCAACTTTAGTAGAATTTGACAAGGAGAAACTTTTATTTTACATTTCGCAAGTTTTTATCAAGTATACAATACATATATATCACTACATAGTATAAAACAAAGTCGCTTTCTCTGTCCCTATATCCCTATGTATGCTTAAATCTTAAAAACTACGCAACGGATTTTGATGCGGTTATTTTAATAGATAGAGTGATTCAAGAGGAAGGTTTATACGTATAATACCTGCATAATATGCTGTGCGAATCCGGGGCGGATCGCTAGTATAGAATAAAATATAATGAAATGGACCTCCGCAAATTAACGCCTGATTCAATAAATTAGAAAATATAAACGAGTCGCACATACAGAGCTGTTATGCACGTGTGGTCACGGAGCAGAAAGGTAGTTAAACAAATTAATCTTACCTCGGGCAACATCGGGCGGCAATTCGATGGGGCTGCTCTCACAAATAATCATCTGATGTTTTTTGGGGGCCACCGCTGTAACAAAACAAGACATTTTTTAAATCAATACATAGTATAAAACAAAGTCGCTTTCCGCTGTCTGTCTGGCTGTCCCTATGTATGCTTAGATCTTTAAAATTACGCAACAGATTTTGATGCGATTTTTGAAGTGACTTTTTTAGCAGCGCTGAGCACTTTTTGAGATGGGTAAAAAATGTTAAACTCGCGTCAGGCGTAAGACGGAGAGAGTTTAATAACCCTGGTACTCGTACTCCTACTCCTGATATCCTGATATCAGAATCCTCTAAGAGCTTATTTTGAAATACGAATGTAGCTAGAGTCGCGTTCGATTTTTGAAGTGTACGTTGATTTCGTCGCTTTAACGTATGTGCGTTTGGACTAGTGGTATAAGGTGTGAAATAGTTTTTTTTTTGCGCGAGTGTGCGTGTGTGTAGTTTTCAATTCTGCCGGCACTCCCAGAGTGCTAGCCGATGTTTTTTTCATAGATATAGAGTGATTCTAGAAGAAGGTTTTTAATGTATAATTCTACGCAGACGAAGTCGCGGGCAGAAGCTAGTAAATAATATATCGATCAATAATTATATACATACATACCGACATCTTCCATTTTGTTATAACTAAATTACTGTCACATCCACTTGCAACGAAAAACAAGGATAAACTAAACATATATGAGCAGAAATATATTTTTAAACTAATGATTCATTTACTCTTTGTCAATACAATAATGAGGTTGACATATTAATTAATTTTATCACTTGTTGCCAAAGTATTTATTAAAACAAACTTTATTTGTTATATACAACAGTGCGCAAATAATTATAAATTATTAATTTAATTATTTTTAGTATAATATGGGAAGCCGGACAATCTAGATAAACTAGATTCCCCTTTCCATCTATACACCCACAATCACCTTATCCGTGTTACCATAGCTCCGTCTACCCCAAAAGAGATAAAGGCGTGATAATATGTATGTATGCACTAGCTTCTGCCGGCGACTTCGTCCGCGTAGAATTAGGAATTGACATGTTTATCGCTATCTCGCGGGAACTATGCAATTTTCCGGGATAAGAAGTAGCCTATGTTTTAATCTAGGGTACCAACTATCTTCGTTCCAAATATGAGCCAAATCCGTCCAGTCATTTCATCATGAAGAAGGAACAAATATACACACTCACTCACATCCTCACATCCTCCAAACGTTGCCTAAGGTCTTGTTACCATAGGCGCTGTCTACCCCGAAAGGGATAGACGTGATAATATGTATATGTATGTATCTATGTATGTATGTGTACCTCTGAGTTTTTCGGAATTTATGTGCGATATCTCATTTGAAATTTACTATGAGCCTTTCGGTGAAGAAAAACATCGTGAAGAAACCTGCACACAACTGCGAGGCGATTCAACGGTTCAAAATAAATTCAAATTCAAAATTTTATTACATTAACAAATATTATTACAAATGGTGACTAATCCTCCCGTTAAGTTCGCACTTGTAGTAGGAGGAATTCGCTCTCTCATACAAGGCTGTGAAATGCTAAAAATAAACTCCCAACTATAAGTATAATAACACTAACTCAATATGGCTAGTTACTTAAACCCAATACATCATAAACCAAAACCAAACTTAAACGTAAACATTAGTAAACACGCAATTGTAACTTTTATTTTTAAAAATGTAATGAATATGCTGTGAACATAGTACTGGATACATTGAAAAATACATATTTCATTTAATTGTGGGTAGCTAACAATGACCACGTGGTACCATACGGTGTGTGTGAAGTTCCCAATCCGCACTGGGCCCGCGTGGGAGCTATAGCCCAAGCCCTCTCATTGTGAGAGGCCTGTGCCCAGCAGTGGAACGTATGGTAGGCTGGAGATTATTGCAGCGACACTAGCGCCACCTACTTGGCCGCTACATAACTACTACGACGCACGAGTAGTTAGCGCCAGCTCTAGTGACAGCCGTCACAATGTTCTACATCCCGCTAACGAAGTTTCTCAACACGGATGCATAAATACAACTTCCATCTCTCTTCCTTCGGACTTCGGTCCCCAGGCATAACATCTGCCTGGAGAGATCTCTCTATTGTGGCCTCTCCTCAAAATTATGATGATGATGATGTATGCAGGGATGTTATGGATATATAATATCGGTTTCGGTTACGGTAATGAATATTGGTAAAATATAATATCGGTTTCGGTTACGGTTATGGATATTAAATTATTTCGGATTATCCGATAGTTTCGGTTACGGATATGGATATCCATAACAACACTGCTGTGCACCTCGCGCTGTGACGTCATTAGGTAGCGGGAGAGGTAAATAATAATAATAATAAATTCTTTATTTGTTAAACAAAGTTAAACTACATACAAACACAAACAGCAAAATACAAACTAATACAAGTTTAAATCTTATGCTGCTCCTTCACAATAAAATTAAGTACCAAATACCATCAATACACCAAGCAGGCAAATCTACCGCCCGGCTGACCGCGCGCAGCGCAGCTAACGGGGGTAAGGCGAACAAATTGATTCATCGTAAACAATACCTATTTAAATTTTAGTAAAACGGAGTGTCACTTTCTAGTAGTGGATTTAATGCATCCAAAAAGTGTCTGTTAAGTATTCGTAGGCGTCGCATTCCAGCGGAGTGCACAGTTAATTCGTACGAGTTGTAGTATTTAGTGAGACTCCGCCCTATCCGAAACTATCCAAAACTTTTATTTCGGATGCGGTTACGGTTACGGATATTTTTTTATTTCGGATATCCGATAGTTTCGGTTACGGCTATGGATATCCATAACAACACTGCTGGAGATTATGATGATGTATGTATAGTGTTAACGACTTACCGTCAGGCTGATCGTCACCATTCGCGGGCTTAGGCTCGAACAGTTGCTTGAAGTGAGGCTTGCAGTACAGAGTGGTGTGGTCGCTCTGGTATGTTTCCACGCTGCAACAAGATATATATTATAAACCGACCGTTTAAACGAGTCCCCGCCCGCGCGGTGGAGGGGTGCGGGGTGGGACGACAAAGGGGGCCGAGATAGATAGATGATGATAGATGGGACAATTGACACCAATTGACCTAGTCCCAAACTAAGCAAAGCTTGTAATATGGGCACTAGACAACGGATAAACATACATACAGACAGGGTGTATCAGATAGCCCCTAACAATAATCAACTGGGGTATATAACCATAGCTACAGAAGCTAAAAAAAATATTTTTTAAAAAAATGGAGTAATTTTTTTTTATATTTTCTATAGGAATGGTAGTATTAACTGCAATCATTCCTATAGAAAACATAAAAAAAAATTACTCCAATTTTTTTTATATTTTTTTAAACTTATATGGCTATGGTTATATACCCCAGTTGATTATTGTTAGGGGCTATCTGATACACCCTGTATATAGATAAATACATACTTAAATACATATTAAACATCCAAGACTCGAGAACAAACATTCGTATTTCATACAAATATCTGCCCCGTCCGAGGATCGAACCCGGGACCTCAAGCTTGATAGTCAGGTCCTCTAACCACTAGAGCAAGGGTCTTCAACCTTTTTGAAGTCAAGGGCCTAGTATACTCTGATATTGGTTCGGTGGGCCGCAACATAATAGTATCCACCCGCACCTCTCTCGGTCCCCTTTGTCTCCCCCCCGCGCCCCTGTGCCGCGAGGGCGGGGACTCATTTAAGCGATTAGTCTATAACCCCCTTATTCACAAACGCACTATAGGCCTCTGCTAAGTTAGTAATCGTTTGTCCTTATCTGTGAAAGGTAAATGTCAAAGTGACAGATAAGGACAAACGATTACTAATTTAACAGAGGCCTATAGTGCGTTTATGAATAAGGGGGTATATCTTTTATATTTTGGATGAAGTTCGGAATTTTATTATAATTCCGCAATGGTCTATACATCTTTATGCCGCAGACAATAAGGTCGATGCCACATAGTATTTGATATGATGGCTGTATAGATATTTGTGCCCTCGACTATACATACATTGTGAGTGAATAAAAGCTTGTATAGACTTACCCCCTTATTCATAAACGCACTATAGGCCTCTGTTAACTTAGTAATCGTTTGTCCTTATCTGTCACTTTGACATTTACCTTTCACAGATAAGGACAAACGATTACTAACTTAGCAGAGGCCTATAGTGCGTTTATGAATAAGGGGGATAGACCTTTTAAAAACACACTACATAAATACTTGCTGGAGAAATCCTACTTCCACCCCTTCAGGATTTTTTTGATGATAAGATAGAAGCAGACAAGTATGTTTTAGAAATTAAAGTAAACTTGTTAACAGCAACGATTTATAATAGTTTTATTGAGTTTATTTAGATTTTATGTTTGTGTCTGTGTTAGGTACTTACCATGACGTCCTAATTAAGACTCAGTTCAAGTTTTAGCTGTCACTTCTAGTATGAATCTGACAGCGAGCGAACCTAAACTGAATCACATTAAGTGGTCATGGTAAGGCCCCAGTAAACTGTTAACATAAAATAGTTTAAGTGTCTGAATGTTTAGTTTATTTTGATCTCATATTTAATTGAGTCTGAGTTAGGCACTTATAAGTGCCGGCACGTAAGTCTAGTGATGACCTTGTATGCGCAGAAGTATAAAATACGGTATCCGTGGGTGCGCAGATCCCCTCCACGTGAGTCGTCATAACTAGACTTACGTGCCGGCACGTATACGTGGTACTTGGTACATTGTTAGTAAAATAAAATAAAAAATGTAATATTTGCAGCGCCCCTACAGGGTTTGATCTTGTATCTTATATCAAAGCAAATAAATGTTTGATGTTTTTTGACGTCTTGCTAACGTACATTATATTTAAGCCCTAAAAACGCGGTAAGTAAATTTTAAGCGGGCATCCCGACTGCCACGATGATGTAACTCACGTGAGCTGCTTGTTGCACTGCACGCAGCGGAAGCACTCCTTGTGCCAGGCTCGCTTCTCCGCCTTCACACGCTCCATGGCATACACGGGCCGGGAACACTTCGCGCACTGAGGATTCTCGTCGGCGGCCTGCATTTTCTTGTGGAGCTTTGATGAGCTTTTTGACTGAAAAGAAACTTTTAAGCGTATAGGACTTTTTTACTACAAGGCGTGGAGAGTAAGGGCTCGTCCAAAAGTCATGTGATCGTTTTTGGGTGGGGGGCAGCAAAATATCACGAATGATCACGATGGGGGAGGGGGGTGTCTGAGAACTAGTGTCCGACCGAAGTTTCGGTTTCGGTTTCGGCCAATTTCGGCCAAAAAAGTGATTTCGGCTGAAGTTTCGGGTTCGGCCAGAATCCGGCCGAAACCTTCGGCCGGACCGAAATTACTTCGCAGCCTCTCGCATCGGGAGCGCTCGGCTTAATTCGGGAACGCTCGGCCGGGTAGGTATAGGTAATGCGCAGTCGGCCGGCCCAGCTGGGACCAGCGACAATTTTTTTTATTTTGTTTAACAAAAAAAGTAACAGAACTGTTCTCATACTCGTATAAGAAATCCTTGCAATTACCTTTTCCTTACGATTTGTACAGTAATTTTGAATATTTTGTTTGATATGATACATCTTCAAAAATATCGGTTTCGGTTTCGGCCGAAATCAGAAAAAAACCGAATATTCGGTTTCGGTTTCGGCTAAAAATCGTGTTTCGGTCAGACACTACTGAGAACACATCACGTGTATTTTTTTTACACAGCAGGAAAGTCAAAAATGACGAAAAAATCAAGTTACTATTGCTTACCCCCACCCCCCCATAAATGGTCACATGAATTCTGGACGAGCCTGAAGCCAAGCGGTGAAATTAATGTATCTATCTTAGCTCTCTAGACAAGAACGCATCTGCAATCTTCTAGTGTTTCGGGTGTATGGGTGGTGGTGCTAACTTACCATCAGGTGATCCACTTGAAACTTCACCAACTCTACTCTCCAAGCCGGAACACAGCGCATGCACTGCTTAGCGGCAGGATCAACCATTAACCCCCTTATTCATAAACGCTCTATAAGCTTCTGCTAACTTAGCAATCGTTTGTCCTTATCTGTCATTTTGACATTTACCTTTCACAGATAAGGACAAATGAGTGCTAAGTTAGCAGAAGCCTTAGAGCGTTTATGAATAAGGGGTAAGACAGTGGTAGCGAATTAGCGATCCGGACAGCTCTTGCACAAGTATTCCAGCTTTCTAGTTTAAATTCAAACAAACAATTCAGACTAGATAAGTAAAAAAAGCCGTGGTAGCTTAGTGGTTTGACCTGTGGCCTCCCAAGCCGGGTCGTGGGTTCAAATCCCGGGCTCGCTCAAAGCCCGGACCTCTGAGTTTTTCGGAATTTATGTGCGAAATTACATTTGAAATTTGCCATGAGCTTTTCAGTGAAGAAAAACATCGTGAGGAAACCCGCACACATGTGCGAATCAATTCAATGATGAGTGTTAAGTTCCCAATCCGCACTGGGCCCGCGTGGGAAGTTCCCACGTGGGAACTATAGCCCAAACCCTCCAATACATGGAGGAGGCCTATACCATGAGGTACGCCGAATTACGCGATAATTAACAAAAAAAGAAAAGAGAGAGAGAGATATATGTACCTACTGAAATTGTATTGAGAGTGGCTATATTATATTATAAGTATTAGTTTAGCTATACTAGCTATTAGCTACGGCTTCGTATGCAGATTAAAGAGACATTTTTTTTTTTATTGGAATAGGAAGGGAAACGAGCAAGTGAGTCACCTGATGGTAAGCGATCACCACTGCCCATAGACACCCGCAACCCCGGAGGGATTGCAGATGCGTTGCCAACCTAGAGGACTTAGATGAAATGCCTCTTGTGCCCGTAATTTCCCCGGCTGTCTTACTCTCCACACCGGAACACAGCAGTGCAAGCACCGCTGCTTAGCGGCGGGATTAGCGAGTAAGATGGTGGTAGCGATCCAGACGGACCTTGCACAAGGCCCTACCACCCGCAAAAGGCTGTATTCCATGTTAGCTTGATTTTTCCCCATTTCCACACATTTATAACCATCCAGCCACGTAATCAATCTCCCATAAAGGTTATTCCTACACAATAAAATAGCACAGACAACGATTCACGGCAAAACTAAAACGGGCAATATCCGGGAAAATCCCCCTAATAACCAAACCCCTCAATGTCGGGGAAAACCCCCGAATGTGTGCCTTTCATCAGTCACACCTTTTCATCGTGTACATTAACAAATTAATTAACTGTTGAATTCAGTCGCGTGCTATTCGCCAAGAATTCGCTCGCTCCAACGCTTTTAGTTTTTCCTACTAATTGCTTCACGAAACTAGTATTAACCCGGGTGCTCATCTGCGAGCTGTGACTGTAACAAAAAGAACCCAAAAACAGGCCAAGCGCGAGTCGGACTCGCGTACCGAGGGTTCCGTAAAAATTCGGCAAGTGAATATAAAATCCAGTGCTAGCCGAGCCCTGCCTCTTAAGCAAAATGTAGGCAGTGGGAGGTAATTTTATGTTGGTTAATTACATAGAGACATAAAACTATTCTGTATTTAGTATTTTTGTTGTTATAGCGGCAACAGAAATATATTGTCTAGCTATCACAGTTCATGAGATACGGCCTGATGACAGACAGACAGCGGAGTCTTAGTAATAGGGTCCCATTTTTACCCTTTAGGTACGGCACCCTAAAAATCCCTACTGTTGCCACTCAAAGGTTGTCTGGAAGAGATGCCTTAAAGGGATAAGTCCGCCTTTGTGCATGTATCTGTGTTTGTGAATTGTATTTGTTTTATGTTTATTTTGCACAATAAAGAATTTACATACATACATACTCTACATACATACTAGAATTTTTGGTTCGCAGATGAGTACCCGGCCTTATTCTTTCGTTGCATGCAAAAGCGATCTTGTAACAAACGTGATTGAGTCGGAATTTAAAGCAAGTTGAGATATACATAAGATTTAGAAAGAGACAAGCGTATCAGTTAATTGGACGAATTTGACGTGAAAGTGTGTCTGATTGTGAGTGATGAGTTGGCCCCTTATTCATAAACGGCCTATAGGCTTCTGTTAACTTAGCAATCGTTTGTCCTTATCTGTGAAAGGTAAATGTCAAAGTGACAGATAAGGACAAACGATTACTAAGTTAGCAGAAGTCTATAGAGCGTTTATGGATAAGAGGGTTAGTCTAGTCAAGATCGATAGTGTGAAGGGTTACCAACCGTACTATAAATACGAGTAGTCAGTCAGTCAGTCTGTTTCGAGAAAAGGATGGTACGGCCGTGCCGCTTTTTTGCTCGACTTGGCGGGGGCACTACCGCGTCTCCAGATAGTTCAACTCTATGTCCTATAAAATATATGCAGTAGTACGCAAAAAAAAAAATTCGGCCAGTTTACTGTACTATAAAGTCGGTTAAAAAGGGGTCTGAGGTTTTGATGTTTTACACTGTCCAGGGGCCGTACCATGACGTCTTAATGCGTTTCAGTTTAGGTGCGCTCGCTGTCAGATTCATACTAAAAGTGACAGCTAAAACTTGAACTGCGTCGGAATTAGGACGTCATGGTAAGGCCCCTGGGGCCTAACCATGACGTCTTAATGCGATTCAGTTTAGTTTCGCTCGCTGTCAGATCCATACTAAAAGTGACAGCTAAAACCTGAAAGAAGTCGGAATTAAGACGTCATGGTAAGGCCCCTGTTGGTTTTATGCTTGGGATATGGAAAGATAAACATCGATAATATCCGTTGAGCCTAGATTTTTTTTCAATGTAATTTTATTTCACTTTCGGTTGGAAAATACTATGTATATTTGACAAAAGAAAAGTGTCGATCCGTGGCTATGTTTGCCCACGTTGTACCTATTCTTATTAGAAAATTGGATTTACGTATCGCGACGACTCGTTCACACTAAATGAAAGTGACAGGTGACATATTGTTGATTTGTCACTCCAAAGTCGTCTCGGTAGATAATTTGCGGGGTAAAAAAAGAGTAGTTTTAGGACAACTCACGACTGAAATGGTCCCTTCATCTTTGTGCCGTCTCATAGACTTCTTCTTCTTGACCTGCCTCTGCTCGGAGACCTGGACCTCCTGGTAGCTCCTCTGGACCCTCGATTCCGTCTGGATCAGGGTCTGGGAGGACTCCATGGTGGCCGTGACGGTCGCTGTAGCCATTGCTAATTGGTGCTCTGGAAATAAGGGATTTCTTTACATTTATCTAATCTAACTAATATTATAAATGCGAAAGTATGGATGGATGGATGGATGTTTGTTTGTTACTCAATCACGCCAGAACGGCCCAACGAATCTGGATGAAATTCGACACATAGATAGAGAAAAGTCTGGAATAGCACATAGGCTACTTTTTATCCCGGAACATTCCCGCGGGATATCGATAAATGAATTCTTTGCAGACGAAGTCGCGGGCAACAGCTAGTAATATTATAAATGCGAAAGTTTGTGACGATGTGATGATGTGAGTGAGTGTGTATGTTTGTTCCTTCTTCACGCTAAAAGACTGGACGGATTTGGATAAAATTTGGAACGAAGATAGCTGGCACCCTAGATTAAAACATAGGCTACTTTTTATCCCGGAAAATAACATAGTTCCCGGGGGATAGCCATAAACGGGTGGATTTTTGGCGTTGTAATTTGTGTGCAATACGTAAAGCATGGCACACAAATTACAACGTCAAAAATCCACCCAAACATGTCAATTGCTAATTCTACGCAGACGAAGTCGCGGGCAGAAGCTAGTCTATACTACATCATCATCATCATCATCATACATAGGCCTATATAAATACATATCTCTATATATCTACCTAGCTCTAGATAGGAAGACGTTGAGGTCGAGATGAGGCCTTTGCCCAGCAGAGGGACACAAATATATAGAGTAAAGGTGCGACCACACCGCCGCTTAAAAAACGGTGACGTTACGGAATCGCAACAAAATGTATGAAGAAACGGTGAGAAAACGTGACGCATACGACACGTCACTGCGTATACGCGGCCGTGTGGTCTCACCTTAATATAAAAAAAATACGGGATTGAACTATACTCACGAGCAAAAATAACGGCTCATAGGAAGACAAACGAGCAACTCAACTTTGTATGGAAGGCGACCCTTTATTTTTGCTCGTGAGTGTATAAAGATGAAGTTACCATAAGAAGCCGGGCTCACAACCAACATTTTCAACTCACAACCTCGGTACTTCACACACAATATGTGAATGTTTACAAATGCCAAAAACACCGTTTTTTTATACACAAAAAATGAGCGAACTCTATTTATTTACACTGAATCACTGCAGATTTTGAGGAATGAGTGTGCAGTTTACGTGGGAGGGTGACGTATTAAGTGCATTTGTCGAAAATATCCATGCTGGTGTAAGATTCCCCCACCTCTTCCCATGTTCGTGATATAAGCATCCACTATTCTATACTGACACTAATAGTGTTGGTACTAATAGTGTTGGGTGGGCAAAATTTACGGCAAATGTCCCTTGACTATGACGTCAAATAGTCCAGTGCACAGATATTTCCAACAACTGTTGTGTAGGTATACGTTATATGTAGCTTTATACGTTATATATAGCTTTATATGTTATATATAGCTTTACGAGCGTTAATAGTGTTAGGTGGGCAAAGTTTATGGGGCATGGGTAAAGATAGGCGTTGGATATGAAACTGATTCAACGCGTATCTTGGGTAGAACGCCATTTTAAAATTGTAATTATAAAGCCATCAAATTAATACTATGAAGCTCGAAGGGTGTAACTGTAAGACTTCTGCCAAAAGGTCCTTTACACCCTTTGAGCGTGTAGACATCGAAATGGTCCTTCGAACCGGATATTAAACACCAAAGAGTTACATTGTAAACAGACGTAAAGACGATATCTTAGTTTAATGGCACTAAAAACTAAATGTTAATCAGATGCGATCGTTCGAGAGGAAGATTCGAGCATTAAAGTTTTTATTTCCTACAAGATGCTTGTGGTTAAGAGACGTTGATATAAAATTGATTTCATTGATTACGCGGGATCACCTTTCCCAGTGTAAATTTTCATTACAATATCTGCTTAATTGTTAACTCTTAAAAAATCTAAAAACCTTTTTGCGTGGGCCTCACTAGGTTATGTTAGGTTTGTTTTTATAACATCTCCAGAAAGTTTATATGTCAGTAGAACATAAACCAAATAGTTCAAATAGTAGGTGGTGGTAGGTGGTGGTAGCAGTAGGTAGGTGTAGATGGTAGTAGTTAAATAGTTAGCAACCAATATATTTGTCAAACGTTTGTCGGACAAAATGTTAGTCCAGCTCGTGACAGTAACGAGTTTATAACAACACATTAAATCCAACTAGCTACAATGTCTAATTCCATATATTTAAGCCTTTCCCAAGAACTTCAAAACAAAAGTTGCCCAACGTTGACTAATGGAAGGAAAGCAAGGGTGTCGCGTTACTGTGTTTAATTGGGACGCGGGTATATATAGAAAATTGACTTTTCCTTGCCATGCTCTTGCGCATCGACAGGCTATTAATCTTCACTTCTATCTACGTATAAAGTATGGTCGCGGGGTAAGAATTGCGTTCAATGACCTATTATTTGTCGCTGTCATCATCATCAGACAAGACGTCCACTGCTGAACATAGACCTTATCCAAGGGGCCGCTCTTTAAAGATCTACTCCCTTATTCATAAACGCTCTATAGGCCTCTGCTAACTTAAAGTCGTCACAATTTAAAAGGCCAGTTTTGACAGTTCACGCTCATGAAGTTCTCTATTTTTACGGATCGAAATGTTCTGAAGGTAATTGCATTTTTCATTGATGGGTATCGCTCACTCAGCTAAGTGCTGTGCATAACGATTTTTTCATATTGTCCACAGACTATTAATAATCGGTTAAGGAAAAAATACATCGATCAAGATAATTTTTTTTAAGGCCGACTCGCACTTGGCCCGTTTTATTTATTTTATTTAGACCAATTAATTACTGAATTTCATCAGCTGTGTAGTGATATTTACTGAAAATTATGACCTTGGAGCTCAAAGCCATAAACAATGGCAGCACTGATTTCTATAGAATGGCTCGTCTTCATCATCTGAAGAAAATGATTGACAGATGATTCACTTTTTCTCGTTTTTTTTTTTGATTGAGTGAATGTTATTGTAATCAAAATATTAAATGAAAGAAAATTGACTTTTCGTAACATTGTTGTATCATTTCAAAATACCTATAATATCAATTTAAGTTAAATTTTCTAATCAGAACTTTAATCCAATGCACTTTACAATACATATTCAAATCGATCAAATACTCATGCAAACTTGAATCGATTTATCGTGAGTATCGAGTACCGAGTCATATGGTTACATCACTTGTTACGTCGGGACGACAAATGTCAAAACGGGCCTTTTATTTTACGACGACTTAGTAATCGTTTGTCCTTTTATCTGTGAAAGGTATTTCAAAGTGACAGATAAGGACAAACGATTACTAAGTTAGCAGAGGCTTATAGAGCGTTTATGAATAAGGTGGAAAGACCGGCCTTCTGGCGGACTCCACCGACCTTCATCAAGTCATCGGTTCACGTATCGGAAGACGCAGAACAAGGCCTTCATACTCTGCGTCTTCCGGTACGTCTTCTCTCGAGAACCTTTTTGTCTCCCTCCCGTCCAGCTCTTCTCGACATCTGTGCGAAAGGGAAGCAAAATATTTACGCGCAGGTGACAGGTCATTGTATTGTATGAAAATCATCGAGCTCCGCGATCGTACTCTAGCCCAACAAAGCTTAAGAACATCTTCTAGCCAGAGCGTTATTCAGCTATAATACATATATGTCCATTACATCAATGCAAAAGCAACCTTCGTTCAATTAAGTTTAGATTCAATCTAAGGCATCATTATAAAGACGTCTGGCGTATGGGTGACGTCTCTTGTATTTATCGTAGCGGCGAAAAGATTAAATTTTAGGTAACCGCCATTTTATTCAGTCTTTCATTAGCCTTTTGACTTCCTAAGCTGGTTCTAGAGTAAGGTTTGGTAGGACGAACTGTCGAACTCTAGGAATTGGTTCAAGCACCGTCTGGTAATTGGCGAAGCAGCAAATTATGGAGCTGAGCTGATGTCCGTGGACAGTGGTGATTACTTATCATCAGATCACACACTTGCTCGTTTGCCTTCGTTGTTGTAAAAAAAACTGCATCAAAATCGTGGTCTACACTCTAACCCCCTTCTTCATAAACGCTCTATAGGCCTCTGCTAACTTAGCAATCGTTTGTCCTTATTTTGTCACTTTGACATTTACCTTTCACAGATAAGGACAAACGATTACTAAGTTAGCAAAAGCCTATAGAGCGTTTATGAATAATGGGGTATAATTCTTCATCAAGAAGAAAATGCATCCAATCATTTAGGTGTGTAACCTCAAAATGATACTGGCTGGTAAGAAAATTTATTGAGGAAGAAGTTGCTTTTTAAAAAAGTTGAGAAATTCGAATTTTATATTTGTTTTATTATCCTGGTTAATGTGTTAGATACACAGTCTCACAACAACAGCAGTATACGCATCGCCCGAAACCCAGTCTTTATTTATAGAGATTTATGTTTCGTATAAAACGAGCCCATCCCGAATCAGGGCAGTCGGCCTTCCGCGAAATTATTGTAAGATCATCACCTCTGTGTTTTCAATGTAGGTTTTTGACACCGTTCGTGTCAAGATTCAATATCATTTTATTGCTATGTGAATGGTCAGCTAAATTACTTAGGCATGACATGTGTTGGTCGCTAAGTGTATACACATACAATACCGAGATCACCTCTATATCCCTTGCGGGGCAGATATAGCCTAAGGTAACAAGTCTATATATACGTTTAGCATGATTGTGGGCATATAGGTGGAAAGGGGAATTAAAATAGTGTTGGGTTGCTAGCATATCGCCTGCAACATGATTCCACAGTATGTACGATTGACGATTAAGATTTCACCCCTTAAAAACTCAGCAACGTATAAAAACGAGATTTGCTTTAAATTTCTAAATGCGCAGTTGGCTATAAGATCTGGAGCTAGTAGGTACATAATCGTATGAATTAAAAATACAGTGTAGAAGTCCCCGACCGTGAATAATCGAATCGCTTTAATCCCGTTGATGTTTTCGAATAAACGGCGCATAGTGTCAATGCCGACAACATGCGGGCTAATACAATCGTTCTCAGTGCGTCCCTCTTCTACTATAGTCTATTCATTCATACTAGATACTAAATTGACAATTGCAAATGTCAAATTGTGAAATAATTATAGCAGCTTTTATTGTACAATGTTTGTGGTCTGGACACAAGTGGTTTGGCCATGTTATATTTTAAGAAAAATAATACGATTATCATAATCAAGCAAATTTAAAGGTTTATTAGTTTACTAGCTGTTGCCAGCGACTTCGTCTGCAAAGAATTCGTTTATCGTTATTCCACGGGAACTACGCAATTTTCCGGGATAAAAAGTAGCCTATGTGCTATTCCAGACTTATCTCTATTTATGTGCTGAATTTCATCCAGATCCGTTGGGCCGTTCTGGCGTGATTGAGTAACTAACAAACATCCATCCATCCATCCATACTTTCGCATTTATAATATTAGTTAGATTACACTAGCTTATACATACAAAAATCTATACTAATAATTTATCGTTAACTTTCGATAGTGGTGGCACATCACTATTTTAAAATTGCAAAAAAACAGGCAGCACAGGTAATGTCAATTTAGTATCTAGTATGAATAAATAGACTTTAGGTGAATCAGACAGAACGCAACAAAAGTTGTGCTGTAGGATAAATACTAATCGTGGATTCTCGTCGGCATATCCTGTTCGACATCGTGCACGCTTCGTGCATTTTCGTTACATTGAAGTGTCAAATACTAATGATATTAGTTTATTGCCGTTTTGTTTCTTGTGTCACAGACGGTTCTGGCTGAAAATCAGTGCTGCAGGTGTCTAACCTCAGCGTAATGCTGAGCCAGCGACCGTTTCACTTTTTCGGAGACACAACGCTGATGATCTAATTTTCATGTCTGTGTTTTTTTTGATATTTCTTTTCTAATAATTGTGTGTATGCTCTTATATTTGTGTGTCTTGTAAAATGAATAAATGTCTTCTTTCTTTATTCGTGCCGCTAGTGGCGCTGCCAATTTTTCTACATATAGTTTTTGAGACGACGTTTTTTTTGTCAAACTTGCACGATTGTAAGAAAATTGACCCGTTATTTTTGCTGCGCAGTGTAGTTTATCTGCCGGATTCCATAAAAGGGTCCAACGGCCAGTTATTTACACTCGCTCAGTATTCGCGGCTCGTATACATTTCAAAATACATTCGCTATGTTTACAGAGTGCGCGCGGTACACAGAATATAACAACATGCTAAGCTAACTCCTGGATGAGTTAACCGCCTCGTGACACAGACTTAAGACGTGTACCTGTATCTGTATATGTGTGTATTGCTTGATTGCCTGCACTTAATGGTGCTCCTATACTAGTGTTATAACTGTTTTATAACGTAACACGATGACATTCACTAACACTTCACAACAATTGTTAGAACCTGCTGAATTTCTGTACCTATACAATTTGTGAAAAAAATATATAAAATAAAGAAAAAAAAAGTTTATTTATGACAATCACAAAAATAATTAAAAACAAAAAACATCTAAAATTACATAAAAGAAATCGCAACAAAATTGTCCCAACTCAGCATTTGCTGGCCTTCCGTTAATAAACGTTTTATTAATGTTACACACTTTATAACACCAGTTTTTTATACAATATTAGAGCCGACAAACGGGCATGCGGTTCACCTGATGTTAAGTAATCACCTCCGCTCATAGACATTTACTCTACCATTAGGACTGCTGGAGCGTTGCCGGCCTAACATTAATCATCAATATTAACATGAATAAATATGAAATATAATATTGAATAAGTTCTAAAATTAACGTAACTTACCGATCTGAATCTGTTTACTGTGAAGACGTATCATTGGGTGCAGAGTGGGTGTGTAAGGTATTCAGCAGATTTCTGTTCAAGCAATATTATAGCGCTGCTACAAAGTTGGATCTGAATAAAAAATGTCTGCCTTACGTTCAACGACCCTTTCGTAAAACAGCGAATCGTTTTTGACTGAGGCGGTTCTATAAGTTAGGTATCTACTGCAAAATTTTCCGTGTTTTTGTGTGTATTAAAAACTAGCTGTTGCCTGCGACTTCGTCTGAATTCGTTTATCGCTATCCCGCGGGAACTTGCCGGGATAAAAAGTAGCCTATGTGCGATTCCAGACTTTTAGATGATGATAGATGATACGTAATGTATTAAAAATGATGCTTAAATATCCAAAATTTCGTACAGACGTATTCGATCCCGCATCCCGCTTTTTTTGATTAGTTTCATTTCAAGCATTTTCTTGGAAAGTAATTATTATCATATCCGTTTACTTATAAATTAACCTGTAAACCTTTTTGTTTTATACGTACAGTCAAGGGCATAAATATAAACGTTACCAAGACGTCGAAAAACATCTATACACTTTTATGCCACAAACAATAAGATCAGTTAAAGGTTACAAATATATCTGACATTATGGCTGTATCGATATTTATGCCCTCAACGTACCTACAGTTTAGGGCGAGTGGTGAACCTTTTGACGGATATATGCCATTCTGTAAGAAAAAAAAACGTATCTACGTAATCATCTATATTGACAGAACTCTAACAATGTGCTGAAGCCCTAGTACTTTTGCTCCACGACTCAACAAAAAAACACTTCAAAAATCGAACGTGTATTCAAAATAAGCTCTTAGACGATCTAATGTCCTGGTACTTAAACTCTCCCTCCGTCTTACGCCTGACGCGAGTTTAACATGTTTTACCCATCCCAAAAAGTGCTCAATGACGCTAAAGAAGTTTTCAATTCAAAAATAAATGATTTGCTTTTGACACGCCATCAACAAATCTTTACTAAACTAATGAAATACCAGATTATAATCGTGGGCATACTATTAAAGTATAATTGACGTATGACGGCATAAAGTTTGTCTATTTTAATGCAATGATTTTACCGTGGTCCATTGGCGAATCTTACACTAATAGCTTCTGACTGTCCAGTGACCTTCTAACACCTCTATCCCATGTTTCCCAACACGTTGCGAAAACGCCGACACGTATAAACCGACCGGATTCTTGGCACGTGCTACTGTTCTCACAAACCTATATTTTCCCCGAAATAGACAGAAGTTGGGTTGATAACAACCAAGCACTTAAATGACGGAAGCGCTACTGTTTGCTCCTGAGAAGTCTTACGCATTTGTGGTTTTGTTTTGGTAAAAGTACATTGCTTCTATTTTCTTACCCCCTTACTCATAAACGCTCTATTGGCTTCTGCTAACTTAGCAATCGTTTGTCCTTATCTGTGAAAGGTAAATGTCAAAGTGACAGATAAGGACAAACGATTGCTAAGTTCATTCGAAATATTATAAACGGGATGTGAACCGCGATTACCTTTATTGAGCACCCGATATTTCGATACAGTTGCATGCATCATGTCCCGTTTATAATATTTCGAATTAACTTAACCGTGAACCATTAAAAACTCTGATTGCTAAGTTAGCAGAGGCCTACAGAGCGTTTATGAATAAGGGGGTTTAGTTTATGTTTGACGGTTGCTGTTTCGAATAAACATGAATAAAAAGTACAGTCAAGGGCTTATACCCTAAATATATTGTACGTTACCACAAGACGTCCAAAACATCTCTATCTATATAATCTGGATCTTGGAAACGGCTCCAACGATTTTCATGAAATTTGGTATGCAGGGGGTTTCAAGGACGATAAATCGATCTGGCTAGGTTTCATTAAAAAAAAATGCAAAACTGCTAGAAAATCATTAGAATACAAAGGTAAATTTCACCCTCATCTACTATGGTTACAATAGCTCAGGTGGGAGATCGGGCGATCGTGAAACCAGATGACCCCGGTTCGAGCCCAGGTGAAAAAGTATCTTTTTCCTTTTTTTTGTGGGCATATTATTGAGTGCTTTATCAGCGCAACCAATACGCAATATAATCTCCAAAAAACACGATATACAAGAAATAAAACCGAGCATCGCCCAGGCACCTTTATATGCCAGAAACAATAAGATCGGGGATACACATATATTCGACGTGTTTGGCTGTATCGATATTCACCTAATGCACTCGCCTCTACATTATTTATTTAAAAATCGTGTTTCGGTCGGACACTATATAAAATGCTATCGAACAGGTAGCCAAGGCATGCAAGCGAAATCGCTACGCAACGAGCGAAATCATTGTCACACTGCGATTTTCGTGGCAATTACTGAAATCTGCCGATCGTTTAATTTCCCAGCTGTGTTTTGAAATTTTCAGTATCAAGATTTATACAGACTTAAGATTTATAAACAGTTTTTGATTGGTGATACGACATTTATATGCCTGTAGTAGATATATAAGAGACACGCTTAATTCACGAAGATAACATCTAAACGCAGAGACGAATTAAGACAATTGTAATTAAAAGATTTATAACTCGGGCGTTTCTATGCGGTGAATCCAATTTGTTCACATAGTTAATTGACTATGCACAATTGAGGGCATAACACAGCTGCGTCAACTTATTTTTTCAATTCTTAGTTGATTTTGACTTCGAAAACGATTTTAGCATAATAATATGCGGCATTGTTTACATTCAATCGGTTATCTAAAATGGTTTACTATAGATAATATCTATAGTGAACCATTTTCCTCTATCCTCGTATTTGCGTACCAAAATTACCTAATATATATTAAATAATATATTATTATTATATTTATTTAAGTACCTAAATTAACTAATAATTGTAATTGTGTCGTACAGACACATCATTCAAACAGATGACGCTTAGCGACAAATATTCTTATAGTAACAAAGGTCACGTGACAGTTGGTAACAGATGTTGGTAATATTCGGAGGCTTACTCACCTGCTATGGGTGGTGTAGGGGTATAGCACGCGTCACGGAATGACGAGGACCCGGGTTCGATTCCCGGCCATAGCTTTACTTTTCGGATTTTTCTATGTGTTCTAATTTTCAGTGTCGTGTAGAAATTAAATACCTAAATTAACTGCCGAATGGAGACATATAATGCATAGTAAACTTTGAATATCCTGACATTATATTCAAAATCACAAAGCTGACTCACCGGATCACTCTTACACCAGCACGGCTAGCACAAGTGTGACGTTTATTTTGTGTCTGTATTGTTGATCGAAGGTGTCATGTTGTATTGTCAAAAAATTTATTTCTTCTTCTAAAGATGGGTTGGAAATACATTTTTAATGTCATAAAAAGACGTGACAAAATGAAATATGTATCCCATCGTGCATGCAACGGATGATGTATATAATATATAACACTATGAGCAGGAAACATAGTATGTTTAAATTCCTTCAACACCGCTGTTCAGATTCGGACTAACATCAAAGCGCCTACTTAATAATTTAGTCAAAACACTGCCGGAAAGGTATTTATTAACTGACATTACATTTTGCACCTGAAAGCGTTGGCACACATCCCGACTCAAAATATAACGCGATGCATACCAGTGCATGTCATAATTTAATTTGGGGTCAATACCCTAAAATCGTGATGCAATTTCCCACAATAGTATCGGTAGGTTCCTGTGGTGGATCCGGGATTGGTAGGAAGGGTATAGTATGGGAAGGGGCTTGACCTGGCCGAGGGTAGGTCAACACGTAAAGACCGGCCAAGGCGAGTTGGACTCGCGCACCGAAAGGGACAGTAGATTATAAAGTTCAGCAGCAAGTGATAAATACCAGTGTTAGCAGAGCCCTGCTCTCCAGACAAATGTAGGCAGTGTGAGGTCATACATAAACAGATTGATCTTTTTGCTATACTTAGGTATATATCGCGAGAAAATGTTTTCTTTCTTTCTTTATACCACGTCACTAAGACCACTGGTGGTACTCGTAGGTAGCCATAATTCCTATTTCACGGAAACACCTTTTCCAATGCCAGTATAATTTGATTGTGCTGACTTAGAAGTTAGATTTATACACAATTTTCAGGGATCAGACTTGAGTATTTCATAACAATTTCAGATTGATTGATTGAGATTGATACCTCCACGCGTTCCTGAGAAAAAGGGTCTTGATAAACGGACGACAAAGTGATTGTACAAGGGTTCCCTTTTTGCAACTAAAAAACACTAATTTGTAACGGAAGACCTTCGATACTTTGGATAGGGGGAGTCCCTACCCCTGTATCAGACTGATTTCGCATATAGCAACACTTAGTCTACCTGCAGCGATGCGCCGGGCTGTGATTGGCTAATTTTAGATCGCCCTGTTATGTCATTACAGACAATGCTCCACACTAAATATACATACTAAGTATACGTCTTTACGCCATTTCCTGGTGTTGTGTTAGTTAATAGCCAAGGGTTATTTGAGGCAAATTGAGACAGTTACAGTGGCAGGTGACTCAGTTATGACTGGTTATTTCCGTTTATCGTCGTCCTGGGGTGTTTGGGCGTTTCTATAACGTAACATGATGCTTTAGGTCTAAAATAGTTTCATTAGGTACTGAGACGATGATTTACTTCAATCGCATCCAATTTGAATAAAAGTACCATTGCTGATAGTCAGATGAAGCCATAAAGTAATTGTGTGACATTTTATAACACGCACACCTCATCTATTTCGATAGCCTCATTTGTTAATCTAGCCTGATAGCTAGATGCCTCGCTTCACACGTAATGTTAGTTACAAAGTTGAAGTACTAAGATCAAAACATAGTCGTTAAATGAAGGCGCTAAGTTACACTGCTGATAGTGTGCTGATATAAATGATATAATAAATGAGAATGTTTAAGATCGTTACTTTGTTGGTCATACTAACCAAACGTCTATATCATAGGGCTGCATAGAATAGACTCTGTTCAATAGAGCATGATCTCAGAAAACTGGTAGTGAAATGTCCGTCGGGAAATCTATAGTTATCATCATCATTACATCCACTGCAATTCCTGATCAGGGACATAGAGCTTTCAGCATATTTTTCCACTTGAGGCGATCCTGCGCCGCTGCCTCCAGCTCTTCCCAGTTCATGCCGTTGTAATTAATTTTCAACAGAGCGCTGTTATGTTATTTTGGGACAACCTATTTTTCTAATCACAGAAAATATAATGAAGCATGTGGTTACTTAGGAGACAATAATTCTCTGTAACCTGTGGTCTGTAACCTTCCAAAGGATCGCACTGGTGTAGTAAGGTCAATTACACTATTTAAGATGTTTATAAAGAAGCCAATGTCGATGCAACACGTGGTACATAATCGACATAACGCAGTGCCATCCGATACCAAGAACCAGCGGCATTGACCACACACGACTACATTATATCTTGAATTCCGCTTTTTAGATTGATTAAGGCGCTGTCAACAGCAAATGACCTTGAGCAGCGCCACTCTTCACACATACGGTTCGCGTGCCTGTGAGTGAAAGAGAAGAAACTATTCCGGCAGCTTGGCGCGCGTCTAAAATCTTGCAAATAAGACACAAATAAGAAGAAATAAAAAAAAGTATGGATTATTTGTGAAATATGACTCGTTAGCCGTGTAGGTATGAATATGTGGACTTCATGTTTTTAATTGCAGACCCATACGTCGAAAAAATAAAGACATAGAACCGTTTAATGATGATTTTAAGACCAATCTTTGCAATTATTTTCTATCGAGCCGATTTTGTTCAATTATGTATCGAGTCCGTCTAGCGTGTTTGAAATATGATGAAAATTAACATTATATTTTTTTTGTATTTTTTTTTGTGTGTAGTTTTTCTTAAAAAAGTGCTTAAATAACATCAATTTCAACAAAATTAGGTGTTGTCACCCTCTGCTAAAAATAATTCGTTTCAATGAACAAAACCGCTACTAGTTTTTGAAGCGAAAACTTCTTTAGCGGCGTGAGCACTTTTTGGGATAGGTAAAAAATGTTAAACTCGCGTCAGGCGTAAGACTGAGGGAGAGTTTAAGTACCAGGATATCAAATCCTCTAAGAGCTTATTTTGAAATACGAATGAATCGCGTTCGATTCTTGAAGTGGTTTTTTGTTGAGTCGTGGACCAAAAGTACTATGGCATCAGCACATTGTTAGAGGTCTGTCAATATAGATAATACGTACGTTTTTTTTTTGTAAGCGGCCAGTACGGTACGCGCGTCTTGAGCGTCATGGATACAACATTAAAATCTAATCTAAGCTGCTGTTTTCATTTCCACCGGCACTCCCGGAGTGCTACCGGTCTCTTTTTTGTTTATTGATATGAACCTCCGCATACTTTGTTTTAGGTTACTTCCTTACCTTAAAACAGCTTACAGATTAGCATGAAATTTGGAATGGAGGCAGCTAATACCCTAGTTCAAACGGTTGTCTTACTCTCCACACGGGAACTGGAACTGGCGGAAGAATTTGCGAGCAAGATGTTACGGACCTTGTTCAAGGTCCTACCCTCGCAAAACAAGAGTGTTGGAAGGTTGAATGGCTCTACTTTTGAAGCGCTCCCTCCCCCCATTTTAACACGGTCCGTTAATTACCTCATTATTGAAAAACTCGTTAACAAACACTGTCAGCTATTCTTGAATTTCTTACTCATTTCCCTAGAGTATTGTCGGGCGACCTTCAGTGTAAAAAAGCTGTCACTGTCTAAAAACTAGGTCAGAATGGCAATAGAAGTTTCGCAGCTGACGAAGAATTCGTTAAATGCTGTTGTTTACATATATTTCCAATTGAATATAGCTTCCTAAGATACTTAAACAAATAAAATTAACTAATCACAATCTTTTTACAATCTTTGGAAATAAACATCAGTTTGTCAGAGGTGGAATACATTGAAAACGTATCTAATGTTATTTTCGATTTTTGTCTTGTAGCAACACTATCCCTAGCTAAGTATATACTTAGTTCCTGTCGATAACTAAGTCAGATGAAACTTTAAACGCAAAGGATTAAATTTTATTAGAAATGCCAAAGATTGTGAAATAATTTTTCTGAAGGGAAACGTAAACAGGAAAACGAAGGTATTTTTATCATAAGCTTGTGATTCATTTGACCAATGACAAAGGTTGCCATTGTTTATTTTTCTGGGTTAACAACACCTGAAGAATGACAGTTCGTTTGGAAAGCCAAAAGGACATTCTAACATTAATCTAACTAGGTATTAACGTTCGATTTTTTTTTGTTCTAAAACTAAATCACAAATGTAGGAATAGATCATTAAAAGCTGGTTGAACCTGGGACACGAATTAGAAAAAATAGCAGTAGCAAAAACGAGATTTCTATTTTTTAGCCGACAACACTCCTCTAACCTCTGGGTCTCGCGGAAACTAATGTTGGAACTTCTGCTACCAACTAAAGATAAACAAGAACCTAGCTGTTGCCCGGGGATTCACCAACCCCGTACCTGTTTTATTTTATGTTTTCTCCCCGTTTAAACCTTCCCTGGACTTGCATAAATGTTTCAAAATCAAAAGCCACTCCCGAGTTTTAGCGAGACAAAAGAACAGCTTTTTTTTATACATGTAGATATTCTCTGTGGTCAGTTTGTGGACTTAAAAGCTTCGCCCAATCACCGATGACGTTACGCAACCGGAATGTGCACTTTAAGGATGAAGTCACTTTCCTTTTTATTGTGCTCATGAAGAATTACCAGAACGACTCAAGTCGTGTCCGAAGCTTTATAAACTCAATGATTTCGCAAGTAAAGTTGAAAATGCGAGCTTTAAAGCACATGTCCACAGGGCACGGCCCTAAATCGGAATGGAACAAAGCGTGACGTAAGTGGGTTACGTTGTAAGTAAAATATGTTTAAAATTAAAACTCGCTTTGCGGAGAAATTGAGTGCAAGTGAGACAAATGTCAAAATTGAGTTTCTTTTCGCACGTGCTGGACCTACATGATTAACAGTGAGATAAGAAACTATTACACAAGTATGCGTATCGTTGATTTTACTATGGAGTGACATTGTCCAAGACAGTTCATACTTACAGTAGGCGGAAAATAAGTAAAACGTGGAGGGGATATGCGAAGTATGAAAAACAACATCATTTTCATACTGCGCATATCCCCTCCACGTTTTACTTATTTTCCGCCTACTGTAAATCGATTCAACGTCCGCAAGTGTCCGTTAAAATCTTTGACACTGTTACTGCTGTCGTGATACATAATTGATACATAATTAAAAGTAAAAACTGTGACAAAGTTTAAAAAAGCCGATGACTCTTTTCTGGGATTCGCCAACACAAGGGCGATGACGACATAAGGAAAGTATTTGTATCATACAGGTCGGCTGAGTAAAAGCGAGAAAAATATCCATAGGTATGGCGAGCTTTTCAAAACAAGTCTGCCAAAGAGATAGCGAGGGAAACATACTTAAACTCGTCTGAGTGTTCTTAATCTGACTGATTTACGTATAAAATGCAATGAATAAAACATCGACAAAAACTAAATTCAAGAACAGCCCTTTCCCTTGTTATTGGACCTTCACATGGCATATTTAACAGACAGTTAATTCAGTTGTTTTTAAGCAATTCTACAATTTATCAGTTGGTAAAGGAGCACCATTGACACGACTGATTCGATACGTGGCCAGCCTAAAAAAGTAAAATAACGGAAAGAAAAAGGTATAAGAGAGACCACCTCATAACCTCATGTGCTATAATTTATCTGGTTGTTGCTCTCCACGCCAAACACAGCAGAAATCAATGCGCGTGGCGGGAGGATTGGCAGGTAAGGTAGTGATCCGGACAGACATTGCAGAAAGTATCGCCCACAAAATTGAAATTTCAATCGAAATTATCTTCACTGGTGGTGGTACCAAAACCCACCTAAAAGCAACTTCATCCCGCCTAAGATTACAGTTAATGAAGAATCATTATTTACGAACGGTATCAATCACACTGACAAGCAGCAACCTTTTTTATAACGCTATAAATAGTCCACCGATTTGACACCTTGCCATGTAAAAAACAACTGTAACCATAAAGCAGGGCATTAATCATTAAACGGCGCTCCAATTTATACGGAAATATTGGACAGAAATTTACCAGATTTGTTACTAGGCTATAAAAAATCTAGGTCGCAAGGGTTATGCATACGAACAATTTCAATTGCCTAGATATCCAGTATACCCGAGATACAGCCTGGTGATAGACAGACAGACGGACAATGGAGTCTTAATAAGACGGTCCCGCCGTTTTTACCCTTTGGGTACACAACCCTGAAAACTATATCAATCTTCACATCAGCATCACAGACACTGGCGTGAAAAAAATTAGATGGCCGGTTAAAAAAAAGGTCTATTTAGTGTTAGGCTCAGATTGAGGAAAAAAAATACCTATATTTAGTGTTAGGTTCAGATTGGGCTCAGAGGGCTAATCCGCAATTCGCATTTTCGAAGTTCGTATCATGTCCCTCTTACTCTGATATTAATGACTATTGGTGTAAGCGGAGAAACACGAAACGATCCTCGAAAATCGAATTTCGTAGTATAAGGTCAGTTTAGTAATGGCAAAATGGATCCATGGAACGGTCAAGCTTAAATCGAGTTTTTTAACGACTAAATTGCGGGTGGTAGTGCCTTGTGCAAGGTCCGTCCGGATCGCTACCACCATCTTACTCGCTAATCCTGCCGCTAAGCAGCAGTGCTTGCACTGCTGTTTTCCGGTGTGGAGACTAAGACAGCCGGGGAAATTACGGGCACAAGAGGCATTTCATCTAAGTCCTCTAGGTTGGCAACGCATCTGAATCCCTCCAGGGTTGCGGGTGTCTATGGGCAGTGGTGATCGCTTACCATCAGGTGACCCACTTGCTCGTTTGCCTTCCTATTGAGATTTAAAAAAAACGAGATTTATCCAGCAGCTAGTAATTAAAGGAAAGTAATAATGCTTAATTAGTTTATCATAATTATCATAGACACGCGCTGATGGCTGTATTTTTTTTAGTCTCGTTTCAGTAATTTTATAGCCGATTTAACCAAACGGTACCTATCTATTTCTAATTAAAAAAAAACATCCAAATGACGTTGTTTTTCAGAATGAATTAGGTTGTATTTTTTAATTTCTACTGAGGCGGTAAATGAGGCAGAGACTGGAAATCGAACTGTGAACTGGGCTTTTACATTTTTAATAAGAATCTCCGATATACTCGAAACTGTCGGACGAATCTCCTATATGTATATTTTGATACGTTAGTACGAGACCAGTGTAATGTAATGCAACGGTAGGCACATTTCGAGGCGTAGTTCAAACCTGCCTCGCATTAATACTTTTTATTTGGTTTGAGGGCAAAGAAACGGCTAAGCAAAAACTATATTTTGAAGTCTTAAAAACAGAAAACGATCGTCACTGCCCTATTTATAATTGCGGAGACGTAATATTAATAACATTTAATATTAATGTTTACGACATCGGCATCGGTCTGGCAAATTGTATTTTGACATTATTATGGCGGTCTTGGTGAGTATTAGTCATACATAAGGTAAAACATAACGTTTACCTAAAACAATACTAGTATCAGTCATAATAACTGGAGTAGTGTGAATAAGCCACAAACAATTCGCATACCTCGTATCAACTCACTGTTTTAGAGCCTGTTATCTCTGTTAAGTTCCAGCTATCTTAACTGTCAGTTATCTATGATAACGTCTGTGTCTGTTTCGTAGTAATAAATAGAGACGGAATCATAGATAACTAACACTTAAGATAACTGGAACTTACTTAACAAAGAGTGGTGAAACAGGCCCTTAATGTTTCAAACACACGGGAATATTTTTTTTTCTCTGTGTAATCTGCTATCAGTCCGAAAAGACTAGTGTCTAACGAAAGCTGAACCCGTAAAAACGCGACAATTTCAAAAAATAATGACAGGGTAACACAGGATCACTCACACAGCTGCAATTTTCACGGAAAAATGTCAATTTGACATACAACATGACGCCTCAGATAGACACACTTAGAGACAAAATGTTGCCAATCAAATAACTAGTGGGTTCAGCTTTCGTTACACAGACTCTATGATCAGATGTGTTGCAGAATTCTTCGCGTTTCAGAGTGTGCTCTCCAGCGAGACGCAATCACGAAACTAGAATCGTGACTTTAGTTCCTGGATGGTATGTCTTTTGAGTCGCCTCTGATAGTCATAGCTGGGCATTAAGTAACTCGTTAATCCGTTAATCGTTAATTAACGAAGTTAACATTTTGATTAACGGATTAACTTTTAAGTTAACTTTTAAAAATTTTAACGGACACGTTAACTTCCGTTACTATGCAGAAGTCCGTTAATCGTTAATCCTATGCCTACTATTTACCGCACGGCACCGCGGCACGGCGCGAAAAACAGATTCAGACAAGTATGAAGCGACAAGTGCCGGGCGGCGCGTGGCAGCGAGTGAAATAAAAACAAAACTAAACTATAACTAGGTACATTTTGCCGGTGCGTGCTAGTGAGAAAACTGCGAAGAGATTTGTTTCGTTTGATCATTTCATTACCTTCTTAGCGCAGAACCTAAACCAACAGGTTTTATAAGTTCACTAACGCAACGATATAAAAATGCAATTTTACATATATTAACGGATTAACGGTTAACGTTAACTTGCGTTAATTCTTCCGAAATGTAACGCTTTAACGTTTAACGAAGCTAACTTTTTTTGTAGCGGATTAACGATTAACGAAGTTAACTATTTGATTAACGGTGCCCAGCTATGCTGATAGTCGAGCATTGTAAGCTGCCGGGCCAGGACGTTCAGATGGATGGGAATAAAATAGGCTAGTTTATTTACCCCCGAAAACTTCAGTTATTCATGGGGGGGGGGGGGGGGCAAAAATGTATTCTTTGCTATCATCGGCCACGGCTATTACCAAATAAATAAATTATTATGAAATTATCATGTATCTTTAGGAATCATGTTATAGGCGATGCGGCTAGCAACAAGTGACGTAACTACAAGGCAGGGGCCCGCGGCAAATTCATCAGATGGGGCCCTTTTTTTTTTATAAGCCTTTTTATTCCGAATTCGCTACAATTTCAGTAAGTACATGTTGTTGTTGTTATTGTCGTTTATTTATTAACTTGTCGCGTAATTCGGCGTGCCTCGTGGCATAGACCTCCTCCGTGTATTGGAGGGTTTGGGCTATAGTTCCCACGCGCGCCCAGTGCAGATTGGAAACTTAACACACACCATTGAATTTCTTCGCAGATGTGTGCAGGTTTCCTCACAATGTTTTCCTTCACCGAAAAGCTCATGGCAAATTACAAATGTCATTTTCGCACATAAATTCCGAAAAACTCAGAGGTGCGAGCCCGGGATTTGAACCCACGACGCTCTGCTTGGGAGGCCACAGGTCAAACTTTAGGCTACGACGGCTTTTTTTGGGGCCCTTCCTCACTTATAAAGAAGTGCATCATCTTCCCTTCTGCGCTCAAGGCCAACCCATTTCGGGGCCCCGTAGATGGCATTTTGCCAGCTCTGCCACCCTATAGTTACGTCACTGCTAGCAACCCATCACTGGAATCCCCTTTCCACGTTTACGCCTACAATCATGCTAAACGTGGCCTTTAGGTTTTGTTATCTAAGCAAAGTCTTAAGGTGGAAACACATTATTAACACGCGACGCGACCCGATGCAACGAATGTATGCGCATGGCGTCGCGTCGGATGTTCATAGTGTGGTTCTGGTCATAGAAAATAATACAATTTAATTCGACTCAACACGCGTCGCGTTGCATCGGGTCGCGTCGCGTGTTAACAATGTGTTTCCACCTTTACTAATAAGGCCCCGTTTTTACCCTTTTGGGTACCTACGGAACCCTAGAAAAACCTGAGAAACATTTACAGGGATGTTCAGCAAAACTAACTCGACCACTGTTGAAATATTCCTATAACACCTTGTATTCAAATTTAATTTTACTCACCAGTATTTATAACTATAAAGCAACATTAGTATGTGTGAGTGTGTGCAAAGGCAACTCGGCAACCGATTTGGTTGTATAATGAATGTTTACAATGCTAATTCAATGACTGCCAATCAGACCAATTGTCTCGAGACAGCTAAGTTACGTGCTGCCATTGGAACAGGGGGTCACACAAGATGATTTTAAGATTCGTAAGTAGAGCCAATTAAATTTAGTTGAGGCAACTTTGATATTTCATAGGTACTAATCCTTACTAATATTATAAATGCGAAAGAGCAGAGTTACTGCTTGTGTGTCGGTCTGTCTGTCTGTTATGCTTTCATGGCTAAACCACTGAACCGATTTTAATGAAATTTGATACAGTGATAGTTTCAGTCCCGGGGAAAGGCATAGGATAGCTTTTATCCCGAAAAATTGCATAGTTCCAGCAGGATAGCGATAAGCGAATTCTACGCAGACGGAGTAGTGGCAAAATGCTAGTATCATTAAAATGAGAATGGTTGTAAGTGTATCCGTGTGTATATTTGTTACTCTTTCATACATGCTAAAACTACTGAATGGATGCCAGTGAAATTTGGTACACAGATAGACATCATGGATCAATAAGGATAATTTTAGCTCCAGAAAAATTCTTGGTTTAATTTTATTCCCAGGCCTAATACCCTTTAGTAGTCATTATAACACTGGAAGAAGTGTAAAGAGCTCTATAATATTTCTGATTGAAACCAATAACAAGCATGTACTGATATTTTTAGATATTTTTTATGGCCACTAAAGAGACAAAAGATATTATTTCTCCACTGGACTAGTCATATAATTACTCGAGAAAGCAATCTATAGAAAACATCTAAGGCAAATGTATGTATAAAAGAAACACTGATAAATATTTTAAAACAGATAATTAATGGCAACACTGACAAGTAATGGTTTGTGTTGTTCCTGTAATTATGTTATCAAGTTTTCGAGAATTTTTAAACCGGGAGAATGTGTCAGGCTAATGGATAGATCTGTGCCTTATCTGTGACTGTTTACTTTTAAAAATAAACTTGACAGCTCTATGGATAAGCCTTTCGATTTGAATTCAAATAAGTATCTAATAAGAACTTCAAAAAAATTAAAATTAGGGTGAAATTCATATTAGTTTGACATGAATCAAATACTATACTTTAGGTACTTATGTTATTTACTAATGATTTCAAAATAATTTGAAGAGCAATTATGGTGCAATGTGTTCTAGTAACAGTTAATAAATAAATGGAAGCACTTTATTTTAATTTTGCCACAATAATCCTGCTAAATATTATTACGATTTTCTAAAGTTAACACAAATAGGTACTTACTAATTGAGAACAAAATAACTGAACTTCGTTATTATACCTATTAGACACAACTCCGAAACAATAAGGTATGCAAATTTTAAAAATAATATCTTCAAAAACAACTGTTGCAATGACTCATAGTAATGAACTTGAAAGAATAATTTGAGAAGAAATCTCTCTAATTACCTAGTAGGCTAAGGTGAACATTCTATATCCAGGTAACCCTCACCCACTAACACGTTTCTAGTCATTACAACTTTGCCAATTATCCCAGAATAACTATTTTAAGATTCACAAAATCCCGAATATTATTACGTCTTTTGCAATTCGCGCCAAAACACGATGCAAGAGTCCAATTCACACGGGCGCATGCGTAATAACATCGGAATGCACTTGGTAACTTTTATTCAACTTTTTTCTTTTTAAAAATAAATGCCCTAAGTAACACGCATTTCCGGGAACGGACCGTTTTAACGCCAAGAGACCACAATAATCCACAAATATGCCAACATAGAAGCAGCTACGTCTTAAAATCTATCGTGTTTCATAGAAAAACTTACCTTTTTCCGTAATAACACTACATAAAAATAATTATTTATTAAAAACTACACGCACGTTCACTATCCACACCACTTCACTGCGTTATGTCAAACTTTTTTGATTCGGTGTTGCCGTGTATTAAATCTATTCTCCTCACTATTCTATTTGATATATTCAGTAAAACGTAAAGTATTATAAAAACTGTTAATCAAACTAAAGAGTGTCAAACTAAGATTTTAATAGCTGTATTACTTTCCAACTGGCACCAAAATCTTGTTGAGAAAATTTAATCGAATGCGATGACGCGCCAATGCTGCCAGACGAATAACTGAAACTCCCGACAACTCAACACTTTGCCAGCTGAGAGGTTCACGTTACCTTTTCTAATTATTATTAGCGGTGACTAAAAATAGGTCAAATATTTAAAAATCCTCGTTGGCACGTATTGCGGTCCAGAGCGGTCGTAATCACATTCGCGGACCGCTCTCTGGTAACCAATGCACTGTTTATAGTGTACGTTGGACATTTTAAATTAAAATTACTCATGGATCCGATCCGATGAAACGTGCGAATTGCCGGCAGTTAACAGATTTGCGGGCCTGTCTTGAGTGTGAAGAGTCAGCTGTTGAGTTCAGAGTGTTCGGTTTGTTTTTTGGTGTCGTTTATTTTGCATTCCGGGTATTGACACTGATTAACAGTGTTTTTTTTTACATTCGATTCCAATGCCCTTAGCCTGAATCAATTTAAAAAATATAACTATAGAACGTAGTGGCTTCATAACATAAACTACATTAAAGCCAAATACAAACTACTTATCATTCAATATCGGCTCAAAGAAAAGCGAGATGAGTTAAAATACTGTTACTTCACTTTTTTTTATTTTTAACTTATACATGTCAATCATTATTTTAATAGTAAAATAACTGTTCACGCTTTTGTATGAATATATTAAACTAAGTTTATTTTTTTAAATGAACAATGCCTTTTGTAGTCGGTAAAGTAGGTTCAATGCACTCGTGTTATGAGTTCGCCGCAGTAAAAAATACAAATACACCCATTAACTTGCCTTGCTGAACGTTTATAGGTTCATAATCTTTGGGAGATAAAACTTTTTTCAATGATTTACGACAAAAAAGGGTTGGTTATAAAGTATTGGTATTTATTTTGTGGTAGAGATGTTTTGTCGTACCCATTACTCGCAAGCGTTGCTTGAATTTTTGCTCTTCTCACTTGAGATAAACTAAAAAATAATTCTTTATAATCATAATAATGACACCATCTTTTTTCCAGACGATTTCCCTTTTTACGAGCATAATTTTCAAATTATTATCATTTTATTTTTTAGGAGGCAAGACAGTACACAGAACAAGTTAAACAAATAAATAAAAAAACGTACAAAACAGTAAACATTTTTATTGTAAATATTTTTTTATTGTATCCCTTTACAATCGCGATACACTCGGTGGCATTCGAAGCATCAGAGACCCAGTATGGCGTAGATAAAATGACTCACTTCAAATGGTTTAAGTCTGTGTTTTTTCATAAATACCCCGAACCTGGCAACATGGCTTATCAACCACAATATATCTAAGCCGTAATCATTAGAAAAAGAAAAAAAAATGTTTTAGGCTTAAATTCCAGCCAACGCATTGTATGATAAATTCGATAAAGAAATTTAGACTTAGGCGTTTACCGTCAAGATTGCGGTTTAAATTAAAAAAAATGGATTTGAGCAACTTAACTTTTTTTTTTACAGTGTTGCCAGATTAGGCTGTATTCCTAAAGGTTCATAGGCACAAGTTCAGTTTTAAATAAACACGCCATATTGAGTCTCGACCATATCGTGGCGAAATAAAATAATACATAACAAGCAAGTATCTACTTACATCTTCAGTCGGCTCATATTATTATGCACTTAGACTACAGAACTGTCACATGGATTGAGCTCGGTTCTATTAGTGAATAAATAATTTAGTAGTATTAAATATTTAGTCAAAATCAAATACAATTTCAATTTAGTAGGAATAAATTACGCACGACAACAATTTAACCTGAGGCTGTTTTTTTTAGTGGTGTTCCTCTGCTGGGCAAAGCCTCTCCTCTTAACCTCCACAGCTCCCGGTCCAGTGCAATGTCAGATCAACCAGGCCCCATATAAGCGTCCAAACCGTCCCGTTGTCATTTTAATGCAATACGATGAGCATCATCTTTACGTTTCATTCCTACTCTTCTAGGGTAAGGTTCTTGCAACTCGCCGTGAAGCGATGCGCTTGTCATGCAACCATAACTTGACCTGTCCTTTGGCACTCATTATAACGGAGTCAGGTCCTGACTCCTGGAGTCTTGTGTTGTTGGTCGTGCGTTGACCAGTCGATAAGACACATGCATGACTCCGTGTAATAGCTTAATAGCTACGAGAGAACAGGTCAAATTGTGGTGGCCAAGCGCAACAATCGCGAGCGAGTTTAACAAAATCACGCCCCTTCCTGTAGTGTTTACTAGCCGTTTAGGTATACCTAGGTATACCGATGAGACAAAAATCGATTAGTTCTCGATTCACTGGATTCCTGTTTCGCTGGGTTTTTGTTCGTCGTGCTAATGTTTTATTATTGTACTAGCTGTTGCCAGCGACTTCGTCTGCAAAGCAAGGAACTACGCAATTTTCCGGGATAAAAAGTAGCCTATGTGCTATTCCAGACTTTTCTCTATCTATGTGCCGAATTTCATCCAAATCCGTTGGGCCGTTCTGGCGTGATTGAGTAACAAACAAACAAACATCCATCCATCCATCCATACTTTCGCATTTATAATATTAGTTAGATGAATTAGGTACTATTTTGTTACCACGATCGAACATAACTTCAATTACCTAGAAATCGGTTCGATTCATAACAATGTACCGTAATGTCTGCCCTTTATTTAATAGATAAGTAGGTAAAACTGCGTTATTTCTATAGTGTTCTTTAATCAAAAAAATCCGGTGAAACAAGAATTCGACGAAACAAGAATCTGGCAAAAGAGAAATCTGGCAAACCGGTGTCCAGTCCAAGTTGAAACAAGCCAACTGCAATGCTTCCGATTCCGAGTTATCGGTGTTGTTGGAATATACCAAACAAAGACATTGTTCTGTTAAACACGAGAACGATAAGTAATTTAAACAATTTCCGAATACACGCTCGGCTCGGAAACTTTGGTGTCTATTGTTAACGAATTATAACCATAAAATGGGTACGTATTAAAATACATAAAGTTTAAAATGCATAATGGGTTATAAAATACATAATCGTTCAAAATATATAATGCGATTTTCTCAGAAAGTGACATATTAACAGGATTGTTATATAAAACAAACCTAACCTAACCTAACCTAAAGCAATCTGTAGATTAAGATATCAAAAAAGTTCATTTAGTTAATAGTTTGACAGAAAGTAGCATTATATATTTTGAACCATTATGTATTAAATTTTAACCCATTATACATTTTAAACTTTATGCATTCTGACCCGCTCCCCTATAAAATATGCCAGAAATTATAAAGCTTACTACCTCAATACCTTGTTAAGCTTGTGTTAACTTTGTCTGTCATTGTCATTTATGAACTAAAACCAGTTAGCTCGCTTCTCCGTGACCACAAGTACAAGACGGCTACGCTTGTGCGACACAATATATCTTCATAAGAAAACACTACTTCCTCCACTTCCAAAATAAACGTACCACAGTATGTTTGCACACTTGCACAGTGAGATAACTCGTTTTTAATTCAATTAACAGCTCTGCAACTTTTCATATCTTTGGAGCATGTAACTGCAAATATACGGAAAGCTTCGCGGGTGGTAGGGCCTTGTGCAAGTTCCGTACGGATCGCTACAACCATCTTACACGCTAATCCTGCCGCTAAACAGCAGTGCTTGCAGCGGTGTGGAGAGTAAGACAGCCGGGGAAATTACGGGTACAAGAAGCATTTCATCTAAGTCCTCTAGGTTGGCAACGCATCTGCAATCCCTCCAGGATTGCGGGTGTCTATGGGCAGTGGTGGTCGCTTGCCATCAGGTGACCCGCTTGCTCGTTTGCCTTCCTATTTACATAAAAAAAGCTGCATTGGTTTATTTACGCCTGTCCTTACTAACAACGCCCCACGAACAGTAAAGATGAGATATTTCACTTGCAATTGCCTCTATATTCTACTGGTTAAATGGTAGCCGTGCATCCCTAACGTGGAAAAGACAGGTTGTAGTCATCAAATAGGTACATAGAAGAACTGAAGTTACCTACATACACAATAAAGTGAATTTCGTGAGTCGTTATGTTACAATTTAGCTTTCTAATTTCATAATTTTGTTATATGACCACTACGTTATCTAGTTTCGATTACTTACTGTGCTATTACAGTACTAATAAATAGTGCACGGTCTCCTGTAGAATAATCTAGTACATTGTCATTTTCATGGCATTGACTGAAAATATCAATAAGCTCTCGAGCTCATAGACTTCGTGCAATGTGACAAAATACTAAAAGTACCACAATCTGGGATCGATTGCACAAATTTCAATGAGTTTCTAGTTAAAATGGTCGTTACAGTGAATTAATGTTTTGTGGAGTTGATGATTTTGGTCAATTCCATTTTATTTAAATCGCGAATCATTCCGATTCGCATATTTAGATCTTCGTCTAAAGCTGAACATTAACAACTGCTGGTAGCAGGAGCTATGAACTTTAGAAACGTTTATCACCACAGTGGTTTAACTTTATTAAGGCAATGGAATGTCCAGAAATGCTATAAGGCTTGATGTTATGTAAATAAAGAGGAAAATTAGAAACTAAACAAGCATGCCACGCATTCATATTGACCAGCTGATGACTCCAGATCTAGTATCCTTTTATACTCATTCAACTTATCAACTTAAGTGACGCCTCAGCTAGAGGATTTTAGCTCGCTAGCCTTTGTTATGGACATAAAGCATACATCCTTTTCTTGTTTAGCCGTGCGAAAAGGATAGATGATTTTTGTTCAACACAATACTGGACTGCTAGGGCCACACATTTTAATAAATAATGAAGCTACCGTGAGGCACCAAGCTATCGTGTCAAGATTACAAACCATATGATGATTCAATCACGAACGGCAATGGAATGTGAAATGATGAAAATCACCAGGACAGGACCCATCCGTTACCTTCTCGGGGTCATACTCAAGCCGTCCCCAACAGTAATAAGGCGAATCTGCGTAGCGACTACTCGCTATTATGTATTTAATTTACTTTTATCTAAGAGCTTTAAATTTTTCACCTAGTTTAAAAATTTGTAAGGTGTTTAGCGTAGAAGAATATTATTTGTCAACAAATAACTATAATGTTATATAATAATCATTTATAAATAGTTATTTTGATGACTAGGTCAAGGTAAAGTGTAGTCACTAGATATTTAATAGATTAGAGCATTAAACTATAAAGAAATAGTACTATAGCAAACAGTGACTAACCTTCAATTTAATCATGCATTTTTATAAAATCACTGCTACCTCAAAATGGGTAGTAATGGATTAACTGGCAACATTATGTAGGTTTAGCAAAAATACAATTCTCGCGCCTTTATAATTTTTATAAGAATGCATTCCAAAAGTTTTATTTGAGGTAAACATTAGATTAGAGCTAGAATAAATAAATGATGTTAAAAGTGAATTACGAAGTCTATTAGAAAAATATGTTTTCTTGAAGTAGGTATAGAAAGAGTTGCATTGAAAACTTCTCACTGCTTGATTGCGTGGAGAGACTGAGGTAAGGATATCAAACTTAATTTTCTGTGGCAACATATTGAAATAATCCTTAAGAAAATATATTTCAAATCTTAAAAAAATCAACAAACAAAATGGTTTTTGAAGCATTCTCCGTGCACTCGCATCCCTCAGTTTCCATTAAATCATTACAAATATTACAATTTACGTTTACGATAATATATATTTTGTAAATAACGGATTATAACGCCGCTATAATAATCGTAATTTACAACACATAAAATATATTTTGCCAAAGCGATATGTTTTCTTATTGTAGCATGTGTTTATTTATGCATTCGTATTTTTTTCATTATTGTTATCAATCGTGTTATCAAATACTACTCTTAATATACACACCTATTACAATGGTATTGAATAAATGGTGATCCTAACTGTACACAATAAAGCCATTTTATAAAATAATTTCTATACCTACTAAATCACACTAAGCTATGCAAGTTATGCAACTGGCCACTTATATTTCCTAGCGCGTAAGATGCCATTCCGGCTACATCATTTTCAAAATGGCGGAAATTCTAAATTCAAAACGGAAAGCAAAATGAAAATTATTTCGTCATCACAGAACAGTTGTAAGCTTTTCGTTACTGCCGCGAGGAATACAAGGATTGGCTACTTGAAGCTGTCCTTTATCTTTTAAATGATTGAGAAACCACAGCAAATTCTTAAATGAAAGTTAAAGGTTACAGAATCAGTAGCTACCTAGTCCTCAAATCTTCTTACTGCCACAAATTCCATTTATTCCTAAATCCCCAACTTGCATTTTGTGGGGTCACATTTCATTATCGCACTCGGTTTGTTACAAATAAAAGGAAACCGTTACCCCATTTACTTTATAAATCTCCTAGCTAGCAACACTTTAAATTTGACGTAACAACGCCAGGGTTGCCAGCGCTAACGAATTTGTCGCCAGTAAATCGCAGTGACAAAAAGCAGTATGGAATCTCCTCTCTACATCGAAATAGGCAAATAATAATATCTGTGTGGGCGCTAGAACCAGGACGAAGCGCCGCCTAACTTCGTTGAGAGCTCGCCGATGCCCCGCCCGAAAATGTTGCCAACCTGAAAAAAGTAGGCTTTTATTTTAAGGCTTATAATTATAAACATCACATGAGAGGCTTACGCTATAGTCTATTTATTTTAGGTAGATACTAAAATGACATTACCTGTGTTGCCTGTTTTTTGCAAATCAAAAATAGTGATGTGCCACCACTATCGAATGTTAACGATAAACAGTATAACGGTATAAAGTTTTGATAATAACGGGGATTCACCTATTAAATGACAAATCCACAACTTGCTAGGTTACTCCTCAGACGGCCTCAGTGCGACGATTCAGTTAACTACCTCCTTTTTACGGCGACTTCAGTTAGTTTCTTTAGAAAATCATTATAAATTAATACTTGTACCTACATCATAGCAGTTTAATGGATTCGATGACTAGATGGCACTAGGGTCGTGTATAAAGTAAAGAAAGCAAAATGTGGCCTCATATTCCGAAATTTGATTTTCGAAGTTCGTTTGTGCCGTTTGGCCCTTACCATTACCATGACATCCTAATTTAATTCTGACTCAGTCAAGTTTTAGCTGTCACTTTTAGTATGAATCTGACAGCGAGCGAACCTAAACTGAAACGCATTAAGACGTCATGGTAAGGCCCCAGTTTACACTAATATGGGTAAGTTTGTGTGGATACTGGGCGACATTATGTGCCACTGTGATTATATTTTTTCTTTCTTTCTTCTTCCCAACCATGTGAGAATATAACAATGGTTTTTACCTTCCCAACGACAGCGGTTACGTTGCCAAGCTTGGCCTCTTCGGTGAGAGCCTCCAGTTTGGACTTTCCGCTCCTCGAACCTTCTTCTGAACCCTCGTCGCCACCCCTGATAACATAAAAAAGAGGTATTCAATAGTTTGTTTAAATAAGGCACAGTTTCAAAAGAATAGAGATGTTTCCACCTTGAAACAAGTTAAAAAGGATACCTATCTACGATTTTGTATGAATAGTCCATATAAACGATAGTGGGAGGCTTGCCAATGCGTCTTCGGTTTCGTGGTCGCCCTCGAGAACTTTTCCCCAACGGATGTCTGTTCTATGAGCGAAGTGACCTGCCTATTGCCATATAGGGTAAACTACGCTGCTCACCCTGTGTCCTGCTGCGCCAGGAGTAGGCTGCACGTAGCCTCTTCAGTGTGCATGCGGGAAGCCACGTTCTGGTAAACCTTCGAGTTCAGCTTGTCGTCGATCACGCCTTGTAGCTCGAAGTCGCTGTACATTTTCTGCAATATCATGGTTTACTTTACTGACAATGGAGTAGAGTCTGGGAAAACTGGCGTATTTTAAAGCTACAGTACCATTAGGACTGCTGGGACCTTACTATGAAGTCTTAATGTCCTTAGTATCTAGGGATCTGACAGCGAGCGAACCTAAACTGAATCGGAATTAAATCGCAGACATCATGATAAGGTCCCTGGTCCTAGTCCTGGTCCTGGTCCTGGTCCTGGTGGTTGCCGGCCTAGCAAATAGTCTTTTAACCCTTAAATAGATTTTGTCCGTTTCAAAAGACACACCAATGAAACTCACACAATTCAAATTTGAGCGAACTCTTGCGCGGTTTAAGTACCACGTGACGTTAGTTAGGCTATCCTTTTCCTTCTTGCGTATCAAGAAGCAGTGCGCACGCGACGCTTGTCAAGAAGTGAGCAGTCGTTAAAATGCAAATGCCATAACGCTGTTGGGCTCAAAATTATATAGTTGTATTCGTAAGTATTACTATTTTTTACGTTCTTTTTTTGCGTAAATGAGAAGTAATAACAGTTGAATAATAGTATATAGTAGTTATTTTTCAAAAAACACTTGTAATTTCTTGTTGATGTTTGAAATAATCAGAGTGTCACTTAAAAAAGACTTTTCCCGTTAAACCTTAGAGTTGTGATTTTAATGTTTGTCATTTATAACGGACTTTGCCCATATTCCCTAAAAGTTGTAATTTTAACGTTTGTCATTCTTAACGGACTTTACCTGTGATGCCTTAAAAGTTAGTTGTCACTTATAACGGACAAAGTCCAGTGCTAGTAAACAACATTTTACTTCATTATTATGTTATTGTTTTAGTAAAATGGCCGCAAAAGGGTGGAGATCTAGTAAAATTTTTACGCTTGTACCTCCTTAAGACAAACAACATCGCCCGAACATTAAGATCCTAAATAAAGACAGTCTTCATCTCTTCGGGTCACCCATTTTCGATGAGGCCATTCCTCCACTTCTGAGTAAATCAATTACTAAATTTTAAAATTATTTGGACCGCCTTACTAAAATTAGCAGTAGGTAACTGCTTTGTTTGTTTTGAAGTTCTGCCTACTTGTTCCTAAATTTACTTACCTGCTCCGCTGCTGTCCTGTTTGGAAATTCCCCCATCTGATAAAAACTATGGATCTAATCTTAAAATCCCAAATTGAATCGATTTTAAATACCTATCCGTTTTAGCGAGCAGGCATGGACTCAAGCCATGAATCTAATATAGGTATCTAATAAGATATGGTAGTTTGAGAACACGCAAGGTTTCAAGTACCTATTTTAGTTAGTTTTGGCGTCAATCCATAGCACCTCTGACCTCGCAGGTAAAATCCTTAACGCCTCACCGGCTACAAACTGTGAGACTGCGTGCTTGGTAGAAGCCTCAAATGCCTGCCCAAATTTTCCATCTCGAGCCAAAATTCAACGGGCCTGGGATTCAATAGCTTCTGAAAACAGCATTCAGCGCCAGACTTTTGGCGGTTTCCAAACCAGACTATCCCTCACCGAACACCAGCACCCACATACTTAGATCCAATTACCCTCCGTATAACCATCGGTCTCCGACTTGGTGCAAGGGTTTGCGTGGACCACAGTTGTGCCTCTTGTGGGGCCCCGGTAAATCGCCTCGGCCACCAAGGACTCGCCTGCTCCTCGGGTGCCGGCCCCCTGTCCCGTCATGCTGCCCTGAATGACATCCTCAGAAGGGCCCTCGTCAGTGCCAACGTTCCTGCTGCTCTGGAGCCCCAGATCTCACGGAGCGATGGCATGCGTCCAGATGGGATGTCATTGATTTCGTGGAGGCACCAACGGACGTGCGCTGGTGTGGGAAGCTACTTGCGCCCACACCATGGCTGCGTCCTACCTCCCAATGATGTGCAGGCATACCGGTGCGGCGGCGGACACCCGAGAGCGGGCAGAGATGACAATACTTTTGTAATCATTTACAAAATAAAGAAATTTAAGTTGATAATATGTTGTGATTGTTTTTTGCCCAAAGAATATTTTATTACGTTAAGGGGGCAATGTCCGTTCTGTGTGACAGGTCTGGGTATACACATAAGTAGGCAATGTCACTTATAAGTGACATACTGAAAATCATATAAGATATATACATTTCTGAAAATTTCGAAAAGATATTTCTTTTCCACCCCAAAAACCAAAGTAAAATCAGCATTTTGTAAAAAAACAACAAGAGGAACACGCTTTGACCATTTAAGGGTTAAAGGCCCTTATGTAGAGCAGGTTGGGAAAACCTCAGCCGCCAATCCTTTCCAAATCCTACGTACGGGGCAATAAACAGCGCTTAAACGGCATAGTGGAGCGCCTTCATCGAGATGGTGTTGATGAAAGATACCTATCCGTCGATACTTTACTTCGATGCTAAAATATTTCTTTACTGGCTTTTGCTAAACTGTGACTGTGATGTTATTGTATGCCCATCTCTTATGCTCACCTTTAATATGATAGAGAGGCATGCGACCTGCTGGGGGTGTAAGGCGGGTCGCTCAGCCAGCCACGCGCTCACCAGCCCCACCTGGATGCCGTACCATTGCTCGAACAGCTGCAGGATCCACAGCTCATCTGTCACCTGGAGACACCAACGCGATCACAATATTAAAGGTCGTAGCGGAGCGGTAGATAATGTAATATGCTCCCGTTGCGCCCCCCCCCCAAATGGCAGAGAGGGAATATCGGTGGGTTTTTAGCGGGTATGCCTCCCCCGGCTCCCCCCGCTCGGGGGGGGGGGAGGAGAGTTCCACATAACTTCCGCGCCGTCCATACGGCGTGGTCGTATGCATATAATGCATTTTCCCACCGCAAAAAAAGTGATATTAAAGGTAGGTAGGTAGGTAGTAACTGGACTTTTGAAGTGAGTGTCAGTAGCTTAGCTATAGCTATAGTATCCGCAAAATCCGCGTCAGTTACCGTAGGGGTAACATGTCGATAACTTATGATCATGATTATGCCTAACGCTAACAGCACTGTTACACGGCCCGCTCCATAAGGCAGTGCAGGTGCGAAAGAGATAGCATGATTGATTGACTCGCCACTTGGTTTTGCGGATACTATTAGATGCTACGCATAGGCAGTTATGGCAGGGAATTTAACCCGAATCCTCTATGTCCCCGTAAGTAAGAAAGAAAAGGTGAGGCAAATTCGAAAAAGTAAATGAAGCGGGAGTTCTTGAAGATAAGACATGGGCCCTATTTTATAAAGCTACAAGTTAATTTACAAGCGAAAGGCTTTCTGACTAGATAGAGACTTCCGCTTGTAAATTGTGTAACTTCTAGCTTTATAAAATAGGGCCATAGTCGCTGAAAAGAGAACATCCAATAAACGACTCTTAAAAACGGTAAGAACCTTCGATCTGATTTGGTCCATGGAGTTTCTCATGAAGTTCACGTAGCCCTGCCCGATGTCCTTTCCTGATCCTGACACGTTGGCTATCGTCAGGATAGAACCAATCAAGCTGAAAAACAACGATTATACCCTTTATGATCACAATAGGCCTAAAAAGCAAAACTACTTTGAAGGTATACAAACTTGCACGGACCAGGGTTAGCGACTTAACCCCGTGTTAGATGCTAACCTGGGGCTAAGTAGTGTCAAAATGTATGGAACTGTCAAACCTAACCCCGAGTTAGCGATTTATTTTTTTTACTCTGGACCGTGCAAATGGGCCTAAGAAACAAAATGTCTCAATTGTAAGTTATTACCGAGCTCTCTGTTATACAGACTTTGTATACAGCCAGGTTCGTAGCAAATTTTGCTACCAGATAATCTGCGGGCATAGTATTTTGAGGGATTTGGCCCAACATTGCCAGTGTAGCTGGCCAGTCAGAGTCACACGCTCATGACATGAAGAATTGGTAAAAAGCCACGAGTAGCACTCCGGGAATGCTGGCAGAAGTCAGCAGAGAGCTTAGATTACATTCTAATGTTGTAACCTCTATTACGCTCAAGACGCGTACCTTACTGGCCGCTTACAAAAAAAAACGTAACAGACCTCTAACAATGTGCTGATGCCTCAGTACTTTTGCTCCACGACTCAACAAAAAAACACTTCAAAAATCGAACGCGATTCAGTCGTATTTCAAAATAAGCTCTTAGAGGATCTGATATCCTGGTACTTAAACTCTCCCGCCGTCTTACGCCTGACGCGAGTTTAACATTAACCCATCCCAAAAAGTGCTCAGCGCCGCTAAAGTAGTTCCCACTTCAAGATATTACCTTCCCTCATCAAAGCGCGCGATCTTCGCGAGTGTGGCTTCCAGCACAGCGGACAGCCGCGTGGTCATGCCGGTCGCCATCGCTTGCATGCACGAGTCTATTTGCGCGTCCATCTTGGCGTGATATTGGTACTGTTGAGAACAAGTTGGATGAGTACACGAACCGTCCACTGAATCTCTATACAGTATCCTAATCTAACTAATATTATAAATGCGAAAGTATGGATGGATGGATGGATGGATGGATGTTTGTTTGTTACTCAATCACGCCAGTACGGCCCAACGGATCTGGATGAAATTCGGCACATAGATAGAGAAAAATCTGGAATAGCACATAGGCTACTTTTTATCCCGGAAAATTGCGTAGTTCCCGCGGGATAGCGATAAACGAATTCTTTGCAGACGAAGTCGCTGGCAACAGCTAGTAATATTATAAATGCGAAAGTTTGTGACGATGTGACTGACGATGTGACGATGTGAGTGAGTGTGTATGTTTGTTCCTTCTTCACACTAAAACGACTGGACGGATTTGGATAAATATTTAGAACGAAGATACTAATATTATAAATGCGAAAGTTTGTGACGATCTGAGTGACGATGTGACGATGTGAGTGAGTGTGTATGTTTGTTCCTTCTTCACGCAAAAACGACGGGACGGATTTGGCTAAAATTTGGAACGACGATAGCTGATACCCTAGATTAAAAACATAGGCTGCTTTTTATCCCGGAAAATAGCACAGTTTCCGGGGATAGCCAAAAATATGACAATTGTTAATTCTACGCAGACGAAGTCGCGGGCTGCAAGCCAGTTGTACATAAAACAAATGAAAAGGGTAGATACAGGACAACTTAAATGCACAAAGGCGAACTTATTCCTAAAAGGGATTTCTTCCAGTCCCATAGTACTGGGGTAGTTCCAGATTGTTTGTTCTATGTAATGATAACTCACAATGTCAACGCCCTCCACCGCACACAGCTTGAGCGCCTGGTTCTTGGCGTCGAGGGCCACGTTCACCATGGCGCAGGTCTCGGCGGGCAGGATGTAGTCCGTGGACATGAAGGTGATGCTCTTCTTGAGCCACGACTGGAAACCACAGCTGGTTATAAAAACATCACACACCCAAAAAAACACCGGTAGCATTCCGAGAGTGAAACTGAAAACAAGAAACTGCAAAAAAATTAAAAAAATACACGATATTTGAACTGCGGTCACTTGAGAGAACTGTTATTCCACACCTTATCGACGAAACCAACATTCACTTAAAAATCGAACGCGACTCTAGCTTCATTCGTGTTTCAAAATAAGCTCTTATAGGATCCTGATATCCGGGTACTTAAGCTCTCCCTCCGTCTTACGCCTGACGCGGGTTTAACAGTTTAATAAGTGCTCAGCGCCGCTAAAGAAGGTTTCACTTCAAAAATGCCATCTAGCAGGAACCCTTACTTGGAACCTTGGAACTCATCACCCTATAGACCAACCGCTTGTGTCCGCGCCCGCGCGGGTACAGGGGCGCAGGGTAGGACGACAAAGGGGATCGAGAGCGGTGCGGGTAGTGCGTCTGCCGCCCGCACCGCTCTCCCCCCTTTGTCGCCTACCCCGCGCCCCTGTGCCGCACGCGCGAGGACTCAGTTAAGCGGTCGGTCTATAGGTTCCTACCATGGTCATTCCTCGTCAGCTTTGCCTCCTGATCCAGGCAGGATTGGCTGATATGAAAACATTATTACTATTGAGCAGGACTTACTTGGAAGGAGCTCTCAGTGCGCTGGATGCAGGTCTCCATCATATCGCTGGCCATCAGCTTGAGCCGCTGTTCCAGGTGTGAGCGGAACTCCGGCTCCGGCCAGTGCAGGTCACGGATGAAGCACTGCAGGGCGTCCAGCTTCCAGAACAGCTCTTCGCTTGTGGAACAGCCATTTCTGAGAAGGATATTTGGCCAACTATCATATTTGGCCTACTTTTGACCCCTTATCCCCTTTGATGATATTTGGTGATTATAACGCTACCCCCTTCCCCTCTATTCAAGATCACGTGTATTTTTCGGACTTAGAATTAATGTTATTTTTTTACTTTCCTTCTGTGTAAAAAATACACGTGATGTGTTCTTGGATACCCCCCTCCCCTATCGTAATCATTCGTGATTTGAAATTTGGTACGCATATAAAAAGTAGCTGACATTGACAATGTACGTACAGCCAGGAAAAAAAATTGTAAAAATGATTTTGAGATCACAATGCATGTGAAACGACTAAGTTATCAGATCTTTTATTATCGTGTCACAACTATTCATTACCCTTTGATTTCCCAGCGTTCTTTCTCAAAGCCTTTGTGCAAACTCTGTGCGATGGAAGACTCCATGAGGTCCACGTAGCGCACCACGAGAGGAGCGAAGGTGTCTCGCAGATGCTCGTGGAAACGGCCGCCTTTCAGGTTTTCTGTTCAATATTGTAATGCTATTATTACCATGAATGCTCCTTGATCATGCGCGTTTTCTATTTTGTCTTATTCTTCGTCATATTTTTGTCTCACTTTACTTTCTACTAAGGAGTCTTCTAGTTCAGGCTTCATTTGTTTTCTTACTAACATTTGATAGATAATTAATTCACGAAATAAACTGTAAAGTTTGACGACGAACAGAGCGGATACCGTTAGGACTCACAACACTGAACTGTAAACAAGGAACTACTATCGACTAAAGTATCTTTGTATGAGTTTACTGGAATGTAACTAGTTAAATGGAGTCTTTGTGGGGCCACTGTGCTCGCATTGGAAGTCTTCAGATAAAGTTTATCTGATTACCATCTGTCCTCAGGTAATCGTTCAAGATCTGGAAGAGTGGGAACGAATCCCAGGTATCAGGAGGCTGCTCGGCCAACACTCTGTCCATGTCGACTCCGAACAGGGCCCAGAAGATCTCGGCGTGCTCCACTAGTAGCTCGGAGAACCACGCAAATGCCTGAATGAAGAAGAAGATAAAAGTGATGATGAAGAAGAAGTCGATGAAGGATTTAAAACTCTCGGAGACTTCAAAGAAGCTAAAAGTTCTGCGGTTGTTGGGAACAACACAACAGGGGGCATTGGCAAATATCAATGTGATAAAGAGAGCCATGCGTCTGAAACTGTGCATGGATAAAATATATCGTCATCTGATATTTTATTTTAAAATAGCGCATTGGCAAAGTGAGATTTGCGAAGAATGTGCCAAATTTGAAATTCTTACAATTAAAACCGCCCTTTAAGTAATTCAAGGTTATAAATACTCACCGTTTAATATTTTTGAATGTGTCAATATATTTGCGAGTGTTAAAAACTACAAACTGTATAAACGCAAATATTTTGACTTTCGACTTAAATTAGCTAAAAATAAACCATGCGCAATACGTGGTAAGTAATATAATATCACAAAATGAAATAAATAAGGCGGTCTATCTACGTTTTGATCTCGCTGCTAATAAAGCCGTAATTTCAAAGTGTTATCAATCTAGCTAATGTTGTTGTTTATGATCATGTGCATCATTCAATGCTGCTGATGTTCTAATGTACACCGTAATGATTGGTCATACGACAGGTAATGTACTTTAAACTGGTGCAAGCGTAGTTACTAAAGAACAGCGTACTACGGAAGCGAGTTTTTTCTGTAATGTGCTTGATGTATTGTAAATTCCTTCAATGTTCAGTACCGAAGTTGTCTATGTAGTGTTTAGTAACGTCAAGAGGAATGGAGTAGACTGTTTAGAATATCGTGAAACACTTTTCATTTCAGACGTGGGTATCGTAAAAGCCTGCCAATTCGGATGATGGTTTCAGAAAATATGCAATAATTTTAGATTTTTTAGCCCAGAATGAAAAGTTATAGACTGATCGTCGTGTTGCACTATTTATCCCATTCTCATTCGATCCATGCAACGTTTCTTTTTGGACACTATTAACATCTATATTTGCTCAAGCGTGTTTCAACTATGAAATATTTAGTTACAGTACTACTCCTCTCAAAACTTTGTGATCAAACCAATCAAGTGAAGTATGACCAAGAAGATCGAGTGAACAAACTGACAAGTGATTTGATCAGCGTCGAGCATTCAATCAAATTATGAGTAGTTACATTTGGTTGACCGCTAGAGTCCGGTTTTGTGTTATAAACCTGCGGAGAAATAAAGATAAGATAGAAGTGGGATACAAAAAGTTAAATAGAGTACTTAGCTTACATCCAACGTCGGAAAGTGAAAATAACATTCACTTAACGACTAAGCCACATAAAATAATTGAGGAAAATAAAGAACCTCTCCAGGATTCCAAATTAAAATTAAAATATCAAGTACACGACGATGACGAATATAATTTGGAATAAAAGCTCTGGATGCATTGATTTTGATCTTGTAAAGATGATGCTCTCGAAAAATTCGTCATGTACTGGCCGAACTGAAAATATTTTAAGATTTTCTGAAATTAATTAGAAATATTTTCAGTTCAGTGATACAAAATACAAATAATACTGCCTCGTCATTCTCCACACTAATAGCGATAGGAGAGTAGGGTGCTATTGTTCAGTGAACATCGACTTTATAAGGTAAAACTTCTCCAGTAGAAATAACTTTAATATGCAAAACTCCTCCAATATCTTGAAAAGTTTTACCTAAACAGAAATCACGACATACAGGGTAGACATAGACACTGTTAGCAAGTATTTCAGAGTAAAATATGTATTTACTCTCTTTCTCAATAAAACCTCCCAATTCATTAACTTCTATTTTACTCCGAAATTGCACGGCTTTCTATAAATATACCTTATCATTAATTTCTATTATTACCTCCGCATAATGCTCTTCGTTCTGCTGCAGAAGATCAACGCAAAGTTCTGCTAAATGGATTAGATCTTCTAGTTTCTTCGCTGGAGTCACCATTGTTTCACCTCTCAAGTCCTCTGAATGTAGGTAATTCATAATTTTTAATTACGTTTACTCTTTTATAATTAACAATCAACCTTGTAAACATTAAATTCAAAATGTTTATCTTTCTCTAGTATTTCATAATCGACATATTTAAAAAAAAATACTTATGTGGACGATGTGCTTACCTTCGATGTTAGCTTTCTGACTCAATTGCGTATAGTTGAGTAGAGCTGCATTTTCCAAGCTTGTTTGAATCATAGCTCGCACTTCTTCAGGGGCGACTGGTGTCACCACATCCTTCATAAGCACTCGTTCGAGGAGTGATAACGTGGCCTAAAATATACATTCGGTTATTTTTAATACGGCATCTTGTCTCCGGATTTCTGTACTTGTTGAACCCATGATTTAAGTTTTGGTCAGATTTACGTAATATTAATATTGAAATAAATACTTTTGTTAGTATCAAAAATTTTACGAAATTACTCTTTCATAATTTTTTATAAGTACAATTGTAACGTGAGATTTGATTGCTACTGCAAACCCGCGATTCTCTAGATTCACTTCATTGTCCTCACCTTCAACGCCCCCTCGGGCCGTCCGAACGGAAACGCGTATCTGAAGTTGGTGATCTGATGCTGTAGCAGCGCTTTCAGCCGCTCCTTGATCTCTGCAAACTTTTCCTTCTCCTGGACCGTGATACTGCCGACGCCGTCGGGCCTGCCAGGCAACGTGGCCGTACTGTGAACCACTTGCGTGTGGGGCTTAATCTAGTAGGGCACAAGCAGGATAGGGGGACCGTCGAGCTGGCAGCCAACTGCTAAAGTTTCATTTATTTAATTTTCGTCATGATCAGTATTATATTAGTTATCTAATTTAACTTCGACAGCTGGTTTTGTATTTGGTTCATCATTTATTCTGCATCCTGTCTACACTTTGTGTTTAATGTTATCAAGTTCTTTAAAGACATCAAGCATGACTTAAACTTCGTCATATACATTTTTTTTATTGTATCATCAAGAGACGTAAGTGTAAGAGGTTTGTCAGAATCAAGGGTCAATATTTGCCGAAGTAATAGAAGATCAAGATTCTATGAATTCTACGATACTGCCAACTCCACAGATCCGGAAAAAGAAACTATTAGTAAGGGAAAGCAGGTCACATTTAGTATTAAGCACACATATTCAAGTATCTTACAGTAGAATGATCGTAATTCACGGGATCATCTAATAGAGGTAGTTCAGTACATAGAAAGCAAGTCTGGTGTGAAGGCACATTTATGATTATGTGTTTACTATTAGGGGCTAACTATAAGCTGTTTTCGATCATATAATTTTGTATCGGAAACAATTATTAGGTAATTTATTTTAACAGCAGTCATCAAAATCAAACATCAATGTATAAGAGATAGCTACGCATAAGAGAAGAAATAATTACGTAAAATGAAATCGAAAACAGCTTTCGTCCAACTGTCTACTGAGACAGAGACTGAGCACGCTATGTAGAGTACATGACCAAATGTAGAACCTTGGGGAACACCAATCTAAAACATCAATGTCTAGGACACTAACAGGCAAATCAGAAGTGTTTAACAAATTCACTTTGTTCTTTTACCTTCAGATTGACATAATTTTAATGTACACTGTACATTATTACACAAAAAAAAAAGAAATTTAGTATTTACATGTGTACAGAATAGTAAAAGGCTTTTATCAAGTTCGTATGCATAGTTGTCTTCTTCGGAAATGTAGTCAAGTTTATTTCTCTACAGTAGTAAGTATCAGTATCTTATTTGTTTATTATAAGATAAACAAATTCACTCACCTGTTACCATGGACGTGGCTGGCGCAAAACGCAAAGGAGTAATGCATGAGCGTCGGGTCCACCGTCTGGGAGGCACTCTCGGCGACGTCCAAGAGGTCAGAGAGGTAGCAGAGGTGGCGGAAGCAACCACGGACGCCGTAACGGGCACAGTACTCGTCGAGCACGAAAACTTGGCCTGGAGAAAACCACCCCTGAAAGAGGAGAGGAAAAATTCTGAATAGCTCCATGATTTACTCTTAGTTACAAATGGTACAAATGGTACCTTAGACCGACCGTTTAAATTATGAGTCTTCGCCCGCGCGGCACAAGGGCCTGGGATAGGATGACAAAGAGGACCGAGAGAGGTGCGGGCGGATAGTGCGCCTGCCCCCCGCACCTCTCGGTCCCCGCGGTCGTCACACGCCGCGCCCCTCACGCGGGGTGGACTCATTTAACCGGTCTATAATAGCATTTTTCGTTTAAAACTATCGACAGGGAAACTACTTATTTTGTGGCAACCCCATACGCAATCCTAGGAATAATCTGAAAGAGAAACCCACCAGTGAGCAGTAGGGATCCTGTAGCCGGTACTTCAGCGTGAGAGACTGGAGCTTGCAGAACAGCTGGTGGTGGTCGTATTGGCACGGGTCGGCCTGGATGTAGTCCTCCATCCCGTGCTTCCGCGCCTTGTCTGCATCTGGCAGGAGCGTCCAGTTATTTTTGATGTGGGAGTAGCATAATTATGTTATAACTCAATAGAAAAGACTGCAAGATTAATCCTACTAATCCTACTAATATTATAAATGCGATAGTTTGTGAGGATGGATGGATGGATGTGACGATGTGAGCGTGTATGTTTGTTCCTTCTTCACGCTGAAACTTGGATAAAATTTAGACCGAAGATAGCTGGTACCTTAGATTAACACATAGGCTACTTTTTATCCCGAAAAATTGCACAGTTTCCGCGGAATAGCGATACAAAGATCGTAGCTGCCTAGAGTCACGACGATAATTGTCTTCTTGTTGTTTTTAAGCCTAATTCTACGCAGACGAGGTCGCGGGCAGAAGGTAGTGTTATATATGCGAAAGTTTGTGACGATGTGAGGAAAACTGAATACGTTGACGCAGTTGAGTTTACAAATGGTTTTGGAATAGACGTACATACAATATACACGTGGCAAACACAAAACCCTCCCTTAGGGCTTCGCCGTAGTATACTTTCACCGAGCTTAGTCGCAGGTCAGAGCTAATCAAACTAAAGCCAGCTAACATAAAAGAAGAATAATTTTAACATTGTGTTTTTCTCAGCTTTTCAACTCTCAGCATTCTTCAGTTCTAGAGCACGCAATACCTTACCTCCCATGATTTTGTGGTGCGTGTCAGAAGTAGTGGGTGGCGTGGGTTTATGGCTCTGTCCTGTGGCACGGTATAATGCCATCACCCACAGATGGCACTCGTTCTCATCGCCGACCCCCATGAGGACTGATTCCCCATCACGGACAGCATTCATGAAGTTCTTTGCACCTTCCAGTTCTAAAACATTAAAAAGCATGGTTAGTCTTTTCCTGAAAGGCATAATAATGAATAATTTGTTGTTGTAAGTTGAATAATAGGTTGATCATTTTCATTTCATTGTCAATTCCAGGGTCCACAGGAAACCAGCTTTGCTGCACTTTATATGTAGCGACACAACTTCGAGCTTCGAGCTTGAGTCCCGTTGTGACAAAAATGTTGGCAGAACACAGTTGTACTGTAGGACACAGTCAAAAGACCCCTGTCGAGCTCTTAGCCTACGGATAATGATATCACTCAGAATCTGCCAGGAAATCATTAACCGATGCCCAGGGTGCACCGGACCAAGTACGGACTAAAAACGAACCGCAGCTCCCTAGCTGGTAATAGGTAATTGGTGTCAATTGACCCAAGATATGATTTATTTAGGTATTGATTTGACTTCTGAACTTACCTTGTCCAACCATCAGCTGGGCTGTGAAGGAAAAAAAGGTTTTTAATTAAAGATTGTAATTACGTAACTGAATTAGAAATCAGAATATTTAGAAGTATATAGACCGACCGCTTAACTGAGTCCTCGCCCGCGCGAGCACAGGGGCGCAGGGTAGGACGACAAAGGGGACCGAGAGCGGTGCAGGCGGGTAGTGCGCCTGCCGCCCGCACCTCTCTCAGCCCCCTGTGTCGCCTACCCTGCACCCCTGTGCCGCGCCTTGTAGACTAGTCGGCCGACTATTCGGCTTTTTTGTAACCGACTAGTCGGTTAGTCGGCAAAACCCGTAGTCGGCCCATCTAATACATATGTATCTAACAAAGTAATTACCACTAGCGAGCTCGATGTAGTCAACAGTGAAGCCATCCAGCTGCATCATTTCAGCTGGCTCGGACTTCTTGTCCTTGTACGAACAGAGAGCGAACGTGTATTGGCTCACTTGCACCAGAACCATATAACGCCGCTTCCATTTGCGCCACACATTCTTACCGATGACGTGGAGATAGCTGAAACAGGTGATCTTAAATTTTAGCTAGGGACAAATCATGATTAGTTAGATTAGATTATTATGCTGGTCGCTGATCAGAGAGCAAAGAAAAATCATAGAATGCACCAGCTACTTCTCTTCCCACGATTGTAAAAGCCCATCAAGGGAATGGGCGAAAATCTTAGGACTCTTGTTACAGGCGATTCGGCTAGCTGGCATCACTATTTTGATTGATACCTCTTTCACTTTTTCCTATACCATGCCCAGAATAATGCTAAACCCTTTAGGTCTTGGTAACCTTGATTCTGTCTAATCCGTAAGGAATAAAAACGTGATTGCTGGAGCAGAGGCAGACCAAGAAGATGACAGGATTTAGTTTTGTTTCATTTCATTTTATTTATTTGTAAAACATGAGTAGTAGTAGTAGACATGGGTATGTGTAGTGTTGTGGGTTTGATTAAGTTTCTAGTTTCTTCAACAGCTACTTACCCACAGTGTTTCATGTTCAGAGGTTTGTCCATTCGGCATGCAATTTTGATCCTAAGATCTTGGTCAGGTAGGTTCTTTGGAACTGTCATGCGATGCCATTCTGGGGCCTGGAAGATCAAAGTTAACCTTTGGACACTCTTGTTTGCGTTGCTCTGCTGTTAGGCAGTTTGAAAACAGATTATAAAATGAGCTCATATTATGAAGGAGTATTCCCACCATTCGTGACGTCCAACACTCATCCCATTCATTCATTTACATCTCTAGCACTAAGAGCAATAGCACGCGCGCACATCCCTATCTCTATCAGTCACCCGTTGACCGCCGTTACGACAGGACGCATCCTAATTTCGCTAACTCCGCACCCGGTCGCGAACTATTTCCTACCAGCCAGTTCAACGAAGATGTGTTAAGTTGACAGTTCAGCCCAGTCCTCAGAGAAATTACTTTCATCTGCCCATCGCCCTTCCTCGCGCGCGGCGTTATCACCGTACAGAACCAGCTCAGTTAAGTAAGTCCCTTTCCACTATCCTAATCTGCTCATCTCATCGTCGATATGCTGAGTGCCTAAGCTCAACAAGTAAGCTCGAAAAATACTGGCCAGTTGGAGTTTACTACTAAATTTAATTTCCGTTGGATTGAGCCATTAACAGAGCATGTTTTGAAGTGTAATCACTGAGTTTCAAAACATGCTCTGCTAATGGCTCAAAGTAGTGACTATTGCTGATTCGAGTCGAACCTACCTTACTGGACAGAGGCGTTGGTCGAAGCGTTACTTTGCCCAATTCTTTGTCTTCCAACGCTAACACGCCAGGGTTCTCAGTATAAAGCTTCACTTTTACTGCTGGAAGAGGTTGTGTGGTGCTGAAGTCACCTTGAGTATCCCACCTGGATTTTGAAATATGATTAGAAATGACTTAATTAACGAAAGCTTGGCTACATCTTGTAGCTACTTTTTGCGGATTACTAATGTTTGGCAAAGAATGTTCCCCAAAGCATCACATCGCAAATTTTGTTTCCCAAATTTTTATTTGGCAAAAATTCAATTGTCAAAACCACTTATCGCAATATTACAGTTAGCAAACCTTTTTTTCGGCAAGTGATTATTTAGCAAATAATGAATTGGTCATGTTAATTTTCCCAATTTTTTTCCCAAGTTATCTTCATTGTTAAATGCTATTATTTTGACACCAGAGATTTTTAAACTAGTTATCTTAATAAAGTTAACACTTACATTGGTTTTGACGCCTCCGCTTGGTCGGTCTGCAGTTTATCGCCCCCCTCCACCTCCATAGTACAATAAACTATTCGGTTCGGCGCTAACGACTTTAGACCCTTTACCTCCATCACTACCACCTAGAATATATTCCAATACAACACACACATCATCACCAATAACTTCAATCAAGACAACTTTATCTACAAACCAACTTCGGGTGCGTTCGTAGTCAATTTCTTGATCAAAATTAACCTTTATTTGCCACAATAATCAAAATTTCTTGTAATAATTTGTTTGTAACTGATATCAATTACTTAGCTTCAACTTCGTAATCGTAATTTATAAAAACAATGGCATGTTGTGTTCTAATTCCTATAGAACATCTGCCTGGAGAGAGTTCTCACTATTGTGGCCTAATAACACTATAACTAAAACAACAGAGAACATTTTTTCTTTCAGCAGCCTCCCCAAAATTTACCTCAATTTGGAAAGTCAAAACGACATCCATTTTCGTGAGCTGAGTGTCAACGTCGCCACTGTCCCCCTCACCAGTCAACTTGTTGGCCAGAGAGCCTTGCGATCTGAAACACAGCTGCTTACTCAATCTTGGACTCGGATCGGGTCCAGCGTTCGATCTGATCTTAACACCAACCAGCATCATCGAAGTCAACGTCATCATCATTAATATTTCCAAGGTCATTATGGATATAGATATTGCAAATGACGCACAGGGTAGTGATATTTACATAAATCCCAGTCACCAGATTGTTTACAGGTTAGGACAAACATTCATGTTGGGACGAATGCATGGTGGCATACATTGGAACCATCACCGATACCAAGAATGATTAAGCACAACAGAAGAATACATTACTTTCTATATAGATACACTATATCTAAGCTAGTGAACGGTGATCAATATTTGTTAATATGCAAAATGACTACGCAAATAATTACCTTATCAAGATCCTCAATTATCAATTAGATAAGTATGTATCAGCGAAATTGTTTGAAACGATGAAAGAGATGGAAAAGATAGTGTACAATAAATTTTGCATATTAACAATATTAGTAAAAGCGATATGAATAAAATAATTGTGAAAATAGAAGCAAAGCCTATCGCGGAAGCAGTATTTTGTGAATTGTTGTTTATCGCGCCTTAGTTCAAACATAATTATAAGCATTTGCTTTTAATACAGCTTAACTTCAAGATTAAAAGTGCCCTAATCAAAATATTCTATCCATGTTATGAAATGTATTATGTATTCGGTGAAATAAAATCGAAAGCCGTGATAGTATTTGTATAGAAAGCGAAAGATAGAAAAATTGTAATTCGTTGTAGATTTATATGGAATGTTCCAAAAAGCATTAACGGATATTTCATGTAGGTACTCGTCTGGTCAGTTGATCTAGTGTACCCCTGCAGAGTTTCGTAATCTAATTCTAATTCTAATTATAATTAAAAATAATGAATACACTTAGAACATAGTCCAGCATGTAAACATTTTGTTAGTTACTTACAAGATTGGTGATTAAACCTTTATTACGAAACTTTTCTGGAGCATTGAATCTGACTATATTTGCAGTACATGTGTTAGTTTAATGGTTCTTTTGACCCCCGGTATTAGTAGGGAATTAGTAAAAGTGAATTTGAAGTGTATTATTAATATTGTAGGCAATATAGCAAAAGTATAAGTAGTTATTTTAATTATGAGTTATTAGTAAGTTGAAGCGTTGTGGTGTTTAGCAAAACTTTGTTCGAGGTCTACTTTAAAACTAATTCTATTATTTGTGATTGTAGCTCTATCAAAAATTGTATCTACAGATTCAATAGACTATTAAAGCTTTAAATCTTCTGGCTGTGTAGTGGAAGCTTTTATATTGTCCTATGTTGTCATTTTAATTTGGACGACCACGTTAGCTTCTATAGGCTCTAAACTATGTTATTTCTATGTCTACAGTGGTCGAATGACAACACAAGGTTTGGTTCGAGGCCGGGCGGGTGGAGGGTCCTGCTACACAAGTCACGTGCTCAAATGAACAATTCTGTACTCATTACTTGTACTTCCTTCATTTATCCAGTAATGTGCCAGGGAACAGAAAATTAAAAGAGAAAATGAATAGAAATAATGTAAGACTGGATTCAACTAATCAAGATCTAATAGATGGTTAGTGTAATGTCATGACGTTGCATCCAGGGTTAGTAGAAGTAAAGTCCAATCAAGTGCAAAGGAAGATCGGATAGTTTTACCTACATAGAGTTTTGAAGCAAGTCTTCGAGTTTCTAACACCAAAACAATACATCAATTAAGTCACGAATTGTGAATTTGGTCAATTCGTTACTTTATGAAAGACAAAGACAAAACACACAGATGTAATGAACACAGAGACCACAACATTTATTATGGGAGTAATATTTTGATTATCGTTTATGTTTGGATCCAATCAAATAACTGCATTTATAGACTGTAAAACTGATTTCAAAAGTTTACTCCACATCCTTAATTTTATCTGGCTCTATAATTTTTTAATTAAATAATCATCTTCTACGATAGTTTTGTTTGTGATCTTTTCGTTGTAGGTATCAGTTTGGTTGTACAAACTTATTTGTTTAAGATATCTCAAACTGTACTTTTTCTATTATAAGATCTTAAAAAATCACTCTCAGAATATCCACCTCACTTTTAAATCCTGGTTTTAAAAAACAGGCTTCAAAACGCAACAAAAGCAGACGATTAATGATAGGTACTAAAAGTTTCTACTCAAATCTCAAAATTATCGTAGAAGTCTTTCAAAAGATAAAGTTAATCACGAACTTGAGAAACTATTCAAACTCATTAACTTTTACTTCCATTTGAATAGCATCAATGAATTTTTATCTAATGCAATTTTAGTTGAAACAAGAAGTCAACTTTCCCAAAATAAAAGTAAGATCTTGTACAAAATACTAGGAAATTTCTTTTGGTTAGTAGTCTTCTTTAACCAAGAATGTAATGACTACAAAGATAGAGTTTATCAAGATTCCACAGCGTCCCACAGTTTTGATTTTATTTAGAGCATGGCTTGAAGGTTTATCCAGACGAATAGAATAGAAAATTTCTCTTTGTGCTGTCATTACATTCGTTATGTAGATCTACTTCATAACCATGTTCTTCTCCAACTGACCTGTGATTATACCGCTTGATTTTATGCAGGCCGTATTTGGAGTCAGCCCCGCCTTTGGAGACGGGCAGGGACTCCAAGTTGGCCATTAGAAGGTTGATTGAAGACTTCAGCTCTTCTATGTAGAGCGACTCCATCTCTTTGAGGACGAACTTCGGCATGAGCTTGCGGTTCTGTAATGATAGGGTTAAATATTGTAGAAGTAAAATCACATTAGTCATCATCATCATCATCAGCCTGAAGACGTCCACTGTTGAACAAAGGCCTCCCCCTTAGCACACCATAATGAACGAAAACTCGCCACCTGCATCCACCGGTTTCCCGCAACTTTTACGATGACGAAATCACATTAAGTAACTTAGATTAAATAGCTTACCTATTAGACTTTCTTCTGTTGCGGGAATTCTTATTTCCAGTTAGAAATTTGTATATTCCTTGACGGCAATAATTATGAAAACCTTTATGCAATACGGTTTTGTAGGTACAAAGGTTTGACTTAGGCTAAGCGTTGATGAGTCAGTCATCATCATTATATCCCTCTTCTTTTTCTCGTTTTATTGGATTATGCGACTTATTTCACTGATCAAGGGTCACTAGGTCACTAGGCAAGTAAGCTTAGGCTAAGTCGATAATTAGTTTGATGAGGCACTCAATCATCATTATCAATTTCTACTTCTTCTTTTCCTTTATGGGGACTGCGAAGGAGCCTTAAGTCTCTACTAGGGGAGAGTGAGGACGTTAGGAAACTTCAAGAGCGATCTACTTGTTCTTTGCCCTTTACTACATTATGTAGAGTCAATTCCCCTATTTTCGTCACCAGGACAATTTGTCCTGGCTTCTTGGGTCTAGCCGTTCTTCTTTCATCATTAGTTTGGGCACAGACCAGGTAGTCGGAGAAAGTATGGTTATCAAGCGATTTCAGATCGCGCCAGCTTAATCTAGCAGTTGCTCAGAGTTTATAGAGCGGTAAAATCAGAAGTAGAGATCAACATCTTTATGTTTTTATTCGGTACTTTGTAACTACAAAAACTAATCTTACCCTCTCCATTTCGTTGACCTTCTGCATCCTGCCGTCCAGCTCTCTCCTGATGGCCGCTGCTTGCTCATCGGCCGAATCCAACTGCAAATCACAAAGATAAAGACCTAAGTGACAAAAGGAAAATTTCTACGTACTGCTTTTTTCCAATTGTATGGATGGGTGCGACTATGGTTTTGTTGACAAACTCTTCGCTGATAGGTTACAATAAGTTTGTCGTGGGTATTGATGTTAACCATCAACTACTTACTAGCATTTTTCCTGGTAGAGTTCATGCACTTCAAACAGCTGCAATCTACATAATATCAGAAGAATTTATCGGGAAACGAACAAACAACAAAGACCACGTCACAGCGAAGAAGATACGAACAATTCTCGAGGAACCTGACTTTTTAACTGATAGAATCATAGAATATGAACCCTAGTCAAATAATAAGTACTTAAGACCTTCGCTATTTCATTTTTATTGTAGACTAGCTTCTGCCCGCGACCTCGTCCGCGTAGAATTAGACTTACATGAGGCAGCTACGACCTTTAAAATGATTATTGCTATCCCGCAGGAACTATGCAATTTTCCGGGGTAAAAAATAGCCTATGTGTTAATCTAGGGTACCAGCTATCTCCGTTCCAAATTTTATCCAAATCCGTCGAGTCGTTTCTGCGTGAAGAAGGAACATACACACTCACATCGTCACATCTACCCATCCAACCTCACAAACTTTCGCATTTATAATATTAGTTAGTAGGATGCGTAATTAAAATTAACTTACAAGCAACGCGTTGAAAAGCAGCTGGTGTTCAAACTTCTTCACCCCGAGGATCTGTTGGAACATGTCGTAAAGCTGTTCCTTGCTGAGGATACACTCGGCGTTCAGACTCTGCTGCTGTGCTCTCGAAGGCCGCTTGGAATCATCATCGCCAAGAACACCTGGATCAAGGTTTAAACTGGGGTCAGGATGTAAGGTATGTTTCAGTTCTTAAGAATTTTGATCGCTTGTTAAAACTTCTTGACAAGCTATAATGACATACTCCCTTATTCATAAACTTCTGCTTCTGCTAACTAAGCAATCGTTTGTCCCTATCTGTGAAAGGTAAATGTCAAAGTGACAGATAAGGACAAACGATTGTTAAGTTAGCAGGAGCCTACAGAGCGTTTATGAATAGTAACCGTTCATTTACATAAGGACATTTTAAGTTAGGTATGTTCAGATATTTCGTGAACGAGTGCCTCATGAAACGAATGAGTCGTTTCAATATGTATATCGGTGTCATACTTATTCGGAGTGTGCAATGATAGGAAGATTCAAAGAAGATTATGATGACAACACTAGCAATGTGGTTTTCACTTAATTCTCCGATATAAAGTCCATTATCTCTCATGATCAGAATAAAATCTCTTTTACCTAGGACACCTAGTCTACTCGTAGAAGATTCTAATATTCAGTGTGATAGTTAAAAGTTGTACCCGGTAGTAAAGCATTATTTTACTTACCAAAATTGCTAAATGAGAAATTTAATATGGTTGGTCATAACCCTAACAATAGCGTAATTTAGAAAGAAAAATGTAAAAGAATCTTTTGAACAAAATAAATCAAACGAAGAAAGTACGCATAAGCAATTTAGAGTGTAAATTAGATCAATTAGATGTGACCAAAATGTAGTTAGTTAAATTAGATACCTTAAGACGGTAACCTTAGTCATTAAATTCCTTAATATTGTCAGGTTTAAGTGCTCGAAGAAAATGTTTCGTGATATTTTAGAGAGAGCCAGGCCTTACCATGACTTCTTAATGCGAACTGATGCCGATCCAGTTTCGGTTTGCTCGCTGTCAGATCCATAGGTACCAAAAATGACAACTAAAACCTGAACTGAGTCGGAATTTAATCGCATTAGGACGTCATGGTAAGCCTCCTGGGGTCTTACCATGACGTCTTAATGCGTTTCAGTTTAGGTTCGCGCGCTGTCAGATTCATACTATAAGTGACAGCTAAATCTTGAACTGAGTCGGAATTAGGACGTCATGGTAAGGCCCCTGGTCTCATAATTAGAAGGACATTCACATCCACTTTGGGAACATGATGTTTGGCGCAGGTAATATTGGATGGAAATAGAACAAAACAACGCTTCTGGCTAAGGTCATGTTCTGGGTCATTTTCGTTTTTAGTTAATTTCTACAACATCCTTAGAAATTACGGCACGCTCTGACTGCCAACATAAATAGAGTCACGTTGGAAATTTCTAAGTGCTTCTTGCCGAAGTCTCTAAACGTACGGGACTGTTGTGGTGGCTTTTTAACAATTTCATACACAACAGGGCCCTTAGCATGACGTCTTAATGCGTTTAAATCCGGACTCAGTTCAGGTTTTAGCTGTCATTTTTAGTATGGATCTGACAGCGAGCGAACCTAAACTGAAATGGAATTGATTCGCATTAGGACGTAACCCGCCCCTGGACATAATTTGCAACTAAGTGTATTCTTGATACTATAAAACGCAGATTGCACAACGTAGCGTTTTAAAGAGGTAATGTTGGCGTGTTTCGTAGGACTCGATCCTCTTGATATTGTGAGTCTTTAGTTTAAGATTTTTCTTTTTTTTTTCTCAAATCAATTAAAAAAAGTAACAAATTTTGTGTGAACAGCGAGCGAAAACCACGTACGGTTTATCTGCTGCTGTGGTTCTTGGGACTCTGCTGATGGGATTCTTTGTACTGATTGTTATAATTTTCTCTACCAAAGTGCTTTGTGTAAAGTGTTATGAGCTTGCAAAGCTTGCCTCCTAAGCCGAAGCTCACGATAACTTGTATAGCTTAAGTTACGATAACATGTATGCTTCTGATTTATGTTGGGTATATGTAGAAAGAGATACAATTGACATGCAAAGAATAAAAGCTTAAAGTTTTAATGTACAAAGTTTTCATAAAGATGAAAGAGTTTACAAAAGTCCGTTTTAAATATAATCAAAAAGCTGCAGAAGATGATAAATATTAAATAGATTTATACAGGGAACATGTAAACAAAAAAGATAAACGTGATATAGTTAAAACGGACGAAATTCTAACCACATATAAACCTTATAATATCAAGCAATCACACGTAACAAAAGCTAGAGAGAGCAGAAAACAATGAACAGTCGAGTGATACCTGTTATTCCTGGGATTGTGAGAGAGACATGTCGTGAGAGAAAGGGAGAGAAACACAGAAAGTGAGACAGACGCAGGCGACACACAGTTTCAGGTACATTGATTGAGGTCAGACCAGAAGCACAATACTGAGCAAAATTCTCTAAACACCCATATAGTTAATGGAACCAAAGTGAAGATACAGAAAAAGAAATTTTGATTATAGTTGAAGTTTGCTTTAGTATTGCTACTGGTTTTGGTATACACTTGTTATCTACGGTACAAACACAATGACTGGAATTATTTACCCATAATATGTTTGATGATTATAATACAACAAATGTACCTATTGGACAAATTTGAAATACTTAAACATAACAAAAAGTGTCAGGCAGCAAATATATTTAAACGCCAATCAGTCATAATCATAAATCATCATACTTTATCGTAGGTATAAATGAAATTGGGACAAAATCTGAAGTCATAACAGACGAATCACCCAACACTTAAAAACAAATAGTTTGAGATGATTTCAATGAAAATAAAGATAATGTCGCAATTTCACTTGAAAATCCATTATAATCGTATGCTTGCATCATACACTGATCTGATGACGACATCGATGCAATCAGGCAGTAGGTTCATGACTTTGATAGTTCCAGTAAATTCTGAGGAGTTAATTTGTTCAGTAATGACGTCAATAAAAATGATCACAATGTTTCTTGTAATGATTGTAACGTTGTAAAGAATGTCAATGTTATGCCAGCACTGTTATTTGTTTTGTTTGGTACTGACTAATGATTCTAAGGACATACACCTTCTACCGATGAGCACACTGTTTTATTACAAACAATCAAAGGCTTTGCATACAGAAGCGTTTCTCCAACTGATGCTTTAACACTCATGCTTTTTCAATCTTTTTTGTTTCATTCACACAGCTGTGGCTACACAGAAGAGCCAATGTAACGAAGTCCTCATCACAAACATGAAATATAGCAATTTTAGTCATCATGTTCCTGGAGATACTATCATCGATTACGAGATCTGTGGTGCTGAATATGAAAACAATCTTGGAGTTTATTCTGAAATGACTATTAGTAACGAAAATGGCCACTATTTCATTCTTTAACTGTGCGACATTTTAGATTTTATCGACTAGGTGGTAGCATTGACCCTTAAGTTAGCCCCAGCGTTACGATTCCGATTAAGATAGTCGACTTACCGGTTCCTTTCATGATACAGTCGAATTTAGCTAGCCACGAAGTTAAAACTGTTTCTTTACTTAATCCATCGATTTCTGGCAAAGACCTGGGAAATTTTGTCAATTATAATGAAAATAATTAACTAAATAACATGACAACAACTGATCTTGAACTTGATTACGATTAAAATGAAGATTATAAGTATGCACATAATGCAACTGCAATACACAGTAAGGATATAGGTTTAATGTAATTGTTAAGAGAGAAGACAAAACCATACAATAACATAACGACAGTAACAAAGTTATTAAAGACCATCAGTTATCTCAAACCTGACTCTCTTCTCGATGTTGTTCCTGAAGACCTCGCGGAAGTCGTGGTGGCTGCAAGCTCCGGACCTGACCATCTGTTCCACGCGCTCCGACTTGAGGAACACGTCATGGTACGACTGCACCGCGTTTTGGAAGGCCTCGTCTGCCAGGATCTGAGTCTCGCCTTTTAAGAATGCCTGGAGAAAAGAGTTCGCTGATGCTTAAAAACTTATCAGCGTATACCGTAGTTAAAAGGTTTTTGGGCAAAACGCGGGTAGGTATCAGGTGGTTGAGACAGTTTAAATGAACCCCCCCCCTCCCATCCTTTGCTCCTTCTTATATACAAATAAAATAAAAGATAACACTTAAAGAGATGCTATAAGTTGCAAGCGTGTCCATTGTAGCCTGATGATGGGACTGACCTGAAACCGCGCCTGTATGGTCTCGAGCTGATGGGGCGTGAGCTTGGTATGCCTTCGCGTCATATCAGTCGGCTGCTTCGCGTTGAACGGATGGGCGATGCATCGTGACACGAATACGTACAGCTGGAGGCGGCGCTTCTTGTCCTCCTCTAGCTTTTCTATCTTTTCCTACAATAAGATTATCACATTTAATATCTTCATCATACCAACCATCATACCTCCATCCATCATACAAAGCACGCTCTGCACGAATAACATCTTTCGTAACTAGGAAAGGCTTCTTATTTTTACTACGTTTAATACCAGCTCTTCCTCACCTTGACGATCATGTCCACGCCATGCGCAAAATTTTAAGAGCAGCATACTTACTGTGTTCATGGAATAAATAGAAATGACTACACAAATTTCATTAGGAGTTATGTTTGAAGAATGAAATCCATTACTTTTGCAGCATGATCCTAAAAATATAAGCTCATCTAATCTACTCATATAAATAAGTAAGTATACTCGTAGAATTTACTACTTTACGGTCACGAATTTGAAAGCAAAAACAAACATGTTTGTTTATTAAAGGACTATCCAGAAGGTACTTAAACACTTCTGTCAAAATTTTTGGCCCCCCATTTTACCCCTTCCTTCATCTCCAGCTTGACATTAGTATCCTGCTGTGCTGGGTTCTTAAACATGGTCTACCTGAGGGTCTTGGTCCTTGTCAGAATGGCTCGCGCCGGACGGACTGGGCGACGGCGCAGGCGCCTCTCCCGAGCTCGCGCTCCCCGTCGAGGTCCTGCGCAGAAACGATCTACACGATCTATAGTATTAAGTCGTCAATGTAAAATGCCATGCGTTTGCGCACACTGAACTGCTTAGGTACGAACGCGGAACTACCCGTCGGAATCGTAAAAAAGTTTACGAAACCGCAGATTACCTATTGCCTATTGCTTACCAGTATTGTTTATTATGTTACATATGCGGTTTTCAAGAAAGAGTCATTATTATTGTATTGTAATGTATTGTATTACAGCACTTAGATACTTGCGCCAGAGGGATAGAAGATGCTTTTTACTCGAAGGAGTAGGTAAGATGTAATGCCTGTTATAACTCTATAAACTTTAATTACAACACAACGGATAGCTCACGTATAAAAGCCGAAGTATAACGATAACAACACACAACAACACAACAACAACACACACCACACAACAAACACACACAATTGACACAACACCAACAACAACAATTGTCTCAAAAATCAAATTAAAAAAAATCAAATTCAAATTCAAATCAAATTGTCAAACTGTTGTTGTTGTGTGTTTTTGTATTGTTGATTGTAAGTTGTTGTAACAATTGTCGGAGCAATACTTCAGCTTATATACGGCTTTTTCGGTGTGTTGTAATTATGTGTGAGTCTTCATGTTGAAAGTCTATAAACTTTACTGTGCATTGGTTTGATATTGTTTCTTTCGCTAGATGGCGCTGTTCATTGTACTAGAAACCGTTCCATGAAGTATTTAATTATGGCTTGATTTTCTCACATAATATCAATGATTACCTATACAATAAAAAAAGATAGCATGTATTTGGCAGGGATCCCTGTCGTTAATTGCCACCGGAAGGGAATTTACCTTAAAAGTTGGCTATTTAGGTTTTCTTTGATTCAGTGTGTGCAGACGATTATGGAAATGTATGATCTAAATTACTAAGCACTACTTTAAAAACTATTACGATTTATTGCATTTACTTGGCTATTAGTTGTAATAAGCTTAATCTATTGGATATTTTAATTTAACAATCTATTAGCAAATTGCTACAATGTTTCGTGAGACGAAATGGGAGTGAATGAATAGTTTTAAAAGAATTTGTACATAATATAGAACCTCTTTATTTAGCCGAGTAATTCTCAAAATAATACTACCCTCTCATTTTTGACTTTCGCTTAGTTTGACTATGGTGCCATCAATCGCAATTTGTTCACATGTCACAATAATTTATTTAATTTTAAGTTGTTAGTGTCCGACCGACGTTTCGGTTTCGGTTTCGGCCAAAAAAAATGATTTCTGCCGAAATTGCGGTTTCGGCCAGGATCCGGTCGAAACCTTCGGCCGGACCGAAATTACTTCGCAGCCTCTCGCATCGGGAGTGCTCGGCTTAATTCGGGCACGCTCGGCCGGGTAGCTATAGGTAATGCACAGGCGGCCCGTCCAGCTGGGACCAGCGACAATTTTTTTATTTTGTTTAGCAAAAAAAGTAACTGTTCTCATATAAGGAATCCTTGCAATAACCTTTTCCTTACGATTTGTACAGTAATTTTGAATATTTTGTTTGATCTGATACATCTTCAAAAATTTCGGTTTCGGTTTTGGTTTTGGCCGAAATCAGAAAGAAACCGAATATTCGGTTTCGGTTTCGACTAGAAATCGTGTTTCGGTCGGACACTAATATTAAGGTGTTCTTTTTGAGAAATGCTCAGCCAGGGGCCTTACCATGACGTCTTAATATGACGTCTTAACATGACGTATTCAATTCCAATTCAGTTTAGGTTCGCTCGCTGTCAGATCCATACTAAAAATGACAGCTAAAACCTGAACTGTGTCGAATGAAACCGCATTAAGACGTCATGGTAAGGCCCTAGTACTTGTTTGTTTTGTTTACTAAAGTTCTTAATACTTACGCATGAGGCGGGGGGGCGAGGGCGGCCTCCCGTTGGCGGGTAGCGGGGTGGAGGGGGGCGGCGTGGGGAGCCGTCGTCAGCGGGCTCGGACCTACGCAAATACGTAAATGCTCCATTAATTATTAAATACAAACTGTTTAGGCCGCTCAAGTGCGTTGATTATGTGTAATTAAGTGTGGGTATGAAATTTGAAACTAAGTATGATGAATTGTATAGAATAGCTGTTGCCCGCGGCTTTGTCTGCTTCGTTTATCGCGCCGAAACCATACAAATTGTCCGGGATGAAAACTAACTTTCGAGTGATAGACTTTAGAGTATACTCTACCTAAGGAGTTTCAAAAGTCGAGTCTCTTGCACAGGTTGCATTCAGGGGACTTACCATGACGTCCCAATTCCGACTCCGTTCAAGTTTTAGCTGTCACTTTTAGTACCTACTCGATAGTATGATATAGTACCTATAGTATGAATCTGATAGCGACCGAACAAACAGTTTTAAAGGTGGAAACACATTATTGAAGGCGGAACCACATTATTAACACGCAACGCGACCCGACGCAACGCGACGCGTGTTGAGTCGAATCAAATTGTATTATTTTCTATGACCAGAACCACACTAACGAACATCCGACGCGACGCCACGCGCATACATTCGTTGCGTCGGGTCGCGTCGCGTGTTAAGGCGAAGGGATAGGCAAATGACCTTGCCCGTTCGTGACGTGGCAAGCAGTCCGATCAACGCGACATCTGTTAAATAATCGACGCGTGAACTCGATGCGAATGGGCGCGTGCTGATGGATTGAAATATTGCACTGCGATGTTAGTAGATGGCGCTTGCTTTAGTTTTCCGATTGCCTACACAGACACAGCATAATGTTCAAATCAGATTTTGCAAAAATAATAAAAAAATATAACATTTCGGCATTCGTAACGTGGCCTTTAAGGTCTTGTTACCTTGGGCTCTGTCTGCTCCGCAAGGAATAGAGACGTTATTTATGTATGTATGTATGTGATATAATACATGAGAAAGTTTGTGACGATGTGAGTGAGTGTGTATGTATGTTTGTTTCTTCTTCAAGCTACAACAACTGGACGGATTTGGATGAAATTTGGAACGAAGACAGTTGGTACCCTAGATTAAAACAGGCTACTTTTTATCCCAGAAAAATGCAGTTTCCGCGGGATAGTGATGAACGTGACGTCAAAGGTGTCCAGAGTCTGTTTAGAGTCGCAACGTAAATTATTATTGCAGAATAAAGTAAAACTTGAACGTGTGCGGGAAAGATACAGAATAAGGCATGGTTTTTCCAATGATTATCTTCCAAACCGATATCCGAGGGTCCGAGAGGTCCCCAAACATAAATCCGTTATCAAAAATGAAAAAGGTGGCCGCCATTTTGAATTCTTTAAGTTTTGGACCGATTATTTTCAAAATCGATATCTGAGAATCCGAGTGGTCGTCAAACACAAATCTGCTATCGAAAATGAAAAAACTGGCCGCCATTTTGAATTCTTTACTTTTTGAACCGATTGTTTTCAAATTCGATATCTGAAGATCCGAGTGGTCCCCAAACATGAATCCGTTATTAAAAATGAAAAAAGTAGCCGCCATTTTGAAAACTTTTGTTTTACGACTGATTGTTTTCAAAATCGATATCTGACGATCCGAGTGATTCCCAAACACGTATCCGTTATATAAAATGAAAAAAGTGACCGCCATTTTGAAATCTCTAGTTTTTGAACCGATTGTTTTCAAAATCGATATCTGAGGGTCCGAGTGGTCCCCAAACATGAATCCGTTATCAAAAATGAAAAAAGTGCCCGCCATTTTGAAATCTTTAGTTTTTGGACCGATTATTTTCAAAATCGATATCTGACGATCCGAGTGGTTCCCAAACACGTATCCGTTATATAAAATGGAAAAAGTGGCCGCCATTTTGAAATCTTTAAGTTTTGGACCGAATATTTTCAAAATCGATATCTGAGGGTCCGAGTGGTCGTGAAACACAAATCTGCTATCGAAAATGAAAAAACTGGCCGCCATTTTGAAATCTTTAGTTTACCGACCGATTGATTTCAAAATCGATATCTGAGAATCCGAGTTGTCTCCAAACATGAATCCGTTTTTAAAAATGAAAAAAGTGGCCGCCATTTTGAAATCTTTAAGTTTTGGACCGAATATTTTCAAAATCGATATCTAAGGGTTCAAGTGGTCGTGAAACACAAATCTGCTATCAAAAATGAAAAAACTGGCCGCCATTTTGAAATCTTTAGTTTACCGACCGATTGATTTCAAAATCAATATCTGAGAATCCGAGTTGTCTCCAAACACGTATCCGTTATCAAAAATGACAAAAGTGGCCGCCATTTTGAAATCTTTAGTTTTTGGACCGATTATTATCAAAACCGATATCTGAGGGTCCAAGAGCTCCCCAAACATAAATCCGTTATCAAAAATGAAAAAAGTGGCCGCCATTTTGAAATCTTTAAGTTTTGGGCCGATTATTTTCAAAATCAATATCTGAGGGTCCGAGTGGTTGTCAAACACACATCTGCTACCGAAAATGAAAAAACTGGCCACCATTTTGAATTCTTTACTTTCTAGACCAATTGTTTTCAAAATCGATATCTGAGGATCCGAGTGGTCCCCAAACATGAATCCGTTTTTATAAATGAAAAAACTGGCCGCCATTTTGAAATCTTTAGTTTACCGACCGATTGATTTCAAAATTAATATCTGAGAATCCGAGTTGTCTCCAAACACGTATCCGTTATCAAAAATGACAAAAGTGGTCGCCATTTTGAAATCTTTAGTTTTTGGACCGATTATTTTCAAAACCGATATCTGAGGGTCCGAGAGCTCCCCAAACATAAATCCGTTATCAAAAATGAAAAAAGTGGCCGCCATTTTGAAATCTTTAAGTTTTGGGCCGATTATTTTCAAAACTGATATCTGAGGGTCCGAGAGGTCCCCAAACATAAATCCGTTATCAAAAATGAAAAAAGTGGCCGCCATTTTGAAATCTTTAAGTTTTGGACCGATTATTTTCAAAATCGATATCTGAGAATCCGAGTGGTCGTCAAACACAATTCTGCTATCGAAAATGAAAAAACTGGCCGCCATTTTGAATTCTTTACTTTTTGAACCGATTGTTTTCAAATTCGATATCTGATGATCCAGGTGGTCCCCAAACATGAATCCGTTTTTAAAAATGAAAAAAGTAGCCGCCATTTTGAAAACTTTTGTTTTCCGACCGATTGATTTCAAAATCGATATCTGAGGATCCGAGTTGTCTCCAAACACGTATACGTTATCAAAAATGACAAAAGTGGCCGCCATTTTGAAATGTTTAGTTTTCAGACCGATTATTAACCGATATCTGAGGGTCCGAGAGGTCCCCAAACATAAATCTGTTTTTAAAAATGAAAAAAGTGGCCGCCATTTTTAATTCTTTACTTTCTAGACCAATTGTTTTCAAAATCGATATCTGGGGATCCGAGTGGTCCCCAAACATGAATCCGTTTTTATAAATGAAAAAACTGGCCGCCATTTATCAACCCGTTATCAAAAATGGAAAAACTGGCCGCGAGCTCAGATATCGATTTTGAAAACAATCTGTTCAAAAACTAAACATTTCAAAATGATGATGACTTTTCTATTTTGTATAACGGATACGTGTTTGGGAACCACTCAGATCGTAAGATATCGATTTTGAAAACAATCGGTACAAAAACTAGTTTTTAAAATGGTGGACACCTTTTTTTATTTTTAAAAACGGATTCTTGTTTGGGGACCACTCGGATCCTCAGATATCGATTTTGAAAACATTTGGTCCAAAAAGTACAGAATTCAAAATGGCGGCCAGTTTTTTTTATTTTCGATAGCAGATTTGTGTTTGATGACCACTCGGACCCTCAGATATCGATTTTAAAAATAATAGATCCAAAATTTAAAGATTTCAAAATGGCGGCCACTTTTTTCATTTTTAAAAACAGATTTATGTTTGGGGACCTCTCGGACCCTCAGATATCGGTTTTGAAAATAATCGGTCCGAAAACTAAGTATTTCAAAATGGCGGCCACTTTGGCCATTTTTGATAACGTATACGTGTTTGGAGACAACTCGGATCTTCAGATATCGATTTTGAAATCAATCGGTCGGAAAACTAAAGATTTCAAAATGTCGGCCAGTTTTTCATTTATGATAGCAGATTTGTGTTTCACGACCACTCAGACCCTTAGATATCGATTTTGAAAAAATCCGGACCAAAACTTAAAGATTTCAAAATGGCGCCCACTTTTTTCATTTTTAAAAACGGATTCATGTTTGGGGACCTCTCGGACCCTCAGATATCGGTTTTGAAAATAATCGGCCCAAAATTTAAAGATTTCAAAATGGCGGCCACTTTTTTCATTTTTGATAATGGATTTATGTTTGGGGAGCTCTCGGACCCTCAGATATCGGTTTTGAAAATAATCGGTCCAAAAACTAAGGATTTCAAAATGGCGGCCACTTTTGTCATTTTTGATAACGGATACGTGTTTGGAGACAACTCGGATTCTCAGATATTAATTTTGAAATCAATCGGTCGGTAAACTAAAGATTTCAAAATGGCGGCCAGTTTTTTCATTTATAAAAACGGATTCATGTTTGGGGACCACTCGGATCCTCAGATATCGATTTTGAAAACAATTGGTCTAGAAAGTAAAGAATTCAAAATGGTGGCCAGTTTTTTCATTTTCGGTAGCAGATGTGTGTTTGACAACCACTCGGACCCTCAGATATTGATTTTGAAAATAATCGGCCCAAAACTTAAAGATTTCAAAATGGCGGCCACTTTTTTCATTTTTGATAACGGATTTATGTTTGGGGAGCTCTTGGACCCTCAGATAATCGGTCCAAAAACTAAAGATTTCAAAATGGCGGCCACTTTTGTCATTTTTGATAACGGATACGTGTTTGGAGACAACTCGGATTCTCAGATATCGATTTTGAAATCAATCGGTCGGTAAACTAAAGATTTCAAAATGGCGGCCAGTTTTTTCATTTTTGATAGCAGATTTGTGTTTCACGACCACTTGAACCCTTAGATATCGATTTTGATAATATTCGGTCCAAAACTTAAAGATTTCAAAATGGCGGCCACTTTTTTAATTTTTAAAAACGGATTCATGTTTGGGGACCACTCGGATCCTCAGATATCGATTTTGAAAACAATTGGTCTAGAAAGTAAAGATTTCAAAATGGCGGCCACTTTTTTAATTTTTAAAAACGGATTCATGTTTGGGGACCACTCGGATCCTCAGATATCGATTTTGAAAACAATTGGTCTAGAAAGTAAAGAATTCAAAATGGTGGCCAGTTTTTTCATTTTCGGTAGCAGATTTGTGTTTGACAACCACTCGGACCCTCAGATATCGATTTTGAAAATAATCGGTCCAAAAACTAAAGATTTCAAAATGGCGGCCACTTTTGTCATTTTTGATAACGGATACGTGTTTGGAGACAACTCGGATTCTCAGATATCGATTTTGAAATCAATCGGTCGGTAAACTAAAGATTTCAAAATGGCGGCCAGTTTTTTCATTTTTGATAGCAGATTTGTGTTTCACGACCACTCGAACCCTTAGATATCGATTTTGATAATATTCGGTCCAAAACTTAAAGATTTCAAAATGGCGGCCACTTTTTTAATTTTTAAAAACGGATTCATGTTTGGGGACCACTCGGATCCTCAGATATCGATTTTGAAAACAATTGGTCTAGAAAGTAAAGAATTCAAAATGGTGGCCAGTTTTTTCATTTTCGGTAGCAGATTTTTGTTTGACAACCACTCGGACCCTCAGATATCGATTTTGAAAATAATCGGCCCAAAACTTAAAGATTTCAAAATGACGGCCACTTTTTTCATTTTTGATAACGGATTTATGTTTGGGGACCTCTCGGACCCTCAGATATCAGTTTTGAAAATAATCGGCCCAAAACTTAAAGATTTCAAAATGGCGGCCACTTTTTTCATTTTTGATAACGGATTTATGTTTGGGGAGCTCTCGGACCCTCAGATATCGGTTTTGAAAATAATCGGTCCAAAAACTAAAGATTTCAAAATGGCGACCACTTTTTCATTTTTGATAACGGATACGTGTTTGGAGACAATTCGGATTCTCAGATATCGATTTTGAAATCAATCGGTCGGTAAACTAAAGATTTCAAAATGGCGGCCAGTTTTTTCATTTTTGATAGCAGATTTGTGTTTCACGACCACTCGGACCCTTAGGTATCGATTTTGAAAATATTCGGTCCAAAAAGTAAAGAATTCAAAATGGCGGCCAGTTTTTTCGTTTTCGGTAGCAGATTTGTGTTTGACGACCACTCGGACCCTCAGATATCGATTTTGAAAATAATCGGCCCAAAACTTAAAGATTTCAAAATAGCGGCCACTTTTGTCATTTCTGATAACGGATACGTGTTTGGAGACAACTCGGATCCTCAGATATCGATTTTGAAATTAATCGGTCGAAAAACTAAAGATTTCAATATGGCGGTCTTTTTTATTTTGATAACGGATCCATGTTTGGGAACCACTTTGACCTTCAGATATCTTTTTTTCTTTCTTTCTAGTGATAGACTATACATTGGAGTACTACTTGCCTCATTATCAAAATTTTTCATGCAGTAATTCCAACCAAAATCCTATTTCCCATGCTTGTTCGCTAAACAGCAAGTAAGTATCAAACCAACCTGCCACTAAGTTCCCAAAAAACGGATTGAAAATAATAACTTTTAACTTAATATAGGTATTATACGTGCGAAGCGAACGAGTACGACTTTTTGAAGCACTGTTTCGCGCCTATTCTGTGACTCAAACAACATGCTTAGCCAAACCAATATGAAAAAACGCGAAGCGAATATTGGCAACGTCGCGTCGCTTACGCACTGCCGCCACCGAGCGAACATGCAACGTTGCTTTTTCCTTATTATTTTCATACGTCTTATCCAAATTATTTTTTTATTTATTTATCTATTATTTTTTTATTATTTTTTTATGAACATTTTTGGTTTTATCTTAATAATTTATTTCATTGTATTATCTTTTTAACATTTTTTTGGTTTCCGAATTTTTTTGTACATTGAAAAGCGCCTGATTGAATGTGCGGGCAAATATTGCGTTCGCCCTTTTCACAGGATCAGGGCAGTACTACTCTCTAAAGCCTTATTTGTTGGCTAATTGAAGCAAACGCACCGTGGAATTTTAATTATGAGTTACTAGAGTGACCTCGTCGAGATTGGTAGCAAACAGATTGGTTTCACCCGAGCAAACCGTGCACAAAATATTTTCGAGACTCTTAGAGCAAACGAATTTTTGTACTAACTACGACATTAAGGAATATGTTTTCACCGGTGAATTCTAATTCAAGACATGTTTTATAGAATGTGCAGTTTTCAAAACTCCAAATTGTGTATTATCGCCATAAAACATGCACAAAAACAACCAATTTATGAGCTTTTGCCTATCCCTTCGCCTTAATAATGTGGTTCCGCCTTAACACGCGACGCGACCCGATGCAACGCGACGCGTGTTGAGTCGAATCAAATTGTATTATTTTCTATGACTAGAACCACACTATGAACATCCGACGCGACGCCATGCGCATACATTCGTTGCATCGGGTTGCGTGTTAAAAATGTGTTTCCACCTTAAGTTTCAAATAAAAACTCGGGTCCCCAATTAAAATAACTGTGGAATTTCCGATAACCATGCCACGCTTCGCTCGTCAATCCAACTTCGACTGGAATATAACCAAAGTGGGAAGTGGGACAAAACTTGAACATGTACCGTTAAATTGAGAAAGTTAGAAATTGAACAAAGAGAAATTAAAAAGCTGTGACAGAGCTATACTTCATTTAATTTAGGATGAGAAACCACAACAACATTATATTGCGGCTTGTGAACTGTAATCTCTTTACGATTTGTACTAGAGTGACAATTGACGCCACGCAAATAAAGTGGCATTAAAACAATTTTATTTTGCGGCTGCCAAACTATTGCACTGTACTGTTTGCTAGGTAAGAAATAGTTGACCAGCCGCAATATAATGTTATTGTGGTTTCTCATTCTAAATTAAATGAAGTAAGTATAGGGCAGTATCGGGGTATCATTAAGTACAAACAATATTATCCCGGTTTTATTTTAAAGCCAGGGGCTCACCATGACGTCTTAATTCGACTTGATTCCGATTCAGTTTAGGTTCGCTCGCTGTCAGATCCATACTAAAAGTGACAGTTAAATCAGCTAGCTTATTGTCTAACTCGCTCGCAATCGCCATCGTGTTTGTTTTGACAGTTCTTGTATGACTGTGACAGCTAGCTGATTCCGATGCCAACTGTCAGCCCATACATGAACTGTCAAAATGAAGACGATGGTGATCGTGAGCGAGTTACGTAATAAGCTTGCTGAACCGAGTCTGAATCTCTAGTGTAAGTTTTCGCAAAAAAAAACGTCTCGAACGCGTTCACGTAAACGTCTCAATTACTATGGAAAAATTGGCAGCGCCACTTGCGGATCGAAACGGCAACGGCAACAAATTGTTCTCATAGTATTTGACATTTTAACGCAAACCGTTCGAGACGTATTTTGTGACCGAAAACCTACACTAAGCATACTGAATGGAATCGCAAAAAGACTTAATTGTCCGATAGACTTGAAACTTGATATGCATATGCATGACAATGAAGGTACAATCAAAAAGGCATGTAAGTATTAAAAATGAAATTTTTAGGTTAGGTTATTTTGTGTCAAAGAAAACTGTAATAAACATGTTAGATATGTTATCGGTACAGTGGGTACCTAATAGTAATAAAATTGCGTGTTCATAATCAATTAGTACAATAATTTACATTCCAATGTTTCCGTGACTATAAAAACCTGGTAAAGCCCCAGGCCCCTGATGGCTTTTACATGCTTTTACTATACTTCATTTAATTTAGGATGAGAAACCACAACAACATTATATTGCGGTTCGTGAACTGGAATCTCTTAACAATTTGTACTAGAGTAACAATTGACGACACGCAAATAAAGTGACATTAAAACAATTTTATTTTGCGGCTGCCAAACTATTGCACTGCACTATTTGTTAGGTAAGAAATAGTTGACCAGACATTGTGGTTTCTCATTCTAAATTAAATGAAGTATAGGCGATACACGAAGTCAAGTTTCTTGATGTAGATCGTGTGTTGACATTTACAACAAGAAACCTGACTTAGCACAATGCCTACGAGCGAATAGGTCAATTTAAGATTGTCAGTTGTCAGTGCGCAATTCACGGATGATTGTTTAAAGGGAGCGGATCAGAATACATAAAGTTTAAAATGTATAATGGGTTAAAATACATAATGGTTCAAAATATATAATGCTATTTACTGTAAAACTATTAGTTAAATGAACTTTTTTGATGTCGTAATCTATAGATTGGTTTAGGTTAGGTTAGGTTTGTTTTATAACAATCGTGTTAATTTGTCACTTTCTGAGAAAATCGCATTATATATTTTGTACCATTATGTATTTTAACCTATTATACATTTTAAACTATGTATTTTAATACGTACCCCGTTTAAATCAGACAGCAGACCCCGTTTCATTATACTTCATTTAATTTAGGATGAGAAACCACAACAATATTGCGGCTCGTGAACTGTAATCTCTTTACAATTTGTATTAGAGTAACAATTGACGACACGCAAATAAAGTGACATTAAAACAATTTTATATTGTGGCTGCCAAACTATTGCATTGTACTATTTGCTAGGTAAGATAAGAACTAGTTGACCAAGACGCAATATAATGTTAGGTGACAGGCGACAAGTAGCTATGACAATTCGGAATACATTGCCTTGAGAAGCTCCGTGTTGCAATGGATTTCACGTCGGCTACGAAATGTATACCGAAATGTCACCTGTCACTTGTACGTATGTATGTATGTATGTATTACTCTTTATTGTACACTAGCTTCTCCCCGCGACTTCGTCCGCGTAGAATTAGCATTTAACGTGTTTATCGCTATCCTGCGGGAACTATGCAATTTTTCGGGATAAATAGTAGCCTATGTTTCAATATAAGGTACCGGCTATCTCCGTTCCAAATTTTATCCAAATCCGTCCATCCGTTGAAGCGTGAAGAGGGAACAAACATACACACTCACTCACATCGTCACAAACTTTCGCATTAATAATATTATTAGGATAAGACACATAAATTTTACAGATAATAAGATACACAGATGGACGAAGGCGAACTTATCCCTCAAAGGGATCTCTTCCAGTCACCACTACTTGTCACCATCGTTTTTGAATACGGCGACCCCTATTTCACCATCTCGACAGTAGTCGGCGACATGACTGTTCTGTTAACATTACAAACTCGACAAGAGTCTACGCCGATTGGCTTCATATTGACACATACATACATACATACATACATATCGTCATCATCCCCACAGGGGTAGGCAGAGACTACTTTGTTCCACTTGCTACGATCCTGACATACCTCTTTCGCTTCATCCACATTCATCAATCTCTTCATACATGCTCGTCGGTTTCGCGTACTCTTGACCTGGCCTTTTTCCAAAACATCCCCAATTTGATCATGGAACGTCCGCCTAGGCCTTCCCCTCACAACGCACCCATTCACACTCCCTGTAAAAATCTGTTCTTGTTTGTGTCTTCATATCGACAACGCATCGCAATTCGTATTGTCACTTGTCAGCCACATTGTCGAGTTGGTAAAATAGGGGCTGGTATAGCTGAAGGGTATGTGGGTTACCTGGTAGGCCGGCTGTGGAGCCTCTGGGCAGCTCCGGCTTGCCCCGGACCGAAGGCCTGCCTCCGGCCAACGACGCTGGTGGTGCGACTACGAACAACGACAAACATAGTCACCCAGCTGTCATCGTCACCAGCCTATAATACGTTACGTCCCTCTGCTGGGCAGGCCTCCTATGCCCAGCTGTATTTCTAAGCAATACTGAAAACCAGAACACATGGAAAAATTCGCAAATTAGAGCTATGGCCGGAAATCGGACCCGGAATCCGGATCCTCGTTGATGCGTGCTACACAACCCAATAGCAGTGTAAGTGGTTATTTATCGAATTTTTCCATCTGTACCAGCTATCATGTCGACTATAGAAAGACCGCCTAGATCGCATTTAGCACGCTGAAGTGGCAATGGGCCAGTCATCTAATCCGTAAAACCGATAACCGTTGGGGTAGACGAGTTCTTGAGTGGAGACCACGGATCGGCAAACGTAGCGTAGGACGCCCTTAGACTCGGTGGGGCGAGGATCTTCGCAAGGCGGCTGGCAAGAGCTGGATGACAGTGGCCGAGTATCGTGCTTAGTGGCGTGCCATGGGAGAGGCCTATGTCCAGCAGTGGACGAACATAGGCTGCTGATGATGATGATGACCGCTTAAATGAGTCCTCGCCCCGCCCATGCGGCACAGGGGCAGGGGTAGGACGAAAGAGGACCGAGAGAGGTGCGGGCGGGTAGTGCGCCTGCCGCCCGCTTCTCAGCCCCCTTTGTCGTCTTACCCCGCGTCCCTGCGCTGCGCGGGCGACGACTCATTTAAGCGGTCGGTCTATAAGCGCATATTATCCCCAAGCGCCATCTGATTGATTTATGTATCTCTGAGATAGTGGAACTTTTGCTCACCAGGGACGAGAGATGGCCCTGTTTTTCAATAATAGATTCATCCATCCATCTATCTATAGCATAGCAGCCCTTAGTTCGTCCGTCTTCGGACATAGGCCTCCTCTCCATTTCTCCACGCCTGGCGATCGACAGCCATACGCATCCATCCCCCACCAGCTTGTCGGCAGATATCGTCGTTCCACCTCATTGGTGGTCTCCTTCTACTACGAGTATTTTCACGAGGTTTCCACTCGACTCTTCAATAATAGATACTATCGATGAATCAAGAACAACCGTGAAAATAAATACAAAAATCAGGAAGAGAAATTCTTGCGGATGATGTGATGAGTTTCTTACCAGGTTGTAGTTTGTTGGAGGGTGGCTTCTTACGGTCGTCATCGCTGTCCTCTTCTGATGAACTTGGATCGATCATTCTGGCTTAGCTTCTGTAACAAACAAAACAAACATACTTGAACGTTAAATGTTGTTTGGGGGTGCCACCAGTGTTGGAGGTGGGCCACAATAGAGAGATCTCTCTCGAGGCAGATGTTAAGCCTGGCCTGGGGACCGAAGTCCACAGGAATAGAGTTGGAAGTTGTATTTATATATCCGTGTTGAGAAACTTCGTTAGCGCGATGTAGAACAACGTGACAGCTGTCACTAGAGCTGTCATTAGAATTGGCGCTAGCTACTCGTGCGTCGTACTAGTTATGTAGAGGCCAACTAGGTGGCGCTAGTGTCGCTACAGTTGTTATTCCTGCTACGTTAGTACCTACTATTACTTATTCTGTGTTCCGGCAAACAGGTTGGAACTGGCCAGTACGGTACTCATCTTGAGCGTCATGGAGGTTACAAAATTAAAATCATGATGATGTATTGTATTTGAATGTTGTTTGAATGTACGATCCCTCTTAAGGTCAACTTTAGCTGTCAATTAAGGGTGTTTTATTTGCAAACGGACACGTGCTACTGTCAGCCCTATTCCCCGGATGGAGACCTAAGCCCTACCAGTCTGACACGGGTGGTCCCCTGTGCGTTGTAAACTACTACCGGAGGCGTGAAGTATCGCCGCTACGTACTTTACTTTCTATCTGAGATCTGAGAATCTTTATAAACGACACTGAAAATTAGACTGACATTATTCAACGCGAAATTATCATTTTCCTAGAGTTTTAGCGTTTGCCACCGCTCAGTGAGCCAGGGGTCCGCTTTGACAACCTAATCCCAAGATTTGGCGTAGGCACTAGTTTTTACAGGAGCGACTGCCATCTGACCTTCCAACCTAGAAGGGTGACTAAGCCTTCTTGGGATTGGTCCGGTTACCTCACGATGTTTTCCTTCACAGAAAAGCTCATGGTAAATTTTAAATGTAATTTCGCACATAAATTTTGAAAAACTCAGAGGTTCGAACCCGCAACCCTCTGCTTGAGAGGCCACAGGTCAAATCACTAGGCCACGGCTTATTTAACACTAGCGGTTGCCTGCGACTTCGTCTGCAAAGAATTCGTTTATCGCTATCCCGTGGGAATATTCCGGGATAAAAAGTAGCCTATGTGCTATTGAAGACTTTTCTCTATCTACGTGCCAAATTTCATCCAGATTCGTTGGGCCGTTCTGGCGTGATTGAGTAACAAACAAACATCCATCCATCCATCCATCCATCCAATACTTTCATTATAGGTAATATTAGTTACATTAGATAGTGAGATTATTCAACGCGAATTATATCAAATTTTATTTGGTCTGAGACTAACCCTGTTGCTTTTTAAACCGAGAAACAAACCATTTTCAGCCGTCTGTTAGGATATTGTAGCCGCCTCACATAAAATATGAATAACGCCATATAACGCCTGCAATCTTGTCGGAATATTCTAAGAATCCTCTAAAAAAAACGTTGATTCGAGCAAAAGGTATTTTGTATACATTTCACGTAGAAATACCGTTGTTAGGTATGGTGTGGTGGATAAAATTTTACTGTCTTACGTACGCAGCGCGGACTTTATGGGGGAAAGGGGTAGGCCAATCGCGTTTTGTACATTAAATGTGGAGCAGAATTTGACGTCTGCACTCAAATAATATTGCTTAGGTATTGTCAGCATCAAAAGTAGCTTAGCATATGAAATTTTCAAATTATAGTTACGATTGAAATTACCAGAATTGTCTGACATAGCTGTTGAGTCAAAATTCTTAAATGTCAATCGGAATCAGTGTAGCTTTCTATGAGTAAGGGCAATCCACATAGGAGCAAACAAACAAATCTTTTGTATATTGATGATATTATAGAATTTACATTTTCTATTAGTGAAACAATTTTGATGAATGATTTTGATTGATGAATGTGGATAAAGCGAAAGAGGTATGTCAGGATCGTAGCAAGTGGAACAAAGTAGTTTCTGCCTACCCCTGTGGGAAAGAGGCGTGACGATATGTATGTATGTATGTATGTATGTAAACAATTTTTAAAAACAGCCCCAAAGTTGAATGCACTTATTTCTGTCCTGCGGGAATTTCGTATTTTTCCGGAGAACATGTTTATAATGTTACAATCATCTACAGGTGTGCCAAATTTTAAGTCTAGTTATTACAGTTACTGAGATATATAAATCTTGTTATTCCCTAGCCCGTGGGAATTTAAAAAAATCCCTTCTTGGTGTTCCTCTGGGATACTAAAGATATACATCTGCCAAATTTCAAGTTCCTAGGTCCAGTGGTTTAGGCTGTGCGTTGCCTGTCAGTCAGTGAGTCAGTCAGTCACGGTACTGTTTTATTAGGTACCATAGATTTACACTCAAGGCACTGATTATGCAAAGGTTCTTTATCTAGAATCAGAGATTGTAAACCTTTTCTATAATATCTACAGCAATAGGAGCCAGTTACCAACCGTTGGCGAGACTGCGACAAAGCTTAAAATTCAGCCTCGGAGTTGGGTAAGCCTCTGAAATTACGGTATTACATGCTTATGTTTAATGAGAAGTAATGTCAGCTGCGTGCACGTGTCGACGCGTACAGTTAGCTCCGAAACAGTTAAAAAAAGAAAAATAAATATTTTCTAAAAATATTTTTCAAACGTACATAGGTATTTTTTGTCAAGCTAATTAGACCATGGTGCATGGAAGTTAACTATCAAGTTTTGAATATAACGATGAAATATAAACAAGTGAAATTAAGTAACAAAGTTTGTAATAAAACCCTTGTTAAAATTTTGCGTAGATGCGGTAGGTTTTATTTCAACAAATAGGTACGTTTCCCTGTTAAACTAGCATAGTGTAATTGTGGCGGTAACTGCTGTAGGTACTCAAGGACGTCAATTTTATTATTCGTAATTAACCCTTTCAAGTTAAGTACATAAATTGTCTAAGGGTAACTACACAGTACAACGATTTTCATTTATTAACCAACCTTAGTTTCCAAGCTAACTCCATGAAAAAAAAAGCGTCGGATAGCACTCCGGGAGTGCCGGCAGAAGTGAAAACAGCAGCTTAACCTCTTACAATAAAACGTACCTACGTATTATCTATATTATGACAGACCTCTAACAATGTGCTGATGCTCTACCTAGTACTTTTGCTCCACGACTCAACAAAAAAAACACTTCAAAAATCGAACGCGATTCATTCGTATTTCAAAATAAACTCTTATGCTACGGCCACATTAGCGGGATTCGGCGAAGGTTCGCCCTATCGCGGCATGTGTGGACAGACAGGTCGCTTTATCGCGAATCATTCGGGCGAACTCGAACTGTGTTCGGGCTCCTGTCGGTATCTAGCGCAAATCAAAGGATTTTATCGCGACAGAATTCGTGTTCGTGCAAGTGTCTACACTTCGTACTTTGAAATTTCTGAAATGTACGTCAATTTTGACAAGTGACATTTCAATAATTATTTACAGTTATACAATACAAAGCAAAAGCTGCCTCCATCTTTTTGTTTCTTTGCGCTCTTGGTTCATTTTCCCGTCAAATTAAGAGTTGCGCGACATAGTTCGCCCGAAGTTTTTATTGCGATAATTTGGTCTAAGTGTGGCCACATAGTTCGTGGCTACACGAACTCGAACTTTTTATCGCGACAAGGCGACACGAACCTTCGCCCGCTAATGTGGCCCGGGGGTTAGAGTATCTGATATCCTGGTACTTAAACTCTACCTCTGTCTTACGCCTGACGCGAGCTTAACATTTTTTACCCATTCCAAAAAGTGTTCAACGTCGCTAAAGAAGTTTACACTTCAAAAAGAAACCTTACCTACAAAATATGGAATATAAATTCACGCTCTGCAACCCCCTGGTGCACGCCTCTTTTCCAGAACATGATGGTCATTACGAAAAATTACCCAAAACCATAAACAAAAATGTTTTCACATTAAGCCTTTTTGCAGGTAGACCAGAGAGTAAATTTGCACAGAGGGTCCGGATAGTCTGTAGGCTTATTGTCTAACTCGCTCGCAATCGCCATCGTGTTCATTTTGACAGTTCCTGTATGAATGTGACAGCTAGCTGATTCCGACGCCAATTGTCAGCCCATACATGAACTGTCAAAATGAAGGCGATGGTGATTGTGAGTCGTATTTACTGCTCACTTTAAATAAGTGCTCAATTGGAGTGAGAGGTGATTGATACAGACTTTTAATTTCGGATTTTACATACATACAGTCACGCCTCTTTCCCATAGGGGTAGGCAGAGACTAACTACTTTGTTCCACTTGCTACGATTCTGACCTAGGTACCTCTGTCGCTTCATCCACATTCATCAATCACGGATTTTATTGTGGAATATATTGAGCGATTTAATATTGTTAAGTACCTATTTGATGTAAAACGACTTACGGATCGGATCGGTTTTTGCGCTTCCGGAGACCATTATTGTCAAGAAGAATGCACTGGGGCCTTACCATGACGTCTTAATGCGATTCAGTTTAGGTTCGCTCGCTGTCAGATTCATACTAAAAGTAACAGCTAAAACTTGAACTGAGTCGGTATTAGGACGTCATGGTAAGGCCCCTGTTGTAACTTTGTTTGACACCAATGATAAGAAAATTATCAACTAGCTAGTCAAGATTCTTCAATCGTCACAGTACACTTTATCGTAAATAAAATACCCCAGAGAGCCTCTATTGGAGCTTGATATATTGCTACTACGGCCTCCTTTTTTTAATTAATTTCTCCTACCCCAAAAACATCGCGTAGTGCCTCTAGTTATTTAGCTACTCTTTGCACCTAAGCTTTTATAATTGCTGGCAACCCTCGGAGGCCGCCATTTCGCTCACAAAGCTAATTAGGCACGTTAAGAATACTAATAATTTTATAAACATGAATTTAGACGAATTTAAGCTGATGTGGGTTGGGCTTTGAACTTATAAATATATTTTCACAAAAGGATGCCTACTGCCGAACGTGTATATATCACCTTCCTTTAATGTTTTTTGCCAGTAATTGTACCTTTTGTTCGTCTAAAAATAACTGAAAATACGGAAGCCTTCTTTGTCCAAAAATGAACTTGGTAAGTAAACAGGATCTTTCCCTTCATATCAGCGGGCAGATGTTCGCTTCTGGACATAGGCTTGCACCATGAGGATCGGTTATGTACCACAAGCAGTCAAAGTAAAAAAAAAGCCGTGGTAGCCTAGTGGTTTGACCTGTGGCCTCTCAAGTTCGAGCCCGGAGCTCACACCTCTTGAGTTTTTAGGAATTTATGTGCGAAATTACATTTGAAATTTACCATGAGCTTTTCGGTGAACGAAAACATTATGGGGAAACCTGCACACATCTGCGAAGCAATTCAACGGTGTGTGTAAAGTTCCCAATCCGCACTGGACCCGCGTGGGAACTATAGCCCAAGCCCTCTCGTTCTGAGAGGAGGCCTGTGCCCAGCAGTGGGACGTTAAAGAAGAATCTTTAACGAGATATTTAGTATTAAAAGAGCTATTTATTTGTGAAATACTCTCTTTTTGCGATTACAAAATATAAGTTAATATATCGAGTCGGTGCAAGTCTGTCATGTTGTCACAACAAGTCGCTAGATGTCGCTAGTAATTGAGCTCACACGGCCTTCAGCGATCCCGGAAGGGTGTCGTTTCTCATACGGAAGTAGAGTCCCCGCTTCGCGCCTCACTTTGGGGGCCTCTGGGAGACGGCAGTAAAACCATTCTAAAACATTTCTTCTTGGTTATGATGACAAATGCGATGTACGAGAAGCCCCGAGGGAGCGCGTAAAGAAATGCATGAGGCATCCCCCTGCTCGGATATTCTGTGACGTTTTTATATTTAGCAAAGTTTGACGGGTGGTAGGAACAAGGCCTCATACTGCAAAATTCGATTTTTGAAATTCCTTTCGTGTCGTTCCGCTCGTACTAATAGTTATTAATTTGATAGTGAGAGGGACTGTTAGAGCAACACGAACTTTTGCATGACCTTGGATTCAGTGTCTATTCCTATGCTCAGTATTGCCATAAGTATACAATTTTAGAATGCGGTAGTTGTGCATTTTTAAAGTATTACTGTCAGGAGTCAACCGCGTAAAAATTCGACATATTATAAACGGGATGTGAACCGCGATTTTACCTTTATTGAGCACCCAAAAATAAAGGTAATCGCGGTTCACATCCCGTTTATAATGTTTCGAATGAACTTAACCGCGTAAAAATTGTTTTTTACCTCGATGTTTCGGCCACGATGCAGCGGCCGTGGTCACGAGCAGACCCAAGCACGCGGGGGTCGCGGGTTTTTACGCTGTTAAGTCCCGACAATAATACTTCAAATATGAGTGAAAATCGCGGAAATTTAAAACATTGTACTTATTGTGTTGTGCATTTTTGTTTGTTTAAAACTCAATACGAGTTAAGGTATCCCCTTAATTAGTAGGACCTTATGGTCATAAGGCGTATGCAAAGCCCGTCCAGATCGCTACCTACCACTATCTTATTCGTTAATCCTTTTTAGTGTTCTCTTTTGCCCTCCTATCCCAGACAACCTTAGACTAAACAGAATTTTGTATGAGCACTTTTACTTTCCTCTTGTTAATAAAATGTTCTGCCTCTACTTACTCTAAAACATGACCTAGTTACATAATTTCACTTACGTGGCCTTTTATAAGTACCTAACTATGTAGGTACTCGTTAGTTCTAAAGCACGTAATGAACGTAAAAAAAAGTTTGATGGCCTTCCCTGGAAAGCGTTATGAAGCTTTCAGAAGTTCTAAGTGGCCGGGTTATCATTAACCCGTACGCGATACTTAAAAGCTTCTAGCGAGCTTCTTTCAGTTAACCCAGGTTGTAAAGTTAACAGCAACTATTAAGTTTGTTACTTATAGCATTTTATTATACTGTATCGCGTAGCTCATCTGAGTCAGCCACGAAGAGGATGAAACCATTTTATTTACGTAATTATGTAAAAAAACTTAGCAAGTCTTCATCCAAAATTTTTGGTAATGAAGTATTTTATGCCTCCTGTAAAATTTGCTCAGATTGAGTTACGAGGCCGACGATATCTCTTCTTGTATCCCAGCTATAACAATGTAGGTATCCTATTATTAAACTAGAACTTTCAAGCGTCATGAGCCGTGATAACTGTGTTTTTTAACGCCATGCGTGCTAATGTAATGTTACAAGTTTTAACTACCATTAGCTTTTATAGCTGTTTGTTAGTTGACGACTAAGGGCACAGCATTTATTAAAACTCAACTTATGCGTTGCAGTAAAAAATAGGCAAGATTATTTTAATTTTAAATTGACCATCATTCTTATCTTAGTAAAAAATAATAATATTGGCAAATTGTTCAACAGAATGTTTACGACGTATCAATTACACTATACTAAGTAAGAGGCGATTTAAAGCATGACTGAAACAAGCTATGCATACTTTTATATGCTATCTATGGTAGGGTTGCTAAGCTCCGCCATATTCCTGCGAATTAGGTTATTATTATCTAATGATAACGTAGAGTGGACAGATTATTCCAAAAATATAATTCAAAACAATTAGGACACATTTTGATTGAATTTAATTAAAAGTAACTAGTAACGATCAACCATTCACGACTTTTGTCAAGAAGGCGCTATTATTGGTATACAATTTTCCCGATTTATTATGATTATGACAGTTCAGTGTAAGAAATTAGTTCGAATGAAATTCTGCAACATGGCGAATGTTCGTAAGTACATATATTATTATTGGTTTACTTTAAGAATGAAAATGAAATCATATTGTAATTAATTAATACACTGATGTGAAATTGCTGACCTGACACCTGACTGGCATTAAATGCCGGTTAAATTTTAACTGGTTGGGAAAAGGGAAATAGTGGCATTGCCCTGGCAATACTGATCCACTAATGTCAATCAACTGTCCAGTGTCATTGTCAAGTCAAGTTGTCAACCGCAAAGTCAGTTCGGTTGTTCAAACGTCAACGTACTTTTTGTACGCGTAAATTGTTGTTATCTTATTTTGTTTGAAATAAAGTAAATAACAAACGAAACATGAACAAAAATGCAGACAATTGCAACATTGAGAATTCCGCGGAGTCACCGCCGCGGCCACGGCGTCGCTCTAGTTTTTTTGAACGCAGAAGCATCGGTAACAAGAAATCGAATCATTTTAATAAGTTTTTTTTTTAATTTCAAATAGGTGAAATATAGGCATAGGATATCAAACTAAACCATTTTAGCTTAATTTATCACCACTTATTTAAGTTATTTATAGTTAACATTCTAGTGTGTAACTCCAGAGTTATATTGTGATAGTGTAGAACAGTAGTTCCCAAAGTGGTCCAGGTGGACCCCCAGGGGTCCACGGACGACTCGACGGGGGTCTACGTTGGCCGTGACCAAAAATGGGGGTCCACAATCGCAAGCGGGGGTGCATGAAAATTGAATAAAATTTGTGAGAATTGATTGGTTCTTGTGCTGTGAGTCATTGTAGATTTCAAGAAATTAAGGCGCTGTCAACAGCAAATGACCTGGAGCAGTGCCACTCTTCACACATACGGTTCACGTGCCTGTTAGTGAAAGAGAAGAAACTATTCCGGCAGCTTGGCGCGCGTCTAAAATCTTGCAAATAAGACACAAATCATAAGAAATAAACAAAAGTATGGATTATTTGTGAAATATGACTCGTTAGCCGTTTAGGTATGAATATGTTGACTTTAATAAAGACATAGAACCGTTTAATGGTGATTTTAAGACCAATCTTTGCAATTATTTTCTATCCAGCCAATTTTGTTCAATTATGTATCGAGCCCGTCTAGCGTGTTTGAAATATGATGAAAATTAACATTATATTTTTTTTGTACTTTTTTTGTGTGCAGTTTTTCTTAAAAAAGTGTTTAAATAATATCAATTTCAACAAAATTAGGTGTTGTCAGCCTCTTAAAGTAGGATGGAGTCACTCGCAGCACAAAAATATAATTTAATTGAAAATTTGTTAAGTCGACTTTATTTTCAAATAATTAACCCTATCAAGCAATCAATTCTAACCATTTTTTTCGAAAACTGTTAATTTAGCGTTGAAACTCAGCAACAACGCCAGTTTCCATAGATTATAGAGCTAATCTTAATTTTTTTTTCGAGATTTAGTTTAGAAATTAGTGGTAATGTAGCTGCAGGGGGTCCACCGGATCCAGCAAATTTTGAAAGTGGTCCATGGAACAAAAGAGTTTGGGAACTTCTGGTGTAGAAGTTATTTTATCGTAAATTTATGTTGAATTGTGAAAATTGTAAGTTTAAATTATTGTGTTCTTTTATTGGCAGTGCCAGAACCTGCAATGGATGTGAAGGCTGATGAAGAATATGAAGATAACGATGACAAATTACTGAAACAGTAAGTATTATTAAATAGGTACTAGCTTCTGCTCGCGACTTCGTCCTGTGTATTATACATGTAAATCTTCCTCTCGAATCACTCTATCTATTAAAAAACCGCATCAAAATCTAAGTATTCATAGGGACAGACAGAAAGCGACTTTGTTTTATACTAATTATGTAGTGATGAAGACAGTGTTTGTTCATAAGTTGATTAGTTGATATTATTCTATATCTATATTTATAAAAATTAAATACTGTTCGTTTGTCTTGCAAAAACTCGAGAATGGCTGGACCAACTTGAATTCAGAGGCGTCTTTACCTATGGTGCAGGGTGTGTGGCGCACACGGGCGCCGGGTCTAAGGGGGCGCCAAGCGCCCTCTAATGCGACACCTCCAAAGATGCGTCGCTCGCGGCGCCGGCACTCTCAAACACCCCGCGCCCCTGTCACGGCGCCAGGGTACCTGGTTGCACATGGGTGCCACAAGGGCTAGAGACGCCTCTGTTTGAATAATATTGGTTTTGAAACATTTGTGCAAGTCCAGAGAACTATTTTAATTCTATTATTTTACATTACAGGTACTACGCTCAATTGTTGAGTGAGAAGGATCAATGGAAGGCAGAGGTAAAAAGCAGACGAGGCATATTGCATGATGCTGAATTGTAAGTAGCAGCCATTTATCTTTTCAAATGCCACTTTGTATGCATCAAGCTTAATAATAATAATAATATGATATAGCCCTTTTATTCTGAATTCGCTACAAATTCAATACATGTTTATTTATTTATTTATTTATTTTCAGAGAACCAAAAGCTATAAATTACAGAGTAGATTCCTTCTATAGTAACAATGAAGTCAATTATAGGAACTCACAACTAGAAATTGTATGCAATTAAGAGAAAAAAAAAGTACGCGCATAGTCGCAAAGATTCACCACGCAAACACACATAAAAACACCACAGCAAAACTCACTCAGTACCTACTACATGTTGTTGTCACTTTCATGTTTTTAAAATATCATGTAATTCGGCGTGCCTCTTAGCATAGGTCTCCTCCAGCTCTATCCATTGAGCTCTGTCTGCCACTCTGGTCTAGTAGGGTCCCAAGTTAAGTCAGATATCATCCTGCCATCTTGTTTTTGGATCAAGCTTAGACCCAAGTAAATTATCTGGTCTGACTTTTCACTCCTCCAGACATAAAAGTTTACGTACATACACAAACCACTTTTATACCCCTTGCGGGTTAGACAAAGCCTAAGGTAACTAGACCTAAAGACCATGTTTATCACATCATAATTGACAACATTTCATTTTTATAACACCTGAAAATATATATAATTTTAATATCGCTTATTATAAAAAATAAAAAATAATTAAAAATATGTCCTAATTTTAAAAAATAAGCGATCATAATTTTGTATTTTTGACAACTTCAAAGTACAAGGGGGGCAACTGTGAAATTCTGTTTTCGAAGTTCGTTGCATACCTTCTCTCTCACTCTCAAGATAATGAAAAGATGACTATTAGTATGAGCGGAACAGCACGAAGCGAACCTCGAAAATCGAATATAGGAGAATAGGGCCTGACATTGACAATTTGAAATTGACGTCAGTTTTTTTTCTATAGAGAAAAGACAAAAGGATAAGTGTCTATTCTGCGATAGTATCGGAGTTACGCCCTTTTAGAATAAGCAAAAATTAATAAATTATTATTATTAATATAGAGAACCATTAAAATTATAGGCTCAGAAATGTGAAATGTTGTCAATTGTGGGTGTATAGGTGGAAAGAGGAATGAAAATAGTGTTGGTTACTAGTATAGCCGTGTTAGTCTAGTGGTTTGACCTGTGGCCCGGGCTCGCACCTCTGAGTTTATCGGAATTTATGTGCGAAAATTACATTTGAAATTTGCCATGAGTTTTTCGGTGAAGGAAATAATCTGCACACATCTGCGAAGAAATTCAATGGTGTGTGTTAAGTTCCCAATCCGCACTGGGCGCGCGTGGGAACAATAGCCCAAACCCTCCAATACACTGAGGAGGCCTATGCTATGAGGCACGCCAAATTACGCGACAATTTAATAATAAAATAAACAACAACATGAACTTACTGAAATTGTAGCGAATTCGGAATAAAAAGGCTATATTATTATTATTATTTATTACTAGCATCGCCTGTAACATGATTCCTAAGTTTCTCGCCCATTCCCTCGATGGGCTGTTACCATCTGCGCGGAAAGAGAAGCAACTGGTACATTCTATGTTTTTTGCTCCCGGACCAGCATAAAAGAATCTAATACTAAAACTATATGTATATTTCAGACAGCTAAACATGGCGAAGAAAACGGATAAAGTCAGAATAAACTACAGCATACTATCGACTGAGGACATTGAGTTCCTCCGAGGCAAGCCCAATTTGACAGACCTCGTTGACAGTGTCAAACGGCTCCAGAGCAATACAGCTGTCATCTACGCCTTGTACAAGAGGATCGAGGAACTGGATAATGTGATCCTGGAAAATGCGGAGAACAAGATTGACAGTATTACACAGCATTTGCTGGAGAATAGTGCGGGTATTAGTTGAATATATTTGTTGTAAGTACAGATGTTGTTTATTTCACCGGCTGGATGCAGGGATGTTATCTAACTATATCTTATCTTATCTTATCTTTCTTATATCTTACTAATATTATAAATGCGAAAGTATGGATGGATGGATGGATGGATGGATGGATGGATGTATGTTTGTTTGTTACTCAATCACGCCAGAACGGCCCAACGGATCTGGATGAAATTCGGCACATAGATAGAGAAAAGTCTGGAATAGCACATAGGCTATTTTTTATCCCGAAAAATTGCGTAGTTCCCGCGGGATAGCGAAAAACGAATTCTTTGCAGACGAAGTCGCTGGCAGCAGCTAGTAATATTATAAATGTGAAAGTATGGATGGATGGATAGATGGATGGATGTATGTTTGTTTGTTACTCAATCACGCCAAAACGGCCCAACGGATCTGGATGAAATTCGGCACATAGATAGAGAAAAGTCTGGAATAGCACATAGGCTACTTTTTATCCCGAAAATTTGCGTTGTTCCCGCGGGATAGCGATAAACGAATTCCTTGCAGACGAAGTCGCTGTCAACAGCTAATAACTAATAATTTCGAATCCGGATATGAATATTGGTAAAATATAATATCGGTTTCGGTTACGGTTATGGATATTAAATTATTTCGGATTATCCGATAGTTTCGGTTACGGTTACGGATATTGCGCTGTGCATCTCGCGCTGTGACGTCATTAGGTAGCAGGAGAGGTGTCGCATTCCAGCGGAGTGCACAGTTAATTCGTACGAGTTGTAGTATTTAGTTAGACACCGCCCTATCCGAAACTATCCAAAACTTTTATTTCGGATTCGGTTACGGTTACGGATATTTTTTTATTTTGGATATCCGATAGTTTCGGTTACGGATATGGATATGATATCCATAACAACACTGGCTGGATGTTACTCGCTTCTGCCGCCAAGTAGCAGTGTTGCTGCTTGGTGTGTTCAATGTTCAATTAAATAAATGCAACCACATGCTGAGACCGATGAACGTGTATAAAGAGATTGATGAATGCGGATGAAGCGAAAGAGGTACGTCAGGAGCGTAGAAAGTGGAACAAAGTATCTGCCTACCCCTGTCGGAAAGAGGCGTGACGGTATGTATGTGAATGTATGTATGTGTACATGCTAATAATAATAAATATAATCAAGATTAATCCTACTAATATTATAAATGCGAAAGTTTGTGACGATGTGAGTGTATATGTTTGTTCCTTCTTCACGCTAAAACGACTGGACGGATTTGGATTGAATTTGGAACGGAGATAGCTGGTACCCTAGATTAAAACATGGGCTACTTTTTATCCCGAAAAATTGCATAGTTCCCACGGGATAGCCATAAATAATGTCAATTGCTAATTCTACGTACACGAAGTCGCGGGCAGAAGCTAGTTTATAATAGTAGTAGGATAGGCATAGTAACTCCCGCTCCAGTCTTTCGTAATCTAGAGATCAAAGCAGGCTTTAGTAGTGCTTCTAAATATTCTGATTATATGTTATTATGAAGAATATTATTGTATAACCACAATAGAACATATCTGGGTTACGGTCATATTAGCATACAAATAGTATTATACACTTGCGAGCAAAATTAACGGATTAATTTAATACAAAGTAAAACAAACAAAAATCAAAAGATGGATGGACGAGATTGCTCAAGTGGCAGGGACAACCTGGACCAGAGGCGCCATAGATAAGAATGAATGGAGGAGACTGGGGGAGGCCTTTGCCAGAAGTCACACAGGTTTCTGGGAGTAACCTTATAGAAAGGCTGTAAATGTAATAATAATAATAATAAATGGCGTCCGCGGACCGGAGACGAGCTGTTGGTAGGCCTCCAACAAGATGGAGCGACGACCTGATCAGGATCGCGGGATCGCGGTGTATGCGGAAGGCACAGGACCAGTCCGAGTGGAGAGCCGCGGGGGAGGCCTATGTCCAGCAGTGGACGTCTTTCGGCTGATATGATGATGATGATGAATAATACTCTCTCTCTCTCTCTCTCTCCAGCCTATATACGTCCCACTGCTGGGATGAATAATAAAACAAACAAAATGTTTAGATGTTTGCATGTTTGATGTTCTTTCATGGTAAAACGGCTAAACCGTTTTTATTAAAATTTTGTATAGTAACCTCCTTATTCATAAACGCTCTATAGGCGTCTGCTAACTCGGCAATCGTATTGTCCTTATCTGTGATAGGTAAATGTTTAAGTGACAGACAAGGACAAACGATTGCTAAGTTAGCAGAAGCCTACAGAAATTATGAATAAGAGGGTTAGTGATAGTTACAGTCCCGGAAAAGGACAGGATAGTTTTTATCCCGGAACAATGCAGACTTCCCGCAGGATAGCGATAGGTAAGCCAATTTATCGCTGACTGAGGCGCGGGAAACAGCTAGTAAAAATATACAAATTAAAATAACCTAAATAGGTTAAATTAAATAATTGCGACACAAACGTTTCATAGAGATTCTAAACTACACTGACTAGCAAAAATAACGGGTCACTTTTCTTACACAGTTCTATCACAGTATATTAGGGATTGCAAAATCCGGTTTTCTCTCAAATCCGGATTTACAAATTATCAACTTGTACAAATCCGGATTATCCGGATTTTTCGGATTTTTATTAACATTTTGAAATTTTCATTTAACTAATTACATCATGTTTTTTGAAACCTAATGGTTTTCAATTTTATTGTTTTTAGAATTTCCATAAGAATATACAGGGTGTATCAGACATCCCCTAACAATAATCCACTGGGGTATATAACCATAGCTATAGAAGCTAAAAAAAATACTTAAAAAAAAATTGGAGTATTTTTTAAATATTTTCTATAGGAATGGTAGTATTAACTGTAATCATTCCTATAGAAACAACAAAAAAATTTACTCCAATTTTTTTTAAATATTTTTTTAGCTTCCATAGCTATGGTTATATACCCCAGTGGATTATTGTTAGGGGGTGTCTGATACATCCTGTACAAAATAAAACTGCAAAAATCTTCATAATCCGCGTTTAATCAGTCCAGTACTGCTGTGTCTGCAGTACAGTACTACCGGACCGGCCGACTAGCTAGATCTAAAGCTAGGTATGAGGTAGCCAGTAAAGCGCAGAGGGGAGAGGGATAGATATGCTACGTGGCGGGGAACGAAACGATCGCATGAATGAATGAAATGAAACGATATTCAATAGGAAATCCTGGTTAAATGTCAACTTTGTCAACTGTAATTGAAATCCGAAAAAACCGGATTTTTATGCTAAAAATCCGAATTTATAAAAGGCGACAAAAATCCGGTTAAGGTTATTTCGGAGTAATGATGGGCGACTTTGAATAATTCTAGGTAATTCGATTAATCGATTATTGTAATCATTCGACTTAGTCGACTTATTCGAAAATCATTCGAATATTAGTAGTAGGTACTCAAAATCCCATCCAGTCCAGTCCAGTCGAGTTGACATTGATATAACTAACAAGCTAACAACTAACGCGAGCGCCGCGCCAAGTCGACACGAAGATTCCCGATTCGGTCCGAGCAGTCGTCCAGCCGCCGATTAGTTACTTTACCGATTAGTTGTAGTCGTTATTCGATTATCGGCATTAGTATATTACTAATTTCAAATTCGAATTATGATATTGGTAATGAATAATCATTCGAATCAGCAAATTAGTCGAAGTTGCCCATCACTATTTCGGAGTATCCGGATTGCAATCCCTACAGAATATATAATGTGCTATGAATAGCGACCCGTTATTTTTGCTCGGGAGTATAAATTCAACATTCACTTGGAAAATCCTTTTGTATGAAAAGTGAGCAGTTATTATTGCACTCCAGTTTAATAATATTACCGAACTGCCGTCCGTCTACTTACTTTATTACTAGTGTTCTACACGACTGGAATAATATTGAATTTTCTATGAGTATTGTGGTAAGTATTCCGTTCCATACATAAAATATGTTAATACAAGCTTGCTGCCGCGGCTTCGCTCCCAGAACGGAGCGTGCACCTTTGTTTAACAACTCCAGATCTACAGATAACAAGATCCAGTCAGGGCTGACTGACTCATCAACGCCTGGGTAAAACCGATGGCCTTGAAATGACAACCAATTTTGACTTACTGTCGTCGAATTTACTTGAAATTTGGTGTGTTACCTATACATTATAGTAGGATAATATGCAAGTATAAAAAATATCGGGTAGCACGCCGGGAGTGCCGGCAGAAGTGAAAACTACACACACGCACACTCGCGCTAAAAAGAAAAAAAAAGAATAAGAAAAAAATCACGAGATTTGTTATTCCACACCTTATACCACTAGGCCAAACGCGTATAGTTAAAACGACTAGACAGTACACTTCAAAAATCGAACGCGACTAGCTTCATTCGTATTTCAAAATAAGCTCTTAGAGGATCCTGATATCCTGGTACTTAAGGCTCGGTATTCCTGCGAAAATAGGCATTTAGCGCTGTCCCGGCCGTCCGCGCGATAGTTCGCGCGGACTCAGATTTTGTGAACTCGCATGACCTCGCCAGCGTCACAGTATAGAAAAGAAATAGTATAACCTTAGTACGACTTTAGAAATGCATTTATTATGATCAAACTTAAATAAGTATACCTACTTACTATGAATTTGAATAGATAAATAGGTGATAAAAAATAATTAATAGTCAATCGTTTCATTCTTCGTCATCGTGTTAAATATACCCGATATATTCGGGTTCTTTATTTCAAAGAACTTTTGGCAAAAAAGACAAATAAACAGGTAAGGTTACAAATAAAACTATGAATTAAAAATATAATTAAGGCAACGGCAGGTATTACCGTGGTACTTAAGTAAGTTTTCAAAAGAGTCCATATAATTACGGGTATCAAAGATAGTAGTGTATAATTGGGGGACCTGGATCAAACGAGATCCAGGATCCCCCAATCATACGTTATATTGATTACTGATCATGAATCAATACATTAATATATGTCAATCGAATTATCTGTTGAGCATATAATTACAGTACAATCCGATAATCAAGTGCTAGTTCAATCAAAAACTACTTCAATTAAATTCTAGTTCTAATACACTCTGAGCCAGAACCGCCACAAACACCATCGATCACAAATACTAGTCTTGTTTTATTTATGAACTTTGAATAGTGAAATAAAATGCACTGATATTATATTAATAACAAATACTCCGCATATCCTTTGAAATCTGGATAGTCAATATTTCCTTCACTCCATGTTATGCCACAGTTTTTCCTCATGCACCGCACCTGTTTTCGTTCTTCATCTGTTAACTTAGAATACGGGTACGGTGATTATATTAAACTATTTTGCGCATAATTTTCTGCAGCGAAGGCAAATTCCTTTACTATAAAATTATTCTCCTTCACCTTGAAGCCTTGCACGTCGACTATGTAAGTATTTGAATTCATGATACTTTCTTCGCAAACAAGAAGCAGTTCTACACGATAACGGTTGGGATACTACTGATTGATTGAAGCCTAGCGTATTGTTTGTATAAATAAATAAAGCACTAACTAGGCGACCGAGCTTTAGCTTACATTGTAAAACAGCGCTCCTCGTTTTCAATCACACAATGTTAATGCTCAGATTCATTAGCTTTTGCTCTGTCGAACAAAATCGCAGAAATGTTCTTGGACACACCAGATACGGATTGATGTTTTCCAGATTCACAACCTTGAAGCCTTGTACGTCAATTATGTAAGTATTTGAATTCATATTAGTTTCTTCGAAAACAAGAAGCAGTTCTAGACTATGACGGTTGTGATACGACTGTTGAAGTGTAGCGTATTGTTCGTATAATAAACGATAATTATTATGCTCGAATTTCGCAGACGGTAATCAAATCAAATTATATCTTTAGGTTTATTCCTAACTTTAGGAAGAAAGTAAACAAGGATTAAGTATACATGATTTATTTATAAAACATACATTTTTAAAGGTACAAACATTAAAATCAAAATGTTTATTATTATACACAGTGAATAAATAGAACACCATCATATCCTTCACAACACTACTATTTCTATTTATAACATGCTCAGGTTTCTATAACCACTCAGCGTAATGATTTAGAAACTTCCAATTAGATTGGTAGCAAGTCTATATAACATTTATCTATTCTAATTACTCGAGCTGCTACTTGTAATCCCGTGTAAAAGATTCGTGAGCGTTTAGTTTTATAATAACTCTGAGTTATTAGCACACCAGAATAGTGCTCAGCGTTTAATATTTTGACATCATGACGACCATGAAGCTGACATTTATCAATGATAACCTCAACGATATCTCCTTTGTTGATATTCATTTTGATTATATACTTATTATAAAATATATACGTTGACAAATATCAGTATTAAACAAATATATAATATGATTGTTGATTTATTTACTTAAAAATATTATTATCTACACACCACTTATTTAAACAAGATACATTTTTAAAAGCACATGTTTTGGTATGGTAAATACAATTATAAATGTCGGAAGAAATCGAATATTTCTCACTAAGTGTTTTTAAATTAGGACAATTAAAGTCTTCTAAATTGTAAACATTCTCACTTTCTATTATCTTCTTTAACCAGACCACTTTTTCAGTACCTTTTGTATAAATACGTCTATTTTTACAAAAGTTTAATATCAAACTCTTATAGTTGAAGTATGGCACATACCCCTCATTCCATAATATTCCTCTGTTTCTCTCTATCCATGAGGCTTGCAACCGTTCTTTCTTAGTTAAATTATAAAAAGGATAAGGTGGTTTAATCAACAACACAATGACACCTTTTTTGCAAATAATTGCTATTTCTTTAGGTATAAATGTATTGTTTTCGTTTTTAAAACCTTGAACATCCATAATCACATTCATGATAATTTTCGCACTATATTGCTCAAGGGTTTATACTCGATTAGACGATCATTTATGATTAGACAGTACGCTGTTGTATTGTCAGGTATATCTTCCGAAGACTCGATTTCTAAACGGACATCAACCGGTCCTGTTTTCAACGAATCATTTTGTCGTGAACAATCAATAACGAACAGTGGGGCTTTTTTCCCGAATGTATTTAAATCAAGCAGGGGATCGATTCCGGTGTTGTAATACGACTGACGAAAGTTAACATACATTTCGTATAATATACTATACTTATCTTCATTAAATTTTAAATTAAGTGAATCATAAGGAAAGTACTGTGAATTTAAAAACAACTTGACATTTGTTATGTTACAATGATCAAATTCTGATGAACTCTTCGTTCGATTCAGTTTTCTATCAGTTTGAACACCGAATATAACATATCTCGGTTTTTCTAACTGAGAAGCAGTTTTGACAGACCACGAGTGTTTTGTTGCTTTAGGTAAAAGCGGATATTCATATAAATCCCAATTTCGGAAAGCTAGTTGTATTGCTCGATCTTTTTCCAAGTGCTTAAGCAGCAATAATCTATTGCGATCCGAAACTTTAACATGAGGGATACGCCACTGAACCTTATGTATGTCTATTTCTATAGTATCATTTGTATCACTTATAACACTATTCAAAACGGAATTGTTTCTATGAAGTATAAGTTCATGTCTACAATTGGCAACAATTTTGTTATAATCTTCTGCAAACCCTAACACTTTATTAAGCGGTATAATAACAGAAAAATTATCCCCTTTTTTCGCACTTCCGTTTAAATTCCACCCCCACAATGCTGAACTTTTACTTTCGCCTACGTTCATTGAGATAAGAGATTTAATCGTAGTTGTGATTCCAGCATTTTTAACATGATCTATTTCTACCCCATTTAATTCGTATCTTATATCTTGAAATAAAAACAATATAGGATTATTTATAAACTTAAACTCTTTCTTCTTCTTTTTTCCTGCTGTATCTAGTTCAAATACACTCGCATGTCCTTCGATGTAAATGGAGCTTGCAGATGGTAATACATAAACATCTTGCTGATGAATAGGTATTCTGATTTCATCGTTTTCTTTAAAGCTGTGATTGTATGGATTGTAGCTGTGAATCTCGTAGCTTTCAATAGAATTATCTTGCTGCGGTAGTTCAGTTATTTGCAGCATATTATATTTATTTTTATTTTATTTTTAAGCCGAGAGAATGAAGAAAGATTTTATTACTTTTAGTAATTTTATTTGTCGTACTTAATCGTGTTCTTCCTTTGAACACTGGAAGATTAATAGTACATTTTTGTTCTTTGATGTTGTTTTTATTGAAAACATACATATTTAATTGTATACTTATAATAAATTGAAGCGGTTATTTGTACTAAACTCGGCAGACTGTTATGTACTCAACGCCCAATTCTGAATACTGTTCGCGAAGGAATGTCCTAATCCGGTTTAGCATTTTATTTTATTATCATTTAACAACCGTAACTATATGTTTAATCCGTGTCGTTATTTATTTATTTAGTCTCGATTTACTTTTCCAAAATGATTTTAGAAATTTCAAACATAAATGTCCACAGTTGTATAAATGATTGCCTTGTAAATTGACATAATTATACCGAATATTTGTTCCGACATATGCTAAGAATTCTTTTGGCGGTTTTAAGTTACCGTAACTGTCAAAATATTCAATATAGTCTTTAATTTTTCCATAGGCTACCCAGTGAGTACCAACATTTTTAGATGAATCTAAATTAATCACGCCGCATTCCATCAGCCACGGCTTTTCTGGTAATTCATCTCGCATAAATACGCCTCGAAAATGGGGTATATTTTTCGCATGCTTTATTATATCGATATTAGTTAGCGCTCGATCAGGTAGCCCAGTATCTAGTTTTTTTTGTTTGAAACGTAAATTCCTAACCCGTGTTTGTACGGTTTAAGATGTAATCCTTTACCAATACACATAGCCTCCATTTTCATGTTATGTCTTTTTAACTCTGCAAGATGTTTTTGTGCCGATTTATAATGATTGATAGCTTTGGTGATTCCCGCAACACCTCCAGCCAAGCTCCCCGTAGCAGATAAGCCGGCAAGAATAGGAATTAATGGTAAAAATCCACCAGTTTTAGGTACAGGTATCACTCTCGGGGATTGCACGGTTATGTCAGAAGCAAATTCTCGAGCAGCCGCGTATGCTAACTCCGTTAGCAATTTCTTGCACTTTGGTTTCAAATTTCGAATATGTTTTTTAGTGTGCGATACAATATTACTAAAGGTTTTTTTCAGACCAGCTCCCGTTTTCTGGGAGGGTGCTAATAATGTTTTTTCCTTATGATGCGCTTCTTTTTTAGTATTACTTCGTGTGTGTTTCATTTTAATAATAGTAATATTGGTATGATTAAAATGCTTTATTTAAAGTTGACTTTCTTGCATAAAGATCCAAGTGCAAATGAGCGTATTAAGTATGAATAGCTTATTTAATGTACTAAAATCACTACAAACGATTGTTTTTATCAATCCAACTGTTCTCACTTGATGGAAGACCCAGCCACTTAACATATACTTTGTTTCCTTTGCTTTTTACAACTTTTTCAACAAGATATACATCAGGGTGAGCAGTTTTCTGAATTTCTTGTCTGTAGAATGCTCCTAAAATAGGCCTAGACTTTGCGTCTTCTAATAAATATGTGAGTGGGTTAGTTTGTTGGACTTTTCTTATCTTAAATATTTCGGTTGACCAATTAGGTGTAAATCCTTTTTCAAAACATCCCTTGTATTTACTGATTCTTACAAAATCTCCAACTTGAAAAACATGACGATTCGGTCTTTTTTCGGATAGCGAATTGTTAATGTATCTTTGTAAGACAATTTCTTTATTATTATGATTAATTTCAGCCGGCGTTTTTCCTATGGTTCTATGAAAGGTATGATTGTATTCGTAAACTTTCTTGTCAAGAGTCCCATCGATCCATTTATAATTTCCTTTCAAACTAAATTCTTTGTAAAGCTTAGTTTTGAGAGTTCTTATAAGTCTTTCTACGATTGATGCTTTTTTTGTAGAATAAGAAGAGTAATGATTTATGTGATACTTTTCAATAACTTTTTTGAATTTATTATTATAAAATTCTGTACCCATATCAGTTTGTAAATTTTTTGGGTGACGACCATTTTCCAACAATGTTTGAAACTCTTTAGATACGATTTCTTTAGTCTTTTGTTTAATCGGGAATGCCCAAGCATATTTTGAGAAACCGTCTATAATTACTAGTATGTATTTATAACCAGCATTTAATTTGGATAAAGCTTGCATATCTATCAAATCCGCTTGCCAAAGGTCATCTATATCTCTTAATATTACGCTTCTCCGAGGGAAGTTTACTCGTACGTTTTTATGAATTTCATTAACAACGTCGGCTTTGCTCATAATGCTTGTTTAATTTTCCCTCAAGCTCCTTTAATGCAATATCTTTTTCAATATTTTTTACACGGTCTGTTAAAATCATAACCAGCTTTTCAATATGCGCAAGTTTTTCAGAATTATTCTTATTAAATTTATCAACGATCTCTTTATTAACAACGTCGGATACTTCACGTTTATCTATAGATGATATTTTAATTACTTCCAGTTTATAACTATCAACATTAAAATTTCCTTTTTTCTCTTCATTCATGTCTAATGCTTATTAGATTACTAGACGAAATGACTACACGAAAACAGAATTTATTCTTTTATTATACCCGCTTCCTTTAACTCTTCAATAATTGATATAATTTCATTGTCATGATTGCTGTTACCAGCACTTTTAGATGCAATTAAAAGTTTCAGTCTTTCAATAAGTTCGTTAGGATCATCCCAATAAATATAATCCGTATTACTTTTATATCGTTTTAATTCAGGCAAACCTTGACCGATTTTCAATTGCGGCAACTGTTGAGTGAACTCATTATTTTCGTCAGTTACTTGTGAAAATAGAGGCTTGATTATTGTACAGTATTTTAATCCTTTGTCACCTTTTAATTGTCCGGCCGGGTCAAAGTCCCGTTTGTGCGCGTTTGTGTTACTTAAAATTTCTTTGTATTTTGTTTTATCTTCTTCAGTTACAAGCTTAAGATTAGGTCTGTTTCGCAATAAAAGTTCTTTTAAACCACCGCTCAATTCATAATTCTTATTTTTGACAGTAATCATGTATTTTTTTCCCAAAGTATTATCAGTGTTATTTTTAAAAGATAAACTAACAACAGTGTTTCCCATCATCAGGTTCTTATCTTTAACATAAATACCAAACGGAACATTGACTTGCTCATACATATCCATCATGTCTTCTTTTTTCAAAGATAAAAGTGTATCGTGACTGTTACTTTGATTTGTTGTATTTTTATCATTATCATTAGAACATCCATAATATTCTGAATGGTGATTAGAATCAGCATTAATTATGTCTTTAAAATTATTATAGTCTAAAGAAGAGTTTAAATCGATCTGCGTGTTATTTTTACCATTTCTTGGTGTTATGTTAAAAGCAGAGTGAGGTGTTTGATTTATCTTGACAACTGTTTCTAAAGAATCAGTAATAGGTTTAAATACTTTTTTGTATTTCAGATCAGCTTCATAATCTTCATTTTTAATCTTCTTTATTTTGTTTTTTATATTGTTAACTGATTTAATGAGTTGTGCTTTTAAATCGGTATCCATTTTACTTTCCAACTTATTAATATGACTACCGTTTCTTAAAACCCCTTGTTTTCAAGTGAGATTTTTAAACTAGAAATCGGAATATATAACTAAGTTAGAAGCGGACAAACGTGTCAAATCCTTGTCTATATCGTCCGTTATTTATCGCGCAATCTTTATTTATAACTAAGAAACTGAATCGATCTTGCCATATAACAGAACAAAGTTGCTTAAATTGTATCCAATCTAAATCTGTATTTACATGTTCATTGTATATATGTTTTAAATTGGTATCATCTTGTTTGAAGATAATTAAAACATTAACATTATCTCTGATCAGTTGTTTAGGTATTTTCGAATAAGTTTGCGATAAGTAAAAACAATCTATCTGCCTATGTCTTCCCATAGTAAAATAATTTCTAATATTAATTTGATTTTCACATGCGACATCATCGAAAATCATAATGGAATTTGTCAAAGCATCGTTGGGGTGAAGAACTTCTTTGTGATCATTAAATACAAATAGCTCCGCTCCTGGAACACTTTCCATAACTTGTCTTAAAAAGAGGTACTTTGGTTGAAAAGCGGTCTTCGAGTATAAATAAATATGTTTAAATTTCAAACCATTTTCGTGTAACAATAAATTTAACATAACATTAGTTTTACCACAATTTGAAGGACCGCATATTATGCAGCGAATGGTATTAGGTAACAACGAACTATGTTTTAATTTTTGTGTGTCATTTTTTACTTTGAAACTATTTACTTCCAAAGTTTGACTCTGTTTATCAAAGATCATGATGAAATGCGGGGAATCCCGGATTTTATTGCTTATATAATCTTGGGTCTGACCAAGCAAAACCACAGTATTAAACTATACAAAATCATCGCTTCCCATTTAAGACTAAGCGTTAACGCAGAAGTTTAAGATTACACCGCTTAAAAGGGTTACTGCTGATACATGATGAGACCTATTTTAAAGTCACGCGGATACTTTGCGTATAAGGAAGATATTCACGTGGATTAGAGAGTACTTAAGCGGTTGATACCGAATCTAGTGCATCATTCATCTCCTCTGCAAAGTAAAGAACCAGCCATCACCTCATCTCCTAAGCTGAAGGATCATCATCAAAAAAAATGTAAGTGTCTATCTTATTAACTAAATGTATTTATTAAATTATGCAACCATCATTACGATTGAATAGTCGAGTCGTTTGTAACATAACACCGACTATAAAGCGAGGTTGCGGATTTCTGGACTGATGGATATTTATTTATTATTTATCTATTCGAATAGATACCTAGAAAAGTTAATTACTTTTCTAGCTTCAATTATGCTGTCTAATAATTTAAATGTTGATGTTTTTATACATTGGAGTCATTAATATTATCAATAAAATTATTCGTCATTCGAATAGTAGTGTAAATATTGGAATTTGATAGAGTTATGCTAACTAATTCTGGCTTCAATATAAATGATGCTGTTTATTGAATAGAGTAATTTAACTTAATATCATCAATAAAATTATGAGTCATTCGAATAGCGGTAAAGAATAATAGTTTAATGATGCTATGTTATTATGCGTCATTCTTATAGTAGTGCAAAATTTTATAATTTCGGGGAGGGCTGCGCTAGTAAATTGTATGAAACAAGACGAATGACGATACTTTTTAAATATACCTCTATCTTATTTAAATACTTACTATAAAACGAAAAGTAGGGTCAAATATTATAGATAACTTAAATACTGTAGTTAAAATGTTTTAATATTTATTTCAGGTCGAAGATTTATAGCTCTAACAATGCTGAAACACTATTTCCGTCGGAAGACGAGTCAGCGATGCAGGCCGAATCGAGTGAGATAAGAAAGAGGAAGCATAGCAAAACGTAAGTATTCAATTTATCTTTTGATTCGACTCGATACTAAAGATTATTCTGTGTTATTGAATGATGTTGTTTAAGTTTAATCAGACCCAATCAATATTTTAATTACTTTCATTGAATATCCTCTAATGTAGTCAAGTCTCTGCAAAAATTTTATTAGCTCGATTTAATTTAACGATCGTTTTTATTTTTTCAGATTGAAACATTCATCTAAAGCTGTAGTTTCTTCGTCAAGCTCTGAAGATGAAGCTGCGAGACCGGCTGAATCGAGTGAAAAAAAGAAAAAGCACGCAAAGTCACCGCAATCATCTTCAAGTGCTTCAAAAAAGAAGATCAAAATTAATCCTGTACCTGCGAAACCACACCACGCAACTGCTGCGGAGCTTTTTGGAAGCGGTAGCGAGGATGAGAAGCAGTCCTCGAGTATCACCCCTGCACCTGGTAAATTACAGTCTTGTATCACGCGAAGACTAGCCAATGGGTTTTCACGACAGGAGAATCATTCAAAAACAGGTTCACACTTTATTGAACTAAAAGTTTACAAGTGCGACGAGATTAAAAACGTGTTACCTGTTAATAGATGGCGGCAAGCCATAGTCAGCATAAAAACTCAGACGGATGATAATACTACAGCTTGGCAGCACTTATCAAACTTTATTACATCGACTCGTAAGGAATATAGAACTTGTACTCCGACATTTGTTAGCAACGCCTATAACGAATCGATTACAACTTTCCGATTATAAAACAGCGCTACACACCAAAAAAAATTTTAGACGAAAAATGAATCTGATTAAATCCATTAAACATGTTTTATATTCACAGGAAGTAAACAAAGTAGTTTTAAACAGTAATGATGACAAGAGGCAAATATTAGCTGGTAACATAGAAACGCTCCCCTGGGGTCACTGTAATACAATTTTTTAATAGATATACGAAATACCTTGTACGTATTTGAAAAGATTTCTTTAAGTATATAAGTAGTTAATTATATTATCATATTGAAGATATGATATTAATAAAAAAAACAGTCTTATATAAAAGGTTATTATATTTTTAAATGTAATTTAGAGCTATGTATTGGTTTTTCTTTTTAAGAAATCGTAAAATTGTATTCGTGTGATGTGTGTTTAGAAGTATAATTATGCTTTGTTTATATTGAGCTTAAAAAAGGAATAAATATATTTCAGCATGAATGAAAAAGTTTTTATATATGCAACCAAATCAAATCAAATAAATTATTAAATGTATCTCTTTCTTTTGATCGTCATTTTAAGCAACGATCTAGACTAAATTACTATTCAAGAATCAAATAAAATAAATAAGTTTCTGCGTAAGACACGTAATATAACATAGTCAGCATAGTAACTGGTGAGCGAGGTAGGTCTGTTGCACAGTGGTGTGCAGCGGATTCTGCTCTAGGGTAGGCTGGATACTTTTCTGATTGAGCTTTCAATCCAAATTGAATACCTAGTAGAATGGACAACGGTTTCTCATGAAATATGCATCACTGATGTTACACAATAATGATAACATATTACCTATTTAATATCTTACCCGTTTCGTACGTCAAAATCAGATTATTGAATTATATTAAGCAATTTATAGTGAAACATATCGAAACCTCACATTAAGTATTCTCTTCTTACAATAAATTTATAAACAAAGAATTATTGATTAAATAAAAAAATAACAAAATTGAATCCCTGTTTCATATTATAGCATCGCTAGTGAAAGATGACAGCTTAAAAACTCGGTCTCACCTGAGCCGTTGTTTATACTACGTCTCAATGATTCGTCAAACAACACGCCATTATCACGAATGCACTAGCTTGCATTTTCTCTATTGCTAACAAAGAATTTAATATCGTAAGTATTTGAATGATAATATGATTGTATAAAAATGGTGACTTAATATATATGTTTGCTCCATAACCAACGATATCAGAGTGTACCTATTAGAAATAGAATTTAATTGAAGTAGTTTTTGATTGAACTAGTATTTGATTATCGGATTGTACTGTAATTATATGCTCAACAGATAATGCGATTGACATATATTAATGTATTGATTCATGATCAGTAATCAATATAACGTATGATTGGGGGATCCTGGATCTCGTTTGATCCAGGTCCCCCAATTATACACTACTAAAGATTCTTAACGACCAAGTATTTTTTTTAATTGAAAAGCGTTTATTGAACTTTCAGCCTCGTAAGTTTTTGGACTCATTTTACTTCTTATTATTTGGTAAAATTATTATTGAAACTGAAATGTGCATTTCTTCTGATACCGTGGTAATGTACAGTCTGTGACTCTTTCACCGCGAATTGAACTTTCATTTCAGAGGGTATAAAAATCAGGAATTTTCTACCATAATAGAAACCTCACGATTTGGAACCTAATACCGAATGTTAAGAAACAATTATGGCTTGGGTTCTGTTCTGTATATTATTTTTTCTTTCGTCCATGCTGGTCTTGGAGTATAGAATAAAACATAGAATGTACCAGTTACTTCTCTTCCCGCGCAGATGGTAAAAGCCCAACGAGGGAATGTGCGTAAATCTTAAGAATCATGTTATAGGCGATGAGGCTAGCAACCCATCACTATTTTGATTCCCCTTTCCATCTATACACCCACAATCATGCTAAACGTGGCCTTTAGGTCTTGTTACCTTAGACTCTGTCGACCCTTTAAGGGATAAAGACGTGATTTGTGTGTGTATATGTACGTATATTATTTTTGTACCTGCATCAATTTTTTTTAAGTAGTTTAGTATAAACGGATGCATTTCCAATTGATAAGTAAAAGTCTAAATTTTATCAAAAAAGTATACACTTACAGTACCATAAATGTTCATATTTTAATAGAAAATTAAAATGTCACTCGGTAATAGATACTTCTTTAAGAACCTATAACCGAACCAAACAAATATTGAATGAGTCGGAAATAGAGTCCCATACATAATATTTAAAAACAAATTGAGTATTTTTTTATAATTTCTATAGGAATGATTACAGTTATTAATACTACCATTCCTATAGAAAATATAAAAAAAAATACTCCAATTTTTTTAAAATATTTTTGTTAGCTTCTATAGCTATGGTTATATACCCCAGTGGATTATTGTTAGGGAGTGTTTGATACACCCTGTATAGTGACTATATAAAATAACTTGAAAAAAAAGGATCTTAACATTCAAAATGAACTACAAGTATCAACTTGATCGATTCCTACTAACAAGTTAAATTTGCCACTCGCTTATAATTTAAGATTGCGTTAGGGATCCTTCACTTTCTTCACAAATTTGGTTGTAAACATTGAACACAATGTTTCGCGATTGTGCACGGAGAGGTTTCTTCGACATTTTCACGATAATAATAATTGAAATTTTATTAAAACAGTCGAGCAGCAAGTCGTTATGACAATGAACGTACTGATATTAGACAGTGACAGTTTGACATTGCCATATCAAAAACTCTTTTTTTTTTCTATGCCATGAGATTCTGGTAGACCTATACAAATTCAGTACTGAAGTTTTTGCTAAAAATTAAGGGTTTGTTGAATACTTTCCATACCACGGAAATAGTTCTTAAATAGCGTGAATAGATCAAGATTGAAATAACTTTAAGAAAGGATATAACCGATCATATATACCAAAAATAAAAGTCAAAAGTTAAAAGTTTATTTTGCAAATAGGCCGCCAAGGGCTCTTTTACATGTCTTTTTTTTAATCTACCAGCGCATTCGGAAAAATCATCATTGCCAAGAAGAATGCGCCGCAAGAAACTTGGCAGAAAGTCATTTTTTCAGAATAAAATATGTCCTTGTAAACATTAATAATTTTATTATAAAAATAAAAATATTACTAAAGTAATAAATTACAAAGTAATTAACATATCTAGGTACAGCCTGGCAAAAAAGAGCATAAAGAACCAAAATAACCACTTAAACTATTAGTTTACGCGGCACACCAGGGAAGTAAGATATACAGCAAAAAATAAGTCCTATCACCGCCGTATTTTATTTTCCATTTTTAACGCCATTCGAGCTCAAAAAACATATAAAGAATATTTTAAGGTTGTGCAGAAAACTATAAACAACCACTTAAAAACCATATTATTAGTTCGATTGTCTGAACCATTACGTAAAGCACTACATAAAATTAGAGTTCTCTTACATGTGATGTGGCGTCACGCGTTAGTATGGTACACCTCTTCCCGCGCCCCCGTTGCGGAAACTGACGAATTGTGAGCTCTATATTCCAATTCGCACACATTAGCGCTAATAGATCCGTTGGTCAATTAAATAAGTTTCGTTCGTGTATAATTCATTTTTTAGGAAATCGATCGGTTTGATTATAAAATGCGTATTTGAAAATACCGCGGTAAATGACACTGATTTTGATACCCTCGGTAATACCCGCCGTTACCTTATAATCTCAAGATTCTTCGTAATTTATTTGTCGTGTGCTTATATCTGTACTTAGCCGCAAACATGATGATGATTTAGAAACCTTATTTAGTAAAGTGTAATCGCGTTTAGGAAGTAAGGATCCTAAACATATTTATATAATTTGGTTTACAACATATTGAAATTAAATAAGATATTAAGTTAGATTTCATTTTATTTGAAGATATTGATGAATGTGGATGATGCGAAAGAGGTATGTCAGGATCGTAGCAAGTGGAACAAAGCAGTCTCTGCCTACCCCTGTGGGAAAGAGGCGTGACGGTATGTATCTATGTCATTTTATTTCCATCTTTGATTGGTACGTAATTTATAAAATTATTATTCGTAAAATTTCGGTCATAGTGCCATAGTATAAAAATATCAGTATAACATCTGAAAATAGCTACAATTTTTGATAATCCATATTTTGTATATATCGGTCGGTATCTCTGCCTCCCGTTTGCAAAATGTACCTTACTCCATTTACTTGTTATTGTAGGTCAACAGGGTAGCCTCAGAAAACAGACAATGACATTGCTGCTGTAATAAATCTGTTTGTTTAGTGCACGAACCTGTCGCGGATAAAACTGACACAGGTCCGTCGTCCGTAAGCGCCAGCGCGCGACTGATCGGGCCTACCGAGGCTCCGCGCTCGCACATTTTGTAGGTATTTAAACATAGTAATTAAGACAATCATTTTATCTATTCAAACTCTGCGAATTTGTCTATAAATATTTAATGGTTTTAGTTGAGTACAAAAATTGAATTTAAAATATTAATAGTTTAGTCATAATATTGAAAAAACTTTACAAAAAGGAGTAACTTTGGGATTTCTTTCTATCGAGGGAAGTTTATTGGATCGTGTAACTGAATGCGATTTTGACTAGACTAGATCCTTAAGTAAGACATAACTTTTTTTCAGATTTTTAAACCCTATTTTCTACGTCTGAGATGGTTTTTAAAAACTCTAAAAGCGGCCTCTTTAAGCCTACCTCGCCTTAAGTTCTCTCTCCGTCTTACGCCTGACGCGAGTTTAATATTTTTTACCCATCCCAAAAAGCGCTCAGCGCCGCTAATAAAGTTCTCACTTCAAAAAGTTGTTATTTATTTTTTCTCGGCGATTTTCGTAAACAAATATTAGGTACCTACTAAGTATAGTACACCGACGAGCATGTATGAAGAGATTGATGAATGTGGATGAAGCGAAAGAGGTATGTCAGGATCGTAGCAAGTGGAACAAAGTATATAGTCTCTGCCTACCCCTGTGGGAACGAGGCGTGACGGTATGTATGTGTGTATGTATGTAAGTACATTAATATAACTTATGGCTTGGCACGCCACACGTTGCAAGAACCGAAGTAGGTCACATATTGATTGCTATGACTGGCCATTTCATTAGGGAAGTAGAAGAATGCAGAGTTCCGCGACCTTGTTTATGAACACGCTGTAAGTCAACTACGTAGCTGATTCGTAGATACAAACATAGTATTATGTCGAGATATTTTTATGTTATGCTGGACCGATTTTTGCCAAACATAGCTAAGAATCATCGCCAGGAAACTGGCTTTCGAACATTGACTTACGATAAACAACTAGACTCACAATCACGCTCAAAAATTGTCGGAAGCAAAAGTCTGCACGACGCGTCTGTTGTGCAGAGTTTTGGTTCAGTCGTGTTTCGACCGCGCTTCGATAACATTGTACATGTCTCTTTCGCACCGTAATCTCAAACGCTTGAGAACAAGAGACAGACAGGTTTCCAGCGCGTGGCGTCGTGTTATTACTTCTCACGATCGTATGCAATTGACATTAAATATTACTGCCACGAAATAAGGTGTTAATTTGAACGAATATGTTAATGTTATCTGTGTAAGTTGATGTGTTGACACACACAATACATAGACAACGCCGCTCGGACGTTTCTTGAGGCACTTTTGTTTGCGATTAGGAGTCTAGTTGTTTATCGTAAGTCAATGCTTTCGAATCAAGAAAAACGGCACCGAAATCGGACACACACACACACACACACACACACACACACACACACACACTTTACACACACGTCGACGTCAAACTTATTACAGCCCTCTTTCCGTCGTTGGTTAAAAATTAGTATAAAATGATATTGTTTTCAGACGAGTGCATCAGACAGCGAACGAAACTCAATTTATACAAGACAAATAAAATTCTGTTCTTGGCCGTTCACCGTCCTGTCTTATTCGTTCTTTTAAACCAGAGGTTCCCAAACTTGTTCCATAGACCACTTTCAAAATTTTGCTGGATCCGGTGGACCCCCTGCAGCTACATTACCACTAATTTCTAAACAAAATCTCGAAAAAAAAATTAAGATTAGCTCTATAATCTATGGAAACTTGCGTTGTTGCTGAGTTTCAACGATAAATTAACAGTTTTCGAAAAAAATCGTGAGAATTGATTGCTTGATAGGGTTAATTAGGTATTTGAAAATAAAGTCGACTATAGTTATTTGTTATGCAAGGCTGCAAAGTGTTTGTTTGGCGCGAGTGCCTGAATTGAAACCGGAGCAAGCGAAGGATTCTATGATTGAACCGCGAGCGAAGCGAGAGGTTCAAAAGAAGAATCCTGAGCGTCGCGACGGTTTCAAGGCATGAGACTCTAAACAACTTTGCTGCCGAGCGAAACACACAATTTTTCACCTCAATACAGCGAGAAAAATGGTGGATGGAAGAAAAAGGAAAATAAATAAAATAGTAATTAGTTAGGTATTTCACTTTTATACATACATAAATATTTACCTTACAATACATACTATACATACAAAACTGAGTTTTATACAGAATTTTAGTTTATAAAAGAACTTTAGTTTACCTTTGTTACCACCCTACATTGTTTAACTGGAACTGCTTCAGAACTTTACTTGGTTATTTGGTAATTAACACCTTTGATTTACTGATATAACTGTCCGAGCATATTTTATAGTATTTCCGTCGACGAACACTAAATTTAGTTTTTCTTTATTACTTGAACTCGTAATTTTTAAAGTAATAACAAAGTCTTTGAATCAACAAAATATCTGTGAAAGATGGCGATTTCTCCGCGCCAATCCGCGCGCAGCATTCGCGCATGCGCGATATTTTCACTTTATGCGCGCGCTAAGAAGTAGCTGCTAAACAGCCTAATATATATGAAAATTATAATGAACTAATTGATCAATGTCTTAAATAAGCAAATTATAGTCACTTTTTAGATAAAAATTAATAATTTGTCGAAATGAAATTTTTATTTATCATCTTTGACCTAAAATAGTTTAATGTTCACGAAACAAACTAAGGCAGTTACTATGCTTGCCTTATAGACCAGTTGCGAGAAGCAATAAAGCTTAAACGTCGAGGAAAACTCAGCAGGGGTGTCCGTCTTCTTCATGACAATGCGCCTGTCCACACGGCTGCAGTTGTAAAGGCGGCTATATCTAAATGTGGATTTAAAACAATCCGTCACCCACCTTACAGCCCTGATCTAGCCCCAAGCGACTATTTTTTATTTTCTAAACTTAAATCGGACTTAAGGGGGAGAAAATTTTCGTCCGATGATGAGGTCGCTGCTGCAGTTTTCGAGCATTTCGAAGACAAAACTTCCGAATATTATTTTAAAGGCATAGAAATGTTAATCAAACGATCTGAAAAATGTATAACAATAGGAGGAGACTACATTGAAAAATAAAAATATTTTTTTTAACCTAAACGTTAATTTTCATTATTAGGCCGGAAACTTTTGAACCTTACCACGTATATTGTTAAGCATTGAATAGCTCAATCAAATTAGAATCCAATGTATGGGAAATTTGGCAAAATATATGGAGAACATTTATCTATGGGGATGGATACCTTATGGGGTGAAGTCAAAATTTATCAACTCTCCCCCCTCCTCCGGGGTGCGCGTCCCCCCCTCACGCCCCCCAAAGTGTCCCGAAACGCGGTTTTTTGAACTTTTTGAGAAAACTGTTCGAGATACAGAAAAAGTGTGTAGGAATGAAATAATGTACAATAAATTTACTATAAATCTATTATACACATGAAAGCGATATCTCTTATGGTTTTGACGCAAGAAGACGCTGAAAATCATAAATTTTTGTTTTTTTACGATACATTTTATTAAAACTTCAGTTTTCTCAGAAAGTACTCATTTTACATCTAAAAAATGTATGACTAAAATAAACAATGAAATATTCCCTTTAAAAAGAGGTATCATTTATTTATATATTAGTTAAATTGACCATTTTATGATAGTTTAAATATTGAATTTGTCATGAACAAAATTTTTTTTGAAGATTAAGTATGTTTAAATTTGTTTTATATAGTTTAGAGCTAATTATAAACCATGCTAGTATAATTTTGTTTATTTATTCTTAGTTATCCGCAAATAATTAGTGTGAATAAATTCATTCATTTCAAAAAAGGTAATATTTATGTACTACGGTGTTTATTTAATATAATCAACTATTTATTTAAGTATACACTTTTATTTAACTAACTTACATTGAAATAAACAATGTTAACACTCTTATTATCTGGGGACACGGTAGTGCCCCGGCTAAGATAGCCAAGTGAAGCGCAAGAAGGGCACTAGTTACCTTTTCTCGAGCCGCTTTGTCGTTATTTTGTACCCTCATAATTTGAATTTGAATTGTACCAGGTAACTAAAATTCTCGGGATATGATGTGAATAGTGGACTTATTACAAGTGTAAAGTTTCAATTGCATAGCTCTTATATTTTAAATTTTATTGATATCTAAAAAACTCTGTGTTGCGGCGCAAGCCTAATGACAAACTCTAGGAAGTGCAGTGAACTGGTGAAACGTTGCTCTCGCGTAGACTCTAGGAGCTTTACTTTTATTTGATTATTTTTGTAGGCCTACCGGCCGCACATTCACTTCAGATTCCGACGCACCAAGTTGCATTATTTTGTTTTTCTTTAATTAAATATTTTAAAGTCAATCTGGGTTTTAATCAAGGCTCCATTGTGTATCAAATACATAAATTGGTAGCCCATGAGGGGATACAACAAGTAAAATTCTACAATAAAAATAAAAATAATTGCGAAAATCAATTGGACTTCGATCGATGCAACTCAAGGCGCGTATGCAGTAAAGGCACGAAGATCGAATCTCTGGAAGGCAAGAAGCTGGAGTAAACCTCGTCTGGACTAAACTGGCACGGGTTGTGTTGTGATATACCAAAGTCATCAGCTCGCGCAGCGCAGTCACCAAAGATAAGTGCTCTTCCTTTGTCCTTCCCTACCAAAGGTCATTCTATACTTGTGTGTAGTCAAAATTGTAAACAATTTTCTACAATACAGGTTAGGTATCGCTTTACTTACGCAAAAACGTTAAGTTCAATCTTCCAAATAATTAAATTGGGTACTAAATACTTTAACCAACAAATACCTACCTAGTACCCAGCTATCTGAATCTTGGTCATTGTGCCTTAACATTCCTAAACTATTGGTGGCCCATATACAAAACATAAATCTAACTATATTTACAACTTACAAACTAAAGGAATATTATTTAATTTGCCGAATTAGTTACTGTTAATCACATCTTATCTACTCGGTTAAGTGTAATTATATCTACCTTCATACATAATAAAATTAAGTAAATGTTAATTTCAATCCTCTTTTGCACAATAGGATAATTAATTGTGGTGTATTAAAACATTTCGCCGACTATTCCAGGGCACTTACGCACGGTTCTGCGCCGGCTCGCCCGTTACGCAACTTCTACGAGCGCCGATCAGCTGTGCTCGCGCGCACCGTTATCTCCAAGTGGGGGACGTGAGCATAACAAGTTTTATTCACTACCTATTGTTTACATTTCGTTCACGTTCTATTTTATTTGGCGTGTTTATATTTAAATTACAATGACTGATAAAACTTCAAAGGATCTTAAGGATTTACATGTAATGAGAAGCTCAATTAAAGGGCAAATTACAAAATTTAAGAATTACTTAAGTGCCATGAGTGAGTTACCTGTCATGTCAAACGTTCAGAATGCCGAGTTAAGCCTTAAACTTAGCAAATTTGAAGGTTTATCAGCCAAGTTTGATGCTTTGCAAAATGAGATCGAGCTTCTTGACCCTGACAATTTGGCAGCGGAGATTGATGAGCGGGAAGCTGTTGAGCATAATATTATTGTGAATATAGCTACGGCTAAAACATTAATTGATGAACACAGCATTATTGAAATGGAGCGACGCAACTCTGTCGCTATCGATACTCAACTCCTTCACAATCAAGACATAGGGTTTAAATTACCACAAATACAAATTTCAAAATTTGACGGTGCGTACTTCCGCTGGCTTGAGTTTCGCGACACGTTCGAAAATTTAATTCATAATAATGATCGTATAAAACCGATACATAAGTTTCATTATCTTATCTCCTATTTGGAGGGGGATGCGGCAAGGATTATTTCCAACCTCGAAGTGTCTTCGGCTAACTACGCCAAGGCCTGGCAGCTGCTCGGCGAGCGTTATGACAACAAACGGTTGTTAATTAACCATCATTTAAGTTCGTTGTTCAATATACAAGCGCATACTCGAGAATCTGAAAGGGCGTTGCGATATTTGGTCGATCACGTAACGAAAAATCTGCGAGCGTTGGCTAGCTTAGGGCAGCCAACCGATAAATGGGACATGTTAATTATTTTTATGTTGTCGTCAAAATTAGATAGCCGCACTCTTTTAAAATGGGAAGAATACCGCAACACGCTCGACGATGTCCCGAATTTAGATCAATTTCATAAATTTCTAACTGATCGCGCAGACGTTTTAGAATCGCTTAATCGCAATAAACTCGATAACAACAATACTAATAGCCAAAAATTCATACCTACTACGCACCCACGCTCGTCAACTCATCCAACAACATCTTATAACAATAACCACAATTTTAATAACAATAACAAACATGAAAGGGCTAATTACACAAAATCATTCACTAGCATTAATCAAAAGGTTAAGAATTCTACCTACGAAAATCAAAGCAAACCAACGACTTTTGTTTGCATCATATGCAGTAATAACCACAAGGTATATGAGTGTCCTAAATTTATTGCTAAAAGTGTTCAAGAAAGGCTGGCGGATGTCGCAACTTATAAGTTATGTGCGAACTGCCTTAGACAGGGACATCCTGTCAAAGAGTGTCGTGGGGGTCCGTGTCGGGAATGCAAGCAGCGACATAACAGTTTGCTGCATCAGGACTCATCAAATCCGTCTACTAGCAGTAATTCTGCAACAATCACTCACTCGTCTACCGTTAATTTTTCCAAACTAAACAATACTCAGGTGCTTTTATCTACAGCGTTGATTGAAGTATTAAATCCTAACACAAATCAAAAGGAGCAGGTTCGCGCGCTTTTAGACTGTGGCAGCGAGTCCTCATTTATTACAAAATCCTTAAAAGAAAGGTTGTCACTAAAATCTAACCCTATAGACTGTCTAAAGGTCATAGGTATTGGTAATAACTGTACCAACAATATTATCGAGAGTTGTAACACTCAAATAAAATCATTAAATACCCCATTTCAAGTTACATTGTCATGCTTTGTTCTAAAAGAATTAACAAGTAACATACCGAAGTATTCATTAGATGTCCAAAGTCTAAAAATACCTAAACACCTACAATTAGCTGATCCTAAATTCAACCAGTCAGCTTCAATTGAAGTATTAATTGGAGCTGATATATTCTGGGACATCTTAGGTAGTGAACAATACTCCCTAGGTCTTAGTAATCCAAAACTGCGTAATTCTAAACTAGGCTGGTTAATATCCGGTCCTATAAATTCATTAAATCAACAAAATAAAATACACTGTAATCATGCTACAATTTCTAAAACTAATGAACAAAATATTGAAATTTTACTAACAAAATTCTGGGAAACCGAAGAGGTCCCCAAAAAACCTGTTTGGAGTAGAAGAGAGCAAGAATGCGAGAAACACTTTTTAAGTCATACAGTTCGTTTACAAACAGGACGTTTTGAAGTGAAGCTACCTTTCACTGAATCGCCTGATTGTCTTGGAGATTCCTATAACCTAGCTAAAAAACGCTTTCTAAACTTGGAACGAAAATTCAAGCGAAATCCGACCTTGAAATCCGAGTACACAAAATTTATTCACGAATATGCTGAATTAGGGCATTTATCTCAGTCTGCAATACAAAAACCATATCCAAATTACTTCTTATGTCATCATGCAGTATTCAAATTAAATAGCGAATCCACTTCTCTCCGAGTAGTGTTCGACGGCTCAGCTGCTGCCTCTTCTGGAGCATCACTTAATAATATTCTAATGGTGGGTCCAAATGTGCAAGACTCTCTTTTCTCCATCTTAATACGAGCAAGGCAATATAAATATATTTTATGTGGCGACATCGAAAAGATGTATCGCCAGGTTCAGGTCAAGGACGTTGATCGCAATCTACAGTTAATAATTTGGAGAGAAGATGAGTCCGAGCCCTTAAGAACGTTGCGATTAAATACGCTCACTTACGGTACCGCAAGTGCTAGCTATTTAAGCACGCGGTGCTTATTCCAGATTGGAGAGGAGCAGCCTGATCATCAGATCAAAACGATCATTCAGCAGGATTTTTATGTGGATGACCTCATAACGGGGTCAAATGATGAAAATGAATTGCGTTACATTCAAAAATCGGTCTCCAAAGCTTTAAAGGCGGGATGCTTCAATTTACGAAAATACAAAAGTAACTTGCCATCGCTATTTGAAAATCCAAGCCTACAAATGCAGGAAAACTTAACTATAAGTGAGTCCTCGAACACTCTCGGACTGGGGTGGAGCCCAGCCAATGACTATTTACACTTTCCAATAACAGATCCTCCTACTAGTGAGAAAATTACAAAAAGGTACATTATGTCAAATTCGTTTAAAATTTTTGACCCATTGGGTTTAGTAAGTCCATATATAATTCAACCTAAAATGCTTTTACAAAAATTGTGGCAGCTAAAAATTGAGTGGGACCAACCCGTCCCACATGATATTAAGATTGAGTGGGAAAAAATTGCTGGACAATTTCATATAATTAAAAATATAAGCATAAAAAGACCAGTACTATGTGAGTCGCCTAAAACAATCGAAATGCACGTATTTAGTGACGCGTCTCAGGCTGCTCTGGGGGCTTGTATATACATGAAGTCGGTCGCTAAGAACAATGAAACCGTGGTTAGGCTGTTATGCGCCAAGTCCAAGGTGGCACCATTGAAGCCCACAACCATACCGCGGCTAGAGCTGTGCGCCGCACTGTTAGCTGCTAGGCTCAGTAAGGCTGTCACGGATGCGTTGCGATACAAACCAGATCGCATAATTTATTGGTGCGACTCGAGCATAGTACTGGGCTGGTTAAATAATAATATTACTCAGTTAAAGGCCTTTGTAGCAAATCGTGTAAGTGAAATATTGGAGATCACTAAGACATCGTTATGGCGACACGTACCCACTGCTGCTAACCCAGCTGACCTGGTGTCCCGAGGCGTTGATGCTGCTCATCTGCAGTCACTGGAGCTGTGGTGGTCTGGCCCCAACTTTTTATATAAACACGAAAGTCAGTGGCCTGCGCTAATTCTAAATCATGTCACAGTACCTGAAATAAAATCCAACACGACAATAGTATCTGAGTCATTCATAAATTTTGAAAAATACTCGACGTTAAATAGGATTCAGAGATCATTCGCATACGTAAAAAGATTCATATTTAATTTAAAAAATCCTAATAACAAACGTTTGGGAAACTTAACGGTGGATGAGTTGGCTGAATCTTTTAATTTACTTTGCATGAACGCTCAAAGTCAATCTTTTCCTAATGAGTATGATACATTACATAAAAACAAAACATTAAGTCCTAAATGTAAAATATTAGCCCTTTCACCGTTTATGTACCAAGGGTTAATTCGAGTTGGTGGTAGAATCGATGCGTCGAGTTACAGTTACGAAAAAAAGCATCCAATTCTCCTTCACGCATCGCACCATCTAGCAAAACTTATCTTTTTACACGTCCATTTAAAAAATATGCACGCTCCCCCACAGTTATTGTTAGCGACGGTTAAAGAAACTGTTTGGCCCGTCGATGGAAGGCGGCTAGCCCGTCGCACGGTCAACAACTGCGTGCGTTGCAGGCGTGTACGCGCCAAGACTCTGTGCCCAAAAATGGGTAACCTCCCGGCACAGAGAATAAATCCGGACTTTCCTTTCATTTCGGTGGGTCTAGACTTCGCTGGTCCCTTTTATATCCTTAATCGTAAAGGGCGTGGCAGCCGACTAATTAAATGTTACTTGTGTTTGTTCATTTGTTTGCGATACAAATGTTTGCACTTAGAAGCGGTCAGCGATTTGTCAAAAAATGCTTTTATTATGACGTTGCGAAGATTCGTGTCGCGAAGGGGCAAGCCAGTGGAAGTATTCTGCGACAACGGCCGCAATTTTGTTGCTGCTGCCAAAGAGCTAGGTCAATTTTTAAAGGAAAGTCGGGAGACTTTGTCTGATTTTGCAAATCAAGAGGGCATCAAATTTTATTTTACGCCAACTTACGCTCCTCACTTCGGTGGAATATGGGAAGCCGGCGTAAAATCGGCTAAATATCATATTAAACGTGTTGTGGGCAATAGTCACTTAACATTCGAAGAAATTTTGACGTTATTTGCGCAAGTAGAGGCGATACTCAACAGTCGTCCCCTGTGTCCTCTGTCATCATCCCCCAACGATTTCCTTTCCTTAACTCCCGGGCACTTCCTAATCGGAAGACCTTTGACTGCGCTGCCAGGACCTTCGTTAGAAGATCGTAAAGAAATGTCCCTGCAACGTTATGCCCGTATAGAGCAAATCAGGCAACACTTCTGGAACAGATGGCAAAAGGAGTACATCACCGAGCTACAACATAGGACGAAATGGAAAACCAATACTGCCAGTTTGAATGTCGGTGATTTAGTGCTCATACATGAGGATCATGTCCCTCCGTTATGCTGGCGTCTTGGAAGAGTTACGCGCTTGTTTCCGGGACTTGACGGCATCTCAAGAGTAGCAGACGTCACTACTACTAGAGGAGTCATAAGAAGACCGCTCGTTCGCCTGTGCCCACTGCCAGTTGATGACGACGACTTAAAGGCTTGAAAGTCTGCACCTTTCAACGAGGCGGGAAGATGTTGCGGCGCAAGCCTAATGACAAACTCTAGGAAGTGCAGTGAACTGGTGAAACGTTGCTCTCGCGTAGACTCTAGGAGCTTTACTTTTATTTGATTATTTTTGTAGGCCTACCGGCCGCACATTCACTTCAGATTCCGACGCACCAAGTTGCATTATTTTGTTTTTCTTTAATTAAATATTTTAAAGTCAATCTGGGTTTTAATCAAGGCTCCATTGTGTATCAAATACACTCTGATGTCGTCACTGACTCACTCACTGGTGATCAACAAATTTACGTCCTAGAAACTTTAAATTCGTTACTATACGAACTATTGTAATGATAATTACAATTATAACTACACAAACGAATAACTCACGTATAAAAGTCGAGTGATGCTCGACATTATACCAGACTAGTTCGTAGTCCTTATTCCTGGACCGCTTGCCCCGGCGGCAGCGAAACGATCACATTTTATTTGTTGTCACATTATTGACTGAGTCTCACGGTAATTTCATGTTTAAAAAAAATAACTATTGTAATGAACAGGAAAGTAATGAACAGTGATTTTTTTACCTTACGTCTATATGACGGTAGCAAAACGGCCAAGCCACATTATTTTTACTAAGTTGTAGACTTCACAAACTCTAGTGTGTGGGGCTTGTAGAGTTAGAGCGTAAAAAGTTTGTAAGTTATTGCTTTTGACAAGCGCCTTCAGAAAACACCACATTTGCACATGCTTAATTCCATCCCCTAATTCAGTTTAATTTACTCAAAATCCTGAAATATATAGTCTATTATTTATAACTACTCTCTTTATCAATTTTCAGACCACTGGCATCAAAATTTGCGAAGTTTCGTACAAATATCCATTCGCTAGTTTGACCGATTCCAAATTTTAGATTTTTGCTGTTGATTGTATACTAATCTAGCTTACAAAGCAAATTTGAGCTTTCTAGGACTTTCATATGATGATCACTAGTGACGATCACTAGTTTTTTAGATACATATAAGAGCTATGCAATTGAAATTTTACACTTGTAATAAGTCCACATCATATCCCGAGAATATTAGTTATCTGATACAATCCAAAACCAAGTTATGAGGGTACAAAATAACGACAAAGCGATTCGAGAAAAGGTAACTAGTGCCCTTCTTGCGCTTCACTTTGCTATCTTAGCTGGGGCACTGCCGTGCCCCCAGATAATAAGAATGTTAACATTGTTTATTTCAGTGTAAGCTACTTAAATAAAAGTGTATACTTAAATAAATAGTTGATTATTTAAAAAAAACATAAATATTGCCTTTTTTGAAATGAATGAATATACTTATTATTTTCGGATAACTGAAAAAAATAATAATCAAAATTACACTAGCATTGTTTATAATTAACTCTAAACTATATAAAAAAAAATTAAACATACCTAATCTTCAAGTAAAAAAATTTGTTCATGACAAATTAAATATTTAAACTATCATAAAATGGTCAATTTAACTTATATATAAATCAATGATACCTCTTTTTAAAGGGAATATTCCATTGTTTATTTTAGTTCTACATTTTTTAAATGTAAAATGAGTATTTTCTGAGAAAACTGAAGTTTTAGTAAAATATATTGTAAAAAAACAAAAATTTATGATTTTCAGCGTCTTCTTGCGTCAAAACCATGAGAAATATCGCTTTTATGTGTATGGTAGATTTATAGTAAATTTATTGAACATTATTTCATTACTACACACTTTTTCTGTATCACGAACAGATTTCTCAAAAAGTTCAAAAAACCGCGTTTCGGGACACTTTGGGGGGCGTGAGGGGGGGACGCGCACCCCGGAGGAGGGGGGAGAGTTGATAAATTTTGACTTCACCCCATAAGGTATCCATCCCCATAGATAAATGTTCTCCATATATTTTGCCACGTTTTGAGCTATTTTTACTGAATTATGAAGTGCGGATTGAAATCCTGCCCGGAATTCCCGCGAAACTTAGTGTTTGCTAAGCAGGCGTACAGCTATAAATATAAATTCCCGCGATACTTAGTTTTTGCTAAGTAGGCGTACAGCTATAAATATAAATAACTAGCTGTTGCCAGTGACTTCGTCTGCAAATAATTCGTTTGTCGCTATCCCTCGGGACCTGCGCAATTTTCCGGGATAAAAAGTAGCCTATGTGCTATTCCAGACTTCTCTATCTATGCGCCGAATTTCATCCTGATCCGTTGGGCCGCTTTGGCGTGATTGAGTAACAAACAAACATCCAGCTATCCATCCATCCATACTTTCGCATTTATAATATAAGTTAGGTATTTTATACATATAAGTCAACTTAGTAGAGGTCTTCCAAGCTAGCTGCTGTATGTACCGATTATAGCTGTGGGTGACAGTTGCTCGCTGTTTATGCAGAGGCATGGTTTTGAATTTGACCTCGTTCCGGACAATAGACTTTCTGTGTTGAAAGAGCATCTTTAAAATAGTAGTTTTGAGGGTAGTTTAAAAAAGCTGAATTTTAGGTCATTTCTTCTCAGAATCCAAAATTGGTAACTTCCTACTTACTGCTAAGGCCCACCTCATAAGATAACCTCATAAGAGAAAAACATGTTCCAAATAAAGAGTCATTTTTACACTTCCATAATGTGAATGTGCCTTTGCACATACAGGCTGTATCAGACAGCAGACACCCCCTAACAATAATCCACTGGGGTATATAACCATAGCTATAGAAGCTAAAAAAAAATTAAAAAAAATGGAGTTAATTTTTTTTTTCTATAGGAATGGTAGTACCTATTAACTATAATCATTCCTATAGAAAATATAAAAAAAATTACTCCAATTTCATTCAAAATATTTTTTTTTGCTTCTATAGCTTTGGTTATATGCCCCAGTGGATTATTGTTAGGGGGTGTCTGATACACCCTGTATAAGTATATGACAGTATGGGTATACTGGCAAGGGGACACATTTTTTCTTGTTCTTGTTGGTACAACCGTATGCGAAAATCTGATGATTCTGAGTAAATATTATCAGGTATGTAATACATATATCGGTTACTTTCTGGCTCAAATACCTATTATGATTGATCTTGTATTAAAAAGTACCTAATCAATATTTATGAGTATTATGTTACTCCACGTGTATCTAAATGTGCGCCATTTTGATGAGCTTCAAGTTATCATAGCCTATTTATAAATGTTCGTTTAATCTCGACTAGTACTCCATTAAAAAGTAAAATTGGATGAAGTAATTTCAAAACTATTTCATCTTCCCACGCAAACATCTCCGTTTCGATTTGAAACGCTCCAAAGACTTCCACCGTGGGTTTTAATCTTTGACCTTTATAGGACAGAGTGTCCTCTACTTTTAGCTTCAGCAACACAAATGTATAGCAAAATATCTAGTAATGTTGCATACAGAATGGCCACTCCCCGCCCCCCACCGATAGGATGCCGCCACCCCGCAGGCGACATTTAAGTATTTTATGCACACATTTTGCTAGTAGACACGCGTCATTGCATTCGCATGCAAGTAATTCCTACTACTGATAGAAAATGTGGCATGACTATGTACTCATTACCGGTTCTAGATAAAAAACAGAACATTCCACACTTGATATCCATTTCCAAATTAAATAAAGTCCCCTTAACACCAGAAACCAACAAACTTGTAAAATCGTGATCTTTTTGCATCTTGGATTTAGTTTGTAAACAGACACTGCTTACCTATTAAGCATCTAACACCCTATGTCTAATTTTAAAGTACTAAATTTACAGAATATTTACAAGCAATATAGCAAGATATTTGCTTAGCGTACATCCCCAATATTTCCCTACTTAATACACTTCACCGCAGCCTCCCATACTCCACCGTTCTGCGGCCGCCAGGGAGGAAAACAAAACAAACGTCTGGTGTGACCTCTCGGTATTTTATGTATCGCTTTGTTGCGACGGATGCCGTGAGCGCTCATTAGTGGAGATAAAATGCTGTGGAGTATTCATATCTTTCTATTTACTTGCTATGTCGCGTTCAGAGTCAGACTGCGTAGAATTTGTTTTGCCTCGAATTTTTGCCTCTGATAATTTGGCCAAGTTCAAAAATAGCGAGTCACATTTTGGCAATAACATATGCAAGTATGAGCTTACTCAGATATTTGTAAGTGTTTTGCCCATTGAAAACAATAGAACAAAATGGAAATCAAAATGTTTATGTATAACGCGATGAAAATTTGTTCATATTCCATTAACGTTACTGAATGACGTATTGAAATTTGAATAGTGACTAAAAGTCAACTTGTTTATCAAATTTAATCGACTCCTACAAGATTTCAAAAAATGTTCTCCGCCGTTTTCCTAATAACTTTTTCTCAGAATTTCTCATTATTCCACCGTCAACAGTACCTTGTAGCTTGTAGCCCAGACAGAGTTATTTTAAGACGTATAATAGGTACCTACTTATAACTAAGGTACGAATAATCATTTTTATCAATTGAGTCATATCCTGCTGTTTACATTGTGCTCGTGTCAATATTATGGTCAATTTTATGAAAATGCTAAAGAATACTGACGGAGCCCGATTTTAGAACAATTAAAGAGTAGGACGGGACCATATTTTTCCGTAGGTATCGCAATAGGCGACTAAGGAACCTGGAATGAGAGTAGGCAGCGCTCTCTATTGCCAACTACGCACTTTGGACTCCAGTACTGCGGTGTGGATAAGAAGAACATTTTATAGACCGTGTGAAAGAGAGGGTAGAAGTCATGTCGTATTAAGAAGTCAAAGAAAAGGCCCTGGAAAGGACCACATGGGAATTGCTCCACCGACAAGAGCCTAGCTCTTAAGTTTAAGAAGAAGACTGCGGTGTGAAAAGCATGGGGAAACAAGACCATTTTCCGAAGAAAATCTTCGTAAAATCTTAAACCACCAACTAACACCTCTATCGCGAGAGTAGCGACTTACATTTATTCAATACTGATGGAGTAAATAACGAAATATCGTCGGAAATTGGCCAAGTCGCAAGGTCGAGATTTAAGTAAGATGGGATTACGAAGGATCAAGCGTCGTAGACAAGAAAGGGCTACTGACAAAACTGCTGTCCTTATTCAAAAGGAAGAATGTCCAAAGAACAAATTTAGTTTTTTACATTTTTAGACAGTTAGACATAATCTATCATAATTTTCTTGAAATCTTTGAAACAGATATCGTCGAGGATAGCGCAATACCGCGTAACTAGCACTGGTAAATACTGTGTATCTACACAACACCCATAGTGCAATACCACGTAACTAGCACTGGTAAATACTGTGTATCTACACAACACCCAACTTTATACTGATTTGAACTGGTATATTCTAATTAGGATTTTGCGTTCGTTGGCTGGAAATCTTATTTTGGCTACATTTTTGTTAGATACGCGGTATTAACCAATGCCAGTTACGCGTATTTTCCCTATGGGTGTTGTGTAGATACGCAGTATTTACCAGTGCTAGTTACGCGGTATTGCACTACCCTCGACGAGGACGGCAGTATGATAGATTGATGTCTATTCTGTCCAAAAATTAAACAAACATTATATCTATTTTGTTCGACATGAGTTCTTTTGAGTTAGGACGGCAGAAAGTGACTGTACAGCAAGCAAACTTCGTTGCTTTGATGTTATAGTCAATTGAAATCTAAACTCGAAGTACAGTAGTGAGCTATGAAAACGGGCAATATGCCTGAAAGTCTCTAAAAGTGTGCTTCCATCGAAGCGACCCGAATATATAACACTTCGATACGGAAACGCAAACCAAGGCGATCAGGGGCCTTACCATGACGTCCTAATTCCGACGCAGTTCAAGTTTTAGCTGTCACTTTTAGTATAAATCTGACAGCGAGAGAACCTAAACTGAATTGCATTAAGACGTCATGGTACGGCCCCAGGGTGCGACCACACCACCGCTTAAAAAACGGTGACGTTACGGAATCGCAACAAAATGTATGAAGAAATGGTGACAAAACGTGACGCATACGATACGCACCGTCATTCATTGTCTTTGACTAGTTATAATGTGTCACCAATGATGCCAATGAGCAAACAGTTGTACAAATAGTAGGTACTCTCGTGTGCCTTTTTCAGTTTTATGGTAACTAGGTACTTAATCTTAATGACTTTGTTTTAATGTGTTCAATTTTTTTGTGGCAGTAAACATTTTTTTCTTTCTCTTTCGCTTATTTTGGGACTTGAGTTCACTTTATCGCGGAGATAGCAAAGTACCTAAGTAGTTATTCAATTGTGCAGCTACAAAAACTTGGTCTGAAAAAGATGCGGTTTTTCAAGCCGGAGCATCCTCTTACAGTTTGTCTATAAAGTCGTGACATTAAGAAGTGGCAATACTGTAGTGTCGTCCCGTTTTCTTATACCTATAGATTAGAAAGGGACGACAATACAGTATTGCCACTTTTTAATGTACTCTTCTATGCAGAGGTTTAGTCTAGTATGGTTTTCTGCTGCCTCATTTGGGACGGTCCACTAAGTATCAGTCAGCATTGGATTTGGTAGAGCGCTGAGCTCTTAGACTCATTCGTGATCCCTCTTTGATCGAAAACAGGCTGCAAACCCTCGAACACCGTCAAAGAAGCATGACTGTCGTTTTTTTACCGGATTTTGTGAGTTTCCACTGCAATTACGCAACCTAAAAGCTTTATTTCTTCTTGCTAGTGGACTTCCAAAGTTTAGCGACGAAACGAAGTTTCCACGAAGCGGGTTGCTTCATCTTTCCTAATGCGAACTGCTAAGGGAATGCGCTTCGGTCTTCTGTGTTTCCGGAGGGATACAAGCCTAGCTCTTCACGGCATGAGGCTGTTACTGAACCAGTAAGAGAGAGTGAGTTAGACCTTTAGCTTCATCAGCAAGTTTCCATCAGGTGGGATCACTATCGCTGGTCAGTCTACTCTATTGAGAAACAATCTACCCGATTGAACGGGAAGACCAGGCAGAGTTCAAGATTTGCTAAATTTGTTTTTGAAGAATTTTATAACACAAGATGCAAGGTGCCTTGGAATTTCCTTTCGTTTCGCGCCAAAACTTCTGATGACGTTAAAAGTCACTCTGAACGTCGTTATGTTAAATGAATAGTTAGCAAGAAAAGTCGAATAGTTTCTAAAAAAAATCGTAGATCTTTAATTTATAATTATAACTAGTAGCTTGCTAGTAGCACTTGTGATTAGAAATAGTAATTTCTAAAATAGGCATATGATTTGATTACTTAAAAGTGTAAAAGCTTTACTTTTACATCTATTCGCTGTAACTTTCTTACTACAGGTTTTCAATTGCACAGCTAAAATATCTTTAGACAGATACTATCACGTAAAGGCAATCTTTCATTTCTTCCTCCGTGCCGTATTCAAATCTAAAGTATCAGCGAATCCATAAATAATTCAAATACTGCCAAAGCTCAGTATTATTCACTTTCTCTTACCATAAGTACCGAGACCGTACTATTTTTAGACTCTTTGTTACAAACAAAACTAAAGTAGGTAGTCAGTACTCGGTATCAATACCAACTAGCGAAACCCAAGTATGTCACTGGCCTTCACGAAAAGACCTTTCAGGCCAAAAAGGTTAGCTAACACCTAGGCCTTGTAGAAAGAATACCGTTTTCATTGCCCGAAAGCCTTGGCACCAAATTAATTAAGTTTTTATCAGTACCCCGTATCACAGCCGTGAATTCAAGTGGTTGCCAACACAAATACCAACCTAAAAAATCTAATATATGCATAATCTGTCTGTATATAGGACACCGTTACATAAATCCTCTTAGTTAGACTTAAAGTCGGTCTATTTCTATAAGAAAGCCAAAGGAATCCAATTTCAAACGTTACGTAAACAGAAAAAGAATAATTCGATTAGAAAACGTTTATTTTCCAACAAAACGCGAAAAAAAAACTTACCTCTTCACGCGGGCTTGTAAACGGCCAGTCGCTGCGCTCCGTTCATTTGAATTTAGAATGTCCGAATTCACAGTTAAACACCACTATTTTATTAAGAATATTTACAGTTTTATTTACAGGTTCGTGTGATTTTTGCTGTGGTACTGGCTGGCTGAAACGTCAGATGTTCCGCATATTTTTGCGCATGCGTGCGAATGGCGGCGGTGCGGGTCGATATGTGATAAGGTATCGGCGAAGGCTGCGCCCCCATGCCGCGCGGCATTGAGAAAACGGGGTACGGATGAAACGAGGTCACCGTTCGTATTGGCCCGCGCTTCCGCTCTGTGTTGCTGTATTTCCTAATTTTCAACGGTGTTGCTAGTGAAAATTAAAAAAAAATAGAGGTAAACCTTGTAAAAATAGAGTAAAAACCGTCAACACATTAACGTCTGCATGTTTTAAACGTCCATTTAAATTTTATAACGCGAAAACGAATGCTTATTCTGTTAAAGGTAGAAAAGCCGGAGTTGGTCCTTCGGGCCGGATTATACATCTAGTTTTCGTTTTAATTTTGTTTGTGTACCCTATTTGTATTACCCAATCAACATTTTATGTCACATATCAAATTAGCACAAGACGCTATGCATTTCGAAGTCTATAAAAGAGTTAGTTCTCCAAGTTTAAAAATCTGTCATATGACTTAAAAGGCGAGGCAAAATACCCTCTAAAATAAAAAACAGCCCCCGGTCTAAAACACAAAGGCGTCTTTACCTATGGTGCAGGGTGTGCGGCGCACACGGGCGCCGGGTCTAAGGGGGCGCCGAGCGCCCTCTAATGCGACACCTCCAAAGGCTCCAAAGATGCGTCGCTCGCGGCGCCGGCGCTCTCAAAGACCCTGCGCCCGTGTTATGGCGCCAGGGTACTGGTTGCACACGGGTGGCACAAGGGCTAGAGACGCCTCTGTAAAAACAGCGCTGATGTACTGATCCTAGCGCCATCTAGTTTACGCCTGGCTAAACTGCTACGACTACGAAGCACGATTATACCTGGTTGCTTCATCCGTGTTCTGCATCGCGCTATCGGAATTCTTAAAAGTGAATGCATAAACCGAGAGTTTAGTGCTAAACCAGTAAGTTAATGTTTTTTAGGAATTCAAAATTGACGCTTTACATACCTACCTTTCATTTGATGAAAAAGGGGCGTATCACTGTGAAACAGACAGAGACATTATCTAACTAATATTATAAATGCGAAAGTATGGATGGATGGATGGATGGATGTTTGTTTGTTACTCAATCACGCCAGAACGGCCCAACGGATCTGGATGAAATTCGGCACATAGATAGAGAAAAGTCTGGAATAGCACATAGGCTACTTTTTATCCCGGAAAATTGCGTAGTTCCCGCGGAATAGCGATAAACGAATTCTTTGCAAACGAAGTCGCTGGCAACAGCTAGTCATAGATAACTGACACTTAAGATATCTGGAACTTAGCAGAGAGTGGCGGAGGGGAGTGGGGAACAGGAGCCTTACCATGACGTCTTAATTTCGACTCAGTTCAGGTTTTAGCTGTCATTTTTAGTATGGATCTGACAGCGAGCGTACCTAAACTGAATCGCATTAAGACGTCATGGCAACCCCCCAGGCCCTTACTGTGGTGAGTGTTTAGGTTACAAATAAAACTCCATATATGTATTTTCGTTTAATCGTCCTCCCGGGTGAGGTAGCGCACCTCGGGGTCGGAGGAGGCGCGCGAGCGCAGCCGCGCCAGCGCCGCCCGCCCGCGCGCGCTCCGCAGCGCCAGCGCCACCAGCGCGCAGCACGCCGCCAGCAGCACCACGCTCACCACGCCCGCTGTGACGCTTGACGACGCTAAAACAGACCATTATATACACCAACCGCTTAAAGCATGCGCCAGACGGCATTCTACCACAGTTTCTGCCAGGTGACCTTGGTAGAAAAACTGGTTTTAAACCATGTAGCCAGTGGTTTTAACCCCAATTTCGATTGACCTTTAAACGCCCTTGGTAGACGGGCGTGCGCTTCAAACCATTGGAAATTTATGTTATTATTATTATTGATTATTGTACTATTTATTAGATGTTTTTTTAAATTATTTTAGATGTGAAAAAAGTGATAGAACATGAATATTGTAGCGGAATAATAGTATAATTATATTGTATGCCTACAAAGGTGAAACAATGAACTATTGTATGATAACAACATCTTGTAATTACATTGATTTCAAGCAATAAATGAATCTGAATCTGAATTGGCAGAAACAGTGGTAGAATGCCGTCTGGCCGCTTGCTGTAAACCATTCGCTTCTACCGAGGTCATCTTGCAGAAACTGTGGTAGAATGCCGTCTGGCACATGCTTTCAGGTCTGACCACACCGCCGCGTATACGCAGTGACGTGTCACGCTCTCACTGTTTGTTGTTGCGTATATGCACCGTCAACGTCTTTTACGCACCGGCGTGGTCGGACCTTAAATGAGTCCCCGCCCGTGCGGCACAGAGGCGCGGGGTGGGACGACAAAGGGGACCGAGAGAGGTGCGGGCGGGTAGTACCGTCAACTGGGGTGACTTTGGTAATTTTGGGGCTACTTTGATCGTTTTAAAATTTGTATAAAATCGATATTACTGGAAGAAATCCCTTGTAGGGATAAGTTCGCCTTTGTACATTTGTATTGTCCTGTATTTACCTTTTTCGTGTGTTTTATGTACAATAAAGAGTTATACATACATACATACATACATATTATCCATATCCGGTGAATGTTTGGCATGTAGACGCAAAGGCGACGACGAATGATTAGAAGCAGTAAACGCAAATAAAAAATAATGGTTTTGTAATTAAAACTACTTTTTGAAGTCACCCCTTAAATCAAAGTCACCCCAGTTGACTGTAGGCCTGCCGCCGCGCACCTCACTCGGCCCCCGCTGTCGTCCCATCCCACCCCGTGCAGCCCGGGCGAGGACTCATTTAAAAGTGGTCGGTATATATAGGAAGCATTTTATAAACTGTGGGTAGTTACACAAACGGATAACTCACGTATAAAAGTCGAGTAATGGTCAACATGTTTCGGATTAATTCGTAGTGCAATCAACTGGGGTGACTTTGATTTACGGGGTGACTTTAAAAAGTAGTTTTAATGACAAAACCATTATTTCTTTATTTGCGTTTACTACTTCCAATCAATGTCTTCGTCAATCGCCTTTGCGTCTACATGCCAAACATTCACCGGATATGGATAGTATCGATTTTATAGCAATTTTAAAATGATCAAAGTTACGAAAGTCACCCCAGTTGACAGTGCTTCCTCCTGGGTCCTATTTTATAAAGCTACAAGTTCCAATTTACAAGCGGAAGTCTCTATCTAACACATAGGGTCAGAAAGAGACTTCCGCTTGTAAATTGTATCTTGTAGTTTTATAAAATAGGGCCCTGGGAGAGCTCGCCCCGGCGGCAGCTAACGAACACTACGTGCCAGCGCTCTGCTCACGCGGCTACTCGGCGCGACTGAGAACGGCGCACAACTACCCTCGTTTTCAGCGCTCCATAAGACTACGAATTACTCCATAACATGTCGAGCTCGAGCATTCGATTTTTATACGTGAGTTATCCTTCGAGTTATCCGTTCGTGTAACCATGATTGAGACTCACGGTAGTTTCGTGTTGAAACTGTGGGTCGCGAAGCTTCAATAAGGGGACGCGAAAACTACTTCATTTAAAAAACAGTTTAAAGTTGCTAACTATGCAAATGTTCACTAAGCAAGGCCGCAACGCACCAGCAGTCCTAATGGTAGGTACTATAGGTGTCTATGAGCGGCGGTGATCACTTAACACCAGGTGGACCGCACGCCCGTTTGTCGGCTTTAATATAAAAAAGGGTTTTCTGTCAAATATACGTAATCATCATTTACTGTTAAAGTTATTGTTAAAATAACTTCCTACAACTCACACTAAGAAGTTACAGACCACCCTACAAAGTATGGTCAATCAAATGAAACCTTGGACTATTGCATAACCTTCGCGCAATAAGTCAGTCAGTGTTAAGTTCTCCGATGTTGACTGTGAAAAAGTTCTATAGTGGCTGACTCTACATCAGCTTACTTACAATAATGTATTTTTCTGGCTAGCTCCGACGTTTTTTCAGTCAAGTGTTCTTTTTGCATCGTTTGCTCCGTCTTTGATTTGGCAGCGTCTGATTGCACCCTAGATGTAGTGTTATGAACTACTCTTCTAGGTGATCTAGTAGTTACAAAAATAGTAGTCCTAGGTGTAGACGGTGCTCGACTAGTAGATGTAGGTCTAGTAGGTCTAGGTGTAGCTGTAGTGGGTTTAGCGCTAGTAGCAGTAGTCCGTCTAGTAGTAGGAGCTGTTTTAGCTGTAGTTGTCACTCTAGGTTTTCTAGTGGTTGTTGTAGTTGTAGTAGTAGAGGTTGAAGTAGTAGTAGAAGTAGTAGGCATGGGTGTAGTAGACGTAGTTGGGAATCTAGTTGATCGAGATGTTGAGAATGATCTTCGAGTAGTTGTAGTTGTTGGTGGTGATGTTGTAGAAGTAGTAGTTGTGCTTGTAGTCGTCCGTGGTGTTGACGGTGTTCGTATAAGCTTCTCTGTTAAAGGTTGGTCAGAGGTGCGGCTGTCTGTTGTATCGTCGTCATCTGATGAACCTTGTCCTGTAATAAATATAAAACATATCAGGGGCTTTACCATGACGTCTTAATGCAATTCAGTGTAGGTTCGCTCGCAGTCAGATTGATACTAAAAGTGACAGCTAAAACTTGAACTGAGTCGGAATTAGGACGTCATGGTATGGCCCCTGTCCCTACCTATTTATTTATTTATTAGCATCAAATTGCAAAGGTACAATTTTACCCATAGGGTGTAGCTAAATACATATTAGTCATAAGCAAAACAAACATTAATATTACATCAAATATTACAATAACTAGCTGTTGCCAGCGACTTCGTCTGCAAAGAATTCGTTAATCGCTATCCCGCGGGAACTACGCAATTTTCCGGGATAAAAAGTAGCTTATGTGCTATTCCAGACTTTTTTCTATCTATGTGCCGAATTTCATCCAGATACGTTGGGCCGTTCTGGCGTGATTGAGTAACAAACAAACATCCATCCATCCATCCATCCATCCATCCGTCCCTCCATCCATCCATACTTTCGCATTTATAATATTAGTTAGACTATTGCCAATGTATAGGTACAAGAACCTCAATATACAAAATCAATAGTATTATTAAATGTCATTTCTTACACTATACATCAAGAACTATCTATTTATACTCATATTCAATCAGTACTTAGTCATTTTACAATATCCAATAATTTACTATCATTATAAAATTCAATTTCTAAACGACACTGAAAATCGGAACACAGAAAAATCCGAAAGTAAAGCTATGGCCGGGAATCGAACCCGGGTCCTCGTCATTCCGTGACGCGTGCTATACCCCTACACGACGAAATTTCAAATGTAATATCGCACATAAATTCCAAAAAACTCAGATATGCGAGCCCGGGGTCGAACCCAAAACCCTCTGCTTGAGAGGCCACAGGTCAAACCACTATGCTACCACGGCACAGCTATGCCGCCGGCAAGCTTATTACGTAACTCGCTCGCGATTACCATCGTTTTCATTTTGACAGTTCATGTATTATGGGCTGACAATTGGCATCGGAATCGGCTATAGCTGTCACATTCATACAAGAACTGTCAAAATGAACACGATGGCGATTGCGAGCAAGTTACGTAATAAGCTAGAGTTGGGGAAACATACCGTAGACGCAGATCTCGAGGAAGTCAGTGCAGCAGTTGTCTTCGGTGACGCATAGGGCGTCGCAAGCGCAACCGCGGGCTGTCACGCCGTGGTTCTTGCCATAAACATCACAGCGGCCAGCGCAGGACTCGTCTGACAATAACAAGGTAAAGCAGATGTTATTATTTTGTTGTTTTTTTTTTAATTATTATTATTGTTGTTTGGTTATTTCTGTCTTATTGGTTGTCTGGTAGAGATCGCTATTAAGCCATAAGACGGCCTATTGTGTATTGTATTGTTCTTTCTGTATTGTTTTGTACTGATGTGGTGTTCAATAAAGAGTATAGGCACGGGAATGTCTAGGGTTATGTGGGACCCACCGAAGGGGTATACCCATAGAATAAGTAAGAACATAGTAGAACGGAATCTCCCGCTCCGGCCGGACTCAAGGTCACGATACTACAGTACTCGCTAAGGACGCTAAGCGAGCGACTCAGTCAGGCTGCCACGGCCGGCGTCGCCGCACGCGCGTTTGGCACTTAAACTACTACTAGTTTTACGTGAGCCTGTATGTATTTTATTTTATATTTGTCGGTAAGTAATACTTACTTAAATCATCTTAAATGGCTTCATTTGGTATGGCACTTGTAATAACTTCTTACTTAGGAGTACTTATCTATAATATGTAGGTACGTACCTAATGATTTATAAATTTCATATTTTGTAAAACTAGAATAAAATAATAATTTCAAAGGAAATAAAAACTTATATTTTAGCGATATTATCTATAGAGGTAAGTATAATATTTAACGGTAAGCAACCCTAGCAATACGCCTGGACGATAGAGGGGTGTAACGACGTGAAGGGGGAAGTAGGTATATAAATGGCGACGTTTTGGACGCGGCCAAAAGAGATTCCGTTCTACCCTGTTATTATCTATTCTATGGTATACCCAAACTAAAAACAACGGCATTGCCTCAACCCGGTGTGATGGGGACACAGTGGATGCCACTAGGGTTTCACCACACACGCCCCCCCGGTGGCCCCGGCTTCCGCCAGGACTGCACCAAGGGGAGGACCCGTACGCTGGGCCCGTCTTCCCTTAGACGATGAGACCGTGCAATGCAGGTACTTAGGTGCGATTTGTCAATAACCAGGCCCTCTCTGTAGGCTTATTGTCTAACTCGCTAGCAATCGCCATCGTGTTCATTTTGACAGTTCATGTATGGGCTGACAATTGGCATCGGAATCAGCTAGCTGTCACATTCGTACAAGAACTGTCAAATGAACACGATGGCGATTGCTAGCGAGTTAGACAATAAGCCTACTGCTATAATATTAATATATTGAATAAAGGTAATCGCGGTTCACATCCCGTTTATAATATTTCGAATAAGCCTACTGGTCGGCTCGATTCTCTAGCTGTGCGGAGGGATGTAGCATCCCTCTGCATATTGTACCGAATTTATCATGGGGAGTGCTCCGATGAACTTTTCGGATTGTTGCCTGCGGCTAAATTCCACTACCGCACTTCGCGGAATCGTCTGTCCTTCCATCCTCAACATCTTGATGGTTGGCAGTCAAGTACCGTGCGTTTTAAACGCAATTTCTTTCCTCGTACGACGAAGGTCTGGAACCAACTGCCTGGTGCAACATTCCCTGAGCGGTACAATAAAAAAAAAAAAGGTAAAGAACGGGGTAGACAATGTAAGACATAGTTACAGATTTCTGGAGGTGGCGTGACTGCCGTGCGGGCGGCTACGTCACAATCCGCATTTTGCAGTATGTCGACGTCATCGATGGCGATGTCGCTGGTGAAGCTGCTCCCCCGGACGCCTTCAATCACTATCTGAGGAAAAATGCAATGCAAATACAGGAAATTGAGATTTGAAAGTAAATCAGGTGATAATATAAAAAACCGGCCAAGTGCGAGTCGGAATCGCGTTCCGTACCAGTAATACTCTGTTGTATGGGGGCCCACCTTAATTATATTATTATTTTGATTTTAGCATTTGTTGTTGTAGCCACAGTAAAAATACATAATCTGTGCAAATTTCAACTGTCTAGCTATTACGGTTCTTAAAATCTAGCTCGGCGAGTAGTAGCCATGAAAAAGGGCTAAAATATCACGTTTTTTGTATGGGAGCTCCCCTTAATAATTATTATTATTTTGTTATTAGTATTTGTTGTTATAGCGGCAACATACACAATCTGTGAAAATTTCAACTGTCTAGCTATTACGGTTCTTGAGATACAGCCTGGTGACAGACGGACGGACGGACGGACAGCGAAGTCTTAGTAATAGGGTCCTGTTTTTACCCTTTGGGTACGGAACCCTAAAAAAATAAGCGGTTTTAATTTTTCAATATTAAATGTTAATTGGTAGTTAAACATTTGTATTTATTTGTAAGAGATGGGCGTTTTCAAAAAAAGTTGTTCTCAATTTCTCAATCACTCGATCATTCAGAATTCATTTTGAAAATTTTACGTTTTAGGTACGTTATTCCTACTCAGAATCGAGAGCTCTATTCGTTCTAATAGTAGAAAAAGCGTCCCGTTTTTTTTTTTTGATTCACTACGTGTGCCGGAAGTGAAAACAGCAGCTTAGATTAGATGTTTATGTTGAAACCTCCATGATGCTCAAGACGCGTACCTTACTGGCCGCTTAAAAAAAAAGGACGTAATATCTATATTGACAGACCTCTAACAATGTGCTGATGCCCTAGTACTTTTGCTCCACGACTCAACAAAAAACACTTCAAAAATAGAACGTGATTCATTCGTATTTCAAAGTAGGTAAGCTAATAGAGGAAAGGCTTATTGTCTAACTCGCTCGCAATCGCCATCGTGTTCATTTTGACAGTTCTTGTATGAATGTGAGAATGTGACAGCTAGCTGATTCCGATGCCAATTGTCAGCTCATACATGAACTGTCAAAATGAACGCGATGGCGATTGCGAGTGAGTTAGACAATAACCTCCCTGATATCCTGGTACTTAAACTCTCCCTCGGCTTACGTCTGTCGCGAAACATTTTTTACCCACCCCAAAAAGCACTCAGCGCCGCTAAAGTTTTCACTTCAAAAAAACTGTAGCGCGATGTAGAGCACTGTGGCAGAATGACGTCGTCAGCGCTAGCTCTGCGTCGTTAACAGTTCGTCTATCAATCACTAGATGGCGCTAGGATCGCATAAAACTCACTTGAAAGTTGACCCCCGTGTCGTTGAGCTTGGATACGTTCCTGAACCAGAAGTCGCCGAGGTCTCCCCACTTCTCAAAGAGCAGGTAGTCCTGCTTATCGTTCCAGGTAAGATTTACGTGGTGCTGATGCAGACCCTCTGGTATCTGGTAGACGCGAAGACCACCGATGCTTCTAAAAATACAACAGTTACCGATAAGTCGAACTGTTGACACGTGATTGCTTCAACTTAAATGTTCATCATCTTCCTAGCGTTTTCCCCGGTATTTGCCACGGCTCAGTGAGCCTGGGGTCCGCTTTGACATGACAACCTAATCCCAAGATTTGGCTAGGCACTAATTTTACACAAGCGACTGCCATCTGACCTTCCAATCCAGAAGGGTAACTAAGCCTTATTGGGATTGGTCCGGTTTCCTCACGATGTTTTCCTTCACCGAAAAACTCATGGTAAATTTCAAATGCAATTTCGCACATAAATTCTGAAAATCTCAAAGGTGCTAGCCCGGGATTCGAACCCGCGACCCTCTGCTTGAGAGGGCACTGGTCAAACCACTAGGCTAGCACGGCTTTTTTATTGCCTCAACTTAGATGTTGAACGTTATTTTTTTTTTTTATAGTGCGACAGGTAAGACAAACGAGTGTGTCATCTGATGATAAGTGAGCATCACCACCATGGACACCTGCAACAGAAGAGGGTTGCAGATGCGTTGCCAGCCTAGAGGGCTAAGATACCTCATGTGCCAGCAATATCACCGGCTGTCTTACTCACCACGTCAGAACGTAAGACGGTGGAAGCGATCCGGACGGACTTTGCACTAGGTCCTACCACCTCCAGCAAAATTACCATTAAATGTGCATTAAACTCTAGGAGCGAACTTATCCCTATAAGGGTTCTCTACCAGTTAACCTTTGAGTAGATGAGAAGAGCATTAAACGAGGAACCGAGAAAGAGTGAGTTTGAAATTCCGGATAGTGAAAGCCACAATAGAGCGTACTATATCTAATAACACATCATAAAATAAACTACTAAATATCATTACACACATGCATGCATATAAAATACAATTAGAGTTCACATATACAATATCTAAGTAGATGGTGTGATCCACATGTTCCTCAAGCCCTCCCTGAACAACGCCACGGATACAGACTGCCTGATGGAGGTCAGTAACCGATTCCACATCCTTAGCAGAGAGGTTTAGAACCAAAGATGGCCGATTAAAATGACTTACTTGCCATACATGTGGTAGAAGAAGGAAAAACACCCGTTCTTTGCCAAACTACCGTCATATACCGGGGAGATGAGACGCGCCGATTCGTTGGTCATTCTGGATGTGCTCTCAATAAACATGTAGTAACCTGGAAAATGATAAACATTTAGCGAAGATTAAATTACAATATTCAGATCATACCAGGGGCCTTACCATGACGTCCTAATTCCGACTCAGTTCAAGTTTCAGCTGTCACTTTTAGTAAGAATCTGACAGCAAGCGAGCTTAAACTGAATAGCATTAAGACGTCCTGATAAGGCCCCAGGAGCCTTACCATGACGTCCTAATTCCGACTCAGTTCAAGTTTTAGCTGTCACTTTTAGTATGGATCTGACAGCGAGCGATTCTAAACTGAATCGCATTAAGACGTCATGGTAAGGCCGGGCTTGGAACCGATGGTGAAAGTACCGGTAACACTGGTATTTATTAGATTCTCTACGGTTCCAGCGAACCGGTAAAAACAAACCCTGTACTGTACTGTACCCAAATATACCGGTTCTCTATAAAGTTTCTTGTGTATGCGTGGTGGACGTCCTATGCTGCGCTTGGGGGCCGTCCATTAACCACGTGAGGCTTGAAAGGGGGGGGGAGGGGTTTGACAAAAATCACGAAATGTCACAAGGGGGGAGGGGGTATAGTAAAGATATCACGTGAATTTATTTTTTCATTATTTTTTCAAACGCGCGATTTTTAAATCGAAAAGCGGCGTGTAGTGTGATCTTGACTCGCCGTTGCTAGGCGCTCGCTCGGCACGCCAATCGCCAGTTATTCTGTTGTTTTCGCGCCGAATACGAAAAATACACGTGATGTTTGGGGGGGGCGGTAGTCTTAAACCTCACCATGTATCACCAAGGGGGAGGGGGGGTTAAAAATGCTTCAAAAAAGATCACGTGATTAATGGACGGCCCCTTGCCGATCCGCGGACTTCAATTGAGAACCCTGGCCTCTACGATCATCTATATCAGTGATGGGCAAACTACGGCCCGCGGGCCAGCTCCGGCCCGCAAAGGAATTCAATGCGGCCCGCCGGCGTTCCTTCAAAATGGAGTGTTGTGGCACAGGATGATGATATTTAGACGGTCCTGCTGTATAAAATAGAATAATAGATGCAAAGGCAAAGGAGCCAGTTGGACTAGTCACGTAGTTCATGCGTCATGTGTAAAAAAAATGCATTTTGGAATAATTTTGGCCCTCCTCTGAAATATCTGTAATTTTCTGGCCCGCCATGAAAAAAGTTTGCCCACCACTGATCTATATCTACGTGCTATACGGCCTACCCATTGCCATATCAACGAGCTAATTCGTTTGGCTATGTTGGTAACCCCTGTTCTTCTACGTATCCCCTCATTTCTGATTCGATCTCGTAGAAAAACCCCAAGCTCTCTCCATAGCTCGCTAAGCAAATCTGGGGCCTTACCATGACGTCCTAATTCCGACTCAGTTCAAGTTTTAGCTGTCACTTTTAGTATGAATCTGACAGCGAGCGAACCTGAACTGAGGGCTATAAGGGCTATTGTGAAGCACCATGTATCGGATGCATACGTCATCACTGGGAACACACGTTGCTTGAAGACTTTAGCCTTAAGGCACTTAGGAATTTTGGACGAAAAGACAATTATGGAGTTTCCCAGACTTTAGAAAACGAATTTAGGAGTAAAATAGTTTACCTGAGGATCCATTGCCAAATGTGTGGTCAAACGTAGGTCCTGTGTTCAGGAAGGCACTGGGAGTCTTCGTGTTTATTCGGGTCCAGTCGAAGTCATGCAGTTCATCCTGCCGCCAGCCGCACAGGTCTTCAGATTCAAAGTCACAGCTCAAATGCGGATCTGAGGTCTTGTCTAAAAATAATAATAATAAATAACTGTTAAAAAAATCCTCCACGCAAAAAATACTTAAAGTAAAATAAATTAACCTACTTGAAAAGTACAAAGTTAAATTTATTCGTAACATTCTAGTCTAGAATGTATCACTAACTTAAAAATATTTTATTGAATCAGGCGTTACTTTGCGCAGGTCCATTTTAATGAACACAAAATATTTACCTTGCTACTCCGCTACTTACGTGCAAGATAACCAAGCTTGTGCGAAATATATATGTTTTGCATACAAACCTTCCCTAACTTAATTGTGAGAAGTATTTCTGTCGGACACTACTACTTAGTAGTAGTAGTGACTCTAGCTAGGTGTTTTACATACCAGGCACGCATTGGGGCGTGGTCGCGTTCCACTCATAACCGTTACAGTAAAGAACGGCGGAGCCCTCCCGCCTGTACCCTGGGTGGCAGTAGAACCTGACCCAGGCGCCCTGGTGGGACGGGAAGGAGAATCCTCTCTCTATTGACAGCTCGTCACAGCCCGGGCCTGGGAAAAAAACAAATGAAGTGCGTGAAAGAAAGATGGCAACTCTGCAAAGGTACCCAGTGTGAGATTAACAGCAGGCTGAGTAGTGGCAGCAGATTTTGGGGGCGGGAAATGGGCCCAAGTGGGATGTGCCACTCTTGTTGTCCACCAGCTCGTCGCGCGTCCGACCGCCTGACAGGCACACAGTGCTACTTACGGACACAGACGGGCATCGGCACATCCCACTGCCCGAAGCGGCAGGTGGCGTACTTGTTGCCCACCAGCTCGTAGCGCACTCGACCGCCTGACAGGCACACAGAGCTACTTGCAGACACAGACGGGCATCGGCACATCCCACTGCCAGAAGCGGCAGGTGGCGTACTTGTTGCCCACCAGCTCGTAGCGCGCCCGACCGCCTGACAGGCACACAGTGCTACTTACGGACACAGACGGGCATCAGCACATCCCACTGCCCGAAGCGGCAGGTGGCGTACTTGTTGCCCACCAGCTCGTAGCGCGCCCGACCGCCTGACAGGCACACAGTGCTACTTACGGACACAGACAGGCATCAGCACATCCCACTGCCCGAAGCGGCAGGTGGCGTACTTGTTGCCTACCAGCTCGTAGTGCACTCGACCGCCTGACAGGCACACAGAGCTACTTGCGGACACAGCCGGGCATCGGCACATCCCACTGCCCGAAGCGGCAGGTGGCGTACTTGTTGCCCACCAGCTCGTAGTGCGCCCGACCGCCTGACAGGCACACAGAGCTACTTACGGACACAGACGGGCAGCGGCACATCCAACTGCCCGAAGCGGCAGGTGGCGTACTTGTTGCCCACCAGCTCGTAGCGCGTCCGACCGCCTGACAGGCACACAGTGCTACTTACGGACACGGACGGGCATCAGCACATCCCACTGCCCGAAGCGGCAGGTGGCGTACTTGTTGCCTACCAGCTCGTAGCGCACTCGACCGCCTGATAGGCACACAGTGCTACTTACGGACACAGACAGGCATCGGCACATCCCACTGCCCGAAGCGGCAGGTGGCGTACTTGTTGCCTACCAGCTCGTAGCGCACTCGACCGCCTGACAGGCACACAGTGCTACTTACGGACACAGACAGGCATCGGCACATCCCACTGCCCGAAGCGGCAGGTGGCGTACTTGTTGCCTACCAGCTCGTAGCGCACTCGACCGCCTGACAGGCACACAGTGCTACTTACGGACACAGACAGGCATCGGCACATCCCACTGCCCGAAGCGGCAGGTGGCGTACTTGTTGCCTACCAGCTCGTAGCGCACTCGACCGCCTGACAGGCACACAGTGCTACTTACGGACACAGACAGGCATCGGCACATCCCACTGCCCGAAGCGGCAGGTGGCGTACTTGTTGCCTACCAGCTCGTAGCGCACTCGACCGCCTGACAGGCACACAGAGCTACTTGCGGACACAGACGGGCATCGGCACATCCCACTGCCCGAAGCGGCAGGTGGCGTACTTGTTGCCCACCAGCTCGTAGCGCGCCCGACCGCCTGACAGGCACACAGAGCTACTTACGGACACAGACGGGCAGCGGCACATCCAACTGCCCGAAGCGGCAGGTGGCGTACTTGTTGCCCACCAGCTCGTTGCGCGCCCGACCGCCTGACAGGCACACAGAGCTACTTACGGACACAGACGGGCATCGGCACATCCCACTGCCCGAAGCGGCAGGTGGCATACTTGTTGCCCACCAGCTCGTATCGCGGGTTGCAGCTGAAACGGGCGAGACGCGCGCCTGTCCGTCTGCGCACGCGCCCGTGTTCGATCTGCGGGTACGGGCATGGCGGGTAGCTGCTCTCTGAAAAGCAATGAAGAGTTTTTAGACTAGAGCAGTGTTTCCTTATCTTTTTAGGTTTCCGTACTTAAGGAAAAAAGGATCCCTTATAAAATCACTTCGTTGTCCGTCTGTCTGTCTGTCTGTCAAGACCCTTATTAGGAATGCGAAAAGATATAAAGTTGAAATTGTTACCAAATCTAAATACTGAGGTCATCAGCCGTTTCAATCAAGCCGTTTATGTCGCGTTTCCCATACATTCGCAATAGACCAAAAACTTATATAGGGTACTTCCAGGGCCCTATTTTACAAAGCTACAAGTAGGAATTTACTTACAAGCGGAAGTCTCTTTCTGACCCTGTGTTCCGTTTGTAAATTGTATAACTTGTAGCTTTATAAAATAGGGCCCAGTTGTCCTATAAATTTGAAACGTGGTGTGAAGGTAGCTCTTGTAGCACAACTAATGAAATAAGTAAAAAAAAAACGGATTTTTTAATGTCTGTCTGTCAATTTGTATAGTCGTCTTTACTAGTCATATACAAAGTAAAGCCAATCTTTCCATAGCTTCCTCACTGGACGGATGTTCACACATGGCATCCTAAACGTCCGCTGATAAATCCCGATAATGATGTTTTTTTCATTAACACACGCTCGAAGCAAAAATAATAATGATGCCACCGAAAGATTGCCTTTTCCGGTTGGGGTTGCCATTTTACGACTCTAAAAGTCCTATTACTCAAAACAATGTAATTCACTTACAATGTACAATGAACTAAAAATAAATTAAATTAAAAATTTAACTAGTTATCAGTGGCGTGGCGTCAAGTATATCAGAAGGCAAGCCGAAGGGAATTTAACTAGCCTTTTCCTATAGTTCTGCACAATAAATTGCCCGACTGCCTTAAAATAGGCAAGCCAGTGGGAATCGAGTTCTATGGACGCTACGCCACTGTTAGTAGTTATGTCACTACGCGGAAATGCGCCCAGAACACAAAAAATACTATTGGGTTGCGATTTTAAAATTTTAAAACTTGGTAAACTCGTCAAAACTGTCTAGGTATATTTTTTATCCCTAGAAAGTTTTAACATTTTATCATAGGCAAAATACTACCGAGTCAAAACATCAAATTTGTCTATTAATAATGATTATCCCAAGGCTTTTTTGATGTGCGTCGTATATCTTAGACCAAAGACTCGTGTGCAATGCTTATTTAGTTAAGTAGGTATGAGAATGATTGCTAACCAATAGTTATAAAATCTTACGCTCATCCAAATTGAATAATAACTTGACAAACATTATAAAACTGGTCAAGTGTGAGCCGTATCCATACAAATTCGGTAAGTAATATTTACTAAGTATATTATAATCCAGAGTTAGCAGAGCCCCGCTCCTAAACAAAATGTGGGCAGTGTGAGGTCATTTTACATTGGTTACTTACCTGCGTAAGACAGACACATAAATAATTTTGGGGTAGAACTTACTTACTTGATGTAAAATGACCTCACGGCAATAAGGCACGGTGCTTATAATTATGCTTATTGTAAATGGACTTATTATAAGGCTACATTTATTTTGACCTGTCGGCTTTACGCGTAGTTTTGTAACCGCCTCTATTATGTATTATTTCTATTCGGCTACTGATAACGGGTACCTATTTATCAACATTAAAATTTATTATGGTTTATATTAATACATTATATGTAGGTATAATGTTACGGTCAAGGTTAAAATATCTATTTGTATTCCAGCGTCCAGTCTGCCTTTTTGACTTCACTTGTTATAAAAATCACGCCTTTGTCCTTTACGGAGATGACAGAGCCTAGGGTTACAAGACCTAGAGGCCACGTTTAGCGTGATCGTGGGCGTATAGCTGGAAAGGGGAATCAATATAGTGAAAGGTTGCTAGCCGCATCGCCTATAACATGATTCCTAGGATTTTCGCCCATCTCGATGGGCTTTTACAAAAGTTTTTTTTTATAAATGCTCGATACTAGAGATGGGCCGACTAGTCGGGGAAACCGACTATTTGGCAAAAAATGACGACTAGTCGGTTGTAATTTTTTTTTTACAAAGGGCGCATAAATGAAGCCACGGTGACTAAATCAAATGTCTTTTAAATCAATTAGTGTAAGCAAGGTAAAAAAACACTTGAATTTTTTTTGCAAAAACATGGTAGTTAAGTGAAATGAAGTGTAGCAAAATGAGTTACCTTTGACCCACAAGTATGCGCGTGTGCTGTCAATTTGGCAAAGGCGGATAGTTTGATCGGAACGGCTGCAGAAATACAGCGAGTTGACGAGTGCCCACAATGATCGGCAATGCCGAATAGTCGCCGACTATTCGGCATTTTTGCAACCGACTAGTCGGGTAGTCGGCCCATCACTAGGTACTCGATACATAGGTACATACAAACAAACACAAATCACGTCTTTATCCCTTACGGGGTAAACAGTTCGAAAATGCTCGATACTTAATCAAATCTTGGAAGTCAAATTAAACTTTAGGGTAATGTTTTTTATTTTTTGTTAATAAAACTCTACCACATGCTTTGTCTTAAATAGTAGTTAACCTAAAACGACCAATCGCAATTTTTTACCAGTTTCGAGAGGTACAATGCAGGCAAAAAGAACCCTAGGCCAATGTAGAACCTTTTCACAATCAACAAAGTATTTCCCAGTATGGAATAATCGATAACGTCATATAGAAGTTGAGTACTTACTTCAGTTCATAGAGGAAGGACTACGGATTAGTCCGAAACATGTAGAACAGTACTCGACTTTGATATCAGAAGGATCCCTTTATATTACGCTGATTTAGTTTTGTGTTAAAATTAAAACCAGAATTGAAAAAAACGCCGTTATAAAAAGAAAAAAATAAAATAGCGGTTTCCAAAACCAAAAAAATATTCCTTTTAAATACAGTTAAATAAAAATATGTAGGTGAGTAGTAGAATAAAATACTTACGAAAACTCAATGGCACTAAGCAGCAAAACAACATAAACAATAGCTTAGACATTTTGAAAAAAACACTTTGAACTTATTAAAATAAAAATATATAAATTTATAATATAACCTAACGAGTTCACATGCGGGAATAGACTAACCACTGGGACATTTCAACACAAAAAGAAAAAAAAACATATAGTTTGTTTAGTCAAAGAATATTGATTTTATGACGAGTTGATAGACGCGACAGTTGACTGCTGTTTTGTTTGTCATAACATTATTGTATTGCTAAGTAGCTATCAGCTCTTTCTTACAGAAAAACATGTTTAAGCTAGTTTTTTATTTACTTAGTTTGATGATAGTTATGTAGAAAATTTACGAATATTATTTGTATTGAACGGTCTTAAAAATAGCACTTAGTTGCTTTGTAAGTTCATTTCTGTAATTCTTTTGATATTTCACCACTAAGATATTGGAATAAACACAGTCCCACAGTTTCGAGATTCAATTCGAGATTCAATTTAGAGTTCGTCACGACGGCAAACATGACGTTTTTTTATACTTGAGTTATCCGGCCCCCCGCCCCCGGCCTCTTAAGGGATTAAGACGTGTTTTATGTTTATATTTAGTACCTAATCCAGCTTAGTGCAATACCCGACAGCCTCACGATAGTTTTATATTAAAAAAAAAACATTAGTTTCCTGTTATTTTCATTTAGACACAGCCCGCTACAAAGCATCCACGAGTCCGCCCGTCTGTAGGCATAATAACCCCATATAATAAAACGTAACCCTCTACTTTTAAATCTTATTCTTTGGACAGGATGCGCAGTCGCAGTATCGTGCGGAAGCCTGTATACCGAATGCTATCACTGTGGTATTTACAACGCAGATTAAAATGAATAGCGATTGTTATCGTAAAAACCTTCTTCCCTTAATGAATTCTGAATCATAACGATAAATCATGACTTCTTGGAATATCGGAAATGCAAAAGCTCGTATTGTTAGGTATATTGTTTTTGAAATAGTGCAACATCGATGTGGCCCGCGTGGGTACTATAGCCCAAGCCCTCTCATTCTGAGAGGCCTGTGCTCAGCAGTGGGACGTATACAGGTTGTATCAGAAACCCCTAACAATAATCCACTGGGGTATATAACCATAACTATAGAAGCTAAAAAAATATTAAAAAAAAATTGGAGATTTTTTTTTAATATTTTCTATAGGAATGATTACAGCTAATACTACCATTCCTATAGAAAATATGAAAAAATAATACTCCAATTTTTTTTTTATATTTTTTTTGGCTTCTATAGCTATGGTTATATCCGTGCATGGCGTGAAGAACTTGATAAGTCTAAAATGGCAATTTTACAGGGCGGCGATTTTAAAGTTTGGAATTTTCTCCAAAATCCGTTTTTATCTTGAATTCGTCTCTATAGCTTGATTTATGGATAATTTTGTGCTATCTTTTCACTGGTTTTACTTAATTTGGTAAAATCATTATATTTTGTGAGATATTAGACTTATCAACTTATTCACCAACGACTTATCTAGTTATTCCCCATACATTAGCACTCAATTCAGTGAAAACGTTGTTTAATTTAATTCCTAAATATAAGTTTTTAAGTGCAACTGAAATGTTTAAATTGAGTTAAGGGTAACTTTGTGCGGTTTTTCAATTCAATATATTTGTTTCTTTCTAATCATCACATTATTCATAATAATTGACTTATCAACTTGTTCACCGACGACTTATCAACTTATTCACTATAGAGTTAGAGAGTAAGGGTATCAATAAATTGTAATATCGCTTCTAACCGGTTTCTCTTTGTCACATAATTTTTTTTTATTGGTCATTATCATTAATAATTAATATTAATAATATTTTTCCTTTCATAACACTGGAATTCGTGAAATCTTAAAAAAAAAAACTTATTGTTTCAGAAATAATAAGCTTTATGAGTTATGACTAACGAAAATTTATGTCAAACTATTCATTCGGAACGGAACTTAAATTATATGAGACAAAATTAAGACCCAAATTGATAAAACATCATACCACAAATTGTTCTACCATAGATTCTGATCTTGACATTGATAATCGAGATATTAGATAACTAGAAGACGCGTGAAAATTAATCAAATTACATTAATTCCATAGCATATTTGTCACATAATTGTTAGGTATTACTTTTTTTATGTTTACAAAAGGAGTCTGAAACGTACGGCGATGAGGGCTGTATGCTGTATGATAAATTAAGGAAAATTAAATAATGGGTAAATTAAAACACCAGCAAACTGACTGCTTCTTTTTACTGTACTTCTTCAACAACAACTGACAATACCAAGAATACAAGAGTTCAAAAGTCATATCATTAAGTGTATAAAAACATAAAAAATATTATTTACTCAAAATACAATAAAGAGTTCGCAACAGAGTCTATAATGTATTTTGTCCTATAAAATTGAAGTTCCAAATGGAGGTATGGTTATTTTTGTGCGTTTTTCTGTATTTTTGTCTGTATTAGCGACGATAGGACCTGATCCTGTCGTCGCTAATACAGATATGAAAAACGCATTCAATCTTTTTCATCTAGGGCGACTTATTACAAGGTATTCACGCTGTACACGGAATAGCTATCCATTGGGAATAACTTGATATCTAATTATGCCAACTCAATGATTAACTGTGTTTGTCAAGTTAAAACAGTATAAATTGACATAATCAAGTTGCGTACTATTTATGGGTAGTTGAGGATAAGTAAATAAGACGATATATTCATTTGTTAACACATTAGTATGATAATTGTCACTTAGATATCTAGTTTTGTCACTTTACGTACACTATTTCGGTTTTTGAGTGTAAGTTGATATAAAGACATGGATTTTTTTGTGAATAGCTATCCATTGGGAATAAATTGATATCTAATTATGACAACTCAATGACTTACTGTGTTCGTCAAGCTAAAAAAGTATAAATTGACATATCAAGTTGCGTACTATTTATGGGTAGTTGAGTGTAAGTATATAAGACGATATATTCATTTGTTAACGCAATAGTATGATAATCGTCACTTAGATATCTAGTTTTGTCACTTTACGTACTTTATTTCGATTTTGAGTGTAAGTTGATATAAGGACATACGATTTTTTTTTGTGTCTTATCCTGGTCTCATCGCGTTTATATCTCGATTTGTTAAATAAAAAACGGTAAATTTTGAGATATTCATATTTGTCACAGCCCCTATATCTGAAAGTTTCATAGATATCGAGTTGTCAATTTTTTTCCTACAAAACCAATGCCGTAGAAAGCCATTGCGACGATAAAAAAAAAATCATGTAAGTCGAGTTATCAAGTTCTTCACGCCATGCACGGATATATACCCCAGTGTATTATTGTTAGGGGGTGTCTGATACACCCTGTATATGTTTAGGCTGGAGATGATGATGATGTTGATGTAACATCGGTGGCAGTACTTACCTACACAACTTACAGCGCTATCAAAATTATCAAATGAATCAAGAGTTTTACTTTTTGATTTTTTGTATTTATTTTACGTTTTTCCCATCAGGCGATCCGTCTGCTCGTTTGCCCCCTATACCAACCATAAAAAAAAATCTGAACGACACTGAAAATTAAAACACAAAAAAATCCGAAAAGTAACGGCGAATCGAACCCAGGGGACCGATTTTTGAAAGCACATCACTCGAAAGTGGTATAAATCTGTTTATATCTTCAAAACTACGGCTCTAATAAATTTTTTGACTAGTCCACATGATTAATGAGAGCCGTAAGTATCTTCTAAGCTACTCGTATTTCAAATTCAGCACAATTTTTCACCACTTTCGAGTGGTATTTTCACACATGTGCTTTCAAAAATCGGGTCCTAGGTCCTCATCATGATGCGTGCTATACCTACCGCTGCAGCTGCGAGTACACCCACTCAATACCCAGCCATAGCTTTACTTTTCGGATTTTTCTGTGTTATAATTGACAACATTTCATATTTCAGTGTTGTTTAGAAAAGTACCTAGAGTGCTTCTATTTTCTTGGTGTCTCAGCATCACTGGGCTTCCAAATGTTTTTAATTCATGTAGTCATCAATTCATAAAGTCATGTTGTTCTATTATGCAGTCGCTAGCATCAACCTGCAAGTCTAGCACGAGGGCGCGCAAGAGTCGCGTCGCGCGCGAGATAGATCGCCCGTCTTTTTCTTCCTGTTCGTTCTTGAAAGAGACGGGTAGTGTATCTCCCGCCCGCGCGACGCTACTCTCGCGGGTTCTCATGCTAGCCGGGCTGTCCAACTGATTGCATCCAGCCAACAGTTGAAACCCGAAGTTTAACGAGGGGCATTAAGGCGCTGTCAACAGCAAATGACCTTGAGCAGCGCCACTCTTCGCACATATGGTTCGCGTGCCTGTGAGTGAAAGAGAAGAAACTATTCCGGCAGCTTGGCGCGCGTCTAAAATCTTGCAAATAAGAAGAAATAAAAACAAGTATGGATTATTTGTGAAATATGACTCGTTAGCCGTGTAGGTATGAATATGTTGGCTTCATGTTTTTAATTGCAGACCCATACGTCGAAAAAATATAGACATAGAACCGTTTAATGATGATTATAAGACCAATCTTTGCAATTATTTTCTATCGAGCCGATTTTGCTCAATTATGTATCGAGTCCGTCTATCGTGTTTGAAATATGACGAAAATTATCAATATAATTTTTTTGTTTGTAGTTTTTCTTGAAAAAGTGCTTAAATAACATCAATTTCAACAAAATTAGGTGTTGTCAGCCTCTTAAGAAAATCGACGCACTGTAGATACTTACTTGTTAGGGGCGAAAGGTTTTCGAGTGGAGACCGCGGATCGTCAGCGCAGCGTAGGACGTCCACCAACGAGGACGGATGACCAGCTAGCTTATTACGTAACTCGCTGCGTTACGTAGCTTGCTGGTTAAAGTCGCGGGTTCACGGTGGATGCAAGCCGCTTCCAACCGAGGCAACTGGAGATCCGTCGGCGAGAGGTACGACTAACAGTGGACGTCCTTTGGCTAATGATGATAATGATGACATACTTACTTTGCTGTTGGCAATCGTTGCTATCACATCTCGGAGGAATAGCACTTTACCTCATGTGCCAGTAATTTCACCAGCTGTCTTACATTCCACGCTGGAGCACAGCAGCGCGAGCACTGCTGCTTGCGGCAGGATTAGCGAGTTAGACAGTGGTAGACATCCGAATGGACCTTGCACGGGAGATGGTAAGTAGGTAGACAAGTGGTCGACAAAGACAACCACAATATCAAAGATAATAAAATCGTTCATTCGTAAAAAAATCGTAGTTCCTAATAATTAATACTTAGCCAAACCCAAAATTGGTACTCAAATAAATCTAGATAGTCGAAATTTGGACGAATGATATTTGGTCGTATCTAAGCAAAAGGAATGTTACGACTGTGTTTAATCGTATGCAGCCCTGTATGTATGTCCGTACGTATGTCCACTCGTAACTAATCAATGTTTTAACTGATTTTAAAATGGAAGGACTTATTAAAAATTATTATTCATTTCATTACTTGGCTGCATGAACTTAGTTTTTTTTTGTCTTTTATAAATGGAAGAAAAACAAGATGACATGACATTGACTCACGGCTGTTAATCTTCAAAGACATTGTTTGGGCCTTATGTCTATGGTATTTTGGTATTGTTTATGGTCTAGAATAGAATATGACGTGCCATTTTTTTTTAATTCAAAATGGCCGACACTCCCATGAACTTTTCGAATTGACATTGACATTTTGACACCGGTGTTTTAGTTTGATTGAAGTTTCCTTCATTACCTACGATGATCGAGTGAAGTTACGTTGAATTTTGTCCGTGCTTATCCTCTCAGCTAAACCAGTAATTCGTTGTGCCGTGTTGTATTTATTACCATGTACAACAAGTGTTGAATAGAAAACTGTGCTAGCATACGACAGGACGTTAAAATGCATCCAGTTTCCCATATCTGAGATAGGACTCCAAAAGTGGTTACAGTGCATTGGCGGTGTTCACCTTCGCAGCCGTAGTTTGCAGGAACTTCGTAAGATGTTTGTGTGCCACAAGCATTTTGAAACGAGGTTCATTACAACAATTACAACCACGTCTCATTTGCAGTGCGGTAATTGGTGCAATACTATGAATAAAATACAAAGGGACAGACGTACTTCGATTATAAAATAAAGTTTTGCCACAAACGCAACAAACAGCGTTGAACAAATGCAGGAAGAAGTTAAAAATAAAAAGATAAAATAATTAATGTTTGTTTTATTTTACAATTTATTTTATGAATAAAGTAGGTGTATTCCAAGTATTACTACCTATTTGTAGAAATACTGGGAATACACTACAAATAAAATGAAAATAATACTTATAGGCTAAGGAGCCTCATGCAAATCGGCTGTTAACACTGCGCCTTTGCCTGTATATGCCATTGGTAAATTAAAAAAAAAAGAGCTGTCATAATCTAAACCCGACTTTTCCTTATTGGCTAGTTTGGCTGTAGGGAAGTGGGTCGTCTGATACGTTAGTATCTCTTAGTAGTTTGTGCATTGACTTGACAGTTGACACTGACAGTACTGACACCGTATTAGGCTATTAGCATCTGCTTGTTTATTTTGTTTTCAGTTTGCATTCATTTACGTTGAAACAAAAGCCTAATTAATTAATATCCTACTTAAATTATAACAAAACAATGATAATGACTGATATCTGTAGACTTTGTTTGTCATTTTCAAAGCAAAATATGATTTCTTTAAGTGAATGCGACGCTTCTGTGACCATTTTTCTTAAACTTCTAAGCTTACAAGTAAGTTTACTATTTTCCAAACAAAAGTTTAATGAATGATCACGAAATTGACTCAGGTTTTATTTTAACTGTATATGAAAATCAAGTCCCTATGCTGGATGAGACTATTTTATTTTGAAATGTTTGTCTTGAAACATTCTAAAAGCTCTGGCATAATATTATATTTGGAGATTTATTGACTACCTATGTACCTAAGTACAGTCAACAACGATCACTATCAGCAAAAGGATCAGATGTTAAAATTATTATTTCAACAAAACCTTATTTCACAGATGTCTTCAATTGATTTATTCCCAAAACAAGTTTGCACAGTGTGTTCACACAAACTAAAAGAATTACAAGAATTTTGTTCACAAATTCAAAGAAATGAACAAATACTTAAAAATCACTTAGATCAGGGATTAGAAAGCCTTGATATATTTTACAAAAAAATTAAGAACAAAATGAAAGAAGAAATAAAAGATCAGTCAATTGGTAAAACAATTAATAGTGATTTAGTTGAAAATGAAGAACTAGATTTAAAACCTTTAAAGTCGGAAGATTTCAATTTAGAACATAGCATAGACTATGAATCTGAAGATGAGTTGCCTCTTTTAGAAATTAAAAAAGAAAAAAGTGAAGAAGTTAGCGAAACAGGAGTTGAAATGTTAATTAATGATTTAAAGGTTAAATGTCTCACTTGTTTTGATAAATTTGAGAATCAGCTTGAATTGGTTAGTCATTATAATAATGTACACAAAGGTAATGTGGAAAACAAACACAATTACACTGTGGTGAAGGAGAAAGACAAAGTTTTGTACAAATGTGTTGCCTGTGATATCACTTATGATAGTAGAAGAAAAATTAGCAGACATTGCCATTATACTGGGGAAAGATTTCACTGTAAAGTTTGTGGTAAGTATAAAAATATGTATGAGTACATATAACCAGATTTTTATGGTAATATCTTTAGCTGTGGCACACAATTTTGTCTACTTTTTATTGAAGATCAATTTTAAATTGGCTTTTAATTTTATTCTAAAAATCATTGAATTGTATTTTGAGGTCTTTAATATTTTGTATTCACTTGCCAAGTTTGTATGGAAACCTCGGTGCGCAAGTTTGACTCGTACCTGGCCGTTTTATTTTTTAATCTTAAAAATATTTTCGATACGGCTTTCGCTAGCCTTTAGCTATTACCTTCTAGATCTAAGCATAGATCGATGTCTGGCTTAATATAGCCAATGTTTTTGTACGCCAACCGGCATAACATAGTGCAACACTAAGAAATATGTAACATCTCTGTATTTATGCAGCCATAACCTATGTTTCACAAATAAAACACTTTTGACTTTGACTTTGATCAAATAAATTTAATCAATCATTCCATTTTCAGGACGAACATATAAAACAGTATCTGAGATCATCCGTCATGGCAGAGCTCATGGCGGTGCAAAGGTGGCCTGTTCGTTTGGGTGTGGATTCGCTTCTGTGTACTCTGGAGCACTGAAGACCCATGAGGATCGGCACAGGCAAGATTTCAAGGTATATATATTATACCCAGTGGCATGCAGTAGGTTATTAGGATAGGGTAGGGTAGGGTAGGGGGGTAGGTTAGGGTTGTGGGGGTAGGGTAGGGCAGACGGTGGCGCACCTTAATTTGTATGCGCTGCTTACGCGACCCATATGCTGTAAAATAAAAAAACTACTTCACGCGGGATAGACAGTCAGAATTATATGTCGGCTTGTTTTTATTAGTAACAAACACCCACACTCACTTCCAAGATTAAAATAAGTCCATTGATGTATCAATCCCCAAAATCGGCCCTCAAACAACAACAGAGTATCAACATGCATACAAATAAATATACTGTTAAACACATTACCCTGCTTTGCGTTGCGCAGTCGGAAAAAAGCATTTTATTAATATTATTTTACACTATACCACCCATGACAATTTAACAAAATCACTCTTAGCATCTTAATAATAAGAACCACAGTCGTCTTCATGAATGACACTTACTTTATTGTTTTTTTTTACTTTTCAGTATAAATGCGAGACCTGCAACAAGAGTTTCCAAGTGAAGACATGGTACGAACAACATCAGAACGTTCATAAGGGTGTCAAACCGTTTGTGTGCCAAATATGTGGCTTAGCGTTTCATATGGACAGGTAAGGGCTTGGGCTTTTTGGGGTGTGGTTCTGTAAACGTGATGTGGGGAAGGTATGGCGTGGGTGGGTGAGGGTATGTGGAGTGTGAAGTGTGGAGTGTTTAGTGTGGAGTGTGGTGTGGAGTGGAGTGTGGAGTTGAGTGTAGAGTGGTGTGGAGTTGAGTGTAGAGTGGTGTGGAGTTGAGTGTGGAGTTGAGTGTAGAGTGGAGTGTGCAGTGGAGTGTGGAGTTGAGTGTAGAGTGATGTGGAGTTGAGTGTGGAGTTGAGTATGCAGTTGAGTGTAGAGTGGAGTGTGCAGTGGAGTGTGGAGTTGAGTGTAGAGTGGTGTGGAGTTGAGTGTGGAGTGGAGTGTGCAGTTGAGTGTAGAGTGGAGTGTGCAGTGGAGTGTGGAGTTGAGTGTGGAGTGGAGTGTGCAGTTGAGTGTAGAGTGGAGTGTGGAGTTGAGTGTAGAGTGGTGTGGAGTTGAGTGTGCAGTTGAGTGTAGAGTGGAGTGTGCAGTTGAGTGTAGAGTGGAGTGTGCAGTGGAGTGTGCAGTTGAGTGTAGAGTGGAGTGTGCAGTGGAGTGTGGAGTTGAGTGTAGAGTGATGTGGAGTTGAGTGTGGAGTTGAGTGTGCAGTTAAGTGTAGAGTGGAGTGTGCAGTGGAGTGTGGAGTTGAGTGTGCAGTTGAGTGTAGAGTGGAGTGTGCAGTGGTGTGGAGTTGAGTGTAGAGTGGTGTGGAGTTGAGTGTGCATTTGAGTGTAGAGTGGAGTGTGCAGTGGTGTGGAGTTGAGTGTAGAGTGGTATGAAGTGGAGTGTGGAGTTGAGTGTGGAGTGGAGTGTGCAGTTGAGTGTAGAGTGGAGTGTGCAGTGGAGTGTGGAGTTGAGTGTGGAGTTGAGTGTGGAGTGGAGTGTGCAGTGGAGTGTGGAGTTAAGTGTGCAGTGGAGTGTGCAGTGGAGTGTGGAGTTAAGTGTGCAGTGGAGTGTGGAATTGAGTGTGGAGTGGAGTGTGGAAGGTGGTGTGGAGTGTGCAGTTTGGAGTGGAGACAAATAACCTCCCTAGCTAGAGTGGCCAAGTGCAAGTGCCCCTTAGAAAATAACCCTAAATAATGGTGTGTGAGGGCTAAATTATGTGTGTTTGTGTGTTTCTTAACTAATATCATGTACTTAAATAGGTAGTTGGTATACTTATTGAGGACTAGGAACAAGCTGTAGGACTTTTTTGTTTCTGCTTTTAGATATCTGACGTCGCATCGGAATTCTGTTCATCCCAATGCGTCTCCACTAAACCGATACGTATGTGTGCAGTGTTCGAAACCCTGTGGGACTATGAAAGCTCTCACTCTACATCTGAAGGTGAACATAGCTTAGTTAGCCGTTGTTGCCTAGGGTACACCAGCCCCTTTAAGGAGGGGAACGTGATCTTCGAGTACACGTTCAATATAAATATACGTATATGTTAAAATAGTACTGCATGTGTGTAATGATATTTAGTAGTTTATATTATGTATTGTTTGTTGTATTTAGATTATGTACGCTCTATTGTGGCTTTCACTATATGGATATTTTACAAATACGTTTATTTCGTCATCACAGGTAATAATAATAACAGTTGTAAAATGGGGTTTTCAGTATGAAGACCATGACCATTTTAAACTCACTCGTTGTCGGTCCCTCGCTTAATGTTCCTCTCATCTATTCAAAGGTTAACTGGTAGAGATCCCTTATAGGGATAAGTTCGGCCTTGTACTTATATTTAATGTTTTTTGGTGATTTGTGTCTGTTTCTTTATATTTGTTTACTAGCGTTTACTTACTTTTTTTACTTACTTAAATTGTTACGGCGAATTGTGTTCTAGGAGCACGGGATAACGTCGAGTTTGCTTTGCGATTTGTGCGGCAAGTCAGTGTCGAGCTCTGAACAACTGAAGAAACACAGATTGACGCATTCCGGCATCAAACCCTTTTCTTGCAAGTAAGTATGCACTACCACTGGTCTGAAGGAAAGTAAAACATGGAATATAAGTGCCGGCACGTAAGTCTAGCGATGACCTTGTATGCGCAGAAGTATAAAATACGGTATCCGTGGGTGCGCAGATCCCCTCCACGTGACTCGTCAGCGCTAGACTTACGTGCCGGCACGTATATACCAGTGGCCATAGGATCTCCGTATGAGTCATCCATAAAGTACGTCACACGTATTTCTCCACATTATAGATCAGCAAGCTTATTACGTAACTCGCTCGCAATCGCCATCGTGTTCATTTCATGAATCTGACAGCTAGCTGATTCCGATGCCAATTGTCAGCCCATATTGAACTATAAATCTTTATTTTTAATTTCTGTTTAATGTTTTAGTCACTTAGTGTTGGAATCTTACTTAGCAATGTATACTGTTTTCTTTGCATAGTGTGTCGTTTGATACTGTGCGCGTCACCTCATACCTCGTGTACTCTGTTAGTTAGTCTACTTTACTGTACTTTGTTCTTTGTTTCTGTGTTGTTTTGTACTGATTTGAGGTGTTCAATAAAGAGTATTTGTATTGTATTGTTGTATTGTACTTTCATCCATCCGCATCATTCATGCATTCATTTCTTTTCAGTTCGTGCGACAAAACGTTTGCGAAGAAATGCAACTTGAAGTTGCATCAAATAACGCATACGGGAGAGCGCGCGCACGCGTGCGAGTCGTGTGGCAAACAGTACACGCAAAGGAGCGCCTTGCTTAGACATGTCAATAGGTACGCTCATCACCAGCACATCTAGCACGAGAGCGCACAAGAGTAGCGTCGCGCGCGAGTAAGGTTGCCCGTCTTTTTCGTACTGTTCGTTCTAGTAAGAGGGGTAGTGATGGGACTCGAGTGTCATTTTTTCACTCGAGTCACTCGCTCGAAAAACCAGACGCACTCGAGTACCACTCGAGTGAACGTTGGACTCGAGTGAAATATTTTTCACTCGAGTTACTCGCTTGAAAAGTCGACTCACTCGAGTACCACTCGAGTGAAGACACGAATCGAGTGTCAATTTTTTCACTCGAGTGATGATATGACCAAAGTCACTCGAGTGGATTTGTGACACGAGTCACGATTTTTGCAGTCAGCTGGCCGTTCTCTTGTAAAATATCACATCATCATAGCGTCAGTAGCATGAAATTACTTTAACAATAACTTTAACCATAAGCAACAATTTTTGACAGAACACCTATGAATAATTATGCCCAAATCGGCTTAACTTGACTTTCTCACTCGAGTCAGAACAGGCAACTCGAGTTGCCCGAGTCAATTCGAGTGGTCCGAGTCACTCGCCGGCCGAGTGAATTTTTAGGCGACTCGAGGTGACTCGAGTCGCTCGACAACCGAGTCAACTTATTTTTCACTCGAGTCCGACTGATAGTAAAACTACTCGAGTGACTCGAGTGAAACGTGATTCGAGTCCCATCACTAGAGAGGGGTAGTCTATCTCGCGCGCGACGCGGTTCTCGCGCGCTCTCGTGCTAGCCGGGCTGTCTACGTCCCACTGCTGGGCACAGGCCTCTCAGGATTCATAGGCCCTGTGGATTAGGAAATTCACAAACTGCTTCGCATTGTGTGCTGGCCCCTATTACCATCTCGGCAATAGTTAATGACAAGTGACATTTCTGTTTACATTACAAACTCGAGTCGATAAGAAATAAGCCGGTCGCCTTCATATTGACAACGCATCGCAATTCGAATTGTCACTTGTCGCCGACAATTGTCGAGTTGGCGAAGGGGCCAGGTTTAGTCAAAAGTCAAAGTCAAAGTCAAAAGTTTATTTTGCAAATAGGCCGCCGAGGGCTCTTTTACATGTCTTTTTTTGAATCTACCAGCGCATTCGGCAAGACCATCATTGCCAAGAAGAATGCGCCGCAAGAAACTTGGCAGAAAGTCATTTTTTCAAAATAAAATAGATTTACAATAGTACTTAAATTCTACTTAACTTACCTAATACAATTAATACATTTTATAAAAGGGATGTAAAAGGTCCCTAAGTTAAGTCCGTACCTTAAATTACATTGGTCTATAGTAGAGATGTATAAAGTCTCTACTGATCAAAGCGAAACAAAATATGCGATAATGATAAGAAAGAGAAAGCAAAAGCAAAAAGTGAATAAAAATAATCTAAGTTTAGTGGAGGTGTAAAACGCCTCCACCGTCAAATAAGTTAATTGGTGATATCTCCAATGTCGATGAGAAAAAGAGCAAAAAAAAAATACATATTATATATAATAAAAAATATGAAATATGCATTTCATGTCAAGTAAGTAACTGATAAGCTTTTGGATTCCGAAGGCAAGCTTACGTCTGCCGCCCCCAATGTTGGCTCACACGCGCTCATGTCATGCTCTGAAAGCAGAGCGGTACCGAGGGCATGTATCACTTCCGTCCCCACAGGCTCGCTATGGGGACGTTTTAGGAACTTCGACGCTGCTAGCCTGTAACTAGACAGTAAATGAAAAAATAAAACAACAAAAGAAAACGGAAATGCTAATATTGATAATGTCTATATAATCTTTAGAGAACTTTCCTTCACTAAAAAGCTTCCGAAAAATTCAGAGGTGCGAGGCCGGTCTCCATACAAAATTTAATACGTAATTAGGGCATTTTTTTTTTGGGCGGTATATTTTTGTAAACTTGTGGAATCTTGTAAATCCACCGCCAAATCTGACGATTCAGAAGCTGGTTAGTTATTAAATTGTCAAAATAATAATTTGTTTTCTGTTCGCAGGCACCACAAATCGCAGCGGAAATAACCTGCTCAAAATTCAACGTCTACATATTTTTTAATAAAGATAACATTGTAATCGGTCTTTTATTTAACTTTTTTCTAAACCTTGTTGTATGTTAACTAACTTTTTTCAATTAAAGCAGAAATAAAACTTGTTGCTGCTGTTTTAATCTTTTCGCCGTCACGTCAAATACAAGAGACGTTATCCATACGCCAGACTTTATTGCGATGCCTTAATATGAGCCTAAATCCAATTGAACGAAGGTTGCTTTTTTATTGAAATAATGGACGTATATATAGGTCGTTGGCGTTGAACCTTCGGTGCTGTTATGTGTCATTGGCGTCGAAAAGACAGACTCAAATATCTTGTTATAAGCAAGACTCAAAAAACAATATAAATTAAATGAGGGCGCCACTTTTTGCAATTAGTTTAACGTCCATTGATTGAATATGGCAACAATTTTGTATGGAAATGTAAAATGTAAGTAGAATAGCGACGTAATTTTTATTCGTCCCTTGGGAGTTTACATTCCCGAAATAAATAAAGGCAATTCTCGATTCACGTTTTGCAAAACGTCTCACGAATGTTTTGGCTTGAAACACCAGTATCCAAAAAAAAAACAAATTTGACAGTTCATGTAATGACAGCCAGCTGCCGACCTAGCGCTGCGCGCTGACATTTTCCGCTATTTTTCCTTAGATTTTGCCTTGGAATGGAACAACAAATGTCAGTGTTTTGTCGATGTTTTAGGAAATAATAACAATACGTTTTGGTAATTAAATTGCGCAACATCTCAATTAAACTTCAGCTATTGTTCTATGAAAACTTGCATTATGGAACATTCAGCAGAAATGGGGCCGAATCAGTATTGTTTCGGATGTCTAAATGGAAACGAGGATAATTCGGTTTATTTTGTCAACTTCGGAAATCCGGCGTTGAAAAGCATTTTTCAGGTATTTTAAGCCTTCGTTAAGTATTAATCGAGTATTCAGAAAAGTGTTTTTAATTACTGTGAGATAAGTGCAGCTCGTGGATAGAATTGGACCAAAAAACGATCACTTCCCGTAGAAAGTTGTATGAAATATGACCCGGTTTTTTGCTCCCGAGTACATGTTACAAAAAAACCTTAAGATTCCGAGAACTTAACTATAAAACAGCTGATTAACTAATTAGCATGATTCAAAATATTTATTACTTTAAATAAATTAAGCACCATCGTATACTCCAATACAAATTTATTTTTTCCAGACTGACAAGTTACTTTTGTGCTACCTTTGCAAACGCACCTTGCAACAAGCAGAAATGTTTGTACAAAATGTGCAGAACAACCAAATTCTATTGGAAAATCAACACAGTGTACGTAAACTTTTAATATTGACGGTCTAGTTCACTATCATACAATTTTTTTTTACAGTGAATATTCCAACTTAATTATTTGTGCTCTATAATCCTAATCACTTCAGCTTTTTCCCTTAATTCATATGATTGTGAACTAGTAATTAGAACATCAAGATAATGGTGGAGTAAACGTTTTGCTGGCTTGCGCTTCGTCGGATAAAGCTCTTAGGATATATAAATTTGTGCAGTATTCCTTTATAACCAGAGCATCTGACTCTGGGGGAAGGGATGCTGCATGAATGTTGATCTCCGATCCCCTTGAGTCCTCCCATGAGGCTGACATAGTCACCCCTGTGTACTAAAGCCTCTTTAAAATATAAGATAAAAAAAAAAACATCAATATGTATGCATATTTTTAACACTTTCCCAATATCAAATGAAAAACAGTTTTAAATGTGAGTCAATGTGAAGTAATAAAATAACTTATATATACATAGATGAATAAAGCTGTTAATTAAACTTCTACAGTTAACAGAATCTGAGATTTTCATGGCACGAAGCCAAATCCGGGGTCCGCACAGGTTCATCCGAACAATCCTTGACAACACGGATTACAGAGCCGACGAGTCTAACACCGAGAAGTCGGTCTCTATCGTGCGGAACAGCCACAAGGATGTGAAGGTTAAGCAGGAGATGAAGGAAGAGAGTGAAGGCTCCGAAGTGGATCCTGATGATGATAATGGTAAGTTATGTCCATCTGATGATTTGATCTGATAGCCCAGAGGTTAGAACCTGCCTATGAAACTTGAGGTCCTAGGTTCGATCCCGAGTCGAGGCAGATGGTAAGTATGAAAAGTATGAATGTTTATTTTTAAGTCTTGGATGATAAATATCTATTTATGTAGGTATTTTTATTGACAGCCTAGTACTCATAGTACAAGTTTGGGACTAGATCAGATTTGTATGAATTGTCCCATGTTATTTATTTATTTATTTGCTATTGAGGAACTACCTTTCGAGCACGACATCAGAGTCCCTGTAGGTAAAACAGCAAAACAGCGTTGTACCGTAGATGCCATAGTCATGTCGCTGCTAAGGTATACAATGCTTTGCCATGCTAAATGAATGCCTACCGGATACTAAATTCTTGGTTTCTCTAAAGAAGTAACTCATTGATCTGTGTCCAATACGACCTCAATGAATATTTTGTATAATACAATGTCTTGTTTAAAATATTGCATGAGTAGCTATGTCGTAATGGTAAAATTGTGTTGAGACTTATTTATATTTGTAACATGCTTATGTATATCATTATACAATTTATCGCAAATAAAGAAACTGAAACTTACTAATGGAGTGGAAATTCACATTTTTTTTTAGATTATCAAGACAATTATGTGAAAGATGAAGATTTTCCTCTCAAAGATTTGCTGAAAGCGGAAGTGGTTGTGGAAGAAATAGATCCAAAGAGTCTGAAACAAAGTATGACTAAAAGAAAATATAAAAAACACAAAAAGCAATCGCAAGGTACCTATTTGAATAAAAGATAACGAAATCTATATTATCTAAGAGTTTATGTATAATTAGCTATGCATGTAGATAAAATACTGTATGCAACTTTATATTAGGCCTTATAGTACTTGTGTGATCTTATCGTGAAACTAGCCAAGGCTCGTTTCATAATGCCACACTCTTGTTTTAAGGACCCTCATTATAGTATGTCATCTTTAGGTTATTCTTATTCTTAATTTACAACAATTAAATGATATATTCTAAATAAAAAAAAATTTTAACTAAATATTTTAGAAGCACACATCATTGAGACTGTCTACATAACGCGTGAACAGTGCCTAGAGGAGCGAGAGAGACAAAAGCTGGAGCGACGATATGTCGTCTCAACTTACAAATGTGAGGATTGCATCAAAGGATTTAATTTTAAAGAGAGCTATGACAAACATTTGGAGAAACACGATGTGGTGAGAATTTTGCATTATATTAGTACTAGTTTAGAGTAGAACAATTTTTTTTTAATTTAAGTACAAGCTTTTATTTCACTCGCTGTATTCAGTTCCAGTGGTTGAACCGATTTAAACTTTTGTTATACATACATATATGTAAAATCGATGACAAGAAATAATACAGTTAGGTAAAAAATGGTAATAAAAAATTTAAAAATGTTTTTATTTTCAGAGCAATGGCGACTACCAATGTGAAATTTGTAAACTGAGAATGAGTACTGAAGAAAAATTGATTAGCCACAAGAGATACCATGAAGTGTGAGTACAAGAGACTACATAATTTACTTTTCTCACACATGCCATGCCATCTTACGCGCTAATCCTGCCGCTAAGCAGCAGTGCTTGCACTGCTGTGTTCCGGTGTGGAGAGTAAGGCAGACAGGGAAATTACAGGCACAAGAGGCATTTCACCTAAGTCCTCTAGGTTGGCAACGCATCTGCAATCCCTCCGGGGTTGCGGGTGTCTATGGGCAGTGGTGATCGCTTACCATCAGGTGACTCACTTGCTCGTTTGCCTTCCTATTCACATAAAAAAAAATGCAATGAAATCGGCTAGCACGAGAGCGCGCGAGATAGACTACCCGTCTCTTTCTAGAGCGAACAGTAAGAAAGAGATGGGCTATCTATCTCGTGCGCGACGCGACTCTTGCGGGCTGTCGTACTATAGCAAGTGCGACTAGACGAGAGGTCTTTAATGGGATATCAATCAATCAATCAATCATTTATTGCAACCATGGTATTTACAAGATGTTCATATTATTCTAGCCATTACAAACATGGACCCTACTAGGGCGAAGCAAAACTTAAACATTGCAGGCTAAGGCGGGCAACCTTTCTTTCTTTTAATTTCCATTTCACACAATTTGTGACACAGCATCTTGGCATTTAGCCATTAAAAAAACTTTAAGCAATCTAACTAATTAATATTATAAATGGATGGAAGTTTGTTTGTTACTCAATCACGCAAGAACGGCCCAATGAATCTGGATGAAATTCGGCACATACACAGAAAAAAGTCTGGAATAGCACATAGGCTACTTTTTATCCCAAAAAAATCCCACGGGATAGCGATAAAAGATTAAGAATAAGAATATTTATTTGCAAAAAATGTCGTAGTGAATACAGATGAAGAATGAATAAATGAATTCTTTGCAGACGAAGTCGCAGGCAACAGCTAGTATTTATACAGGGTGTTTGGTAGCCAGGTGCAAAGCTTTAAGGGGGTGATAGCCGAGGTATTTTTGAACATTTTGAGCCATACATGTCTTAGCCGAAATTTGATATTTTTTTTCATTTGAAAATCATTTTTAGTAATTTCGAATGCCTCCATTTTGTTTCTGTGGCAATTATTTCATTTGGACCAATACACATAAAACTAACCGAAATAAAAGATTTTGTTTACAAATTAACGCTCATTGGTGCAATATTGACTCGTTTCTATCAAATTCTGGGTATTTTCATAAAATGTCTAAATCTTCAATTTAAAAAAAAAACAAATTTCGGCTAAGACATGTATGGCTCAAAATGCTCAAAAATACCTCGGTTATCACCCCCTTAAAGCTTTGTACCTGGCTACCAAACACCCTGTATACAAATCCCTCTCCCTCTCCTACGTTTAAATATTGACTGTGGTAATATTTACTGACATTTTCTTTCTTCAGCCGCTACCGCTGTCCTGTGTGTGGCCTGACCCGCATCAGTAGGCTGACCGTCAAGGACCACTACTCGGCGTTCCACACCAACAACCAACAGAAGCACAACTGTCCACACTGCTCCAAGTGTTTCAAGTGAGTAACATCATCATGTCAGCCGAAGGCCTCCCCCAAGGCTCTCAGACTGGTCTTGTGCTTTCCGCGTCCACCGCGATCCCGCTATCCTGATCAGGTCGTTGCTCCATCTTGTTGGAGGCCTACCGACAGCTCGTCTCCCGGGCCGCGGACGCCACCTAGTCAATTCAAGTCAGTATACAGTGTCTTAAAAATAATCCGGAATGCTTGAGTAACTTTTTTTTTATACAACAAGGAAGACCAATGAGCTAGTGGCAGGGGGTGAACACTCCGCAGTTTAGGTACGATCAACCGGCGGTCCTGCCTGGCAGGATAATGGCAGTAGGTTGCCGCTCGCCTCGCACGCTGGCGTCGTGCGTTATTTGTGTGTTATCTACTTACCTAGCAATGAACAATGACTACTACAACCCTAATAAGTACGCGGTGACGTCGTGAACGGCCATGATTGAAACGGTTAAACTAAAAAAAGCGCTCTCGCTTAGTAATACGGTTTATTTTTGCATGAATGCTTTGCGGGAAATGTGATTGAGTGAGCTGTAGGCTATTATCGCTGTAGGTAAATATATCAAGAGCGAACTAGATTGTGCTTTATGTGTACGCGGCTAGAGTTTTTATTTATTTAATCGACTCCAAAGAGAGCCTAGTTCGTTAGTACAGTCGCCATCAGATATATCGTAGCGGGCGAGGTCCTCAAATATTTCGGAGCAGCATTAAATTTCAATAAATTCGTTACACATATATGGTTAATAACATCGGAACACGCAATCCCTCATAAATATAAGAACAGCGCCTTTTCAATAAATTCGGGACGTTCAATGAGCTAAAAATATCAGGAAGCACATATCGTCAAAGGTATCGACACAGTCAGGCTGATCACAAATATCGGAACATATGTGGAAAATAAACCTTACGTATATAATAATAGATTCGAATTCCAAACAAAATATAAATAAGGCTCAAAAGTCATGTCAAAATGAAAGATATGTCACCTATATAGTGTACGCGTCTGCATGCATAATTCACTGTGTTAGTAACAAAAAACCTTTTTTGTTGTATAAAGTGTAAATTGTTACTGGCCACTAAATTGCCATTATACTTTTTTTACGAATAAAATTTTTCTTCTTCTGCTGTTATAAGTCAAAGCATGTAGTTCTATTTTATAAAACTAATTTTATTATAAACACACTGTAATTTAAACTGTTCGTCACAAAGTTAAGGTATATTTTCCAAAAATGTTCCGATCTTTATGGTCAGCCTGTCTGCATCGATACCTTTGACGATCTGTGACGTCACGATTTTATTGAAAAGTCGCTGCTACTTTATTTATGACTAATTGCGTGTTCTGATGTTATTAACCATATCTAGTGTAACGAATTTATTGAAATTTAAGGTTGTTCCGAATTATTTGAGGACCTCGCCCGCTACGATATATCTGATGGCGACTGTACTATTACTTATTCTGTACTTACTTGAATTTTACATACACATACATACACTAATCACGTCTTTATCCCTTACGGGGTAGACAGAGCCAAGCAGCAAGACCTAAAGGCCACGTTTAGCATGATAAAAAAAAAATAATAATAATAATTGTGATGCATTCCCGCGATGGGCTTTTACCATTTGCGCGGGAGTAGCAGCTGGGCCCTATTTTATAAAGATAAATGTTACAATTTAAAAACGGAAGTCTCTTTCTGACCCTATGTGTTAGATAGAGACTTCCGCTTGTACCTAAATTGTAACTTGTCGCTTTATAAAATAGGGCCCTGATATTATACTTGAATATTCATTGAGTTAGCCGTGGTAGCCTAGTGGTTTGACCTGTGGCCTCTCAAGCAGAGCGTCGTGGGTTCAAATCCCGGACTCGCACCTCTGAGTTTTTCGGAATTTATGTGCGAAAATTACATTTGTAATTTGCCATGAGCTTTTCGGTGAAGGAAAACATCGTGAGGAAACCTGCACACATCTGCGAAGGAATTCAATGTTGTGTGTTAAGTTCCCGATCCGCACTGGGCGAGCGTGGGAACTATAGCCTAAACCCTCCAATGCACGGAGAAGGCCTATGCCATGAGGCACGCCGAATTACGCGACAATTTAATAAATAAACGACGATAACAACAACAACAACATGTACTTACTGAAATTGTAGCGAATTCGGAATAAAAAAGGCTTATAAATAAATATAAATAAATTAGCTATTGCCAGCGCCTGCATCAGCAAAGAATTCGTTCATCGCTATCCCGCGGGAACTACGCAATTTTCCGGGATAACAAGTAGTCTATGTGCTATTCCAGACTTTTCTCTGTTTAGGTGCCGAATTTCATCCAGATCCGTTGGGCCGTTCTGGCGTGATTGAGTAACAAACAAACATCCATTCATCCATCCATACTTTCGCATTTATAATATTAGTTAGATTTGATAAATTCATTGATTTATTTAATTTGTGTTTGTTTCAGACGGCAAGTGTCATGGCGGAAGCATATATCGAATGTGCACTCACACAAGCGTGTCACGTGCGGCTACTGCAACAAGAGCTACGCCAACAAAGACGTGCTCAAGGCGCATTTGATTGTGTGAGTGTTATTCTTTTTTTAAAGTGTAAACTTCTATAGCGGCGCTGAGCGCTTTTTGGGATGGATAAAAAAATGTTGAACTCGCGTCAGGCGTAAGACGGAGGGAGAGTTTAAGTACCAGGATATCAGATACTCTAAGAGCTTATTTAGAAGTTAAGTCCCACAATATCGAATTAGGGTAGCCTGTAAGGATAATTGTGTTGTGATATAATAAATAAATAAATAAATATTTTTTTTTAAATACGAATGAAGCTAGAGTCGATTTCGATTTTTGAAGTGTAGGTATGTAAGTACGTTGATTTCGTCGCAGTTCAAATCTCGTGTAGAAAAAGTTTTTTAATTCTTTTAGCGCGAGTGTGCGTTTGTGTATTTTCACTTCTGCCGGCACTCCCGGAGTGCTACCCAGAGTTTTTTTTGCTAGGCATTTTCTTTTACTCTTCTATGCAACGCCTGATTCAATTGATGATTCAATCAATAATTTCTTCCAGTCAACATCCGAGGGAGGTATCAGCCGGTGAGATAACGAAGTCGCACATCTGTCAAGAGTGCGGGAAGGCTTTCAAAGCGCCTTCCCAACTGAAGCTGCACAGCATCAAGCACTCGCTAAGCAAGGACTACTACTGCGTTGAGTGCGACAAGTAAGCCGGCGTTGAGTTACGTTGAGTGATTGAGTGATAGTAAAAAACTTAGTTTATGTTGAGTGTATGTAAAAGCCGTGGTAGCCTAGTGGTTTGACCTGTGGCCTCTTAAGCAGAGGGTTGTGGGTTCGAATCCCGGGCTCGCACCTCTGAGTTTTTCGTAATTTATGTGCGATATCTCATTTGAAATTTACCATGAGCTTTTCGGTGAAGGAAAAACATCGTGAGGAAACCTGCACACAACTGCGAAGCAATTCAATGGTGTGTGTGAAGTTTGCAATCCGCACTGGGCCTGCGTGGGAACTATAGCTCAAGCCATCTCATTCTGAGAGGAGGCCTGTGCCCAGCAGTGGGACGTATATAGGCTGGAGATAAATATAGATAGATAGTATGTATGTATTGTATGCATGTAAACTCTTTATTGTGCAAAATAAACAAGACAATCATGTTTGAAGAGATTGATGAATGCGGATGAAGCGAAAGAGGTATGTCCGGATCGTAGCAAGTGGAACAAAGTAGTCTCTGCCTACCCCTGTGGGAAAGAGGCGTGACGGTATGTATGTGCAAACACTGAGATACATGCACAAAGGTGGACTTATCCGGTTAAGGGATTTCTTCCAGTCAACCTTTGAGTGGATGAAAGGGATTTGAGTGTTCGCGAAAGTTTTTTTTTATAACGTGTGGTGAACGAGCAAGAGGACCAGATGGAAAGCAATAACCACCCCTCAAGAACATCTATTATATCCGCAACACCAGAATATTATAAGCATTGCCAGTAATTTCATTGGCCGTTCTGTCTGCTGTTTAATCTCCATACCGGAACACAGCAGTTCAAGCACTGCTGCTGGGGGGTAGGATCGAGTGACATGATTGTAACGATCCGGACGGACCTTGCAAAGTTATAGTAACCAATCTATGATGCTCCAACATGTGGTGCTGTCAAATTCTTCATTGTTTGCTGTCTCTTTTCAGGAGTTTCAAATCGGCATCAATATTGAAACATCATTTGAAAACAACATCCACTCACGTCAGCTACGTAGAGCTACCGTAAGTATACAATACAATACAAATACTATTTATTGAACACTACAATTCAGTACAATACAATACAGAAACAAAAAAACCGGCCAAGTGCGAGTCGGACTCGCACACTGAGGGTTCCGTACAGATTCGCTAAGTTATTATAAAATCCAGTGTTAGCAGAGCCCTGCTTTTATCTATTTCTTACCTAGCAAATAGTGCAGTGCAATAGTTTGGCAGCCGCAAAATAAAATTGTTTTAATGTCACTTTATTTGCGTGTCGTCAATTGTTTCTCTAGTACAAATTGTAAAGAGATTACAGTTCACGAGCCGCAATATAATGTTGTTATGGTTTCTAATTAAAAAAAAAATCGAAGTGTAGAAAATGGTGTTTTCATATCAATTGCCCATAATTGTAAACAAAACGTTTGGGACACTTCCAGTAGTCCTAAAATCGTAATTTTTATGCATAGACTGACATACATTAGTTCGTTATGTCAATATAAAATTACCTCCCACTGCCTACATAATTTGCTTAGAAGCAGGACTCTACTAATACAGGATATTTATATCCGTTTGCCGAATTGGCATGGAACTCTCGGCGCGAGAGTCTAATGTTAATTGTATGTTTGTCTGTTTCAGCCTGCAGTGTCAACACTGCGATAAGCGTTTCGCGATCCGTCGCGACCTAGACAGACACACTAACAGGGTACATTTGAACATCAAGCCGTTCCAGTGTGACCAGTGTGAAAAAGTATGAAATAATCGTCTATCTAACTAATATTATAAACGCGAAAGTATGGATGGATGGATGGATGTTTGTTTGTTACTCAATAACGCCAGAACGGCCCAACGGATCTGGATGAAATTTGGCGCATAGATAGAGAAAAGTCTGGAATAGCACATAGGCTACTTTTTATCCCGGAAAATTGCGTAGTTCCCGCGGGATAGCGATAAACGAATTCTTCGCAGACGAAGTCGCTGGCAACAGCTAGTAGTTTATAAATTAAAATTCGATTGTCACATCAATTATAATTTTTGGAGTAAAAACTTCGTTAGCGGCGCTGAGCACTTTTTGGGATGGGTAAAATAGTACATTGTGCACCGAGGGCGGTAAGAAAGGGATTGCTAAGTTTGCAATCCCCTTACTGCCCGTGATACACACAATGTTTTTCATCACATTTGCGAGGAAATAAAAAAATATCAAAAAAATAAACTCAGAATCTCAAAATTACCCGCAAACGACACTCATCAACATTTATGTACCAATAGTGTAAAAATATCGTCCGCCATGTTGGATCCAAAAAAATTATGCTAAAATTGGGCTCAGAACCACCACATTACTCGAAAACGAACCCATCAACATTTTAGTGTCAATAGTGTCAAAATGTCATCCGCCATCTTGGATCCAAAAAAAATATGCCAAAATCCGTCTCAGAATCACCAAATTACTCGAAAATGACATCCATCATCATTTTAGTGTCAATAGGGTCAAAATGTCATCCGCCATTTTGGATCCAAAAAATTATGCCAAAATCGGGCTCAGAGCCATCAAATTACTCGAAAATGACACCCGCCATAAATATTTTAGTGTCAAAATGTCATCCGCCATCTTGGATCGTACAGTACCTAATGTCTAATTGAAAGTTTTAATAAAATTGGTTCGCAGTTTTTTTTAATATTAAATAAATCTGGCTGAACTGAAACCTCCTTAGTCTGAAATGACGTACAATGAACTCTTAATTTTAAAACTAAACTTTTCCTCCCGAGGGAATTATGAAAATCCATACAAATATAACTCCCTCGGGAGTAAAATATTTGAAATTCCCGCGGGAGGTAAATCAGCCACTACGGCTCTATAAGCACGCGTGTTATAACACCCTTTACGAGCAAGTGTGATGAAAAATTACTAACTTGCGTCAGGCGTAAGACGGAGGGAGAGTTTAAGTACCAGGATATCAGGTCCTCTAAAAGCTTATTTTGAAATACGAATGAATCGCGTTCGATTTTTGAAGTGTTTTTTTGTTGAGTCGTGGAGCAAAAGTACTAGGCACATTGTCAGAGGTCTGTCAATATAGATAATACGTACGTTTTTTTTGTAAGCGGCCAGTACGGTACGCGTCTTAAGCGTCATGGAGGTTACAACATTAAAATCTAATCTAAGCTGCTGTTTTTACTTCTGCCGGCACTCCCGGAGTGCTACCCGTCGCTTTTTTTTACGTAATACATTGCCATTATTTCTTGAGATACATTATTTTTGAGTTTGAAATAGCTTTTATCCAGATATAAAGTTGTTGGAGGTTGTTCTTAAGCGAGATGGACTAGTACATCAAAGTCAGTCGCTCAGGTGAAAGGTACTAATTCATTATGTATGTTTGTCTGCAGGCGTACGTGAACGGGTGGTCATTGAACGAGCACCGCCGTCTCATACACGAGGGGTACAAACGTCCCCTAAAGTACCCCTGCCCTATGTGTGATAAGGTCTTCGACGTAAGTATATATATCTATGTATAATATGTATATAAAAACAGTACTGACACAAAACAAGAGGATTCATTTTAGTTACCTATCATAATTACGTTTAGTTTCTTTTTCGTCTTCAGGCTGATGATGCTGATGATGATGATGATGAGTTTCTTTTTAAGCCGTGGTACCTATCCTAGTGGTTGGACTTGTGGCCTCTCAAGCAGAGGGCCGTGGGTTCGAATCCAGGGCTCGCAACTCTGAGTTTTTCGGAATTTATGTGCGAAATTACATTTGAAATTTGTCACGAGTTTTTCGGTGAAGGAAAATATAGTGAGGAAACCTGCACACATCTGCGAAGCAATTCAATGGTGTGTGTGAAGAGAGATACATCGAAGTCAAACTTATTACACCGCTCTTTTTGTGACGGGGATTAAAAATAGACAGCCTTATTCATAAAAAATCCTTAATTGAGATTTGATCGGTCTTTTAGTTAACAGACTGATTAAGCTTATTTGACGGTTGTTAAAAAGTATGATTCATAAACGCTTGCTAGCAGTCTGTTAGTTGTTGAACTGCTGATCGATGGATTAGACGCGTTACGTTGGCCACCTTGACAAATCATGGACCAAAAATGGCCTTTTAGTGAATTAAAAAAAAAGCGAATTAACACGACAGACTAGGCAGTGTGGATCTAGTTTCCTTTACCTTTCCCGGAGGGGATAAAAACTTAAAACAAAAAAAACTGTCTTGCGTATGGTTTTGCTCTTGCCAAAATCAGCTGTTCAGATTTGTGGCGGCCATTTTGTGAGTTAGCAGAGAGATAAAGGAGGGTCTACGGTCCGCTAACTTTCCGAAGACTTAACTGAGCCTTGATGAACTGATTACCGCTAACAGACGTTTACGAATCATGTTTTTTGCATCGGTCCTATAGCGAGCCTATAACGAGCCTCTAACGTTTTATGAATAAGGCTGTTAGGCACGTGTAGCATGTAAAATTTTATAATGCAAGTTGTTCGTTAGCGTAACCAGGTGTTGAAGGGCCACATCCGCACGCACACCGGCGAGCGACCCTACCAGTGCAGCCGCTGTCCCGCGCAGTTCAGCCAGGCGAGCGTGCTGGGCACGCACGTGCGGCTCATACATCTGCGGCTCACGCGCGACGGACGACCGAAGGCCAAGCACACCAAGTAGAGAGAGAGAGGGAAAGAGCGAGAGAAAGACAAAGAGACAGACAGAGAGAGAGAGAGACATCGACGTCAAACCTTTGCGTCGGGGGTTAAAAATAGAGTCTTTCAGCCTTATTCATAAAAAATCCTTAATTGAGCTTTGATCGGTCCACTAGTTACCAGACTGATTAAGCTTATTTGACAGTTGTTAAAAAGTATGATTCATAAACGCTTGCTAGCAGTAGCAGATGATGGATGGATTAGACGCGTTATGTTGTCACTTTGACAAGTCATAGACCAAAAAAGGCCTTTTAGTGAATTAAAAAAAAAAAAATTACAGCAGTGGCAGCGAATTAGCGGGAAACCAGCGAATTAATACGACAGACTAGGCAGTGTGGATCTAGTTTCCTTTACCTTTCCCGGAGGGGATAAAAACTTAAAACAAAAAAACTGTCTTGTGTATGGTTTTGCTCTTGCCAAAATCAGCTGTTCAGATTTGTGGCGGCCATTTTGTGAGTTAGCAGAGAGATAAAGGAGGGTCTACCGTCCGCTAACTTTCGGACTATTTAACAGACCCTTGAAGGACTGATTAGCGCTAATTGACGTTTATGAATCATGTTTTTTTGCATCGGTCCTATAGCGAGCTTATAGCGAGCCTCTAACTTTTTATGAATAAGGCTGTTAGGCACGTGTAGCATGTACAGTTTTATAACGAAAGTTGTTCTCGTTAGCGTAATCAGAGGCCTTACCGTGACGTCCTAATTCCGACTCAGTTCAAGTTTTAGCTGTCACTTTTAGTATAAATCTGACAGCGAGCGAACTTAAACTGAATCGCATTAAGACGTCATGGTAAGGCCCCAGGTGTTGAAGGGCCACATCCGCACGCACACCGGCGAGCGACCCTACCAGTGCAGCCGCTGCCCCGCGCAGTTCAGCCAGGCGAGCGTGCTGGGCACGCACGTGCGGCTCATACATCTGCGGCTCACGCGCGACGGACGACCGAAGGCTAAGCACACCAAGTAGAGAGAGAGGGAGAGAGAGCGAGAGAAAGACAAAGAGACAGACAGAGAGAGAGACATCGACGTCAAATCTTCGCGTCGGGGGTTAAAAATAGAGTTAGGCACGTGTAGCATGTACAGTTTTATAACGCAAGTCTCATACATCCGGACGACTCAAGGCTAAGCACACCAAGTAGAGACACGGACAGACACGTGTACGACAAATTTTAGGAACGTTATAAATGCGAAAGTTGAGTGTGTTTGTTACGCTTTGGCCGAGGATTGTATAGCGCATTCTCAAACTTCCCAAGCCAAAGCACAACAGATAAACCAGCATCAGCCTAAGCCGGACAGCCTAAACAGGACTCATCTGCGAGCTAGAATTATAACTGTTGCAGGTTACAGTAACCAAAACCTTAGTGTGGACGCTGAGAATATTTTGGAAAAAGAAAAATCTGGAACAGGGCGAAGCCGCGGGCTACAGCTTGTAAATGATAAAATATCATCAATCTTGGGACTACTGACTAATTACTGACCTCGTCTCAAACCAAACAAAGCTTGGACTTTTAAGTACTGGAGCCTTAACATGACGTGCTAATTTCGACTGAGTTAAAGTTTTAGCTGTCATTTTTAATATGAATCTGACAGCGAGCGAACTTAAACTGAATCGCATTAAGACGTCATGGTAAGAGTATAGATGAAAAAATATTTAAAATTCACTCGGCTCAGACCACAGATTCTGTCAAGCGCGCCACGCATGGCAACACTGGCGTTTCACGTGCTATTACCATGCGCCATTACAAAGCTTCCGTAGAAGACCAATGTTCATTTGATAAGTGCAAAGTGTCTTATTTATTCTAATATATTTCAGCGGGTGGTTGGGTTTTGATTGCACACTTGTAAAGATCTTGTTATTGTTTTGTTTTTTTTTGAATTAAAAATTAAGTCATCCTTATGACGCCGTAGGTAGATACGCTTTGAACATTGAACAATGTACGGAAACATTTTGTCTATCACAATTGAAAAATCCTGAAAAGTATGTTCAATTATTGTCACCCGAGCACTAGTTGTTGAATTGCCATTTTGTTTGATAAATTTAAGATTTTGGTTGATATTATGGTTATGTTTATGTTAAACACAATGTTACTTTTGTGATATTTATAACTGATCAGTTAAGTGTGTATGATAATAAAAATTGTAAATATTGTTAGCAAATTACGTAAATAAAACATGCATTTATCATTTTAAGACTAGATAAGTTAGGATAGGAGGGTACAGTACAATGATTAGTGTAGAGATTAATGGTGTTTCTTCGGCTGGGTTTTCTAAGATGATATTTAGTGTTTAGATGACATGTCAGAAAGCATACCTACTTGTCTACATGTTTTCTGTCTTTTTAATAACTTATGCTAATGTTGTTTAAAATCTGGTTAATACAAATAAATTTAATGTTACTATGTTATATTGGTTGTTTTTTTTACAGTAGCAGATACGAACCTTCTGCAGTTCTTGTTCTTAATGTGAGGTTAAAAAGAAAGAATGAGACCTTTGAAAATCGTCTTCTTTCTAGGTAGCTAGGTAAACCTATGAATGTTACAGATCAATTGAGAGATCAGATGAAGTAAGATTCATGAAATTTTTGTGATGAAACCTATTTCTTTCCCATTATTTTGATTCAATTAAACATAAATTGTCTTTCTATACGAAATCGTGTTTTAGATGAGCTAGGAAATTGTTTGAAATCTAAATTTTCCTTGTTTTTGCCATTTCGAAAAACACTCATTTTGCGAGTAGACAAGTTACCTACAACGTGATAATAAAGCTACCTATCACATGATCACATTAAATATTAGTTTCAATACATTGTTACTTGGCGTCGTACTGTTTGGATAAATAATAGAGCTTTAGCAAACATCGAAATCAAGAATACTATTGGACCTTTAATCAATCACAATCACCATTGAATTACTTCAAAAAAGAATGTGCGATCGTCAATTTTCACATCTTGATTGTATCGTTCCACAGCGTTAACTGACGGGTGATACTCCAGATAATTAAATCCTAATTGAGTCGTTCCACAGTGTTGAATTACAGATGATACTCAGGATAATTATCTGGAGTTTAATTAAATACTACACAACTAGGTCAAGGGACTATTCCCGATTTGGAAACCTCTTTCTCACCTGCCGAAAGTCCCGGCTAGGAAGTATTCACCCGCCGCTTCCGCCGCGTAATCACTTCCCGCGAGGTGCGAAGTGAACGCGAGTTGCGGCCGATCACACGGTCATCCGACAGGGGATAAGTCTTGAGATAAATGGAAATAGCACATGTTGGAAGTGAAAGATGTTGCTATGTTAAAAAAGGATTAAAGTTTGTAATTGATGAATTGGAAATGAAGTGTAACTAATAGTTAAAAGGTTAAAACTGACAGTGTCTACAGTGTACAAACCGTACAAACTGACACTTGTATAACTACCTGGTTCAAAACGATTATTTTATTAAAAATAGATTAGGTGACCAGGGGTGGCCAACTTGATTAGACCCAAGATCTCCTGTTTAGTAACAAAACCCTGCGCGATCTACCAATTACATACTTCATGAAACCTTAAATGAAACACGTTGCGCAATCTGGTCTACTTATTAATATTTTTTGCCTTGCCACGATCGACTGGACTAACAGTCGCGATCGACCTGTTGGCCACCCCTGGTATAGACCATGGCTAGGTTGAGAGAGCTAAAGAGATAAACGGCGAAGGGAAGGAAGAGAAATTGTCAGCTAGTATTTTGATGTTTTTGGGTTGCGTTTTTACATACCTACTACATATCTGACAGGACATACCTCGACTACAAATACGTGGATGACCCGTGTATTTTCTCGTCTTCTTATAATTTTATAAAGAGGAAAAATTTGATTGATTGCATTGAATATGCTCCGAAACCGCTGGACCGATTTGACAAATTCTTTCATCACTATACCATTTTCATTCTTACCTGTCCTATTTGGTAGGTAAACAAAATTCTAACCTCAAAACGTCTCATTTTTGTTATTTTTTAACTATTTCATCGTAAATAAATTAACTGAAGATAAAATATCAGCAAAATTATGTACAAAATATTACCTCAGGTTTATTTGATGACATAATACACCTTATTTTTTACAAAAATTTGCATATTGAGGTTAGAATTTTGTTTACCAAATAGGACAGGTAAGAATGATAATGGTATACAATCCTACATCATCCCTGATGAACAAAGGCTATAAGTATTTAATTCTTCGCGGACAAAGTCGCGGACTACAGCTAGTATTTAATAATTATAGACATTCGGACTACTAGGTGGCGCTACATTTTATTAAGCCGTGAAAAAACCTGTTTTATCAACGTACAAACTCTGCCCCGTCGTCTCGGGATATATCCCCCTAGTGATCCCGTGCGCCCGCGCCGCCGCCCCGGCGTCCGGCCGGACGCGCGCACTCCCGTGGGACGCGCTCCCCCTCGCGCCGGCGCGCAAAGACATCCCAAACCTAGTAGCGCTAGACCCACAATAAATAAAAACTAAACGACTCTAAGGCGATCGACATATTTTTAACGTGAAGCATAAATCCTTCTAAAACAAGGTCTGCCAGAATTATTCCGGAATGTTTTAGCAGGTGGGTAGGTCAGTACGACTTAACACTCTTAGCCTGTATTTCGCCAACTGACAATTGTCGGTGACATAGACAATACGGAATGCAATGCGTATTCAATATGAAGCCAACCGGCGTAGATTTTCGTCGAGTTTGTAATGTAAAGAGAATTTTCACTTGTCACTGACAATTGTCGTATTGGTGTAATAGGGGCTATACATTCTTCATCGTACCTACTTTTTTATTTAAAATGAAGTCACCCCTTGGATACCGCACTAAAGTAAAGTTTGTGTTGTACTAGAGGGCAAGCTCTGGATCTACTACCTACTTCATTTTGAAAATTCTTCTACCAATGAAGCCACATTATTTGTATCATAGGCACTAGTATCATTTCATTATAAGTCACAAAAGTGAATAACTGTCGTATTTAATGTCTCGCTAATTTGGTTAAATTTCGTTTTGAAATATATGTAGAAGTCCAGGGAAGGTTTCAACGGTAAGAAATTTCAATTAAAAGTATCTGCTTGTCAACGCTCCTATTCACGGGCACTTGCAAATCTTACAGATAGGTACACCATCACAGTAAGTTCACACACAATTTATTGTAAGTTAGGTACCTAAAGTATAAGTTTTTGACTCGGTTGGCCTACTTGGTAGTGACCCTGCCTGCGAAGCAAGCGTCGCGGGTCTGAATATGTTAAGGGCATAAGTATACATTGTGTGATGAGCACGAATATTGTTCCTGAGTCATTGATGTTTCTATCTATTTAAGTATGTATTTCTCTATGTAAGTATGTATACCCCCTTGCGAAAAAATCGGGCATGGTTTTTCAGATTTTTAGCCATTAAAGATTAAAGCTTAGAATGTAAGGTTTCATGCACATAAAATTCAAAACGACGACCGAATGGCCTGGTGGTTAGAGAACCTGACTACGAAGCTCGAGGTCCCGGGTTCGATCCCCGGTCGGGGCAGATATTTGTATGAAAAATACGAATATTAGTTATCGAGTCTTGGATGTTTAATATATATTTAAGTATGTATTTATCTATATAAGTATGTTTATCCGTTGTCTAGTGCCCATATCACAAGCTTTGCTTAGTTTGGGACTAGATCAATTGGTGTCAATTGTCCCAAGATATTTATTTATTTATATTTATTTAAAAACCATGCGGGTACCCGTTTTTTTGCAAGGGGGTATATACTCGTATGGTTGTCTAGTGTAGATAACACAATCCTTACTAGCGCTTACTTTGGGACTACTTAAGTCAATTTGTGAAAATTGTTCCCTAATGTTCAATAAAAAATATTAAATAAGTCACTCAGCTGCTGCTTACTTAAGTATCCTTTATAATTTCTTTATGGACGCCCAAAAGCCACGTTTGCTTCTATAAACGACTCCCCAGGGAGCCGCGGGCCCGGCGCTAGTATCCCGGATGCAGTAACTGGGTCACAGGGTCGATACAGGTCGAACTTGAAATTAACATTCCCGGGGTGTCATTTTTATAATTAACGGGGAGCGTTTGAACCGGCAACTTAACTGTCAGTCAATTGAAATTGCAAACAATGTATACAAACCTTGTATTTAATATGTCTTTTATTTCTATTTTCCCTCATCAAATACTGCTAAATCCGTGTGTTATTTAATCAATACTTACCACAACATTATCCTGAACCATTAAAACAACAAACAAGTGCTAGAATATGGATATTTCATTGAATGGTTTATTAGTATTATAAATATTATAATTTATTTACTCAATATACATATTTACAAAAAACAAATTAAACTATGATTAAATTAAAAACTAAACTTAAACTAGCATAAAGTTATAAGTTATAAAAATGTTTTATTTACATTATTCGCAATTTCAATAGACAGCGACTAGGAAATAAGGGTTTTGCATTTGAATTTGAAAACGAAGGTACGTCGTCATCGTCAAAACTGCGTTTATTACCTACTAGCTGTTGCCAGCGACTTCGTCTGCAAAGAATTCGTTTATCGCTATTCCGCAGGAACTACGCAATGTTCCGGGATAAAAAGTAGCCTATGTGCTATTCCAGACTTTTCTCTATCTATGTGCCGAATTTCATCCAGATCCCTTGGGCCGTTCTGGCGTGATTGAGTAACAAACAAACATCCATCCATCCATCCATCCATCTATCCATCCATCCATACTTTCGCATTTATAATATTAGTTAGATTTCCAACTAGATTTTGCCCGCGGCTTCGTCCGCGCAGAAAACGTTACAGTAACATATATAGGCCCCATCATTCACTCAAAGTCTTCAATTAGATATTAACTCTTTATATCCTACTAGCTGTTGCCAGCGACTTCGTCTGCTAAGAATTCGTTTATCACTATCCCGCGGGAACTACGCAATTTTATACGGGATAAAAAGTAGCCTATGTGCTATTCCAGACTTTTCTTTATCTATGTGCCGAATTTCATCCAGATCCGTTGGGCCGTTCTCGCGTGATTGAGTAACAAACAAACAAACATTCATCCATCCATCCATCCATCCATCCATCCATCCATACTTTCGCATTTATAATATTAGTTAGATTGGCGGCAGGATTAATGAGTAATGGTAAGTAAGTATATGCTTTATTGCACAAATGTAAAGAAGCACACACAAATCACAAAGAAAAACATTAAATATGCACAAAGGCGAACTTATCCCTATAAGGGATCTCTACCAGTTAACCTTTGAGTAGATGAGAGGAGCATTAAACGAGGGACCGACAAAGAGTGAGTTCAAATTCCAGATAATGGAAAACACAATCATCTCACCTTCTCTCGGTCGTGTCTGGCTACAGCGACTGGTTCCTAACGCTGAGAGCGTCGTTGATGCACTACTCTCAGGTGAATGACGTAGCCGATTTTTGCAGTGAATGCGGCCGCACTCACCACAAGTCAGCACCCCGCCGACGTAATTATAGTGCATGGCCACAGGTGGTCTGGCTTCCGCCGTCACGTTTTGCGTCCAGTTCGTTACGACTGGCCTCAAAGTCGCACACTTTACCGTGCACCGTTTGCCTCCACCGTGGTCGGTCTTCAGCTAGAGTCTCCCACTTGGATAATAATAATAATTTTTATTTATTGACAATACTCTACAAAATCAAAATGAAGTCCCTGACCTCCGAGCTAGGGCTGACCTGTGTTACGGAAGTCAGTGTCCTCTCCCATTCAGACGATACAATATTGCCTTATATAACTAGATGTGTGTGTGTTACAACAACGACTCTTAAGGCAATAGTGCCTCAGATTCCTCATAATTCAGTGTCGGTAACCATGCTTTTAGTTTATTTTTACATTCATTGTTGGATGGTTCAATGTTGGCTCGTTTCATGTGACGCTTTAGCACATCTTTGTACCGCAGAAACTGCCCGCCTGGTTTGCGCTTGCCGACACAATAGAGCGTACACAACAAACAATACATAAAATAAACTACTAAATATTATTGCACACATGCCTATTGCGGTGTCCCTCTGCTGGGCAAGGGCCTCTCTCGACCTCCACAACTCTCGGTCCGACGCAATATCACGCAATTCCTCCATATAGGCGTCCAAAGCGTCCCGCCATCGCCTTCTTGGTCGGTCTCGTCGTTGGCCATTCTCTGGCGCCCACCAAGTAGCTGAGTGGGCCCACCTCTGTGGATGCATGCGGCAGAGATGTCCAGCCCACACACATATATCCTTACATACAAAATACATACAATAAGAACACATTATATAATATTTAAGGAGATGGAGTAATGGTATTAGCGTTCCGGACCTTGCACACCCTTACCGGCCTTGCCCGCAAAACTCATTCTACATAAATCAATTTCTAAAATCCACATGCCTCAACTGGGAAGCGAACTAGTTAATCGATTAGCGGAATAAATACAAATAGAATATGGCCTCTTCTTGGTTTTATTATCTTAGTTTTGTCAAGCCCGTAATGCACAAAGATGTGATATGGGCATTTTTCTGAAAATAAATCCACTAACCCTTTTTGCTCGAATTATACAAGTTCGATGGCAGTTCTGCTCAGAATCAAGAGCACCAGCTATATTGATTTCAGTATAAGGCCACAAAGTGTCCGTTTATTCATTCATTTTCCGTTACTTCTTCATAGACACTAAACTTGTACGAGAGTAGAGCGTTTTCCAAAAAAAAGTCCACAATGTGTCATACAAGAAAAATTGTGTCCCAGATTTTACTATGGATTTTTTTTCCTGCACGTCACGTTCCATACATACGAACTGGAATGGAAATTTTGTGACACATTTTTCTTGTAAAGGGATCACATAGGGTAAGCGATTCTGAGTAATAAAAATCCAAAATAGGTACCTAGTTAAATTCTGGATAAAAATGATCATGTGCACTTTTTTTTGGAAAACGCCAAAGTAACAAAATGGAAAGTTGAAAATTGTATTGAACACTTTGAGACACATATTGCCTTGCCTTACCGGCAGGAATTAAGACGTCATGGCAACCCCCTTGGCCTCTGTACTTGATTAGCGTATAGGGGGGGGGGGGGGGGAGCATTAATTTTCAAGTATTATCCTCGTAAGTCCCGACTTTTGTAAATCGCGTAGTACTTAAGACCAAGCGCAAGCGAGTCCCAGCTTTCTAATTTTAGGTTTATTTTCAACATTATTTAAAGTTCTTTTTTCATTTTAACAATTTGTATTTCATGTAGTACATGCATGAGCATTGAGCTCTGGGGCAGCGCCAGCGAATCTAACATAATGACCCTACAGCGTTTGCAAAACAAAATTCTAAGGTCTATTGCTAATGTGCCATGGTACACAACAAACAAAGAGATACATCAGCATCTGAAAATCCTTACAGTAAAAGAGGAAATACGCACGTCAGCTGAGAAATATCAAACACGACTTGAATACCATCCGAACGTCCTGGCCCGGCAGCTTACAATGATCGACTATCAGAGGCGACTCAAAAGACATACCATCCAGGAACTAAAGTCACGATTCTAGTTTCGGTTATCTCTAATGAGTGATTGCGTCTCGCTGGAGAGCACACTTTGAAACGCGAGGAATTCTGCAACACATCTGACCATAGTCTTTTCGGACTGATAGCAGATTACACAGAGAAAGAAATAGTAGATAATAAACTAGGGTTGAAATATACCCATTTCACCTGAGATATTTCCCCCGAACGAAGTGAGGGTGCCAATAGTTCGAGGGTGAAATGGGTAATTTCATCCGAGTTGAACACTCTACTTTTCATTTCGAATATGAGGAAATTAAAATTTCACTAACGTCGCATGGTCGCATTTAATATTTGTTACGTTTGTCATTCTCTTCCCGCTCTTTTTTCTATTGCGCGATTTGCGCGCATTGCGCATTTCTTCTGCGCACCAATGGCGGCCGGCTAGTTTTTTTTTAAACTTGCAGACACGGAGGTCTCTATCAATTAATTGTCGACTTAAATATTTCAAGCTAAAAAAATTACCGAACGTAATAATTTCTACTAATTCTGGTTGTATACGCTTGCATAAGCTTATATATAGCGGGAATGTTATTTTAAGATTATTTTGCCTTTTACAATTAAAAAGTAACTATTAGTATAGATTATTATTTTAAACATAGATTACATGGCTGTATACGTATTTCCATTGCTATGTACCTCATTTGGATTAGCTAGAAAAAAAAATTACTTTCAACCCAAGGGTCGCGTTGAGTCACTTTCAACCCTATATCCAGATAATCAATGAGCTACTTTCAGAGTATGAGAGATGAAAAAAAAATGTAGTACATAGTTAAAAGCATGGTATGAACTTATAACACACAATTGGTGAACATCAGGATGGCATGTAAGGACTGACAAAGATAAATAGAGTTAAAAATCAATTATGGCCGGATAGCTTAGTGGTTAGTGACCTTGGCTATGAAGCTAGGCCCCAGGTTCGAATCCCGTTAGAGACAGGCACTCATTATGATGAATATTAATGTTCCTAAGTCATAAATGTTTCATATGTATGTTGGTAAGTATGTTTTTCCGTTTGTCTGTTATCTATAGTAGGTATGCATGTAGTACACGCTTTGCGCAGTTTGGGTACCTATAGGCCAGTTGGAGTCAGTCCCATAATATTGATTTAATATTATTTATTAAAGTCAAGTCTTCACAGAAAAATTAAAAGCTATTTTTTGTTCCACGTACCTGCCTTAGCGTTCATAATCGTTGTCAAAAGTTATCATAAACATCTCGAAAGCTTCTCTAATCAAAACAAAAGCTCCCGACCCGCAGCTTTGCATTCAACAAATTGCACATACAAAAGGCATTAACCTAACCACAGTCGTTTAAATAATTCACATTCAAAATTCTACTTTACCACCTTTGCGTTAGGTCGAAAATTGTAACGGTAACTTTTGAATCTTTGCGACGACGAGTCGTTACAACCTGTATATACTTTATGGCTTAATTAATTTGAACTCACTGTGTTGGGAGTAAGGTATAATTTGCTTTGTTTCCATGTGGAGATTGCGTTTTTTTTATATTAGGTAGCCCGTACTATGTTTTTGCGTGTTGTGAGTATTTTTTTTGCAATGTATGTTTGTCTTAGAGGGACTTATTTTGAAGATTGAACTTGTAGTTTTATTATTTAAAGCCCGGTGTCTCCCGACGTATGAATAGTATCTATTCCTTATGCAGGGTTGTCACACGATCATTATAAAATAAGAAACCAGTCAAGAGCGAGTCGGATTCGCGCACTAAGAGTTTCGTACTAATGTTTAAAATGTTTAAATAATGTTAAGCATATTTTCCATTGGTGATCACGTTCAGCAGATTTATTTTATAAAATAACACCTGTGTATGTTCTTGCGAATTAAATAATTTCATTTTATTTCAAAGCTTATTCTATCTGTTCTGCAAGTGACAAATCAAAGAACTCACAGTATTTAATTATAAAAAACATTATCAAGAAGCCACTTTTTCAGTCGACCTTCCAAAATTGAGATAGAAGCAGCATTCCTGATATAATCTGGCAGACTTGTACACGGAGGGCCCCAGGCCCTATTTTAGGGTGCGACCAAACCGCCGCGTATACGCAGTGACGTGTCGTAGGCGTCACGTTTTTTCACCGTTTCTTCATACATTTTGTTGCGATTCCGTAACGTCACCGTTTTTTGAGCGGCGGTGTGGTCGCACCTTTATAAAGCGACAAGTTACAATTTACAAGCGGAAGTCTCTATCTAACACATAGGGTCAGAAAGAGACTTCCGCTTGTAAATTGTTACTTGTAGCTTTATAGAATATGGCCACGGTACACGGATCTAGCCGGACTGATTCAATAAAATATACATAGGTACATACATAGCGTCACGCCTCTTTCCCACAGGGGTAGGCAGAAACTACTTCGTTCCACGTGCTACGATCCTGACATATCTCTTTCGCTTCATCCACATTCATCAATCTCTTCATACATGCTCGTAGTTTCCGGTTACTCTTGTCCTGACCTTTTTCCAAAACCCCTTCTTCCTCCTCCTTCCTTTTTCAATAAAATATCCGCAAAACAATTCAAAGCTACTTGACAACCCTGCGTTCCTTAATCAACAAGCGACAAGAACGTGGTACTGGGCCCTCCACGGCGCATGCGCGGAGTCCCGTACAACCCCTAACTCCTTTGTCCCACAACTGCCCCGACGGCCGTTAAGCTACAACGCTGCAAACCCCGGCTCGTGGCTACAACACTGCAAAGGCGGGAAAAATGTAAGTAGGAACAACCTGTATAATGATTATGAAGTTCTGAAGTTAAAGTTTGCAGTCGATTGTGAACTTAATCGTGGGTTGATAGGGTTCGTAATGAAGTGCTTGTTTCATAAGGATAGCTGTCAACGCAATAGTATTTGTGGCGTATGGTGTGTCTATAATTTATATTGTATACGGTACATAAATTTGGATATTTACATTCATATTTTTTTATTCGCTAAGGATAAGAACGTAGGGATTTGTTTTTTTATTAGTAGATATTTGGAAGTGTAAATTGATACTTATATATTTGTCTTTGAGAAAATAAACCACGTACATAGAAATATTTTCAGTGTACATAAAATAACTACTGAATAAATTCATTTTGCTTGTATTTTTTGCACCTTTATACATATTAGCTTTAAGTATCTTGTAACGAAACGAACTAGAAAACAATAATAGTGTAGACTAAGGGTGCGACCAAACCGCCGCGTATACGCAGTGTCGTATGCGTCACGTTTTCTCACCGTTTCTTCATACATTTTGTTGCGATTCCGTAACGTCACCGTTTTTTAAGCAGCGGTGTGGTCGCACCCTAATCTTGTATTTATTCTACTTGATTTTTCAATTTTAATTAATCGATTGCCTTTAGGTACAATGCATTAACGAGATACATTGTACCTAAAAGCTAAATACTTATTTAAAAAATAGACAAAGATATTTTGTAACTTGTTGATTTCGTTCGATGTTGAGAACATGGTACACGGAGAAAAAAAAATCTAGTTTTCTTTAACAGAATATTGTAAAATTGACTTGATTGTATTGTATTACTAGCTGTTGCCAGCGACTTTGTCTGCAAAGAATTCGTTTATTGCTATCCCGCGGGAACTACGCAATTTTCCGGGATAAAAAGTAGCCTATGTGCCATTCCAGACTTTTCTCTATCTATGTGCCGAATTTCATCCAGATCCGTTGGGCCGTTATGGCGTGATTGAGTAACAAACAAACATCCATCCATCCATCCATCCATACTTTCGCATTTATAATATTAGTAAGATAAGTTCACTATCGTTTTGTAAAACAGCAATATAACAGGATAACAGACAACAGTTTACAATAACAGCTATTTAAGAATAACACAACACTGTTATTCATTATTGCAAAACAGCCGTTATTGCCACTACTATTACTTACTATGTGGTTATTTCCTTTATGGGTAGGTACAAGATGTTTTTACGGAATCCGGTATGACTGTCATTCCCTCATTCCTCCCTGAATTTGATTAATGAAAATGTGGCGGTGACAGGGAGTGAGTGACGTTTTTTGGTCGGAATGTTGCTTCAATATCATTTTTCGCGGAAAAGTTTCGGCTTTTGCGACTTTGTTAGCTATACGGAAACGTGAACGTAAATTGAATTCGTTTATTGGCTACTAGCGATCCGCCCCGGCTTCGCACGGATGCAATCAGTGTAATGTTTCTCTATATGTATTATGCATGTGTTAGGTATACCTATAATATAAACCTTCCTCTTGAATCACTTTCTCTAGATTAAAAAAAAGCGAAGGGTAGCACTCCGGGAGTGCCGGCAGAAGTGAAAACAGCAGCTTAGATTAGATTTTAATGTTGTCCACCATGATGCTCAATACGCGTACCGTACTGGCAGCTTAAAAAAACGTACGTATTATCCACAAACATATAAACTAGCAAAAAACACTTCAAAAATCGAACGCGGCTCATCCGTATTTCAAAATAAGCTCTTAGAGGATCTGATATCCTGGTACCTACTTAAACTCTCCCTCCGTCTTACGCCTGACGCGAATTTAACATTTTTTACCCATCCCAAAAGTGTCAAACCGCATCAAAATCCGTTGCGTAGTTTTAAAGATCTAAGCATAAATAGGGACAGACAGACAGACAGTAGAAAGTGACTTTGTTTCTTACTATGTAGTGATAACGTCCCACTGCTGCAGCAGGTTGAGAGGGCTTGGGTTTGGGCTATAGGCTATAGTTCCCAATTCGGATTCGGGAACTTCACACATCATTGAATTGCTTTTAGTTCATCCCATCTCATTTTAATGCAAACTAAACCGCCCCCCCCCTCCCCCAGTTCATAATATCTACAATTCGTATGAAAATATCATGAGTACTTTTACTAACTGGCCAATATAACTGATTTTTTGTAAAAGGAAAAGACTTACTGGACCAAACATATACTTTAATATTATGTTTTTTTGCTATTTTAAATATTTTCTTTCTTTTGCTATGTTGTAATAACGCTAATACTCCACAAATTATGTTAACTGTTTTGTACTAAATACTCAAACGACTAAAATATATTCTTATCAGTTTAACCATAATACTAAAAGCATCCAAAACTTCAAAATATAACGGACCATTTACCTAAAGCGACGAAGAATCAAATTTCTTAATATGCACAGAGTACTAAAACGCCAAATGTATTTAACGGTGAAAAATTACAAATGACTTAACAATATACATGGTATAGAAACTAAAACAGGTAAAAGCACTAAAGAGAAAACACTCAATTTAAGCGTCGGATTGGTAATTAGTGTCCCAAATTTCACTGATTTTTCAGGGACTAAAGCGCCAAAAAAGTCCTCCGGTCGTCCTGAAACCCATATAGATCGACGCAGAAAAATTTGCTGATTCCGATGGTATATATAACTCAATTTGGCCCAAAATGTCGCTTTAGTATCTTTACCTCCGAAGCGACGATATGAATATATATAATAATATTATTATTATCATTTAAACATATATTAAGCATAATTGGATTGGATAATAAGGACCGGTCCGAGTGGAGAGCCTTGGGGGAGGCCTATGTCCAGCAGTGGACGTCTTTCGGCTGGTATGATGAAGCATAATTGGTATGAAATGTCATGAAGTATTATAATACAAAATACTATTTATTGAACACCACAAATCGCTACAAAACAATACAGAAACAAAGAACAAAGTAGACAATAGGCGGTATCAAGTTTGAGCCTTCAAAATTTCGATGGATGAGCTAACGGCATACAATGGATGATTGTGTGGAATTTTAGATGATATTGATTAATTCTTGGCTCACAAAATTATTTTTTTCATCATCGAAAAGCTGATGATAGGTAGGTAAATTTTTACATCGTTCAATCTATAATCTGTATCTACTTCTATACTAATATTATAATGAGAAAACATGTTTGTTTTTGTTTTTAACGAATAAGCTTAAAAGTGAAAGTTAAGTGAGTGAGTGAAGTGAGTGTACTGGACCGTTTTTTTTTTTCACCAATTACCTTACAATGAGTTGCACAAAGTTTAACGATAACTATTACTTATGATTTTGACGTACATTTGACAGAAAATCTATGAAATTATTATGTTAGAAATTAGAAGACGGCATCTGTAGTGGTGCAGATGAGGGGGAGCTCAAATAGTATCCTGAAAATGATAGCAGAGAGGTGGGATTCGGATATAATCCGCCGATACACCGACCTGCATGTCCTACGAAATAATTAATTAATTAATTGTAACACTAGTACTAATATAGTTTATAAGTAATCCTGTAACTAACTAACAATCTATGGATCTGAGATATCCGAAAATAAATTATTTTTATTATAAGTATATTTATTTAACAAAACTCCTAAAATACAACTTAAATATAAATAACAAGATAAACTAATTTTTTATTTATTTATTATTATTATGTCAAAATCTCTGGTTATGGTTATAGTTAATTAATGGTTATCTTCCCACGCAGATGGTAAAAACCCATCGACGAAATGTGCGAAAATCTTAGGAATCATCTTACTATCTAACTAATATTATAAATGCGAAAGTATGGATGGATGGATGGATGTTTGTTTGTTACTCAATCACGCCAGAACGGCCCAACCGATCTGGATGAAATTCGGCACATAGATAGAGAATAGTCTGGAATAGCACATAGGCTACTGTTTATCCTGGAAAATTGCGTAGTTCCCGCGGGATAGCGATAAACGAATTCTTTGCAGACGAAGTCGCTGGCAACAGCTAGTATTGTTATAAATAGGCGATGCGGCTAGCAACCCATCACTTCGAGGACGGGATGATAAGTGACTTGCCTAACAAGGAATACACAACTATTTGCGATACAATAGTAACACGATATTTCCCCCGATCATATTTTTCTATAGGTACAGTTCGGAAATCTATTCAGTTTTGATAGACGTTTATGACACTGAATTGAATAAAGCATCTTTTTTGTTGTTCCCAGGAGTAGGGTCAACACTGACTTAATATTGCTGTTACAGATATATTCTTAAGTGGCTGAAGAACAATTTTGTTTCGGATTTTTTTGAGTATCAAAATAAGTACCTACATCCACATGGTTGTATGGACACTGTTTCCTTTGACTCTGAAAAAAGTGCATTTAATAAAAAAATAAAATAAAAAAAATAATAATCATTTATTTCAGGACCAAAATCCCATAGAATTCAATAGGTTAGTTAAAAGGTTAGTTACATCTTACAAAACTACGTTAGTACAATTACAAATAGAAAATTTAAAAAATCAAATAGTCATCAAAAATTAAACAATAATAATGAACAAGGTCGTTGGATTTGGGTTTCAGTATGTAGGTACATAATACAGATATGTGCAAAGTAACGCCTGGTTCAAATAAATTACGTACCTACTACGTTACAATGTAGGGGGACATATTTAAAGTCTAGTCATATAAGGCACGTCATCCTTTACCGAAGCAATGGTATAGCGAGGATATATCACCACTTTATTCAATACTATGTGTATGCAAATGTAAGTAATTTTGTATGGAGACTGGGCCAAATATTTTTTTTACACGACGTCGGTGGCAAACAAGCGTACGGTCCACTGTTGGTAAGCGGCTACCGTCTCAAACTAACCAAAGCTTGTAACTACCTACATATTATACATATACATATTATTATGAATGAACTAATGACCCGCCCCGGCTTCGCACGGGTGCAGTGTTTCTCTACTATATTATGCATGTATTAGGTATACATAATAAACCTTTCTCTTGAATCACTCTATCTATTAAAAAAAACCGTATCAAAATCTGTTGCATAGTTTTAAAAGTCTAAGGATATATAGGGACAGACAGACAGCAGAAAGCGACTTTGTTTTATACCCACTTGACTATGTAGCGATAGTGATTATTCTGCTGGTGGTTCGGTTAGTTTGTTTGTTTGTGTTAGAAACTTGATGTCTTCATATCATGATATTAACGCATACATTTCCGAGCATGTTTGAGAAAATACGTTTCAACGGCATTTCAGCCCTTTGGCTTAATTCAACCACCATCGTAAAGACCACGTTGTCGAGATGAAGCAAGCAAAGCAATGCTAAAGCAAGTAGCAACATTAATCGAGCAAATATAAGCGTACCATCCAATAATAGTGCTCTGGCACCATCCGGGCGTCAGGTCGCATCGACGCTACCTTCCGGAGGGGGCCAATCATGCCACCAATGCCCATAAATTCTTTCTATTCCTGACAGTTGGGCAGTTCACATGTATCCCGTACCGTGGTGTTAGACATGGTCCCGGTTATAACCACATTCGCAGTCAAGCATGTGGCCGCGCTGCACGCAACCGACGCCATCTTGCACCATCTGACAGTTCGGGAGCGTTTTTCAACATTTTTAAACTCGATCGTGTTTGACAATGCTTGTGAGGTGGTGTTGTGTTTGTAGCTGACGTGTGTGAATTTGCAGTAAGTGTTTTTGAAACGTTATTATGTGGTTTTTGTTAGTGTTTCGGTTTGGGTATAAGTGGATTTTGTGCTAAAATTAAGTGTGTAGATTTTAAGAGTTCGATACAGAAATCATTGTGGTGTTCGTTGTTACTGAAATTCGTGGTTTCTCTTAAATCGTATGGTTCAGCTTCAGCGCCCGGTTAAAATTGTGAGCAATACAAAAGTTTATCAATAAAAAGGAGACTATAGTCTTAGATCAATATCAACTATTTTTGCGTTTCAAACCTTTGTAAGATATTTTTCACGGTATAATTTTGAAGTTAATTAATTTGTCAAAAGGAATTAGTATAAAATTAATGTTTTCATCTTCAGTTATTTGTTGTAATGGAAACTTTTAATGTAAAAGCATCATTGCTCGTGACAGCGTTAATTACGCAGAAAAAAATGTTTTTTTAAGTGTTTGTTAGTTTTTTTCATATTTGAAGCAAGAATAAAGCTCCGCAAACAGTTTGAGAGGATTTAAACGAGGACAAAAAAATATAATCAGAGTCCAATAAAGAATATTTCTTTATTGAATGCCACAAATCCGTAAATTATACAGCGTCAGACGAATTACAAAAGTTTTAAAGCAGGGTAGACAGGCGGCGTTTTAGGTAATTTAGGAGTGTTATGAAATATTTTAACTGCTAAATCTCTAAACAGTATTTTTTAACGTTTAATCAAAATTAATAAAACAATAAATAATTCGTTTTAATGTAATATGTTTCAAAGTAAGGTATACTTAACAAAATTATTTCGCGAACGAAAAATACGGTAAAATTTTAAACGCGGTAACAGCATGGCGACAAGGTTATTAATAAAACTAATATACAAATAACTAAAAACCGTCCTATTATCTAAAGTAGAAAATATTTTATTAGTTAAGCACACTAGAAAGATAAGGTCTATTGAAAAGCCAAATGATTTTAGAATAGCTAAAATTACACAACGATTCGCATGTTATTGTTTGCAAACGTTCTAAATTGATGTATCGTATGTTTAATTGAATAAAAGCCCGCAGTCAGTAATAGAGTGGGAGATCAAATCAGAGGTATTGTCGTTATTCTATTAGCTGTTATTAAGCTAAGATCGGTACGATTCTGAGTATAAAGGGTTATGGGGGCGTTTTATTGTTTTTTCTAGTGCGTCTATTGTCGGTTGGCCAACGGGTGACCGTTTATCCACCCAAACGTATTCCCGTTTCCTCCCTGGATAATGAAGAACGAATAATATACACCGTCATTCAAACGTTCATAAATCATTATTACGAATAAAATAAATAAAAAGAAAACCTAGAGGCAAAGCCAAACCTTACATCATACCTGAAAAAAAAAATCGGTTCAGTTTTGAAAGTGGAAGCAAAATGATGCTTTTATCAGTTTTCTGTAAGTATATTGTTCAGTTCTGGCTGCAGTTGTCCTTTTCATGCTCTTTAAAAGCTATTATTCAAATACCTACTTTTCAAAAATCTCAGTGACCGGATTTCGTATGAATGGTGCCCAATGTCCCTCGTAAAACTTCGTGGGTCGACCGTTGTCAGGCTGTGATCAGTTGCACAAGTTGCTGGGATCGCACTGAATACATAGAACTTTGTATGAAAAATGACCCATTATATTTGCTCGTATATATAAGTATAAATCTAAAAGGATATGACCATACAGTTTTCTAATAGCCACTGCATACCATTGGGATTCAAATACAATAAAACATTTGGAAGTCCTTATGAAGTGACACGTAATCTTGAGTAGTATATCATCTACGTAGAAAGAAAAAAATATCAATTTCGGCTACCATGCCTATAAAATACGTATTTCAAATCCCTAAACCGATGTAAATGGACTCGTAAATAGTCTCCCGTCTCAGGTGGGATTGGTTTTACGGATAATAATTTATGTGTCGCGTTATATGTTTCGTTTGATTTCGGGGTTTATTAAAGTCTGTAGTTAAGTTTTGAAGCTGTACGTACTAATGTAGAAACATGAAGAGACAAGAATAAATTATATTGATATCAAAATTTATGTTTCTTTGTTTGTTAGTTACAAGCTTGGACTTAATCCCTTGCTAGGCTTCTGTTAAATCAGGGGTTCCCAAACTCTTTTGTTCCATAGACCACTTTCAAAATTTTGCTGGATCCGGTGGACCCCCTGCAGCTACATTACCAATAATTTCTAAACTAAATCTCGAAAAAAAAATCAAGATTAGCTCTATCTATGGAAACTTGCGTTGTTGCTGAGTTTCAACGATAAATTAACAGTTTTCGAAAAAAATATTTGAAAATAAAGTCGACTAAACAAATTTTCAATTAAATTTTATTTTTGTGCTGCGAGTGACTCCATCCTATTTTACTTTCTTGAAATCTACAATGACTCACAGCACAAGAACCAATCAATTCTCACAAATTTTATTCAGAAAACGTCCCATTCGAGTGGTAAAAATAAATATAGTATATTTCCGTGTGTCTCGACGCGTTGTACTGAATATGGAAAATGCAAGTTTTACAAGTAACAGTCGCTGAGCTTCTTAAAATATTAACTGCCTATGGCCAATAAGGCATATTGATATTAGGAGAAGTCAAGCCGACATTTTAGTTCTTCACTATCGACCAAATTAATTTTCATGCACCCCCGCTTGCGATTGTGGACCCCCATTTTTGGGCACGCCCAACGTAGACCCCCGTCAAGTCTTCCGTGGACCCCTGGGGTACCACCTGGACCACTTTGGGAACTACTGTGTTAAATAAACATTAGTTTACCTGCTATGGATGGTGTAAGGTAGGGGTAGAAGCACGTATCAGTGGATTGATGAGAATCCGGGTTCGATTCCCGGCCATAGCTTTACTTTTCGGATTTTTTCATGTGTCCTATTTCTGAGTATTGTTTAGATATATAAACATTCGTTTGTTTTTAAATGTCAATTGGAAATTTTGTGACATAGATAAGATATATACATTTTGCTGTAACAGGTTCGTAACTTTTTGTAAATAAAGGGAAAATATTTTTATCGCGAATAAATAATTTGAAAACCGAGAATGATCTCTTGTCTCATGGTCTCTGTCTGGTCGCTGATGTCTCTGTGAGTCATGGTCTATTGTTTAAATTTCCTGTAGAATGCATTGTTCTTGTGAAATTACCAATATGCAATATGGCTGCGGGTAGTACCATGCGCCAAATAATTTCAATTTCAATTTCAATTCAATTTATTTACCAAGATAACATTGATCTCATTTTCATTAGTAAATTATAAGCTTATTAACTAAGGTTAGAATACAAAAACTAAATTCGATTTTACCTTTAAAATAATTAACGTTTCGTTCAATACAGGACAACATACATGATTTGCAATCATCTCTAGGATGCTGTTCGGGCTGTTCCTCGTTCTGCTCAGCAGGGAGGCTGCCTTTTTGCGCATAATTGCTGCGAATCCGTCGGTGTGTGACTCCGCAAACATAGTGGATGCGCTGCAGAATCTAGGCAGGCCAAGCAGCATCCTAAAGGCGTTATTGTATTGAACCCTAATAGCACTCAATAACTTTTGGGTATATCGAACCCATAGGCTGCTGGTGTAAAAAGATGAGCAGTATGCTTTAAACAGCGTAATCTTAACTGGTTTTGAACACCTAGCAAACCTAATAATGTGGTCTAACCTAACGTTGAAAATCCTTCGCAAGTCATAAAATATAATGTCGATAAGGCGTGGCTATCAACTTGAAAGTTCAACTTTAGTGTCGTTTTTGTTTGATAGGAAGTTAGATGAAAAGCGATAGACCGGTTATTATGATCTCAGCTGATTATAATGATGATTATGAATTCAACTAAGACAAAGTAAAATATTGGCACTGAATGCTTTATATCTTGAAAATGTCCGCAATATAAGACTGATACAATATATTTACACGGTTTCATAAAATTTATATTAACCGAGTCAAGGGTGTGACTAAATACTAAATCAAAAATTTTAATGTAAAATCTTTGTAAGGGTTTCCATACGAGCCACGTGCTGAAATATTCCGAAAATATTCTGAGACCTTGTATTTTCTTATTTTTATGGTACCTCTCCAACAAGTGAAGGTTGGCAGTCAACTCCGCATACTTCACAAGGTCTCTGGTCAGGTTAAAAAACTCCGCTGCACTTGTGATTCCAGTCCATTCCCAGATATTTCGCAGCCAGGATTTCTTCCTGCGCCCAACAGCTTTTCTTCCAGCTACTTTGCTCATGATTATAATATAAGCTGTAAAAGGTCGTATCCTGCGTGTCTAAGCACATGACCTAGATTAGATACGCAACCTTTCTCCTTTTGATGGTCTGCATCAGTTCACATTCCTTCCCAACTCGACGCAGGACCTCCGTACCCTCTGGTCATCTTGTATTTTACACAGCGTTATTTTTGTTACAGACCGCAAGACGCTTCCCGAACTGTTGCACGCATTGCCAAAATGTTGATACAGTTCCCCTAGGCCCTGATTACAGTTAGCACTGTTGATTTGTTTCCACTGCTAAGAAGAGAAGAGAAGAGAAGATGGACACTAAGAGTGATTCGCGGGACGACATTGAGCTCAGCGCGCAGGGGACTAGCACCAAACCCAGGTAATAAGAAAATAAATATAATGGGGGCCTTGTCATGACGTCTTAATGCGATTCAGTTTAGGTTCGCTCGCTGTCAGATTCATACTAAAAGGGTTCTCTATTGATTTGCCGAAAATTTTATTGCCGAATTTCACTTCACAACCAACGTTTGGCCGAATTTCATTTTGCCGAATCATCATTATGGCAACTTGTTAAAATGATTAGTTTCATTTTCCAAACTCACGATTGCCAACTCAACGTTTGTTTTTTTTTACATGGTCACTTATTAAAATGTCATTTTTTATACAGCCAAATGGTACTACATAACCATTAATAAAAAAATAAGACATTCTAAGGTAAAATAAAGACTGTTTATAAATTAAAACAAACATGTTCGCGGTTAACGGGTGGCCCAAGGGCCACCCCACCGCACCTAAACCTAAATTAATCCAAATTAATCATAAGAGTTTTTCGGCCTAGTGTAACATTTGCCATGTGAAAGATATTCCAAAAGTTTAAAATCAAAATGATATTCGTCTTCATGAAAATTCGGCCAAATGAGAGGTTGGCATATAAAAATTTGCCAATTGACAGTTGCCAAAGTGAACATTCGGTGAAATGTTGGTTGCCTAATGAAATTCGATCAAATAAAATTCGGCGAAAAGGCAGAACACCTACTAAAATTGACAGCTAAAACTTGAACTGAGTCGGAATTATGACGTTATGGTAAGGCCCCAGCATGTGTAATTGTGTATGGTAGGGTAGTTTCTAAAACAGAGCGAGAATGAGTACTGGGGGGTTACCACATGACGTCTCATTGCGATTAAATTCTGATTCTGTTTAGGTTCGCTCGCTGTCTGATCCATACTGAAAATGACAGCTAAAACCTGAACTGAGTCTGAATTCAATCGCGTTAAGACGTCATGGTAAGGCCCCTGGTTTAGGAACAATTCCATTGCAAAATAAAGGTATTCACAATAAGAAGAACAGTTCGTAAGTTCTTAAAACGACATACAGGTTTCAGGTAGGTAACTATCGGCTGATTCAAGTGTCAAACCCATAAGAGTGAGTGAGACAACGAAACAGCTCGTTCTAGGACCTTACGAACTGTAATTCTATTTGATTTCATGTAGATGCATGATTACAGCATCTTCCACTTTTTCTTATGGTATCTCCGAAAACTTAGGCAAATATTGTCTCTGTTTCGTAATAGACGCGTATATTCCAACAAAGGGTATAGCAGGATAGCCTAAGAAAAATTGCCCCCACCGTTTTTGAGTCGAAACTATAATCAAACGATGCCTTTTGAGGAGGTAATACCCTGCACAATTTTTCATCCCCTGCTACCCCTGGGGGTGAAAAACACGCGAATAACCCTAAAACTGTTTTTTTTCAAGAATTTAAATGATTGAGAAGGTCTTATTTTTTAATATATAGCTTTTAGTCTCATTAATATTTGTAGAAAATTTGGAATTTGTCACTTTCATAGTTTAGGAAAAAAAAAACAGTTTTAGGATTATTCGCGTGTTTTTCACTCCCAGGGGGTAACAGGGGGATGAAAATATGTGCAGGGTATTACCTCCTCAAAAGGCATCGTTTGATTATAGTTTCGACCCAAAAACGCTGGGGGCAATTTTTCTTAGGCTATCCTACTATTCTACTTCTTGCAATACTATACTGCTGACAAACGTGTTCACCCAAATCTCTGCACTAAATGGTTTCTCAAATAAACGACTTAACTTTACCGTAACATAACTTATCCTGGTCCGTCCTCTATTGAAACTACCATTGAAACAGAACTCTAAACGCCTACCTTTGTTACAGCGACGTTGCCACAAAGTCAGACCTCCCTGACAGAGGTTCCTGGGCTTCGAAACTTGACTTCATCCTCTCCGTAGTAGGCCTGGCCATCGGCTTGGGCAATGTTTGGCGGTTCCCCTACCTCTGCTACAAGAATGGCGGCGGTGCCTTCCTCATCCCTTACTTCCTTACCCTCATCCTCGCTGGCATACCCATGTTCTTCATGGAACTGGCCATGGGACAGATGCTGACCATTGGAGGATTAGGAGTGTTCAAGATAGCACCGATTTTCAAAGGTAAGGATGATTGAAATTGCTAAATGATTATGCATTCTGTAATAATCTTAGATATCACGTTGAATCTAGTTGTATTGTTGATCGAAGGTGGAGAATGCTTTAAGTGTTGTCAAATGAAATAAGTTTATTAGAGTGCTAGGATTACTGAAGAAAAGCAAATTTGTGTTTAATTAAATTAGGTATACAGATGTACACACATTCGATACACTTAGATACAAAAGACTGAAATGCAATACATCTGAGAAAAAATATAAAAAAGGACAAACAGTCAATGATGAATACCAAAAGAGTACCGAAAAAAATGTTAAGTTCCCATACAAAAATTTGAGAGATTTCTGAAATTTTCCTAGATAAATTTTCCTGCAACTTTTTTCATCGCCCAAATTACAATAATTAAGCTAAAGAAATGAGATAAGTACCTACAATTCGCCACCCTTTTTAACGTGACAATAGCAAAACACAAAAGTGTGATTTAAAGCAAGTTCAAAACTTTTCGTATTCTACAATTTAAACCGTATCTCGGAACACCAGGGTTCTTTTTCGCAACGAGCTTTGGATACAATGTGAAACGCGAATACTTCGTCTTTAGAAATTGAATATTTTCCCAAACGCATTCAATTTGAGGTGAAAGGGATTGTCTGGATTGGGATAAATTGACAATACTTACCTTTATTATACGTTTAGTAATGTTCAATTTGAAGTTAAGGATGAGCAAGTGAAAAATATCTATCGATAAAATACTGACGATGAAAAATTATATCGACTTTTATGAAAAACATCAATATTTTTTAATAGACCAGTAAACATCTAAAAATTCGAAATATATGAAAATCGCATTTAATGTATTGTGCTACGCGATTTCGTCCGCGTATAATTGGCAATCGACATGGTTTATCTGTGTGCTTCGACCTACTATTTGATAAACTCAAGATTTTTTAAAATGTTTTAGAACAAATCGCAATTTCCAAAAACATTGTAAGCAATTCTTTACTACATACTTAAACCAAATTCTTAAACAGCCATCGCCATTTTCTCGATTGCATAATGAATGAGCCGTCGAGATTGTGGCGTCATAAAAAATTACCGCCTTAAACTCTCCCTTCACATAAGTAATTAAATTAACCATCCAAGGAATTTTCAGCCAACGTGAACCTACAGCTACACAAACAACTCCGTTAACACACTCTTTTATTTTTGTATAAATAGGATAGATGGAAGTATATCGATAAGTAAGGTGTATTCGGCTAATTCCGGAAATCGGATAATTCCGAAAATCGGATAATTCCCGAACTCAAGAGGCACAAGAGGCAATTCATCTAAGTCCTCTAGGTTGGCAACGCATCTGCAATCCCTCCGGGGTTGTGGGTGTCTATGGGCAGTGGTGATCGCTTACCATCAGGTGACCCACTTGCTCGTTTGCCTTCCTATTCACATAAAAAAAATCAGTCATATTACGTTATAAATAACAATGCTCGATTACTTTCGAACTGGAACTCTTATTACAACAGAATATGGCAGTTTTTAATGATTTTCGGAATTATCCGATTTCAGAATTACCCGAAATACACCTTACTTAATTATAAGTACTAATAAATAATATTTATCTTTATTTACTTACGAAATCCTACTGATATTATAAATACGAAAGTTTATGAGGATGTGAGTGAGTGAGTGATTGGATTGTGTATTTTTGTTCCTTCTTCACGCTAAGAGTTTTTAATGATTCACGGTTAAGTTCATTCGAAATATTATAAACGGGATGTGAACCGCGATTACCTTTATTGAGCACCCGATATTTCGATACAGTTGCATGCATCATGATCACGGGTAGACTGAAGAAATTGCGGGTGGATGTTATTGTTGGGTAGACCGAGCTGATGCATGCAACTGTATCGAAATATCGGGTGCTCAATAAAGGTAATCGCGGTTCACATCCCGTTTATAATATTTCTTCTTCACGCTGTTGGCTTTGGATAAAATTTGGAACGAAGATAGCTGGTATTGGTACCATCGATTGAAACATAGACTACTTGAATTCCAGTAAATTGAATAGTTTCCGCGGGATAGCGATAAACATGTCAAATGTCGTAGCTGCCTAGAGTCGCGACGTTAATACCTAATTATTCCATAATATACTATCAACATCAGTTCTTAAGTCTAATTTTAAGCGGACGAAGTCGCAGGCAGAAGCTAGTATACTATATGCGGTGGTACATTTCTTTGTGCAGGTATCGGGTATGCGGCGGCGGTGATGTCCTGTTGGATGAACGTGTACTACATCGTCATCCTCGCTTGGGCCATCTTCTATTTCTTCATGTCCATGCGATCAGGTATGATCATCATCAACACCATCTCCATCCTATACGTCCCACCGTTGGGCACAGGCTTCACAGAGGGCTTGGGCTACAGCTTGGGAACTTCACACCATTGAAGTTTAAAGTGTTGGTCTCACGGTGTTCCCTCGAAAAGCTCATGGTAACTTTTTAATTTAAGTTCGCACATTTTTGAAATACTTGGATTTGCGAGACTGGATTTGATTGAACCCACTCTCTGCTCGAGAGACCATAGGGCTACCAAGGCAGCAGGATCAACGAGTAAGACGGTAGCAATTCGAACGGACCTTGCACTAAGTCTTACCACATATTTCTGTGAAATAAACGTAAAAAATCACCTAAAATGCGACGTTGCCAGCTCAGTAGGAATGCATCCTCTTAATTAAGTACAGATTATCTTTAGACGGCAATGGTCTTCAAATTATATTCGTACGAAACAAACAGACACACAATACCTACTTAAATCATTTGTTTTTTTATTAATTCTTAGGTTATTAATTACATACCCTGAAAATATCCGCACCTGATTTTCTAGCACTTTTAGCCGCATTCAGAGGCCTTACCATGACGTCCTAATTCCGACTCAGTTCAAGTTTTAGTTGTCACTTTTAGTAAGAATCTGACAGCGAGCGAAACAAACAGAATCGCATTAAGACGTCAAGGTAAGGCCCCAGAGCCTAGGCCGTATTTAAGAGCTACTGAACAATGAATACCCTCTACCATCTCTTTCCCTCATCAACCACATGCCTCCCACAGAGGTGCCGTGGAAAGACTGTGACAACTACTGGAACACGCCCACTTGCGTGAACCCCTACAATCGCAAGAACCTGAACTGCTGGACCTCCTTCAATGACACCACCTACTGTGTGCTGAATGGGAAGAATGTCACCAAAATGGCCCTGTCTGATCCTGTCAAGGAGTTTTGGGAGTAAGTTAACATACATACACATATCACGTCTATATCCCCTACGGGGTAGACAGTGCCTAAGGTAACAAAAGCTACGAAGGTAAAGGCCACGTTTAGCATGATTGTGTAGGCTGGCATGTAGGTGGAAAGGGGAATCGAAATTGCGATGGGTTGCTAGCCACATCGGGTATATTTCATGTGTTAGGTATGATATATTGAAAACTACAGACACGCACACTCGCGAAAAAAAAAACTTTATCTAGGTACACGAGATTCGAAATGCGGTCACTTGAGAGATCGCGCTGTTATTCCACACCTTATACCACTAGGCCAAACGCACATAGGTACGTTAAAGCAACGAAATTAACGTACACTTCAAAAATCGAAGGCGACTCTAGCTTCATTCGTATTTCAAAATAAGCTTTCAGAGTATCCTGTTATCTGGCACTTAAACACTCACGCCGTCTTACGCCTGACGCGAGTTTAACATTTTTTACCAATCCCAAAAAGTGCCCAACGCCGCCAAAGAAGTTTTCACTCCAAAAATGTAACACTTAAGGTGACATGTAAAAGTAATATTTCCCCCGGTATCGAGATAATAAATCTCGACTCGAGTCTGATGTGAAAATCAGACCAAATTGACTTATTTAAATTACGGTTATAATGCGATATTTCTCTGTCTACCACATTGACACTTGTGTTTCTATCTCTTTCCGTTGAGGAGATATTTAAATGCAAAAGGTCTGATCTGACGACTTTTAGAAATTATACAGTCGCATCAGGACTAATTTTGACTTACACCTTTATGCATAGACTTCTCCAAGTTTTTTGTTAAGCGTATTTCAACTTCAAGGTTTATGCTTCTAAATTTGTTTTCCTTCATGACTGGCGTTATGTCACTAAAAGCTTTCTGCTTTGCAAAGGTTGATACAGCATAGGTACGTACCTATCACTAAATACGACGTAATGCTTCAAATATTTTTAGCTGTTTAATTTTATACAGTAATTCGTATATTAGTTTGAGACCTTATGCCTGTAATAACGTTAACTTTTGAGAATAATATGAGTAATTAAGTGCAAATAGAACATGCCTCCAACCAGTTCAACAGCATCACGCATGAAGCATAGAGTCGGAAGTCGCAGTTTTCATAAAAAAAAAATTGTATCGATATTATTTAAACCGCAAAAAGAAAATTCAATATCGAAAATATAGGTACAAGTAATCTTCTAAAGATGCAAAAAGTTTCGTGATCCTAACTATAATAATTCAATAATTATAAGCCGATTCATTTACCAATTTTATTTCTGCTCTCCTGAAAAGTTAAGAAATCACACATCAGACCTTATGCTTCTCGAGATAATAAATGTTCCCTGATATTGGTTTTGTCAATATTCATTAATTTACTTCACAGTTCATTTCCTTTGTTCAGAAATTATGTTCGCTTCCAACCGATGGAATAATCCTCTTATTGAATAAATATGTGCTTACAATCACTTGATTTCTGTGAATATATTACATTGGAGCTACCGTTTACATATTGGTTTTTAAAAAACTAGCCTATGTTTTATACGGCTTTTACCAAAAGTAGTATTTATACGTTCTATTATATTGCAAGCTCCTTCCAACAATTCAATTAAAAATTCCGACTTAGTCCAGGTTTTAGCTGTCATTTTTAATATGGATCTGACAGCGAGCGAACCTAAACTGAATCAGAATTGAATCGCATTAAGACGTCATGGCACAACTGGCAATTAAAGGAACTCGAAATCTTAGCGTAGCTATTTACAATCTAAAGTCTTGCCCCCTTATTCATAAACGCTCTATAGGCTTCTACTAACTTAACAATCGTTGGACCTTATCTGTCACTTTGCAATTTACCTTTCAAAGATAAGGACAAACGATTGCTAAGTTAGCAGAAGCCTATATAGCGTTTATGAATAAGGGGGTAAAGGGATATCGTGATTTATGGTATTTTCATTCTTACCTGTCCTATTTGGTAAACAAAATTCTAACCTCAAAACGTCTAATTTTTGTTATTTTTTAACTATTTCGTCGTAAATAAAGGAACTGGAGATAAAATATCAGCAAAATTATATACAAAACATTGCCTCAGGTTTATTTGAAAACATAATACACCTTATTTTTTACAAAAATTAGCACATTGAGGTTAGAATTTTGTTTACCAAATAGGACAGGTAAAAATGAAAATACCTTATGTAAAGTCACTGTCAATTGAAATTGCAAACAATGTAAACAAACCTTGCATTTGAAATGTCTTTAATTTCCATTTTCCCTTATCAAATACTGTTAAATCCGTGTGTTATTTAATATATTTATCACAAAATTATCCTAAACCATTAAAACAATAAAGAAGTGCTTAGAATATGGATATTTCATTACATTGATTATTTACATCGTCCGCAATTTCAATTGACAGCGACATTATGTATGGTATTTTGTCTTCAGACGCCGAGCCCTTCAGATATCCAGCGGTATTGAGCACATCGGCAACATCCGTTGGGAGCTGGCGGGCACCTTGCTGCTGGTCTGGGTACTCTGTTACTTCTGCATCTGGAAGGGAGTTCGATGGACCGGGAAAGTGGTGTACTTCACCGCACTGTTCCCCTACTTCCTGCTCACGGTTTTGCTGATCAGAGGTAAGTGGATTAACAAAAACAAACCTCAAACCCTAAACGTATCGAGGCCTAAGTGGTCAAACCCAATAAGTCGGAATAATTGACAGTTGAAAAAATAACACTATGTAAATGTATCTTTCATTTCAAAATTCCTATGGAATATTAAGTCGACTCATCGGTTTTGACTACTTTTGACCACGCAGCGTTCGCTTCTCTGTTCCGTCTTGGGTAAAATGTAGAGTAACAGTGAATTTGACTAAGAATAGAATACAATAGAATTTAATTTTGACAATAATGCGGAATTGAACGTTAGAGGGTGTGAAGGCAACGGACGATATTATGAGTGAATCGACGAATATTCGATTTAAAGAATGAGGTAGGTAACGTGTGTAAATATTTATGTGTAAGATTCTTGCCTTCCTTATCGCATAAAAAAACACCGGGCAGCACTCCGGGAGTGCCGGCAGAAGTAAAAACTACACACACGCACACTCGCGCAAAAAGAAAAACAAAAACTTTTTCTACACGAGATTTGAACTGGTCACCTGAGAGAACGCACTGTTATTCCACACCTTGATTATATTTTTGGATTTCTTTTATAATTTGTATTAATTTGATATACTTAATAATTTGACATCTAAAATTTATAAGTTTATGAATAAATGCATATGAATATGCTACTAGGCCAAACGCACATACATTAAAGCGACGCATTCAACGTATAGTTCAAAAATCGAACGCGACTCTAGCTTCATTCGTATTTCAAAATAAGCTCTTAGAGAATTCTGATATCCTGGTACTACTACTCCGTCTTACGCCTGACGCGAGTTTAACATTTTTTATCCATCCCAAAAAGTGCTCAATGTCGCTTAAGAAGTTTTTACTTTAAAAATCTTTTAGAGTAAGACGGATATTACTTGCTTTTCAATCATTCCAGATCGCTATCGCATTGCACATTGATATCCCAGGTTCCAAGTAGATTCCTCAAACTCCTTTGACATTTGTTTCTCCAGGAATAACCCTCCCTGGTGCGATGGAGGGCATCAAGTTCTACGTGATGCCGAACATGTCGAAGCTGATGGAATCTGAGGTGTGGATAGACGCGGTAACGCAGATCTTCTTCTCGTATGGTCTGGGTCTCGGAACCCTGGTCGCCCTCGGCAGCTACAACAAGTTCACCAACAACGTATATAAGTAAGTCTCGTTTAGTAGTTTTGTTGATATACCAATAAGAATATCTATAATATATAAGATGATGGAGAGTAAAATGTTGTTAACATCGTTGCACAGATAGCAAGCAACAAAGTTTATCAAAGTAGAAATTGTGATCAATTTAAGATTGATTTTGATTTTGATTGCTGTATTACTTGCTTATCTTTACGCAACCAGTGCTTTTTAACAATTTAATTGACAAGCTTTGTCCTTTTCTGAGTTCAAATATTCTGTTTTCAAAATACTTTCGCTAAGTAAATTCATTCACACAACGAGTGATTTAATTTTATTCAACTTCGAAACTTCACAAGTCTTAGTACCGATCTACTAATGCTTTGTTTTTTATTACTCTTATTTTGCTTCTCAGAGACGCGTTGATAGTGTGTTCTGTCAACTCGAGTACCTCCATGTTCGCTGGATTCGTCATCTTCTCCGTGGTTGGGTTCATGGCCCACGAGCAACAAAGGCCCGTGGCTGAAGTCGCTGCGTCAGGTACATCACCAACATCTCTAACATCTCTTTCTTTACCATCTGGTGCTAGAGTGAGAGAAACTACAAGAAACTCATGATCCTGATGTCGTTATTGCATTCTTATTTAAGCATTTGAGATTTAAGCCGTAGTGTTGTAGTTTTTACTGAATTAGAATCAAGTCAATTCGTAGTTTTCATGGACCGATTTCGATGCGGTTTTTTTCATTCGAAAGCCAGTTTTCTTGCGGTGGTTCTTAGCTACAAAATTGTTTATTTACGTAATAATTGGGTACTCGATAAATGCGTGGGGATTTTAAATTTTCTAATTTAAGTAATCGGTCATTCTCAGGAAAACGTATTCTCAGCCTAAACTCCGTCTTGATTTTGAGTTTTACATTTATGAATATAATTGAAGTAAAATGTGAAAATCTATGCTACAAGAAGCTTTTCTGTGCTTTTGGCCATTAAATAAATCAATTAGTTTATGATTTATAACACATTGATTTTTCATCAGGACGGAGTTGAGACATCGATATACATTAAATATGAATAAAATATTACTTATTTGTTTAAATAAAATAAAAAGCAAATATTATGATCGAAAAATAAGATATACAGCATGTAACGCGAACTCCCTGTCATAATTCACTGGAACATGAAGATCATGTCAATAGAAACCATAAATAAATATTTTCAAAAATGTTTACTTCTTGAACACGAAAACATCGGTACTCAAAAGTGAGTGCTATAATTAACGATTTTTATGTACAACAACAATCAGATTTTATTTAATTTTCTAAACTCTTATCAAAAATACGACGGAGTTTAGTCTACGGAGCTTAGGGAGAAAGCCATTTTCGATTTTTTATTTAGTGATGGATGCATTTAAGGGAATAGCAGCAAATACGTCGTTAACATAGGATAACGAGCTATAATGATAGCAAGACAAATAGATACAGAAGAATAACAGTAAAAAATAAAACAACTAAACGGAGTTTAGTAGAGACGGGAAACACAAAACGGAGTTTAGATATATATGTTCGTAATTTTGACCCTAAACACCATGGCTGCACCCGACCTAGATGACGACGGGGACCAGGCAGAACACTAGCACACAGTCCTATTGGGTTGCTTGTAAGCTTACAAATAGTAGTGTAATTTGTGATTTTATATCCATTGACGGAGTTTAGATGGAAGTTCGCTCGCGCGATAAAAAAATCAAAATTATATGAGTAAGACCTTACCGCTATTGTTAATTATAATTAGTATGTAGTCTAACTAGTTGACTTGAATAATAAAACATCTAACATTGGCTACCGGCAGTTTTTACAAAGTTACACAAGGTTTTGTTCTCAATTTTGGAGTCCGCTCGCTAAACGGAGCTTAGGAGAATAGGGTTTTAGTATTTTTTTTTAAATAGTTCTAACCATATTATCGTGCAAAAATTTATTGTGCGAGCTAGAGTGGGACGCATACTAACTACGAAAAATAATAAAATGTCTAAAAAGCCTAAGAAAGCCTGCGATATTTGCTCGGACGTCCAAAAATTGCCTGCTCTGAGAATGGCCGTAATATTATTAGCTTAAGTTGTACGTAGTAGCTGCGTTGCTGGTTCTCTGCTACTTAACAAATCACTATTGGCCTCGTGTAATGTTTTCTTCCCTCCCTCCAGGACCAGGTCTAGCCTTCCTGGCGTATCCGTCAGCAGTTCTCCAGCTCCCTGGCGCCCCGCTTTGGTCTTGTCTCTTCTTCTTCATGCTGCTACTCATCGGTCTGGACAGCCAGTTCTGCACCATGGAAGGGTTCATCACAGCAGTCATTGACGAGTGGCCCAAACTCTTGAGGAGAAGAAAGGAAATCTTTATCGCTATCACCTGTATGATATCGTATTTGGTCGGACTGTCTTGTATATCTGAGGTACGTTGCATCATTATGATATTAAGTTAATCTTTGAATGATAGTAAGTATTCTACAGAATAGCTTTTATTCGATAAAGTGCAATACAATTTATGAAATGATCATGAATTTTATTCCAGGGCGGAATGTACGTGTTCCAAATCCTGGACTCCTACGCGGTCTCTGGCTTCTGTCTGCTGTTCCTCATCTTCTTCGAATGCGTCTCCATATCCTGGGCGTTTGGTGTGAACAGATTCTATGATGGCATCAAGGAAATGATCGGCTACTACCCTACCATCTGGTGGAAGTTCTGCTGGGTTGGATTTACGCCTGCTATTTGCATCGTGAGTTGTTTTTACAAGTTATTACAAGCTTTATACTAACTTAAAACGTATGTTGTATGTATGTTTGTCCGGGAGGAATCTTTCGACTCAATTTTGAAGCAGATATCTTCATCTGATTGAGCTGAAATTTTGCATACTTGTGTAAGTCAGATGACAATATAATAATCTGGTAGTAGAATTCAGGTTGTTCAGCCAGAACCGTCTCCATAGGAGGGAACTTTTCAATGGTTGGTCCGATTGACTTGATATTTGGTTCACATATGTAAGACGAATGGCAATGCCAATGACAGTCAACAAAAAAGTACAGTCAGCATATAAGCTCCAGCAATATTTGGGTTGGGTTATTATCAATTCATCTGTTGCTCGCATTGTCTGCCTGCAATGAGTGAAAATTAGACCAACTAAAAATTTGAAGAAATAAAATTAGGACAAATATTTTTTTAGAGCGTATTCATCTTTAACTTGGTGCAATGGACCCCAATCAAGTACATGAACTACGAGTACCCGTGGTGGGCCCACACCTTTGGCTGGTTCACCGCCCTGTCGTCCATGTTGTGCATCCCAGGGTACATGGTGTACCTGTGGCGGGTCACGCCTGGGACTACCAAAGAGGTGAGGTTGAATCTCATCTAAAATCGTATCATAATAGTTTTTTATTACATGTATCTGACAAAAATCGTCCGTCAAAATTAGATGAAAACAAAATCTTGTTTTGGCCTTAAAATGTTCCTACTGCGAGGAGAATTCTCACCACGTAAAAAATGCGTAAGAAAATCTTTATAATCACTAGGCAGTATTATAGTATAAAACAAAGTCGCTTTCCGCTGTCTGACCCTGTGTAGGTATGCTTAGATCTTTAAAACTACGCAACGGATTCAAGAGAGGTTTATATTATTACTAGCTGTTGCCAGCAACTTCGTCTGCAAAAAATTCGTTTATCGCTATCCCGCGGGAACTACGCAATTTCCCGGGATAAAAAGTAGCCTATGTGCTATTCCAGACTTTTCTCTATCTATATGCCGAATTTCATCCGGATCCGTTGGGCCGTTCTGGCGTGATTGAGTAACAAACAAACAAACAAACATCCATCCATACTTTCGCATTTATAATATTAAGTTAGATGTATAATTCTACGCAGACGAAGTCACGGGCAGAAGCTAGTTAGTTGATGACAAAAGAAAGAAGTTCTCCATTCAACTGAATCAGAAATGTGTAGTTAGGATCTTTTTACAGGTCTGTAATCTGTATACGTCTAATGGTTTGTGTACTTCTTTTAGTTTAATGGTATTCCGTATTTTTTATAGAAATTCTACACAATCGTGCGCATTCCTGAGGACGTGCCGTCTCTGCGTACGAAGATGCAGGCCGAAGAGATTCAGAAGCACTCAAGCAAGGCTTAAACTAGTCTTATGACCACGATCTCAAGGGGACGTTTCGGCTTTCGACCTTGTATAGTTACAAGCAAGATTAAATTATAGCGGTTCATGATTGACCGCTTTTCACATAATCGACTTTGACAAAGTTGTTCTTTGTCATAATATTGTTTGACATAATTTAAATCCAGCTTTTAACTACACAAGAGCGGTCAAAAGAATCGAGCAAATATTCTAAATCGACGCACAATTTTTCCAAACACCTTATTCGGTGTGCACAGAACATGTGTCATAAATTAAAAAGTAATTAAAATAAACCGCTAAAATAAGGCTTTGTGTCTAAAACTAGTCGGATTTCGGATGTAGTCGAATACTGAGAAGTATATAGATAAATATTTTGAGTTTATAGTTTAATTTTTAATAATTTATGTCTGTTTTGGGTGCGTTGCGATGCGTTCATGTATGTTAGGTTTTTACGCTATATTTCTATATTTAGGGGTTAAGTTTAAAGTATTTAAAATAAGGTATTATTGTGTGAGCGATTATGTTATGAAATGTTAACTCTGTTACTATATTTGTCTTCCATGCATATTATGCTTAGAATGTATTGAAAATTGTATTCAATTATAATCGTAATTATTAAACGAAGTATTAATTAAGAGTCGAATCATACCAAGAATTAGTGCCAAGGTTTTACTAATCGTTTAGCGAAGTACTACACTTTATTTGTTTATTAGCACAGTTCTCAATTTATGATGAATAAAATTATGCCAAATTGCAATTTAAATTTCTAATAATATTTCTCAATGTGTATGTGCCATGCTATTTCATCTTGTTATCCTTCAAGGAGTTAAGTATAGACATAATTGGTGTTTTATTCGTAGTATAAATGTTTAAATTATATGAAAAAATATAGTAGACGCAATGAGACGTGCGATTTTTTGAATCTGTATGGTGTTTTAGAAAATAATATTGTTAGATAATTATGTATCGTATATGTCATAAAATGGTGTTTACTCTTATATTTACACGAATGAGTTCCAAAATCAATAAAGCCAGTTATTTAATTATTGATTATTTTAATAATTGACTTTCATATAATCTTGAATTAATATTCATAGGATTAGGTCAACGTGTAAATTATATCTTTATCTTACTGTTATTTTTTGTACCTATATACTCATTTTTGGTTTGTAGGCTTTAATAGTTTTATTTAATTAATTAGTAGATGATTAAAGGAACTGCAAATATTATTATTATTTAGTTTTATAAACAATATTTGGCAAATTCCTCGCGATTTGTTCTGGACCTAATCGTATTTTTCTTAAAGATTTATAATGCCTAAAACGTGTTCCATTAGAGACCAAAAATCTAAATATATTTCAGATGTCATCTACTGTAGATTTTCTACAAATAATAGACCATTTACTGTTAGCTTACTCAAAGTAGAGAGTAATCATGTACAGGGCTTATAAGGAACAAAATGCAACGAACAATTATACCTTTATTAGATCGTCAATTGTCCTGTAAGATTTTATTTACATGGTGAAGGGAGTCAAACTTCATACCTTCATACAATGCATGATATTTGAAGATATTGCCCTAAATGGTTAAAAAATTGTTCAGATCTACAAAAGTTTTAGTACACCTATGAAGAGATGCTCTAACATGTCATCAACATAAAATTGAAACCAAAAGAACTTAAAACGTGTTCAAATATTAAACTTACTATGTAATTTATAATCAGTCCCTTTGTCTAACTATATTATCGACAATTTCTTAAATAATTATAAAAATATATAGTGAACATTCGTAGTTGTTTATTAGAACGTATAAAGCGTAAATGTATTTAACAGTAGAAGATTATATAAAAAAATATTTATTCCTACTCTAGATTTATGCATTTTATAAAAAATAAGTTAAATGTGTCAATTTAGTGCAGTTTATAAATTTATACAATTTGAAATAAATTAATATTCTCCTAAAAACTATAAATCATAATAAAATTATATTGAATTGTAATCAGAAAGTTTAGAAGCAAATCGCACATTTAAAAATTGTAATTTGAAATTATAACTTTATATAAATATTGACAATATATATGTATTAATATTTAGCGTTTTTCAGGTTAGCGAGCGATGTTTTTTAAGGTGAATGTGCTTCCATGTATTTAAAATACTAAATAAATATACATAATACTTTAGATTTACATCTAGATTTAGTTGCATACTGTTGTGTACTTTATCTAATATAAGTGATAAATTATGTCAAGGATAAAAATATGTATGCCACATTATGTCAATTAAAATCATGTGTGATTATAGTCATTCTGCAGTTGATCAATAGTTTGTCAGTATTTTTTCAAACACCGTCACATATCAAGTTGTTGTGTTGCCAGTACATAAATAAAAATTATATTAAGTGTTGCCATAGTGAATGATGAAAATAGTGTTGAGCGTAATTTATTTATTTCAATAAATAGTTGATAAATCTTTGCGTATTTTTATATTTATAAGTATTTCCATAAGACTGGCATGACATGTGACAATAGTTTTGTTCATTCCGTTCATGACATGTAAAGCCTGACCAGAAATATAAAAACCCTCGCCATATTGCGGAAAATTAAGGAACTATTTTCGCAATTACAAATTACGTAACACGTATTAAAAATCGACTAGTGGCGACTCCTTGACAGGGTCTTTATGGGCAGTTCTCCGAGATGAGCTGTTTTAGGTGACTTCGGTGGTCAATAATTTTTCTACTACCTTGTTTATTGTATCACCTCAAAATCTAAATACAGGCCTAAATTTAAAAAATATTAGTACTAAAGGCCTTCTTGTAAACCTGTTAGTTAGTGAGATATTTAAATCACCGAAATCAAAGATACTCATCGAAATCAAAATTCAATAAGACACTTTCAAAAGCGTAAACAAGCGACAACTTGACTGATACATACTTCTTTAATTTTATTATGTGCGTGGAATAAGTATTCGTGTAAAAATTAAGAATACTTAACGTTTTTCTAAAATAAATACTAATATCTGTGGGTGGCTTTATTGATTTCGGTGGCAGTTTTATTGATTTCAGTGGCAGTTTTAATGATTTCGGTGGCCTGAAAACCCACCGAACCCGCGGAGATCATTGCCACCGAATTCAAAGTTAAACGATGTTTTTCAAATAACAGAAAATATAGGAATAGTATATAAAATAGTCACTTAATAATGAAATCGCATACCCTTAGAGATGACTTACTTACTATCAAACTGACAATTAGACTAACACTGAAATAAATAATTGCTTCACCGAATCCAACAAAACACGAAACCAAACCCACCGAACGACGAATAGTACCTCGAAAAATCTGACGCTTGAGTTGAGAGTCGCAGTCCGATCTCGCCGGCAAACACGGCACGACCAAGGCTACCTACACGCGCGTTTCGGGATTTCTGGTATGTTTATTTGTTAGGATGCCGGCGCGTTTCGTAAACTCCACTGAGTTCAGACGTTACCCTCGGACACGGCGAAAAATTGTTTTTATTGACTGAATTTAAATGATATTTTTTATTTGTGTCTATAATATGAGTTATGAACAAGTTTTGTATACGGGAACCCATTTAAGACCTGGCAATAAAATTCCTATCCTAAGATATAATTTTTTTTCTTCGCTTATCTGCGTGTGGGACACTACCACCGAACGTCTATTTTCAAATGTAATATTTTTTTCTTTAGATGTATAAATAACTATGAAGTATTTTAATACTTTCCTAGGCGGAACTGAGCCTAAAGTATATGTCTGATTTTTTTCAGTATTATCTAGCGACGAAATCTATTATTTTTTGCCCCGGACACGTAAAAATGCCACTCCGGAGAACTGCCCTTATATTTCTGGTCAGGCTTTAACCTCTTATGAAACGAGCTAGGTATACCATACCTACTTAATATTAAAAGTGCATCAGTGTAATCATACGTTCTCAAGATAATGCAAGAACCGGCCTGGCTTCGTACTGTGGAATTCGATTTTCGAAGTTTCTTTGGTGCCGTTCCGCTCATACTAATAGTCATTTAGTTTAAGAGGAAAAGGGACGGTGCGACACGAACTTCGAAAGCTAATTTCAGTGTGTTGGTTCAGTTTTGCGACACCCACGCGTGGTTATCTGCCACAGCGGTGTTATTTACAGAAAGTACAGCGAGAATTATTATGGCGCACCTCCACAATACAATACAATAACTCTTTATTGAACACCACAGGCATATAACAATCAAAACAGAAAATAAGGTATACAGAAGTAATAAGGTTACAATAGGCGGCCTTATGGCTACAGAGCGATCTCTATACTAGGCAACCGTAACGGACTGGAGAAAAGAACAGATCTGAGCAGGTGGTGCAATTTAGAATATATATTAATACTAGCTTCGCGACTTCGTCTGCGTATCCCTCGGGAACTGTGCAATTTTCCGGGATAAAAAGTAGCCTATGTTTCCATCTGGGGTAGCTATCTTCGTTCCAAATTTTATCCAAATCCGTCCAGTCGTTTTAGCGTGAAGAAGGAACAAACATACACACTCACTCACATCGTCACATCGTCACAAACTTTAGCATTTATAATAGTAGGATACCTAAGTAGTGAAAATACATACATACTAATACACATACAATGCAGCCCCCACCTACCTCACCTCACTTCTTACTTACAGCTCCAAAACTTAAACGATTTTCTTGTGAAAGTTTAAATACATGCATACACATATCACGTCTATATCTCTTACGGAGTAGACTGAGTCTATGGTAACAAGACCCAAAGGCCTAGCTCAACATGGTTGTGCACGTATATGTGGAATGGTATTAAAATAGTGAAAGGTTGCTAGCCGCATCGCCTATAGCATGCTTCCTATGATTTTTGCCTGTTCTCTCCATGGTTTTTACCATCTGCACGGGAAGAGAAGCAACTGGTACCTATTGTAAGTACCTATGTTTTTTAAGCAATAATTTGATTTCAATTTCTAAACGACACTGAAAATTAGAACACATAGAAAAAAAATTGGTTGCCTGTAAAGTCGGTATACGGGCGAAAGTTTTACGTGACAACGACTTTGAGTGGTAAAATAATTTTAATGTGAATATTCATTCGTATAGTAGGAAGAAGGATGAAATAATAGTAACAATTTAATTTTTAATTTTTTACATAGCAAGTCAGTCTGAAATTATTTACCTTTGCTGTTTGAATTGTTGCGATGGACGAAACTACCTTCACATTATCACTACACAATCGTTTTACAATTAACTGGCAACGTGTAAACTTGTATGCAGGCGCCTAAGCGAAATAGAAGCGCAAGACATGAACCGGTGTGTATGCCTATCTCTCTCACTCTCTCTCTCTCGCTCTGTCTCTCTCGCTCTTAGGCGGGCTAACTGTGCTCGAGTGGAAGGGACGCGTGCCTTTCACTTTTTATGTCTGTCTCTCTCGCTCTTAGGCGGGCTAACCATGCCCGAGTGGAAGGGACGCGTGCCTCTCACTCGCTCTCATTGTGAGCGCATAACGTGAGCGGAGCGTAACGCAGTTTCTTGAAGTGTCACCCGGCAAACCAATTTATAAGACGTTGTCACGTCAAAATCCGAAAAGTAAAGCTATGGCCGGGAATCGAACCCGGGTCCTCGTCATTCCGTGACGCGTGCTATACCCCTACACCACCCATAGCAGGTGAGTAAGCGTTCGAATTTTTCTATCCGTTACCAACTGTCACGTGACCTTGTTACTATGCGATTATTTGATTTCACTCAAACTGACCAAGCTGTTAAAATCACAGCTGTGTCTTACTTATTTCGTCAGATGTCATAAAAGTTTGATTAACTAATTAAGAAGTTCCGGTCCTTTTAGCGACGACACGCGAAAACAGACATACACACAGATAGTAGTATGATGTAACTCTGCCTTGACGACCGAGTTGCAAAGTTATAGCAAAATTACAAAGTTATCCTTGCGTGTGGGGATATGTTGAACTAAAGTATTTGCTTAGAAAATTGGTGGGCGTTAGCGTTGGTGGCGCCACTATTAGCTGTTGGGGTAAGTTGGTAGTATTGTATTAAAATAGGCAATGTAGGATCATAAAATGTATGAAGTACTATTGTATTGGCAGTTAATGTGTATGGGCAACCTTGAATATGGATCCTAGAAGGAACGCTAGCCATACATAAAGAACACTATTTATGTCATCATTAGCTGTTGCCAGCGACTTCGTCTGCAAAGAATTCGGTTATCGTTATCCCGCGGGAACTACGCAATTTTCCGGGATAAAAAGTAGCCTATGTGCTATTCCAGACTTTTCTCTATCTATGTGCCGAATTTCATCCAGATCCGTTGGGCCGTTCTGGCGTGATTGAGTAACAAACATCCATCCATCCATCCATCCATACTTTCGCATTTATAATATTAGTTAGAGCATTGTCCTTCTTCCATAATAATAATAATTATAGCCTTTTTATTCCGAATTCGCTACAATTTCAGTAAGTACCTACGTTGTTTTTTTTTTCTTTCATTATTACGTAACTCGCTCGCAATCGCTATCGTGCTCATTTTGACAGTTCTTGTATGAATGTCGCAGCTAGCTGATTCCGATGCCAATTGTCAGCCCATACATGAACTGTCATAATGAACACGATGGTGATCGCGAGCGAGTTACGTAAATAAGCTTGCAGGTCTGGGAGCAAAGAAAAATCAGAATGTAGGTACCTGTTGCTTCTCTTCCCGCGCAGATGGTAAAAGCCCATCGAGGGAATGGGCGAGAATCGTAGGAATCATGTTATAGGCGATGCGGCTAGCAACCCATCAATATTTTGATTCCTCTTTCCACTAAACGCCCACTATCATGCTAAACGTGACCTTTGGGTCTTGTTGATGTTTATTTGTGTAAATTAATCGAGTATAATTTACTACGCGGGTGGTGGGACCTTGTGCAAGGTCCGTCCGGATAGCTACTACCATCTTACTCGCTAATCCTGCCGCTAAGCAGCAGTGCTTGCACTGCTGTGTTCCGGTGTGGAGAGTAAGACAGCCGGGGAAATTACGGGCACAAGAGGCATTTCATCTTAGCCCTCTAGGTTGGCAACGCATCTGCAATCCCTCCGGGGTTGCGGGTGTCTATGGGCAGTGGTGATCGCTTACCATCAGGTGACCCACAGGTTTGCCTTCCTATTCGCATAAAAAAAAACAACTATGCCACACGACTAAGCATTTGGCAGGCGTAAATCTTGAGTATCCCAGAAGGTATTTTTTTTAAATCCCACGGGATAGGAAATAAATGAGGCTTATATATTTCTCAGTAACTGTAATAAATAGACTTCAAATTCGACACACATGTAGATGATTGTAACACTAAAACATGTTCTCCGGGAAAATGCGAAACTGCCGCAAGATAGAAAATAAGTGCATTCAACTTTGGGACTGTTTTTAAAAATTACATATTTCATTTGTATTACTTGAGTTATTGTCTACGCGTACGAAGTCGCGGGCAAAAGTTAGTTTCATGTGAATTATATGACATTTCCATTCTATTAGTTTGGTCTATGACAGACGTAAACAAATAAAAAAAAATACACACGCTGTAGTAAAACAAAACACCTTACTGGAAGAGCTAAATCAAACCCGAAACTTATTTAGATTGACGCAGATAAGCTTCCACGAAGATATTTGCAGTGATACCGCGACCTTAAAGACCAGCTAGCTTATTACGTTACTCGCTCGCAATCGCCTTCGTATTCATTTTGACAGTTCTTGTATGAATGTGACAGCTAGCTGATTCCGATGACAATTGTCAGCCCATACATAAACTGTCAAAATGAAGACGATGGTGATCGCGAGCGAGTTACGTAATAAGCCTGCAGTTTACCATGACGTCTTAAGGCGCTGTCAACAGCAAATGACCTGCAGCGCCACTCTTCACACATACGGTTCACGTGCCTGTTAGTGAAAGAGAAGAAACTATTCCGGCAGCTTGGCGCGCGTCTAAAATCTTGCAAATAAGACACAAATCATAAGAAATAAACAAAAGTATGGATTATTTGTGAAATATGACTCGTTAGCCGTTTAGGTATGAATATGTTGACTTTATGTTTTTAATTGCAGACCCATACGTCGAAAAAATAAAGACATAGAACCGTTTAATGGTGATTTTAAGACCAATCTTTGCAATTATTTTCTATCCAGCCGATTTTGTTCAATTATGTATCGAGCCCGTCTAGCGTGTTTGAAATATGATGAAAATTAACATTATATTTTTTTTTGTATTTTTTTTTGTGTGCAGTGTTTCTTAAAAAAGTGTTTAAATAACATGAAGTTGTAAATGAATATGAATATGAATATGAATATGAATATGAATTTGAATTCGAATATGAATATGAATATGAATATGAATATGAATATGAATATGAATATGAATATGAATATGAATATGAATATGAATATGAATATGAACATGAATATGAATATGAATATGAATATGAATATGAATATGAATATGAATATCAATTTCAACAAAATTAGGTGTTGTCAGCCTCTTATTTCAATTCAATTCCGATTCAGTTTAAGAAAGAAAGAAAGAAGACATTTTATTCTCTTTTGAAATACAGAAAACAAATAGAGCATACACACAATTCGCTCACTGTCAGATCAATACTAATGACAGATAAAACTCGGGGATAACCACGATGTCTTAATCCAATTCAATTCAGATTCAGTTTAGGTTCGCTCGCTGTCTGATCCAGCTAAAACCTGGGGCTTACCATGACGTCTTAATGAGCTTCAAATGCGACTCTGCACTTGCCGGATTTGTACGGAACCCTCGGTGCGCGACTCCGCCGGTTTTTTCTTGTTAAATAAACCACTAAGCCAACGTCCTACTAATCTAACTAATATTATAAATGAGAAAGTATGGATGGATGGATGGATGGATGGATGGATGTTTGTTTGTTACTCAATCACGCCAGAACGGCCCAACGGATCTGAATGAAATTCGGCATATAGATAGAGAAAAGTCTGGAATAGCACATAGGGTACTTTTTATCCCGGAAAATTGCGTAGTTCCCGCGGGATAGCGATAAACGAATTCTTTGCAGACGAAGTCGCTGGCAACAGCTAGTATTATAAATGCGAAATTTTGTGAGGATGGATGGATGGATGTGACGATGTGAGTGTGTATGTTTGTTCCTTCTTCACGCTGAAACGACTGGATGGATTTGGATAAAATTTAGACCGGAGATAGCTGGTACCTTAGATTAACACATAGGCTACTTTTTATCCCAGAAAATTGCATAGTTCCCGCGGTATAGCGATAAACATGTCAAAGATCGTAGCTGCCTAGAGTGGCGACATTAAATTGTCTTCTTGTTGTTTTTAAAGGGTGCGGATCAGAAAGTATAGGTAAAGTTTAAAATGTTTAATAGGTTAAGATGCATAATGGTTCAAAATATATAATGCCATTTTCTTTGAAACTAGTAGCTAGATGTACTTTTTTGATAGTGTAATATAGATTGGTTATTAGGTTAGGTTAGGTTTAGTTTATAACAATTTTGTAAATTTGCAATTTTCTGAGAAAATCTCATTATACTCGTATATTTTGAAACGTTATGTATTTTAATCCAATATGCATTTAAACTTTATGTATTTTAATAGGTCCCCTTTTTTAAGTCTAATTCTACGCAGACGAAGTCGCGGGTAGAAGCTAGTCTGAAATAAGCTATACAAACAGCTAGGTATTAACTCAGACGGATGATGCTCTTTAAAGTTTGATAGCAATAAATACGAGCTTGCATAGGACATGTTGTGAGATGTAAAGTATCCTGAGGCCATTAGTCAGCCTGCAGACAGAGTGGGAGGCTGGCCAGATTAAGATATTGGACAGACGTGACAGGGGTCTATATTTTACGGTTTGTCATAATTTTCGTAAGCGTTTTATTTCTGAATAGTAAAGTAACCTAACGTAACCTGCTATGTTTCTGATGGCTTTTCTAAAATTTCTGAAAAATGCACGGTTTCATTTGTTATGACCAAAACAATATGACTATCGATTATTATGACCAACCTTTATAAATACACAAATCCCTTCTTACAAATCTTAAGAACCTTAGTTAAAGGCGATGCGGCTTCCCCTTTCTACGTAAATATAAGCCCACAATCATGCTAAAAGTGGCCTTTTGGTCTTGTTAATCTAGGCTCTGTCTGCCCCGTAAGGGATAAAGACGTGATTTGTACAATATATATCATAGTTACGCAAACGTATAACTCACGTATAAAAGTCGAGCGATGTTCGTTTCGCTGCCGCCGGGGCGAGCGCTCCAAGAGGAAGGATCACGAACTAGTCCGAAACATGTCGGGCATCACTCGAATTTTACACGTGAGTTATCCGTTTCTGTATACGATTTTCATACGTTTGTAGGTCAAAGTTAAATCTATAAATTACCTCAAAGTATTTTATAATCTATCATTGCATATATTCGATGTAAACAGGATAAAAGTTAACAAAATACGCGTCCATGTACCCAAAGACCTAGATAATGTACCATCTGTTCGCTTATTCTTTGATAAGACAGAGACAGTGCAGTGCGAACAGAACCGAAATAGATCGTGCCGTGCGCGCGCAGACGCCGCTCCTGCGTTTAAAGGATCCGTGGGACGTTCGAAACTGATTAAAAAAATACCGGCGTTCTTTTGTTTTAGATTTAAAAATCGCCGGCGTTCTTTTGTTTGTTCTATTGAAATGGAATCATAGAAGCTTCGAGATTGTTAACAATTGATAATGAAGGGTGTTCTAGTGTGTGTATTGGTGCAACTGTGTAGAGTGGTGTACGGTAAGTTTAATTGGACAAGGTGTTAATTGCGTATAGGCGGTGAAATTAGTAGTGTTTTAGTAACCGATATTTCTGGATTCTAATTTGGTGAATTGGAACGGTAGGGGAAAGTTTACAAATAGTGTTGGTAAAGTCGGCGGCAAAAGCAGCGTAGCAACCAAAGTGGCTTAAATATATTGGAATTAAGGGTCCTGGGTTCGAGTTTTTCGGAATTTATGCGCGATAATAAATTTGAAATTAACAATGAACCTTTCGGTAAGAAAACATTGTGAGGAAACCTGCACACATCTGCGAAGCAATTCAATGGTGTGTGAAGTTCCCAATCCGCACTGCGCGTGGGAACTATAGCCTAAGCCCTCTCATTCTGAGAGGAGGCCTGTGCCTGGGACGTAAATAGGAAAGAAAGAAAGAAAACATTTAATTCGTGACATTACATAGCATAAATTATATAAAAAAGTACAAACATAGGTACGAACTGCAGTCACGTTATCTCATTTACTCATTTACTCATTTACTCATTTATTTATTTAAGTATTACAGCCATGGTATTACAAAGATGGTAACTAATTGTAAAGAAGTTTCACATAGACCCCGGTGGGGTATAGCAATACAATAGGTAGTACAATAACAATAACAACCAAATGTTACAATTTATCGTCTAAGAAATCAGATACGGAGTAGTAGCATTTCTCTATTAGGCTGGAGATGAAATCGAAATTGGCGATTACTGCACTCTGATTGGCTAGCCGAAGGTCAAAAGGGTGAATAAAGTTGAGCAAGCAGCTAGAGGTCCCGGGTTCGAATCCCGGCAGGAACAGACATTTGTATGATGAATACGAATGTTTGTACCGAGTCATAGATGTTGTAGGTATTTAAGTATAATATATGTATTTATCTACATTATTATGTATGTTTATCTGTTGCCTGATACCCATAGTATAAGCTTTGCTTAGTTTGGAACTGGGTCAATTGGTGTAATTTGTCCCATGATATATATATTTTTTATTATTTATTTATTATGATCGGTATGGATAGTTACCTTCTTATTCATAAACGCTCTGTAGGCTTCTGCTAACTTAGCAATCGTTTGTCCTTATCTGTCACTTTGACATTTATCTTTCACAGATAAGGACAAGCGATTGCTAAGTTAGCAGAATCCTAAAGAGCGTGTATGAATAAGTGGGTTAATGTTTTCGTAGAAACTCGATTGATTGTAGTGAAAATCATAAGGTTAATAAACGTAATCAAAATCTTAATTACATAAACAGGTTTGTTCTATGTAGAAAATGAAGAAAAAACAATCGCGAAAAATTTGCGCTTAATAAGAGTACCCGAAACCGACGAACATGTATGAAGAGATTGATGAATGTCGATGAAGCGAAAGAGGTATGTCAGGATCGTAGCAAGTGGAACGAAGTTGCCTCTGCCTACCCCTGTGGGAAAGAGGCGTGACGGTATGTATGTATGTATGATTATATGCCGAAAAAGACTGATGTGTTGCCACAGTTGGATAGGCCTTATTGGCACGCTACAATACAATACAATAAATATAAATAAATAAATAAATATAAATATTACGGAACAATTCACACAAATTGACCTAGTCCCAAAGTAAGGCTAGTAAGGCTTGTGTTATGAGTACTAGACAACGATATACATACTTATATAGATAGAAAACATCCATAACTCAGGAACAGATATTCGTGCTCATCACACAAATATATGCCCTTACCAGGATTCGAACCCAGGACGCTTGCTTCGTAGGCAGGGTCACTACCAACTAGGCCAACCGCGTCGTTACAATACAAATACTCTTTATCGAACACCACAAATCAGTACAAAACAATACAGAAACCAAGAACAAAGTATACAATAGGCGGTCTTACACCAATTGCTATTTACGCTAATTGGTTATTCCGTCTGTTTGCCACTCACATGATTGGGTGAGAATCTGTGACGCTTTTTTTTAATGCCCAGCAGATGTTGAACACATGGTTCTAATTAGCGAAGACTTCACACGGCTAGCTTCATAAAAAAAAATGCAAATCGGTAACAGATTCTGCAAATTACGGTTATTAAGTAGGTTAGTCGTCTCAAGGGTATTGATACGATTGTAATGTGTGGCTCAATTATATATTCCACTAGCTTCTCCCCGCGACTTCGTCCGCGTAATTACACTTACGAACTGATGTTGGTAGACTAGTGTATACTGCAATAATTATTTACGTTGCGACTCCAGGCAGCTACGACCTTTGACAAGCTTATCGATACCGCAGGAACTATGCAATTTTCCGGGATAAAGTAGCCTATGTTTTAACCTAGGGTACCAATCTCCGTTCCCAATTTGAAGCAAATCCATCTAGTCGTTTCAGTGCGAAGAAGGAACAAACATACACACTCACTCACTCACATCGTCACATCATCACATCGTTACAAACTTTCGCATTTATAATATTAGTAGGATTCTATGTAACTTCGAATAATGTACAACAATTTATCCTACTAGGTAATATTATAAACGTGAAAGTTTGTGAGTGAGGATGGATGGATGTGACGATGTGCGTATGTTTGTTCCTTCTTCACGCTGAAACGACTGGACGAATTTGAATCAAATTTGGAACGCAGGTAGGTGGTACCCTAAATTAAAACATAGGCCACTTTTTATCCCGGAAAATTGCATAGTTCCCGCGGCATAGCGATTAACATGTCAACGGTCTTAGCTTACTCGCAACGTAAAATTATTGCAGAATATACTATCAACATCATTTGTCTTATCCTACGCAGACGAAGTCGCAGGCAGTAGCTAGTAGTAACTTTATAAACTTGGAACAATATAGTAACTTTATAATGGATCATCGTGGGTGTCACTCAATCGCCGGTTTCCTCCAAGAATATCTGTCCCACATTTACGACCTGCTTGTCCGACATTGATGCATGTTTATTGGATATTAACCGCAGGCCCATGCTCGCAAGTTATACCGTTTATTAATGATTAACTTTAACCTATTTAGGTCAAGTTAGCTATAACGTAAACAACGTTTGGCGGTACTTAGGGCTTTAGGGCGTCAGGCAATTTGACCGATAATCGTTTGATACGTTTTTCGTTTGACAACTAATTCATTTGTCAAAACATTTACATTGCTATTCCGCTTGCTTGCAACAACAAGCTTGTCCGCAATTATCTTTTTACCTGCAAGGCCACTCTCTGCTACCACATAATACACAAAACAACAACCGTGGACAGTTGTAATGTATGCAAATTAACGTTGCGTAACTAAAGGTGCGTACCATGTGAACAAAAGAACATTTACCTAACTACTCAGATATCCTTTAAACCCTTTCATAAACGCTCTATAGGCTACTGCTAACTTAGCAATCGTTTGTCCTTATCTATCACTTTGACATTTACCTTTCACAGATAAGGAAGGACAAACGAATACGAAGTTAGCAGAAGCCTATATAGCGTTTATGAATAATGAGGTAAATCTTAATCCCTAGGGATTAGGGATTGCAAGTAAAAACATATTTTGCACAGGCTTGGCTATGCACGTAAGTAGCGGTGTAGCAAGGTTGTTTGTTCGTAGAAAGGACCTCCGCAAAATAACGCCTGATTTAATAAAAGACGTAGGGTAAAGTAGTCACCATACGTACACTTTTTAGAATTCATTTTTTATTTTTTTTTATTTTCAAACTTAACTCGTTTATGTACCTAAGTGTAAAGTGTAACAAATATATTATTTTAGTTTGTTACAAAAAATTTCGAAACTATTATTTCGAAATGTTAAAGGGTTATAGTCATTTTTCAACGATAAGGTATGTGTACGAATGGTGACCACTTTCCCCTACTTAGTATTGGTATTAATTATTTTCCAGGGTCTCTGGCTGAGGAGGTGGGCAATACGACGCTGCTCTGCTGCAACCAAGGAACCGCGTACGGGAGACAGCACTCGTTAGAGGATTGCTCCTCGTCAGCGCCACCGCACGTGCCAGTGCAGTTTGGCACCATCTGTGTCTATGCTATGGACACGTGCTGCAAGGAGTACTTTCAGTAAGCACTTCTTTGTCGGATACTCTTGAGCTGCTGTCGTGGTCACGTAGTTTGTTTGATTGTTCTACGCCAGTTCTTCCTGGCCGCTGCCTTTGCCGCATGCGTTGAGGGAAGTACTTGTGGGCTTTGATTTGGTCAGTCTAGCGTAAAAGGGAACGTCCTCTGGTGCGTACGTTCAGGGGCCTTACCATGACGTCTTAATGAGATTCAATTCCGACCCAAAATTCGATCGATCGCTGTCAGATCCATACCTACACTGATAATGTATTCCAAGTGAAATAAGTGCAGGAGGCACCCATCCTGGCCTTATCTTCCAATCGTGTTTCGAGTCTAACCAGATGTCTATGCTATTCAATCATTATAAATAGCAACACATAATGTACCTACTTGGAATGTGTTTAGTAATTGTTTCTAGATAACCCATCGACCCGTACTGACCGACGTATGTCAATTAGCTTGAATATCATTGTTTGTTGCGATAAAAACAAAAAACAATTCATGGAACTCCCGTGACGTTTCGATTTCGGGAAGAATGCGTACAAGTTGGTCTAATACTATAAGGGTGCGACCAAACCGCCGCGTATAGGTACGCAGTGACGTGTCGTAGGCGTCACGTTTTCTCACTGTTTCTTCATACATTTTATTGCGATTCCGTAACGTCACCGTTTTTTAAGCGGCGGTGTGGTCGCACCTTTAATTGAATTATTTTTGAAGTGAAAACTTATTTAACTAGCAGCGTTGGGCACTTTTTTGAATGGGTAAAAAATTTTAAACTCGCGTCAGGCTTAAGACGAAGGGAGAGTTCAAGTACCAGGATATCAGATCCACTAAGAGCTTATTTTGAAATACGAATGAATCGCGTTCGATTTTTGAAGTGCTTTTTTGTTGAGTCGTGGGGCAAAAGTACTCGCGCGCGTGCGCATGCGCACGGCGTCAGCACATTGTTAGAGGTCTGTCAATTTGGATAATACGTACGGTTTTTTTGTAAGCGGCCAGTACTAGTGATGTAACGAATGTCATATTTTGGACGTTCGCGAACGCGAATGCGAAAGCGAATATTCATTTATTATATTATATATTCGCAAAACATCCGCAGTAATTTTGCGATTCCGGATGCGAATGCGAATATGCAGAAAATATGCGAATATTCGCGAATGCGAATGCGAATATTCGTTACATCACTAGCCAGTACGGTAGGCGTCTTGAGCGTCATGGAGGTTACAACATTAAAATCTAATATAAGCTGCTGTTTTCACTTCTGCCGGCACTCCCGGAGTGCTACCCGTCGCTTTTTTTCCAAGAAAAACGACATCAAATGATAATCAAACTGCTGAACCGTTTGAAGAGTACGAAATGTGATGAGGAAATGTGGACTGTATTATAATTTAAGGAAATGGATAAATGAATAGAAAATGAGAACACCAGCAAAACTGAACCACTCTTTTACTTCTTCAACAAGACTGACAAACTGACAAGACATAATAAAGAAAGATTCAAAAAGCAAAAACAATTAAAAAATATATAAAAAGTATCAAAAAGGTAAAGAGTTCGCAACACCGTTGTTGATGGAAATATCGACGGTCCAGCGAATAACCGCTTTTACAAAAAAAAAATCATTTTTTGCCTTCTTTTTTAACGCACCTTCTAGATTTTTTTCAGAGAAAAACAATGATAAATACCCTGTTTTATGGTACCTAACATCAATGTTTTTTGTAAGAAAAAACACGAAATTCCCTATGTGAGGTGTAGGGTATAGTTAGGTTTGTGGCATTTAGGTATGTTTTATGTGGTGACAGAGGATAGGCTTGCATGTAAATCATAATATTTATCTTGCACAAGCTTGGTCTTGCACGTGAGTAGCAGAGTAGCAAGGCAAATGTTTTTGTTCATTGGAATGAAACGCAAAGTGACGCCTGATTCAATTAAAGTATTTTTTACAGGAAGAAGAGAGACTGCGACACAGGAGTAGACATAGCGACCAGTACGCAGCGGTGTGATGGCACCATTAACTCAGCGCAGGTATAAAATCGACGGTCCCTATTAAAAGAGTCGGATCTCCATTTTGGCCATTTTGGGATTATTGCGTTAAAGTCAATAAAAAACAGTAAATTTTAATACTACATTAAAAAAACATCATTATATTGGCTATTTTCCGAGATATTTTGGTTAAAATAGTCGGATGTTGGTACAACGGCCGCTTTATAAAGTCGGTTGTAACGTTACGACAATTTTGGCCGGTCGCGAGGGGCGGCCAACTACGCGGAACTGCCAGTACCTACCATGTTGCGCGGAGAGATGGTCACCAGGTAATTTCTCGCGATTTCGCAAAATTGTCGTTTATATCCGTATTAAATTAAGTTTTGCTTAATAAAAATTTAAACTTGGGCATGCCCACGCATAAATATCGGATGTGGTAGTTCCGACAATTTTAATTGCTTTTTCGTAAGTTTTTTTGTCGGATGTGGCATAACCGACATTTTTAATAGGAAATTTTTAACTGTTTTTGTCGGTAGTACCACATTCGACTGTATTGATTGGTTATCGTTTGGCATTTTTTGTTTTAAGTAAGTAAGTAAGTAAGTCATTTATTTGTGATACACAGGTAAATTACATAGGATCTACAATAAATACAATTAGTGTGCTCTGTGATCTACCATAAAGGTGTACAAATGTTAACCTTAAAGACTAAAACAATATCCAACACAAAATTTAAAGTAGCAATAGATACAATACATCATGATTAATTATTATATTATTATTCATCATTACAGTATAATTCATAAATTATTTATTATTATCATTCATCATTAAATTATCATATTTAAAATTATTATTTTTGTCATTCATAATTACATTAGGAAAAAAGTTAATACAGATAATCAATTAAAATAAAATAATTGCTAGATTTTCCAAGTATTATCTGCGAAAAATTCGTCAAGGGTATAGTATGCCCCGTCCATGAGCCTTTCCTTCAATTGCTTTTTAAAGACAGACAGATCCAATTCTTTGAGGGCTTCGGGCATGAAATTATATATTTTAGATGCCATGCCGAGGATACCTTTTCTTAATAAGGCAGTTCTGCCTTTTACTACTTCCAATCTATGTTTATGGCGAACACTTCTAGAATTATTGCTACTCCTCAATGGAAACAATCGAGGATTTGATTTAACAAAGACTGCAACCTCGAACACATATAAGCTCGCCAGAGTCAGTATTTTCAATTCTTTAAAATAAGGCTTGCAGCTAATTGCCTGCTTAAGGCCACAGATTGCCCGGACACATTTCTTTTGTGATATAAATACTAGGTGTTTATTCGTTGAGTTACCCCACAACATTATACCGTACCTAAGAATTGACTCAACGTAGCCATGATAGGCCAGCAATGCGGTTTTTCGGTCAGTAGTTTTTGAGAGTTTTCTAAGAGCAAACACAAAACTGTTTACACGTTTGCACAATGATTCAGTGTGAGATTTCCAGTTGGCATGACTGTCAATGTAAATACCCAAAAATTTTGTTGCATTTGTTTCTTCAACTTTTTTATTATAATAACTGATGTCAACACTAATAGAATTTGATTGTGGTTGGTGAAATTGCATAAATTTTGTTTTGTCAATATTAATTTTTAACCTATTTATTCTAAGCCAATCCGCAACAGATACGAGTGCATTGTTAATTTCAGATTCGTATGTATCACGGTCATTCATCTTAATCAAAACCGTACTATCATCCGCGAATAAAATCATTGGATGTTGGACATGTCTTGGAAGGTCATTGATATAGACTAAAAATAGCAACGGCCCTAATATACTTCCTTGTGGAACTCCGCACAATACAGGTTTAAATGAAGAGCGATAGACATACTCTTGTTTAGTTTTATCACAAATTTTCCTAATTTCTGTGCACTGTTGTCTATTAGTTAGATATGATTTTATTAAGTCTAAAGCGATTCCTCTCACTCCATATCGTTCCAGTTTATGTAATAATATGTCATGATCGACAAGGTCGAAGGCCTTAGTCATATCCATATATAACGCGCTTATGGGATTTCTTTTATCCATATTTACAGTGACAGTTTCAATCAATTTGTAAATAGCCAATTGAGTTGATTTATTTTTTCTGAAACCATTTTGTTCAGTGGTGAGTATGTTTTTATTTTCTAGAAAATTATATAACTGGTTATATATTATTCTTTCTACTATTTTTGAGAATATAGATAATAGAGCTATTTGCCTATAACTTTCCATTTTTTCTTTATCTCTTTTTTTTAACAGTGGCTTAACGACAGTTTTCTTAAGTTTATCTGGAAAGATTCCCTTTTCAAGTATCAGGTTACAAATAAAAGTAAAAGGATTCAATATTGCTTCTGCGCAGTATTTTATGACATCGGTTGTGATTTCATCAAGTCCCGTACTTTTAGTGTTTTTGAGTGACATAATTACATTTAGCACACTACGTTTAGTCACGGGAGCAATAAATATAGAATGTACGGAGTTAAATATAACTTTTATTCCATCAGTGGATTTGTTAGCGAAGACAGACCTTGTTTGATCTGTAAAAAAGTTATTGAATGCGTTGGCCATCTCCACAGGATCTGTTATTTCAGAATTGTCATCCCTAACTATTTTCGCAATTGTTTTTTGAGGGCAATTTTCATTATTATTTTTTATTATTTTCCAAGCAGCACGGCATTTGTTATTTGAATTTTGAATAAAATGTCTATTTTGTGTCTTTTGAGTAAGCTTTACAATTTTTTTAAGTCTGGCAGAATATAGTTTAAATTCAGACCCATTTGAGTCACTAGGATTGGATCTGTAGCGCCAGAGCATCTCACGCTTTCTTTTGCTGCAAGTTTTTATGCCTTTTGAGACCCACTGTGGTCTTCTTCTCCAAGATACTTTTACAAGTTTATATGGAAAGCATAGATTGTATAGCAGAGTTACAGTCTCTAAAAAACTATCATAGGCAACATTTGGGTCAACGCTCTCATAGACGTTCGAAAAACTAAGACTTGACAGGCTATCCCTAAATTTTTTCTTATTTTCGGCAGAAAAATCTCTTCTCTGTATAGTCCAGTATTTAAGTTGACAATCACGCTTAACAGGACATTTCAAGATTATTGCATTATGATCAGATATTCCTAGATCGACTACAGAACTCTTGGAACCGTGAATATTGTCGGCAAAGTTGTCAATACAAGTACCACTTGAAAGACGTGTTGGCTGTTTCACCTTGAGCCTAAGATTATAGTTTAGGAGAGTATGCTCGAACGCAGTCGATGTTGAATCACTTTTTAAAACATTAATATTAAAATGGCCACATAATATGAGCTTTTTGTCTTTTTTGTTTGTTAAGATATTAAGAATTTGTTGTAATCTTAGCATAAACAAATTGAAATCCGAATTCGGAATCCTATAAATACAAATTATAATCACATTATGACCCAATAACTCAACCGCACAGCATTCAAAATGAATGTCTATTGAAAAATTATTTACATCATTAAGTTCTTTGCACTCAATACCATGTTTCACATATATGGCTGTTCCACCTCTCTTAGTCTTTCTACAGAAACTAGATGCTAAAGTATAATTTTTTAAATAAAATATTTTTGCCTCATCTTCTAACATAAAATGTTCAGAAAAACATATGACATCAATACTAGTTTTACAGTCTGCTAAAAGTTCCAAGTTCACAGTGAAAAGATCAGACTTATTGATTAAACCTGCTACATTCAGGTGGAGTATATCTATAGATTTATTTTTAAATGTTGGGGTATTTCCGAAAAAGCATATCTTCACGTCCTGCTGCAGCCGCCCCCTCTAAGGCATTATTTGTTACAACTTTTCCCGCTGTGTTTTCATTCACTATTGCCTTTCTATGTTGAACATGCGCCTCTGTCTCCTCCACTGGACATTTATGGTAATGTTTCATGACCTCAATTTTAGTTCTTAGTTCCTTAAAAATCTTTTTAATTCCTCGGTTGTTTACTTTACCATTGACTCTAGAAAACACGTTATACGAATTGGACAATATTTGATTTGACTCCACCAAAGTCGCGTATTCGCGGGCATTAGCGTCCAAACGCAGTAAATTATTAAATATTTCCAGTCTCCAGTTGAAAATGCTGGTACTTCCGTAAGATTTGTAGGTCGGCAAACATATAAAAACATTTGTATTAGTTACGGTTTCAAGCATTTCTCTTATGCGTTGTACTAAATCGACGTAGTTCTGTGATCTGCGAAAATCCTCTTCACCCAAAAATATAATGCAGTGGTCATTCATTGATAAATACTTGGTTTTATTTGTTATCCCTTTTATCAGCTCCGTAGTTCCACAATCGGGTAATAAGTGATGGCATATCCTTGCTTCATCAGAGAATGTGCTTTGTGCTATCCTCAAAATGCTATTTTGGGTGTTGCTGCTAATAATACAAAGCTTAGCAACTGCTGTAAGACTTTCATTTTGAGAACCATGAATCGGATTATTCTTTGCATCATTTATCTGACTTGGCTTACTTCGATCTTGTGTGGATTTGTCCCGAGACATGTTGTCTTGCCATTCCAATTGATGTCCCGCATTAGGAGTCTCGTTATTATCACTAGGAATAGAGCTACGCCTACGATTTGACCTCTTCTTAAGTGGAGTTGCCTTTCGCACTGGACCTTTTTCCGTAACAATTTTCATGAACATATCCAGTTTTTTTTGCTTCTCATTCAAATTCATTTTAAGTTGACAAATTTCTTCGTTTAGACGATCTATCTCCTCATGCGCACTTGATAATTGGACTGATAGAGAATTTATCTCGGTCTTTAAATCAATAACCTGTAGTAAGGCAGCCTTCGACTGCAGACAGGTTCGGTAAGCTACGTGGGGTATCGCCTGGAGATGAATGCGAGTCTGTATCATACGTGTCCCCCGTGTCTGAATCACACTCAGTAGAGAATAGACTAGGTGCTGGATTAGGTTTTCTGACTGTTATATTCTCCTGATCTTGAACAATCTTTGGAGTAATAACTTTATTAGTGCTGGTATTCATCGTCGATGTGCCAGGCCAGTCTTTCAAGCTATCTGCGCTTATACGCTTATTAGTAAGTAGTAAGTGGTAAGTCTGACAATTTTGATTGGACGGGTGTTATTTATAAATGTAGGTAATGCGTTTACCGACAATGTCAGTCGGCTCAACCAATTTTTTTTCGGTTTTGCTTACAATATTTTGCTTTAATCTGTTTTTTTTTTTCAAGGAAAATGTGAGTCACCGATTCCTAGACATTTAGAGGATGAATTAATTCAACTTCAAGATTTATTCGGAGATGTGTTAATGACGCAAATGAATTTAATACATGTATACATACATATACATACCGTTACCCCTCTTTCCCGCAAGACATACCTCTTTCGCTTCATCCACATTCATCAATCTCTTCATACATGCTCGTCGGGTACTCTTGACCTCTAACTACCCGGCCTTTTTCCAAAACGTCCCCAATTTGATCACGGAACGTTCGTTTAGGCCGTCCCCTCCCAACGCATCCATTCACACTTCCCATGAAAATCTGTTTAGTTAATCTTCTTTCATCCATCCTCTCTACGTGACCAAACCAACTAATCTTCTCGCTATATCTTCTTTTATACCAGCACGATCTCTTATCACACTATTCCTTATTCTATATTTCAATGATACACTTTCCATACTTCTTAACGCTCTCATTTCTATTGCCTATCTTTATTCTACTTTCATGCTTCTTTTGCCATTCCCAACTTTCGCTACCGTACATTAGTGTTGGAACGAGCACCCCTCTGAACAGCCAGACGCGCCTTTGATACCGTCTCACTGCTCACAAAGGCGCGCAGCGCTCCTTCGACCATGTTTCCTGCATTCATTCTTCTTTCAATATCACTTTCACACTTTCCATCTTTCGTAAACGCCAAGCCCAGATATACAAACTCTTTTATCTGTTCTACTTTCTCACCCGCAATCATAATCTCACATTCTATCATACTATCGTCCTTTTCGAACACCATAGCTTTCATCTTGCTCACATTAACTTTCATACCTTTCCTTTCCAATGCCCCACATAAAATGTTAGCCATCCTTTGCTACTCCTCCTCCGACGATGCTATCAACACTTGGTCGTCGGCGTATAGGAGGCATTTGATGGTTAACTCACTCATCCTTAGTCCACAGTCATTCTCTATCAAATCATTCAGGCATGTATCCATGAATAGGTTGAACAGTCACGGTGACGCAACACCTTTTTCGATTCTAAACCATTCAGTGTACACCCCGTTTATCCTCACACAAGCACTAGAATCCTCATCGAGAGATTTTTGTGCTCGTACCAGATTACTGTTCGTCCCATGCATGGCTAACGCTGACCACAACTCATTCCTCATCACCCTGTCATAAGCTTTCTCCAAGTCAACGAATAAGCAGTATATTTTCTGGCCTTTGAGCATATACTATTCGGTTATACGCCGCAAGGAGCAGACTTGATCCGTGCATCCCATTCCCTTTCTAAAACCCGCTTATACATCCCATATTTTCTCGTCGGTCTCTTTCATAACTCTTTCAATCAATACCTCTGCATACAGTTTGCCGACGATGAATGAACCGTACATAAGTAATATGGTAATGTGAAAATGTTTATATTTTACGAGTACATATGACGTGTTTAGCAAGCATATTACAGTAATCGAATCGCAACCCCTGAATTACTTATTGAAACCGATGACCACCCTGTGGTCTTCATAATTAGATCCAATTAATCAAATAGTGCTTTTCGAAGGCAAATGCACAAGTTTCATTAACATTACTTAAATTGCTAACGCTATACCTACAAGATTTGAAGAGTTCCTTCGGTTTCTCCAAGATCTTGTCATCAGATCCTGATTTTGGTGTTAATGGGATCAAACTGTCTTCCCTTTCCAACAAAAAAAAAACCAAATCGGTAATCAACTTCTGAGATAACACGTGATTTATGTGTGTGTGTGTACACACACACACACACACACACATAAATCACGTCTTTATCCCTTACAGGGTAGACAGAGCCTAAGGTAACAGACCTAAAGGCCACGTTCAGCATGATTGTGGGCGTATTGCATAGATAGGTGGATAGGGGTATAAAAATAGTAATAGGGTAAAGTTAACTCTGATTAGGAACAGTTAAACTAAGATTATTGTTTAATTTACACCAAAAAAGTCATTCGAGTGTGTCGGATCTATCATTAAAAAATATACTATATCCGAATATAAATGTCATATGTACCTGTTACGACAAAAAGTTCTCGACAATGTTCATTTAATAATGTCGGTAGTGACACATCCGACAAATTGTAGTTTACAAAGTCCGATCAAAATTGTTGTATGTGACACTTCTGACAAATCTCGTTGATGTAGTTCCAGTTAAAATAGTGTCAAGTCGCTTTTTGGCATGTTCTAATAGGAAATTGATAATTGTTTACATACATACGTCTCAGTACAATAAAAATAATAACTCATGCCAAATTTCGTAACAAAATTCCAAGAATTGTCAATTTTATACACAAAAATGTCTTTGATTGCTTCTCCTGAAAAGTAGCTGTTTTGCAGATCCGACTCTTTTAATAGGGACCGTCGAAATAGCAAGTTCTGCTAAGTGTGAATGCACCATTACTTCAACGATAGATGGATATATTCTATTGTAATATCGGACACGGTAAGATAATTCTTCATACCTTAGGTACCTTATCTTACATACACAAACGTCTTTATCCCATACGTGGTAGATAGAGCCTAAGGTAACAAGACCTACAGGCAACGGTGTGTTGTGGGCGTATAGGTGGAAAAGGCAATAAAAATAGTTATAGCACAGAATATTTAATAGTACTAACGTACAGAATGGCCACGCTCCGCCCCGCACCGATTCGAGTTACCCCACCCCTCAAGCGCAGTCTGCCGGAAAGCTGCTGGCAACTAGTAGGGCTCGCGACGCGATGTATGTCGGCCACACGTCACAAGTTCGGGAACCTATCCTACCTACTTCATTTTATAAAACATTAGGAAATTAATGCTTTCTGAAATTATCGCGATTAATACATGAAATAACTACAGAATCATTCGCTTAAGTTTGTTGTCGTATATCTATTGTAATTGAAAATAATAATGCTTAAATGCACAGACAGACACATTTTAAGTAAGTTTAAATAAATAGATAACGATTAAGTACATTTATTTGCACACATCTAACTAAGCCATATCTTTATTATAAGTACCTATATTTATGTCATTGGTAGTACTTATAGTACGAGGTTCTTGCGATAGACAGCCCTGTGTATCTTACGCACACATTGACGCGTGTACAGACGACGTCGTGCCTGTGTTCATTTCAGAACGCGGATTTTGTACGTCGTGGCCGCCGTGTGGTTATGGGTTGCTAGCCACATCGCCTATAACATGATTCCTAATTCCGCCCTTTCCCTCGATGGGCTTTTACTATCTGCGTATCAAATGTGGGATCGTGTGAAGGAAACAAACTTTTAAGAAAATATGAAAAAGTTTATTGAAAACAAGCTTCTGCCCGCGACTTCGCCCGCGTAGAATTAGCAATTGGTATGTCTATCGCTATCCCGCGGGAACTATACAATTTTTGGAATAAAAAGTAGCCTGTTTTAATCTAGGGTACCAGTTATCTTCGTTCCAAATTTTATCCAAATCCGTCCAGTCGTTTTAGCGTGAAGAAGGAACAAACATACCCACTCACATCGTCACATCGTCACTCACAAACTTACGCATTTATAATATTATTAGTAGGATATTAGTAGGATGAAATACTGAACATAAGTAGAAATTAACAATTTTTAGGCAATAGAAAGGACATTGTGTTCGCTTAGGGCACCCGATTGTATCTCCCACTCTCTAACTCACTCGCTCGCACCATTCACTCCACCGGAAATCTCTTCCAGTCATTCAGTCAGCTTTCTCGCATCAATCATTCGTCCACAGACTCACTTACATTCCCACATTAATTACGATACATTTAAAATAAAACGACAGTTATGTTGTCATGACTGCAGTATCTGATTTGCTTAACTAAGCATACGATTTTAACTACTATCTAATAACAAACTGAGTTTAATGATAACGGACGGACAGATAACATGCTTATTGCGCAAGGTCGCATTCCATGTGCATAAGGGCATTGATGCAATACACTACAAGAACTATTAAGAGGGTGCATCCGTGCTGAGCTCGCAACGTCGCATTTTTGGTGATTTTTTGCGATTATTTCACAGAAATTGAATGAAAGTATCAAATATCCGACTATAGTGCACTTCGTTTTTAGTGTATTAATGTGTCTAATGCAATAATTTATCGTGATGGACTTTTATTTTCTTATTAAACGAGATATAGTATTTTATCCCTTTAATACGAAAATAAAAGTCCATCACCATTAATCATTGCATTGGACACATTAATACACTAAAAACGAAGTGCACTACAGACGGATATTTGATACTTTCATTCAATTTCTGTGAAATAATCGCAAAAAATCACCAAAGATGCGACGTTGCGAGCTCAGCACGGATGCACCCTCTTAAAGAAGAATATGAAGGAAAAAAGGAAAGATTTGATTGTTGAATGTAATAGGCTCCGAAGGATGTGTTAGCCGTTGGTCTAATACGCAGTTCGCCCATTTCGCAGTTCGTCCATCGGGTATATTTTTTTTATTCGTCTATATCGTAGTTAGTCCATTGAGCAGTTCGTCCATTACGACGTTCGTCCATTACGAAATTTGTCCATATCGCAGTATATGCGATATGGACACAAGCAATACGAGCACTCTCAAATTATGTGTTGTCTTACAACATGAAACTACCGTGAGACTCAAACATAATTACAACAAACCGAATAACTCACGTATAAAAAGCCGAAAGAATGCTCCGACAATTGTTTCGGACTATTCCGTAGTACTTCATCAGAGAGCGCTCGCCCCGGCAGCGAAACGAACACTGCGCGCCAACGCTCTGCTCGCGCAGCTAACATCGGCGCACGACTACCCTCATTTTTATCGTCATTTTTATTACAGTCCAAAGTAGTACGAAACAATTGTCGGAGCATTCTTTCAGCTTTTTATACGTAAGTTATCCAGTTTGTTGTAATTATGCGTTATCTTTTCAAAACAGACATTATAATGTAGACGATGGTTTATAATTTAGCAGCGGTTAAACAAACTCAGTAACTAGGTAATTAGGAGTCCTTATCTTAGTGATAGATAAGACTGTTGACATAATGAACACTTAAATTAGGCTTATGTTAGGCCGGTTGCGGATTATTATGTCATAATAATACTTTAATATAGACATTATCATTGTTATAAGATTCGACGAGTCCGTGGTTACTTTTATTGGCAAATAAGTCTAAAAATAGTTAATAATTTAACAAACTTTGAAATAAAATCGGTTGTCTGTAAAGTCGGTTTACTGACGATAGTTGAACGTGACAACGTCACAGAAAAGTACTGATGGAATGGTTGCATTTTTCAAAAGAAAATTTTAATTTTATTTGTTTGATAGATATTTTGTATGGATAGAGATAGAGAGATATGGTATAGAGAAGGAGGTAAATGGAAATCACAATTGAATTGATCAAGTTACATTTATTTGTTACGCATTAATACAATTATGACAATTTTTTTTTACATTTTACAAGTATTTTGTATTGTATTTTAGAAGCTTTGAGCAATCGTAATACTTGACGAAAACATGTAAATGTATTATTGTATAGCAGCTGTCCATGTCCACGCGGACGCATCGCTCACTCAAGTAGGAGAGAGACAGATGTCGAACGCTGCCGAACGCGGAGGCCGAGTGGCACTGTCGCTCGTTCCGCGCTCTCGCTTGCACTTCAAGCCTTAAATGGAACGCCTCAGAGTGAGGTAACGCCGCATGAGTCATGTTTTTTCGTGCGTGCAGCCGGCTCCATCGAATTATAAGACGTTGTCACGTCAAAAAACTTATTGAAAAACCCCAGCTCAAAAACGGCTTTGAAGTTTAAGTGTCAAGGTGTTGGAAAGGACTCGAGTTGTGGAGTCCTAATTTTAGACTCGACACACTTAATAGAGGACTCGGTGAACTCGAACAATCCGAGTCCCGAGCCGTGTCGAGCGTGAGTAAATATGGAGCCATAGATAGAAGATAATTACAGGGTCCTTACCACGACGTCTTAAATCCTAATTCCGATTCAGCTGAGGTTCGCTCGCTGACAGATCCATACTAAAAACTCACATACAAAACTGGTAGAAACACACTTTGTGTTCATTGAAATGGACCTCCGCAAAGTAACGACTGATCCAATAAAATATTTAAGAATTGTTTTTAATTTAAACAAATAACTGTGATGTAAATAACAATCTTTAATGAAATCACCTGTCTCTTTGGCAGGCATGCTGCAACGAGTGTCTGAAAGGGACGGAGATGGCGACGCGCGGCGCCCGCGCATGCGACGCGCGGGGGGAGGGCACCAGCGCCGAAGAACTGTTGGCCGGAGACGCTTTTAAGCAGTGCTGTGTGGTAATTTAAATGTATAAAAACTGGCCAAGCGTGAGTCGGACCGAGGGTTCCGTACAATATTAAATATCATCATCATCATCATCATCATCAGCCTGAAGACGTCCACTGCTGAACAAAGGCCTCCCCTTTAGCACACCATAATGAACGACAAGTCGCCACCTGCATCCACCGGTTTCCCGCAACTTTTACGATGTCGTCAGACCACCTAGTGGGAGGCCTGCCAACACTACGTCTTCCGGTTCGCGGTCGCCACTCGAGAACTTTTTTCCCCCAACGGTTGTCTGTTCTACGAGCGATGTGGCCTGCCCATTGCCACTTCAACGTACATACTTTTCGAGCTATGTCGGTGACTCTAGTTCTTCGGCGAATCTCCGTATTTCGGATATTAAATATATATTATATTATTTATTTATATCTAGTGTAAACAGAGCCCCGCCTAAGAGAAATATATAAGCAGTGTGAGTTAATATCATATTGGATAATTACATAGACAGACATGAAAATATTAGATTTTTAGACTCAGTTCATACCGAATTTCGAATTTATAGGACAACTGGAACTACGCACTGTATTTGGAAACACGGCAATTTGTATATGTTTTGATAGTAGAGTTAACTTAGAAGATTAATAACTAAATATGAAGGATATTCTGAGAGGAGACCTGTACCCAACAGTGGGACGTATATAAGCTGACGTTGATGATATTCTTATGAAGAAATTGCAACGCGCAATAAGCAAAAAACTTGTGGGGATAGGCCACAATAGGGAGATCTCTCTCCAGGCAGATGTTATGCCTGGGAAGACCGAAGTCCGAAGGAGGAGAGTTAGAAATTGTATTTATATATCCGCGTTGAGAAACTTCGTTGGCGTGATATAGAACAGTATGACATTACCAGCGCTAGGTGCACTTGCGCCATAGTTATGTAGTCGACGACTTGGTGGCGTTAGGGTCGCGACAAACTGACGTTAAAAAGGCAATGTAACTAACTGTTGCTTTTCCAAAATTGCAGCGGACCGTAGATCATAATGAGAAGAGACACGAAGAACCTCTCACACAGACGACTCCAAAGGAACCATCTGAAAGTGGTAATTTTAGCTTATAAAATATTCTGTTTCAATATGCAAATAACAAAACTGAAAAGAAGATAAAGTAATGAACACAAAATATTTACATTGCTACTCCGCTACTTAAACAGCGGAGCTTAAGTAGCGGAGTAGCAAGGTAAATATTTTGTGTTCATTGAAATGGACCTCCGCAAAGTTGCGCCTGATTCAATAAAATAAGATAAAGTAAAGAAAGACAGAAAACTTATTCGTGAGAGTAAAGGATAATAATAAAATTGTTATGAAATAGTCCACAATGCTGGCCTTACAGTCGGTGCTAGATAACAAAACAGCTAACTCAAACATTTGAAGTAAGACAAGTATCTTTTCTGCATACAAAAGAAACCAATCAATCAATCAATTATTTATTTCTGAGAATATGGTCATAACTGCCTAGCTAGCTCATGATGGCCCAGCAAAAACCGTTAAAGCTGGAAGGTTATAATTTTACGTAGGTAGATTTACTTCATACAACATTGACAAGAAGTAAGTGAATAAAATTAATCGTCCTATTGGATATTCAGTTCTGACAAGGAGCTGAAGTCGCTTGCACGAGCCCTGAATACGAGCAGAAGTTAAAAATGGTCACCTTTTACAAGTTTTTATTTAAATTGCAAAGTCGGTATGTGTAAGTCACAGACGGTTCTGGCTGAAAATCAGTGCAGGGGTCTTACCATGACGTCTTAATGCGTTTCAGTTTAGGTTCGCTCGCTGTCAGATTCATACTAAAAGTGACAGCTAAAACTTAAACTGAGTCGGAATTAGGACGTCATGGTAAGGCCCCTGCAGGTGTCTTGTCTAACACCTCAGCGTAATGCTGAGCCAGCAACCGTTTCACTTTTGCAAAGACACACAACGCTGATGATCTATTTTTCATGCGTGTATTTTTTATTTTTTCTATTAAATTTTGTATTATGCTCTTATAATTGTGTGTCATGCAAAAACGAATAAATGTCTTCTTTCTTTCTTTCTATGTTTGACCTGGTGAAATCTTGCACCTAAATTTTGAAAGAAATATCTTCAACTCATAGCTGAAATTCAGCATTATTATGTAAGTTGGATGACAAGTCAATAATCTGATGGTATTTAGAATTCTGGTGACCCAGCCAGGACTGTCACAGGAGGGAACTCTTCAACGGTTGGTCCGACTGACTTGAAATTTAGTACACCATGTAGAACGGATGACAACGCGAGTACAGTCAGCAAAATGTTTGTGCTCAAAATGGAATTCTGAGCAAAAACTCATTTTATTCCAGATGTATCATCTCTATGTGAGGAATACGCGCCAAATGAGTTGTGTGCACACCACTGCATTCCCGTGCCAGGCTCGTACAAATGCCAGTGCAACCCGGGATATATGCTTATGCCGGATAAACGGAACTGCAAAAAGGTATGTTCAAACAGTGGAACATTCCACTTCACTGGTGGAATTTACAGCTTGTGAAAAAATACTACTATTTTTCAGTTACTTTTTAGTAACTCATGTTATTTTCTGTTGCACTGAACTTGTAGAAATCAAGGTGCTTTTAACTGATAATTCTATTCAATTCTGAACCAAAGTTGGATCGCTCGCTGTCAGATCCATACAAGAAGTGTCAAAAATGACAGCTAAAACGTAAAATCCCAATCGCAATCGCAATCGACATCATGGTAAAGCCACAGGAAGGTAACCAGAATCGCTTAATGCGTGCCAAGTTCTGTTCAGCGTAAGGGACAGAGCTATATGGCTGTATAACTGTGTCCCTTACGCTGAATAGAAGTTGACACGCATTAAGCGATTGTGGTGACCCCCCCAGTACTTAATATTGAACAGATGAATTCGTGCCATTGTTTCAAAAATAATTTTGGTTAAGTATATGCATAACCAGCGAGGCAGACTGGGCCTGCATGGGAACTATAGCTCAAGCCCTCTCTATATGATAGGAGGCCTGTGGCCTACAGGGGGACATTATATAGGCTGGAGAAAATCCAATTTCCAACTCGAGTGCAAGTTTTTCATAACATCTCATTTAACACAACAATCTAGTGATAAGGCCTCATCTTCGGATATTTCTTATCGTTATATTACCCAAAAGATATGCCTTCAGGTGGAACAGAACCGCTGTAAGCCTCGCAACCCGTGCCACCACATCTGCAGCGACAATGGTGGGGCTGAAGTCAAGTGCTCCTGTCGGCGAGGATACGAGCTCATGGCAGACAAGAAAAATTGTCAGGGTAAGATGTTGGAAGAACCATGATCGTAGCAAGGACAAATCATAGCATAAACAGATTACACCTAAAAGAACAAGACTCAATAGAGTCGTAGCCTCCCCCAAGGCTCTCCACTCGGACCGGTCCTGTGCCTTCCGCATCCACCGCGATCCCGCGATCCTGATCAGGTCGTCGCTCCATCTTGTTGGAGGCCTACCAACAGCTCGTCTCCCGGTCCGCGGACGCCATTCGAGAACCTTCTGACCCCATCGGTCATCGGTCCTGCGAGCAATTTGCCCCGCCCACTGCCACTTCAGTTTCGCAATTCTTCGGACTATAAATGTATAATATTAAAAATATGAGAGTTCGCAACAGTGGTGGCTAAAAAGACAATTAACGATTATTACTTTTAAGTAAAGGTCTTCCTGAAGAATTTGCATGACGATCACTTTTGTTTTATCCACAGTCAGTGCCTTCCAACGATCTTGAATGCATATTCTCTTGCCATTTTGATTTTGTTGCTTATTCACCAATATTTTCGTTTCTAGACATCGACGAGTGTACTCAAGACCCATCAGTGTGTCTTGCTGGGACGAAGTGCGTCAACGTGCACGGGACATATAAGTGCATCCCTCTGAAGGTGCACACGTTCCCTTCTGTAGAGAAGGGTCAGTGCCCCGTTGGTTTCTCCAGGAACTTGGTTAATCATGCCTGTGATGGTAAGTTTGTAGTTCTTGTGAATTAATTGCCTGAAGAATCCCTGTGCTCTATTTTATAAAGCTACAATTTACAAGCGGAACTAAACTATCTAACACATAGGGTCAGAAAGAGACTTCCGCTTGTAAATTGCAAGTTGTAGCTTTACAAAATAGGGCCCTGATGTGTCTTGCGTGAGCGTTCTATTTGGCTCGGCCATAATTTAGTCGTAGCCAAAGTGTTCGGGTATATTTGGCCAAGTAAGGGATCTATCACTTTTCATTCCTATCAAATTAATATAATCTCTAAAGTCGAACTTTCAAGTTAACAGCCACGTCTTATCGACATTGTATTTTATGAGGTGCAAATTATTAGTGGCAGACTCCATTATTTTTCTGTTGGTTGGAGCTTATTATCATGTATGTGTTAATGTGAGATTGGATTTTTTCTAGCTCGCTCTAACATGTATCAACAAACAAAACAAAGAAAACTACACTAATATATTTTTCTTTTTTAAATTTCAGATATCAACGAATGTCTGCTACCGCAACCACCTTGTCCACATCATCTCTGTGAGAACACAATAGGAGGGTATAAATGTGGTGGGATTTCTGGCGATCCCGCCAACCTGCCGAGTAGACCACGACTCCAGCCTGAAGACCGGTGCCCTGTAGGGTTCAGATCAGGGCTTGATGAGGAATGCGAAGGTGAGACAGTTTAAAAAAGATATGTCGAGACAGACAGACAAATTTTAGGATGAAGCAAACAACAATGACTGCAATGGCGCTTCATTACTTTATCTTGGTGATAAATCCAAAATATTTCTCTCTAACTTCCAGACGTCGACGAATGCGTCATCCACAAAGACGACTGCAACCAGCAGTCTCAGTTCTGCATCAACACTCGCGGGTCCTTCTACTGTCAGGATCGGGCCTCCAAATATTGTCCACCAGGCTTCAAAATCAACGCCCTTACTAACAAATGTGAAGGTTACTAAGACATCTATTACTTCTAATAAGGTCATAAAGCAAAAGTCTCCACTTCGTAACTTTCCGTCAGTCTTCATCTGGTTCGAGTCTCGAGCTTATGGGTACGATTCCGGGCACAGACTTTAAAGGTTCTCACATGTTATTTTATACAGATAATTTCAACTACTGTAGCGTGTAAACCTTTACATATTTCATCATCATCATCAGCCCGTGTTAGTCCACTGCTGGACATAGGCGTTTCCTATGGCAGGCCAATTAGCTTTTTACGAATATCATCCACGTATACATCTATACACCTACACATACGTACGTTTTTATTATTCCAGATATAAATGAGTGCGAGGATGACCCTGAGATCTGCAGAGATTTGGAATGTATTAACCTTTTGGGTCAATACGATTGTCAACAAAAGCGGACAAAGAAGTAAGTTATCACCATGTATGATAATATTCACAAAATACCTAATACCACATGGGACAATCCTGCGGTATTACCTTCACCCTTCACTTAACGACCCTAGAATTACGTAGGCTTTGTGTTAATCTAGGGTATCAGCTATCTCCGTTCCAAATTTTATCCAAATCCAAACAAGTGACAAACATACACACACAAACTTTCGCCTTTATAATATTAGTGTGATTCTTTTGTTTTTAGCAGTGATTGTCCAGATGGGATGCGTTGGAACAAAAGAAAAGGAATCTGCGAGGGTAAGTCTGCTTCATCATCATCATGTCAGGCAAAACAATTATTTGAAAATGTATTCGCAATTCGATCAATATTAAGCAAAGAATTACATCCAGGGGCCGTACTATGACGTCTTAATGCGTTTCAGTTTAGGTTCGCTCGCTGTCAGATTCATACTAAAAGTGACAGCTAAAACTTGAACTGCGTCGGAATTAGGACGTCATGGTAAGGCCCCAGGTCACTTTATAAAAACAGTTCTATTGGAAAGTAAAACTGAAAAATTCTATCTTCTTGATTTGTAGACATCGACGAATGCGTAGAAGGTACCCACTTATGCGACCAGCACCAGAATTGCTTGAACACGAACGGCAGTCACGAATGCCGCTGCAAGTTAGGCTTCGAGATAGACCCTGCTACCGGCGCCTGCATCGGTAAGACCATCATCATTGTTGGGAACAGAATTTTGAACAGGGGAAATATAAAATTTGGTACCTTATGTCCAGGTCAGGTGTAGATTTGTGCATGTACTTATCGGAGATATCCCACGTTGAGCGGCGCCGCTGATCTTCAATGATTGTGGGGAAAAAACACCTTGTCCGTCTGTTTGTCATACACTTTATGGTTTGGAAGGAAAATTATGCAGAAGGCAGCCACAAATTCTTAATATTAAGGTATTTTGACTTAGAAAACACGCGGAGCGTGCCATAAGATAGTACGTTCCTTTTTGAAGTGACCGGGAATGAAGTTTTTTCATGGAACGAATGATTGGTTGAAAAGGATGTGGATGTGAGAACGAATCGTATGAAAGAGTGGCTGTGAGTTGCCAGATTAAATAAATTATTCCTAAACATACTGCCCCGGGAAGAAATCTGTAAGATTTCTTAGAAAACACTGAGAAATACCAAAAATTTTCTGCTGAGAGACTAAGACAAGAATACATAACTTATACTAGGAAAATACGAGTTTACTGTTTCTGTTAATGCTGAGTAGGAAGAGGAAGTAAGCACAACTTGGATACAGGTCGTACGAGTTGGTTGCCTGTAGCGGTTTTTACAGTGGCCACGCGGACGATCCCATCCCGTCCTGGCGATAAGGAAACTACGCGAGCCAATTTCCAACAATAGGGTTTGGTGTTGTCATTTACCATGAGAACAACGTCATTGACCTTGAGGTTATCAGTGGGTTTAAACCATTTATTTCGTCTTTGCAAGTGGTGAAGATACTCCAAATTCCAACGACGCCAGAAATGTTGAGTAAAATTCTGAACAAGCTGCCAGCGAGACAAACGGTTAAGTTTTTCAGTTATTAAGTTCTGTTCTGGCAGCGAAAGCATATGATCCCCTATGAGAAAATGAGCTGGTGTTAAAGCATCAATTTCATCTATGTTATCAGAGATCGGACACAGTGGTCTTGAGTTTAAAATTGACTCTACCTTACAAAATATAGTGGTTAATTCTTCGAAGGTGAGTATGGTGTCTCCGATCGTGCGTCTCAATATTGTTTTAGCCGATTTTACGGCCGCTTCCCATAAACCACCCATGCTAGCTGCAGATGGCGGATTAAAATGCCATGTAATCTGATTCCTCAAAAAATAGTCTTGAACTTCAGACTGGTTGGTGCAAGTCTTAAGGAACGAATTTATTTCCTTCAAATGATTATCAGCACCAACGAAATTGGTTCCACAGTCCGAGTAGATATCAGAGCACAATCCACGTCTACTAATGAAACGGGTGAGACACGCTAGGAAACAGTCTGTCGATAAGTCAGATACGACTTCAAGGTGGCAAGCCTTTGTAACCATACACACAAAAATGCTTAGAAATGCCTTTGCTGTAGGCGCTCGTTTTTGTCTAGAGGTCTTAATGAGGAAGTAACCAGCATAGTCTACACCTACACGTGCGAAAGGTCGACACGGAGTCACCCTGGAAGACGGTAGATCGCCCATGAAATAATCAACCGGTTTTGGATTAGATTTGAAACATTTATAACATTTACGAATTTGTTGTTTAATGACCGATCTTGCTGACAGAATCCAAAACTGTTTTCGCAATAAGCTAAGTAAATGGGAAGTTCCCACGTGTAAGTACAGTTTATGATAATAGTTGATTATCAAGAGTGACAAAGGGTGTGACTTCGGAAGAATCACAGGATGTTTACGTTCATTCGTCAGGTTAGAATTGCCGAGTCGCCCTCGAACTCGCAGAAGCCCTTGGTCCAAGTATGGAGATAAAGTTTTAAATTTGGTTCGATGAGACAAATTTCGATTCACTAAATTTATTTCGGTTGAAAACTCTGACGTCTGAACTAGCCTTATCAGGGAAAACAATGAGATTCTCCATTCCTCGCAAGTTAATGAACCAGTGCGTTTCTCGTTTGGATGTCGTACATTATGGACAAACCGTAAACAATATCCATGTACCTTAACCAGCCTGTGTAAAGAGCTGTATTTCGCAAATATATCCGTGGAGTCTGGTTCGAAAACAGTGACCTTATTAACTTGAGCAGGTAGCTCCGGTTCAAAGACCTGAATTGGAGTGCCAGGTTCACGACCGGCGGCCGTCTGTGGCCACGTATCAGGGGAACCCTTAAGCCATGGTGGACCCCACCAAAGTGGGTGTGACGACAATTCAGAAGGCATTAGTCCACGCGTCGCGACATCTGCCGGATTCATTGAAGACGGGACATGCCTCCAATGAGTGGGAGATGTGTTAGTCAAGATTTGAGATACACGGTTACCTTCAAACATTTTCAGTTGATAGACAGGAGCACGTATCCAAGACAGTGTAATGCTAGAATCGCACCAGGCGAAAATCTCATGAGGCACCTCTATCAATTCTGAGCAATGTTTCAAGAGTTTTGACAAAATGAGAGCGCCACAAAGCTCCAATTTCGGTATTGTCATCTTTGTTTTAATGGGAGAGACTTTGGACTTAGACAACAGGAGGTGAACCTGGACCTCGCCATCATTTCGCTCAACCCGAAAATATACAACAGCTGCGTACCCTTGAAGCGACGCATCACAAAACCCGTGGAGCTGAAAACTAATACCATCAGCAGGTAGAATAAATCGGTTCAGTGTAATATCAGATAGTTTTGAGAAGTCTTCGATGAAGGTGAGCCACTGAGACTGTTCCTTGTCAGGTAATAAATCATCCCAACCAATGCCGAGAAGCCACAATTGTTGCATGAATGCCTTCGCCGTAAATATGACTGGCATTAGCCAACCACATGGATCATATATACATGCAATATTCGCGAGCACTGCACGTTTTGTCAATCCGGTATTAAGTATTTTTCCATGATACATAAACGCATCAGATACTGGATTCCATTTAAGGCCAAGCACCTTAACAGAACCCTCATTGTGTGGCTCAAATGACATTGAACTTTCACAAACATCGTCAGACAAGTCAGCCAAAAACTCGGGATCGTTACTCGACCACTTTCGCAATTCGAAGCAACCCTGAAGAAGCAGATCTACCAACTGATCTCTATATCTTCGAGCAGTCTCCAGATCAGGAGCTCCACTGACCACATCATCCACAAAGATCTGGCTGCATAATATCCTACTAGCATCAGGATGAGATAGCCGTCCTTCTTCTGCCAACTGCAAAACACAGCGCATGGCTAGAAAAGGAGAAGATGATACGCCAAACGTCACCGTTTTCAAACGGTATTCCTGAATTGGATCGTCAGAGTTCTGGCGCCAGAGAATCATCTGATAATCTCTATCGTCCGGATGAACGAGAACTTGCCGATACATCGCCTTTATGTCGCACATGAATGCAACAGGATTAAATCTAAAACGCAGTAGAATATCTACTATGCAACGCTGGAGTTTTGGACCCGCATGCAGAACATTATTCAATGAGACACCTGTAGACGTTGGCATCGACGCATCGAAAACAACTCTCACCTTGGTAGTAGAAGATTCCTCTTTGACTACACAATGATGGGGAAGATAATACTTGCCACCACCAACAATCTCATGAATTGGCTCCATGTGATCAAGTGTAAGATATTCATTCAATACCCGTTGGTATTCCACCTTCAACGGAGGATTTTTATTCAAGCGACGTTCCAGAGCTAATAACCTCCGTGTAGCCAATTCACGACTGTCTCCCAGTTCAACTTGATTCCCCTTGAAGGGAAGATGTACCACAAACCGTTTGTCACAGTCACGGGACATCGTAGACACAAAATGATCTTCAATGACCTGATCATCGGGATCAGACACTGGCAAATTTGGAAAACTTTCGATTTCCCAAAACTTTTCAAGACAGTCATCCAATGTCACATGATATGACATTGGTTGAGGAACCACATTGGTAAACTTGGACGCATCACCAATTATTACCCAACCAAAGACAGTAAGATAAGCAGCAGGCACATTGGGAGAAGGCCATACCTTCTGGCCACAAGAAATGTCATTGAAAATGTCACTCCCTAATAGGATATCTATGGGACGAGACAGGTGAAATTTATCATCAGCAAGCTGCAGGCCTTGATAATTCGACAGGATGTCCGCAGACAGAGAAACAGATGGCAGGTTGCCAGTAACTTTGTTCAATATGATGGCTGATATATTCAATAACGGCTCATCACGATTTTGAGGTTTCAAAAACACTGTGGTCAATCCACGGGACTGATGGGGCGTATTTGTACCTACACCACGGATCGCCACCGGCTGATGACAATGCTTAAGACGCAGACGTTGAACGCAATCCTCTGATATGATTGAACACTGTGATCCAGGATCTATGAACACGCGTACACTTTCAAACTGTCCATCACCATTGCCAGCCAAGCAAGTAGCAGTACCTAATAATATATTCTGCAAATTGGGCTTGTTGCCCACAGTACATGAAGACATAACCATTGCATTATTAACATGCGGAAGATCCAGCTCTGGGCTTTCACTTTCACAGACCGATGGTGGTGATTCATGAGAAGCGGCTGTGACCACAGCTGACTTAACCATTGGGTTCGGCACAGCAGTCGGACAGATAAGTGTATGGTGCTTTGCATGGCACACCTTACATTTATGCAATGAAGTACAGTCATAATATCTATGAGTACCAAAACAGTTGAAACACAAATTTTTTGATTTCAAGAACTCTCGTCGTTGCTCAATCGAAAGAGCCTTGAATTTATTACACATATACAGGTAATGATCCAAATTGCAAAAGCGACAGCTTATCTCATTTCTCTCTTGAACATGCATGACAGTTTTGACGGGGCGCAATGGGTAAGCCTTAGGCTGAAGTGCCTTAGGTGCAGTATTAGCTGTCGGGTTTGCAGTAAAAATATTCTCACTTGTTTTGCATCTATGTTCCAAAAAATTAACAAACTCTATGTAGGTTGGAATCTGTGAACCTTTAACCGTTAATTCAAATTGGCTTCTCATTTCAGTAGGTACCTTTTTGAACAGAATGTGTAATAGTATAAATGACCATTCATCAGGCTTAAATTTCAATGCCTGAAGGGCAGCAATGTGTTCATTAAATGAATTGAGGAAAGGCCTCAAATCAGACTTCAGGTTGACAACAACAGGCAAAGACAAAATGTACTCCAAATGAGTATCCGCAATCAGACGTTTATTTGCATACCTATTCTCTAATAGGGTCAATGCAACACCATAATTCTCATCAGTAAAAGGTAAATGCTTTACCAAGTCAAGGGGTTCTTTTGACAGACAGGAAATTAAATAGTGTAATTTCCGAACTGGTTTCATATAAGAATCTTCATCAATTAAATTCTTGAACATATTTATGAAATTAATCCAGTCAGTAATTTTACCCGAAAATGTGGGCAACGAAATACGCGGCAAGTCAACCCCCTGACTGGGTGAGCTACACATCTCGCTCGACTCCTTTGCCTGACTTTGCAAGTTCGTATGTTCAAAGTATGTCGCATACACTTCCCTTATACGATTAAACTTCGCGTCATATTCTACAAATTCCTTTAGATGTTTATCTGGATCAAAACCCGCACGTTTGGACGCTTCAACAGAAATATAACTGTCAATAAACTCACTGTGAATTTGTTTCAAATCACCGAAACGACGTTTCAACTCCATTCTCTTGCTGTCGTCTTTCTCGGACGTATTCGCGCACTCGAAAAGTAAATCTATTTGCATTTTAACCACTTTATATCGTATTTCTATAGCCATTTTAACTTTGTTTATACCGCTTGAGAACCAAAACAAAACAACTACGAAAGATAACCTCGAATTGCGACAATAACTTTACGTTGACACTGACACTTGTTCATTCACATTCACTCACAAATGGCGCTCTGCGTTTCGTTATCCCCAGCACTAGACAGTTACCATAGAATAGACCAACTGCGTAACGAAATTACAAGTGAATTGAACGAACGTACGAATGTAAACAAATGGGACTTTACTCTCAGCAGTGACAGAACGCAATTTCGTTCAATTCGAAATCTACCTACCTACTAACTTCCTATTCCTAGAAATGAAATAAAGATGGATGACAAAGAATGATATTTTATTTTCGCAAGTTAAAATTAAGGTTAAGTTATGTCACGATATGTTCATTATATGACGATTACACTGCAAATTCAATTCAACACAGCACTAAGATCAATAATTCACTAATGCACCTCAGCAGACAATTTAAAGTATGAAATAGTGTGAAAAGAATTGACCTAATGTATGAACTCCCAGCACAGACGACAAACGAAAAAATATGCAGATTGCAGACAATTTATAGACACCAAAAAATGTACGGGAGGTTCATACTAGACTGAGAAACTATAGTTTCGAAGTATTTAAGATTCAATATGTGTTTACAACTTTAGACAAACTAAAATGCGAGCATGGCACTCGCGGAGAAAATGGCGGACATAGGCAAATTTTAAGACAATTGAAAATCTAATAAGGAATCCGATTCGAAGGAACAATTTTAATGTTGGGAACAGAATTTTGAACAGGGGAAATATAAAATTTGGTACCTTATGTCCAGGTCAGGTGTAGATTTGTGCATGTACTTATCGGAGATATCCCACGTTGAGCGGCGCCGCTGATCTTCAATGATTGTGGGGAAAAAACACCTTGTCCGTCTGTTTGTCATACACTTTATGGTTTGGAAGGAAAATTATGCAGAAGGCAGCCACAAATTCTTAATATTAAGGTATTTTGACTTAGAAAACACGCGGAGCGTGCCATAAGATAGTACGTTCCTTTTTGAAGTGACCGGGAATGAAGTTTTTTCATGGAACGAATGATTGGTTGAAAAGGATGTGGATGTGAGAACGAATCGTATGAAAGAGTGGCTGTGAGTTGCCAGATTAAATAAATTATTCCTAAACAATCATCATCATCATGATCTCTTTCTTTTATGTATCTATGTGAACCGAATGCGTGTAAATAAACGTTTCTCTCTGTCTTTTATCATCATTGTCATCGTCATGCAATGTCACGTTATCTGCTGGACATTTCCAAGGATTCATAGTAGATAATATTACATAATACCTACATAAATCATCAGCTGACCACTGAAACTCTTCATCTTCAACATTAATAAGTCCCACTGCTAGGCACAGGCCTCCTCTTATAATGCGGACTCAGTGCGGATTGAGAACATCACGTTCAATTACTTCGTAGGTTTTTTCACGCAAAAAACTCATGGTAAATTTAAAACGTAATTTCGCACATAAACTCCGAAATAGAGGCGTGCTGGATTCGAGGCCACAAGGCTTGGGAAGCCATTGGTCAAACCATCAGGCTACTACGTCATTGGTTTTGATAAAAAAACCGGTTGTGTATAAAGTCGGATGACGGACGATAGTTTTTTTTTTCTTTTTTTTTTTTTATGCGAATAGGAAGGCAAACGAGCAAGTGGGTCACCTGATGGTAAGCGATCACCACTGCCCATAGACACCCGCAACCCCGGAGGGATTGCAGATGCGTTGCCAACCTAGAGGGCTAAGATGAAATGCCTCTTGTGCCCGTAATTTCCCCGGCTGTCTTACTCTCCACACCGGAACACAGCAGTGCAAGCACTGCTGCTTAGCGGCAGGATTTGCGAGTAAGTTTTACGTGATAACCATTAAATGGTTGCTTTTGGGGGTAGACTAATACGCCATCAATCGGCGCTTGGTTAAATCGCTTAGTATCTATCAAATCTATCGACCCTCAAAGTGAATAGTACGCAAAGTGGTTGCGACAACAAGCAACAGATGTCGCTATTTGCGACACACATTCTGACGTCAGTAACGTTACGCATTGAGTCATGCTTCTTCTTGAGTACGGCCGGCGTTCATCGATTTATAAGACGTCAAAAATTACGTTGTAACTAAACTGGCTGGTTATTTTCAGATATAAACGAGTGTGCCACCGAGCGTCATAACTGCCTTATGCGGGCACAACGTTGTGACAACACAGTGGGGTCGTTTCTGTGCGTCAGAATAACTTCTTGCGGCACGGGGTACACCCTACAGCACACAACTGGACAATGTGAAGGTTTGTATTCAACTGCAATAGACACGGTGCTCCGTAGTGCCCGGTTTTGGGATAGAGTGGACCCACACCTTCCTGTGGGGGTCGTAAAAGGCGACTAAAAGAAAGAAATATAGAAGGAAGAAAAAGGTTTATTTGGTGCAATATAAAACAAAAACCACCTACAATCTACAAGACTTGTGCGAGTGGGCATCAGCCATAGAGCAGAAGTAACTCTCTAATTCATAAAAGCTCTGTAGGCTTCTGTTAACTTAGCAATCGTTTGTCCTTATCTGTCACTTTGACATTTAGTTTCACAGATAAGGATAAACGATTGCTAAGTTAGCAGAAGCCCATAGAGCGTTTATGAATAAGGGGGAATCGTTGATTAACATTAAGACCTCTAAAATTTGTAATGCGATTTTTCTTACAGACATAGACGAGTGTGCACTAGATTACCTAAACGATTGCGCGGAACATGGAAAGGAATACAAGTGCGTTAATATTCCGGGGTCTTACCGGTGTGAGCGCAACCGCCCCTCCACCACCCCCCTTCCGGAGTATGAATACGTCTACTATGACTCGGAGTGAGTAACCTTATACATTGTCTGGTCTCCATATTTTATCATAAGTACTGTCTGTTTCCGTTTCTTTTAACTTATGCTGAATATTTTTTTATTTATAAGCCTTTTTATTCCGAATTCGCTACAATTTCAGTAACTACATGTTGTTGTTGTTATTGTCGTTTATATTTTTTATTTATTTATTAAATTGTCATGAAATTTGGCGTGCCTCATGGCATAGGCCTCCTCCGTGTATTGGAGGGTTTGGGCTATAGTTCCCACGCGCGCCCAGTGCGGATTGGGAACTTAACACACACCATTGAATTTCTTCGCAGATGTGTGCAGGTTTCCTCACGATGTTTTCCTTTACCGAAAAGCTCATGGCAAATTACAAATGTAATTTTCGCACATAAATTCCGAAAAACTCAGAGGTGCGAGCCCGGGATTTGAACCCACGACGCTCTGCTTGAGAGGCCACAGGTCAAACCACTAGGCTACCACGGCTTTTTTGCTGAATATACTTGGGTGCAAAGAAATCGCGTCACTTCTCGAAGAAAGTTGTGTGAAAAGGGACTAGGTTTTTTTGCACCCGAGTATAGATACACCACTTCTTGATGATACAATTACTTTTTAACTAAAACCTAGCTGGCCGCAGAAACTTAGTTTCGCCTTAGGATCAGTTTCTGTCATAATATCAGAGATGGTGTTTGCATACGAAATATTTATTAGGGGCGAAGATTAATCCAACAAATAAACGATCACAAAAATCGGTGCACATATCCTATTCTTGAGTTATAAACAGTGTATAAAATATGTACATATAGCCCGACTTTGTTTTATATATTTACATAGATCGAAGTATTTCCTTTGGTAAATAAAAATGATAACAATCTTATGTTCCTTATAGCGGCGAAGAAATCAACGAAACGCAGCCAATACCACCGATCGATAACAATAAGGAAACGACATCGACAACAACACCGAGACCAGAACCCACTCTAGCACCTTCGAGCACCACTCACACTCAACCCCCAACTCCACCACCAAAACGACCTGAAGACAACGAAATATTCTTTAGACCATCGGATCCAGCACCTTCCAAGCCAACTCCATCTACTTACTACGAAACTAGCCAAGAACCTGAAAACCCGAGGGAACCTGAGCCACCAAGAGAACCTGAACGACCAAGAGAACCAGAAAGACCAAGAGAAACTGAAAGGCCATATGAACACGAACGTCCGAGGAAACCTGAGCGTCCGAGAGAATCTGAAAGACCATATGAACCCGAACGACCAAGAGAGTCTGAAAGACCAATTGAAGCTGAACGCCCAAGGGAATCGCAGCCAGAACCACCAAGAGAGCCCGAAAGACCGCAAGAGCAGAGACCAATTTATAATGAACCAAGCGAGGCTCCAGCACCGGAACGGCCAGTGTACATTGAGTCTCGGTTGTCCGAAACACCTTATAATAGACCTACTGAGCCTCCTAAACAAAATCCGTCAGAAAATGCCATTGTACCTGAAGTCACGTACCGTCCAGAAGCAACGAGCCCTAGTATAGTCTTTGTTAACAGAGTTGATCAAGACACGGCTACTGTAGAGGGTGAGAAGAGAAAAGATGGTTCCGTGTTTCTCGACACTAAGAATGTTCCTGCTAATGAATGGACGAAAATCAACGAGAGACCCGCTGATTGCCAAATCGGATTCGAAATGGATTCATATGGCGCTTGCTTTGGTAAGTCAAACCCGTTTTTGAGAAATGTATGTGGCCTGAAAGGCAAACATTGAAGAGTAAGATAGAGATAAACGATCGCTAAAGTAACGCATGCTTAAAAAGTGTTAACGAACAAGGGAGAAGATTAGAGAAGGGAGAGATAGATATCGAATAGGCTAACCCCCTTATTCATAAACGCTCTATAGGCTTCTGCTATTTAGCCATCGTTTGTCCTTATCTGTGAAAGGTAAATGTCAAAGTGACAGATAAGGACAAACTATTACTAAGTTAGCAAGTTAACAAAGCGTTTATGAATAAAGTGACCAGTCTCTGAGGTATCATCTGAGGTGCATCTTGGGTATGATGGTAAATAGTAATTTGAAACAAAGTTATCGCTAAATATATAGCGCCACTTGCTCGTATGTCTTCCTTGACGTATAAATAACTTTCCTAGCGACTATCTCTTTCCAGATATCGACGAATGCGCCACCAGTCGCCACTCCTGCTCCAGCACAGAGACGTGTCGCAACACCATGGGTGCCTACGTCTGCGACTGCAGCATCGGCTACCGTCGGGAGCTGGGTACTGGGGACTGCGTCCTGATCACGACCTCACCAGCTCCGACTACGAAGACTACGACTGCGGCTACGGTTTCGTATAGCTTGTGTTAGTATAATTTTAGTAAATATCTTCCTGGTGGTACGGCGGCATTTTGTTTACACATGTCAGGCTTTCCTCGGCTTGATCCTGAATCTCGAGTACAAGGAATCAAACATTCTTACAAACAAAATTTATGATGATTAATGTTTCAACTGTTTTGTAGGTTTTGTCGACTAAGTATGGATCGATTACGATTAAGATGTAGGTAGGTTTTTTTGAATCGGCAGAACATGTCTCAAAAATTCTTTGTAGATTTTATTGACTTTAAAACATTTGTTAATAACTTAGTAACAATCCGGTCACATCTACAGATTTGGACACCAAACTTCCGCAATGTAATATTTGTAGAAATTCAAGAACATTTTTTCTTACAGACGACCGTTTCTGGGGCGCCAAATCGCATCGCACGACCATTCGACCGTTCCGTCCTCGCAACTTATGCGACGTGGGGTACCACCTTAACTCCACCACCGACCGCTGTGAAGGTACCTCCGATTTACTAACTCCCTTCACCCCGACACATCAACTTAGCAATCGTTTATCCTTATCTGTGAAAAGTAAATGTCAAAGTGACAGATAAGGACAAACGATTGCTAAGTTAGGAGAAGCCTATGGAGCGTTTATGAATAAGGGGGTCAGTGTCTACTTCAATGTACATCCTGGGGCCCAGTGCATGCGTTGGGCTTGACGCTAGACACCTTCATCATCATAATTATTATTATCAGCTGGAAGATGTCCACGGGACATAAGCCTTCCCCAAGGATCTCCATAACGATTGGTTTTGTGCTACCCGCAGCCATTGGCTTCCCGCGATCTTTACCAGACCGTTCGTTCACCTTGCGAGAAGCCAACATGACCATTACCGGCGGGGGAGGGCGGGGAATCCCAATTCCGCACTCAACGGTGCCGTTACCATCTGCCCCATCCCGGGGCGGCCAGTGGGCGTCGCGGTGACACCTGCATGCTCACTTCCATGGCCAGGAGGGAACGTGTTGGTTTTTAGACGGTAGGCCTCTCCCTTCCTTCCAATAGGGAAGGCAACGGTGAGCTGGAGAGCCCGTCATACCCGACATGACCAATATTGACCATTCGTGTTCTATTGTAACTTGAGTGACTGTTGCTCTTGATCGTTTTTTTCGTATTCCCACAGACGTGAACGAGTGCCTCAACGGCCAAGCCAACTGCGCTGACGTGGAACTGTGTATCAACACGGAGGGGGGGTACCGGTGCGAGTGCCCCCCTCGCTGGGTGTTGGATGCAGTTCGACACCGATGCGTGCCAGTACGCAGCGCTCACTTGTTCCCGCCAGGATATGGGAATGAACCAGGTTAGTTTGTGCTGCCATTCTGGTCTGGGAGCAAAGAAAAAACATGGGATGTACCAGTTGCTTCTCTTCCCGCACAGATGGTAATAGCCCGTCGAGGGAATTGGTGGAAATATTAAGAATCATGGTATAGGATTAGCAGCAACCCTTCATTAACCCGTCACTATTTTGATTTCCATTTCCACCTATGATCCCACAGTCGTACTAAACGTGGCCTTTCGATATTATTAACCTAGACTTTGTCTGCCCCGTAAGGGATAAAGACGTTATTAATATGTGTTGTATGTTAGAATGAAGAAAATGAACACAATTTTTTTATTATTGGGCGTAGTCCTTTGGTTCCCTCCACCATTCTTCCCTTGTGAGAATAATGCTGACCTCAATCTTATTTACCATCACCTGTACTGGTTCCGCAATACTAGTTGCTATTGCAGCCACAGTGCGACCGAGTAGACCGTTGCGATTCCAGAGATACAGCTTTTTGACAGATGGTCAGCCAGCAGTAAACCTGATCTTCTCTATGCTCTTTACAGAATACCCGCCAGTGGAACAGGTCCCTGAAGAGAACACTGGCACCAAGTATGTGGAACCGACTGTGACGGACATAGGGAATAGACGCACGATGTCCTGCAAGTGGGGCTACCGGCTCGGGAGAGACAATATCTGCGAAGGTTAGCCTATCTAATCCTGACCCACTAAAAATCTAGCATAACTGAAATACATTCGCAAGTGACGTGTGCAAAGAATATAAGTATATAAGAATCAAAAAAGATTGCAACCACCATTTTACTCGCTTATCCTGCCGCCAAATTGTGGTCTAACAGAAGAGCCGATGATATTACTGACACGTGAAGTATTCTATCTTGAGCTAGAACTTTTGCTCTCTCATCTTGCCCACCCTTGCCACCACCACTTGCTATACACACTGCATACGTTTAGTAAAAAAAATTACCATTTTAAGAAGACTCTGTCACTCAAATACGCAATGGAGTTGTATTTTAAGCCTGGTTTGGAGTCTCCACTAGATCAAAATAAGAAATGATAAGATCTGTAGAACTAACATCACCGACCTAACTTTATTAAACTCCCGCCACAAAACGCGATGGTTTGTGACGCAAAAATTCTACTTTACTAACTTCCGATATTTTATTATATCAGGCGTCACTCGAGGTCCATCAATGCTTGACTGTCTTGCTTATGAGTAGCGGAGTCTTCTTCTTCTTCTACTTCTTCAACCTTGATCTACCCAATGCTGAATAAAGGTCTCTTCCATTTTAGACTTTCTGTACGGTCCCGAGTTTTCCGCATCCAATCCTTCCCAGCCGCTCGTACCAAATCATCTGTCCATCTTGCTGCCCTCCCCCACATTCCTGAACCCCGTGGTCTCCACTCTAACAACTTTCCACGAGTAGCGGAGTAGCAAAGTAGTTTTATCTGGGTCCCACTGAAAAACAGCGTTGCGGCTTGCCACAACATTATGCTGAGTGGGATCCATTTTACACCATATCGGTACTTCCTTAGTATATTGTATTTCTCCTTTTTTTATATCTCAGTGTATCGAATGTGTGTAAATAAATGTTTCTCTCTCTCTCTCTCTCTCTCTCAAAGGTAAATATTTCTGTTCGTTTTTCAATTTTCACAGACGTCAACGAATGCTTAACGGGAGAAGCCAAGTGTGGTCCCCAGCAGCTCTGCACCAACCTGCCCGGCGGATACACTTGCAGCTGTCCCAGAGGCCATCATCTGGCCGGTGATCATCAGTGCGAGGATGTGGACGAGTGCCATCTGGCTGGCACCCAGGTAAATTGCCAGTAAAACTAAGGCTTCCTCTAGACACGCTATGAATGAAGCGTCGCTGTTCCGTACCCGGTTTTAGAATAGGATAGACCCTTGTATTTCCGTGGATGTCGTAAAAGGTGACTTGTGTCTTTCTACAAGTGAAGTTCTCTAATAATGATAATTATTGTTTAGCTTTTTAGGGACAATTTATATAAAACATAGATTACATGGCCGAATACGTATTTCCATTGCTATGTACATCATTTGGACTAGCTATGAGGGATTGAGATTATTTTTTTCAAATTACTTTCAATCCAAGGGCCGCGATGAGCCGCTTTCAAACATTGACCTACTTTCAGAGTATGAGAGATGAACATTTCTTTTTTGTTCCAGCCTATCTGCTCGCAGAACGCTGATTGCGTGAACTCGATTGGCTCATACCAATGCCGTTGCCACGAGGGCTTCAGATCAGCACCAGCGAATGACAAGGTCTGTTGAGCACTCTCATCCATATATACATACATACCGTCACGTCTCTTTCCCACATGGGTAAGCAGAGATTACTTTGTTCCACTTGCTATGATCCTGAAATACCGCTTTCGCTTCATCCACATTAATCAATTTCTTCGTACATGCTCGTCATTGGAGTCTCATCTAATACACTTTTGTATCAAAGTTCTATATTATTATTTTATAGTATTCTACCATTTATTATTATACCTCCAGGTCTGCGTGGACGTTGACGAGTGCTCGGAGTCCCCGGCAGGTTCCCTCTGCGAGCAGCGCTGCAATAACGTGTGGGGAGGCCATCGCTGCTCCTGCCATCGGGGCTACCGGCTAAAGGCGGACAACAGGTACTGCTTCATCCACGCTTCATCATTTCATACAGTAGAATAGAATACCAAACGAACAAGTGACTGTGTACCACACCACGTCTATCAGCAACAGAGATTGACATCACCCCATCCAGTCCCATTGATTGATTTTGGTTTATTCAACCGACCGTCGTAGTGTCAGCATCTGCTTGATGCCTCGATACGATACGTGTCCGGAGTATTTTCGTGTTGGTGGTTTTGACTGCTGGTTCGTTTAATTTTCGTTAATTGTTTCACTTTCTAAAGCATTGACTACATAAATAAAAAGTATTCAACGGGGTTGTGGCTGTTTTATATATCAAGACCTCACTATATCGCGGAGTAGCAAAGTAAAGTTATCCACCTCAAACCTATACCGTACTGTACCTACCAAAACAAAACTTTCCACAGGACATGCGCAGACGTAGACGAGTGCAATGAGTTCAAATCCAAGATCCTGTGCATCGGGCGCTGTGTCAACGAACCTGGCAGCTACCGGTGCACCTGTCCTACGGGATACAGGCTCTCTGAAGACAAGAGGAGCTGCATTGGTAAGTCAAGAGTTCCACCGAACAGCGGTTCATACATATACGTGCGTGATAAATCACGTCTTTCCCCCTTATTCATAAACGCTCTATAGGCTTCTGCTGACTTAGTAATCGTTTGTCCTTATCTGTCACTTTGACATTTAGCTTTCACAGATAAGGACAAACGATTGTTAAGCTAGCAGAGGCCTATAGAGCGTTTATGAATAAGGCGGTTTATCCCTTACAGGCAAAGCCTAAGGTAACAAGACCAACCTTTAGCCAGGGGGTGTACACTCCGCAGTTTAGGTACGATCAACCAGCGGTCCTGCCGGGCAGGATAATGGCAGTAGGTTGCCGCTCGCCTCGCACGCCGGCGTCGCGCGTTATTTGTGTGTTACCTAGTTACCTAGCAACGAACAATGACTACTACAACCCTAATAAGTTCGCGGTGACGTCCTGAACGGCCATGATTGAAACGGTTAAGCTAAAAGAAGCGCTCTCGCGTAGTGATACGGTTTATTTTTGCATGAATGCTTTGCGGGAAATAGAGAGTCTTCTGTACGTTAGTACTATTATTTATTTGTGGTTTAGCGTAATTGTCGGCGGATATGTAGAAAGAGGAATCAAAATAGTGATGGGAAGCCTAAACATGATTCCTAAGTTTTTCGCCCATTTTCTCAATGGGCTTAAACCATCTGAACGGGAAAGAAGCAACTGGTACATTTTGTTTTTTTTTTTGCTCCCAGACTAGTATGAAAGAATGTTTACCCTTACCCCAGTAATAAATGCTGTGTAGGCTTCTGCTAACTTAGCGATCGTTTGTCCTTATCTGTCACTTTGACATTTACCTTTCACAGATAAGGACAAACGATTGCTAAGTTAGCAGAAGCATAGCGGTAGTGAATACGGGGGTTAAGCATTAAGTATCTGTTTTGTTTGTGATATTTATTTTCATCTAAATTATCTATTTATGAACAGACATCGATGAGTGTGAGACGGGTGAAGCGCCCTGCGCATCAGCGGGTAGCTATGGAGGCGTCAGTGACGTCTGCCTCAACACCAGAGGCTCGTACCGCTGCCACCGCATCACGTGCCCGCCTGGCTACCGGCTCGAGAGCAGACAGTACGTATTTACTAAGATAGTGTGTGTGTGTGTGTGTGCGACCGGCGAAGCGCCATGCGCGACGGTTGGTACGTACGGAAGCGTGAGCAATGTCTACCTCAACACGAAAGGCTCGTACCGTTCAGTGGCGTGGCGTCCATAGAACTCGATTCCCACTGGCTTGCCTATTTTAAGGCAGTTGGACACTGTATTGTGCAGAATTAGAGGAAAAGGCTAGTTAAATTCCCTTCGGCTTGCCTTCTGATATAGGTACTTAACGCCACGCTACTGGACCGCTGCCAATGCAGCACGTGCCCGCCTTGCTACCGGCTCGGGAGTAAGATCAGACAGTACGTGTTACTAATATTAAAATCTTTTTTTTTCAGCATTTTAGAATTCCATACCCAAATGGTAAAACGGGATCCTATTTTACGTATACGGGACTTTGAAGAGAAGAGGCTTGTGTAGAAGTAAATAACTAATGGTGTTTCAAACAAGAGACCGCCTCGAAAGACTTGCAAATACCATAGATCTTGAAACTTGTCTCTAATAACAAAATTAACGTCATACGAGTACATGGCTGTATGAATACCATTTTCTTTGCCTGTACTTAGATCCATTGATTGAAATTCAAAAAAAGAAACTGCTCCAGCACAAGTTTTATAATCAAAGTAGGACATGACGTCTTAATGCGACTCTAACTATTTCGACTAAGTTCAGGTTATAGCTGTCATTTTTAGTAAGGATCTGACAACGAGCGAACCTAATCTGAATAGCATTAAGACGTCATAGTAATCTCCTGCTGATTTCTAATTATAAAGAACGGCTGTAAGTACTAACCCCCTTATTTCATAAACGCTCTATAGGCCTCTGTTTACTTAGCAATCGTTTGTCCTTATCTGTCACATTGACATTTACCTTTCACAGATAAGGACAAACGATTGCTAAGTTAGCAGAAGCCTATAGAGCGTTTATGACTAACGGGGTAATTATATAAACGACTGTATTAAGTACTAAATGGTTTTATTTACCTTTGTTCTTTCAGTCGCTGCACAAAAATCGAGAAGGTTTGCTCCCCGACCGACTGGGAGTGCTCGCACCAACCTTCAACGTATTCTTACAATTTCATCACGTTCGTCTCCAAACTATACATCCCCGACAGCAAGGTATGTTTCTTCATTTATACCTGACCTGAGTTCCCCTTTTTAAGGTTCCGTACCCTATTACTAAGACTCCGTCCGTCTGTCACCAGGCTGTATCTCATGAGCCGTGATAGACAGTTGAAATTTTCACAGATGATGTATTTCTGTTGCCGCTATAACTATAACAACAAATACTAAACACCAGAATAATGTTTGTATGTCTGTATTCATTAACCAATAAAAAGTGACCGAACACTACGCACATTTTGCTTTGGAGCAGGGCGTTTTGGAGTTGAGTCGTGGAGCAAAGTACTAGGGCATCAGCACATTGTTAGAGGTCTGTCAATATACAGGCCAGTACAGTACGCGTCTTAAGCGTCATAGAGGTTACAACATTAAAATCTAATCTAATCAGCTGTTTTCACTTCTGCCGGCACTCCCGGAGTGCTACCCGTCTCTTTTTTTTACTACCTACTTATTGAATTCAGGTGGACCTCTTCACAATGCGTGGACCTTCATGGCCGAATGCTAAGGAGCGGTTCGAACTGATCATCAAAGATGTGAATGCACCACCTTCCGTGAAAGACAAGGCTGACATCAAAGCTTTCTTGTAAGTATACCTTTGCCAGGTTTCGGTGAATCCACAATAGAGATCTCTCTCCTGGCAGATGTTATGCCTGGAGACCGAAGTCCGAAGGAAAGGACTTGGAAGTTGCATTTAATTTTATGCATCCACGTAAAGAAACTTCACTGGCGCGATGTAGAACATTGTGACGTCACTGGCGCAAACTCGTGCGTAAGTAGCAGTTAATTAGTCGATGACTAGGTGGCGCTAAGGTCGCTACACGGGTTTTTAGCGGACATGACGTGACATGAAGCAAGTTAGAGCCTATGACACACTACAGTAATTTACCGACCCGATGAACTAACTGGCTCTAAGTTTGTTACCAAGATCCTTGACGCAGAATGCGCTCGCTATGTAAGCAGTAAAGACGTTCGTAGTGTCTAACATGTGGGCACTCGTAATCACACTCTCTCCTTCTTTCTTCATGATTCACCATTTGATAATAAGGAATGGTGAATGGGATTTTGATTCTGAGGCCCCAAATGACTCTTTAGATTCTATATCCGACGGGTGCCAACAAGATCAAAAATTACTGACCCTCTTATTCATAAACGCTCTATAAGCTTCTGCTAACTTAACAATCGTTTGTCCTTATCTGTGAAAGGTAAATGTCAAAGTGACAGATAAGGACTAACGATTACTAAGTTAGCAGAAGCCTATATAGCGTTTATGAATAAGAAGGTAAGACTCTGATAACTGTCTGTCTCACCGCCTGAAGCACCTTTTCTAACGGCTGTATCTTTTGATTGCGTAGACTTACAGAGCTGATTTTTTCACAGCTTCAAGAAACTACTAGTATTATCTATCAGTATTAATTTCAACTATATACCTTTACGCGTTCCTCAGGAAAAGGGTCTTGACAGACAAACAGACGGACAGCAAAGTCATCTTACATATATAAGGGTTCCTTTTTCCTTTGGAGGTACAGTACCTTAAACATAACTATAAACTATTATTAATTCTTCTTACAGATTAACTCAAACAGGCAACCAAGCGATGGTGTCTCTCGTGCACTCCCTCGAAGGACCGCAGAGCATCGAGCTCGAATTATCCATGGAGCTGTATAGTGGTGAAACTTTCGGAGGAATCGCTGTTGCTAAGCTGTTCATATACGTGTCCGAGTACGAGTTCTAGGGTTGTCACAAGTCGGGAAATGCTAGGGGTGTCAATATTTTTTTACACAAATACTTATCGATGTATTTGAATGAGGTTATTGATGGGACCATCGCGGGTGTAGGTTATACGCTTTAATATAAAACAAGTTTGTCTTCTATTTGTTCAAATATTATCGGCTAACAAGCGGAAAAACAAACTATTCAAAGATCAATAAGAACTCGTCAATTGATTTAATTTTAGAAATATCGTTGCAATTTTACACAGTTAGGTACTTAATGTGGTATTAGTTTTTTTTGTATCAACTTTTGTATTCCACAAAACTGAATAAATTTAAAAAAATGTTCATTTTGTCAATGAACTTATAAGATAGATAGATGATGATGAGATGAGGAAATATTATGGTATTCATTTTTAAAGAACAAATCAGACTTAATTTTTCATTCCTTTTGCCATGAAAGTGACTTAAGTTATTTCTAAGTACGTAAGTTATGATTCTGATTAAGTGCCCGGGAGCTTTGTTTTAAATATTCGAATAAATAAGTACAATTAGCAACAGACATAAGTGAATTCACGAAGAGCTCGGAAAAAACTAAACACGACTATACTATTCAAACAGATGATAATTTAGACCTCTTTTTCCTTTTGGTTGCTACCCTCTGTATTGAAAATATAGGTGAAATCTTAAAAATAAACTGATTTACGCTAGAGCACAGGAACTCGTTTAGTCAGAAAGAGACACAAAACGAGATACTTGTCGGTCGCGGACTTTAATGTTGACTCACTATAATGTAGAACGTTGTCGTCCCAGCAATTTCTAGATACATACATACCTAAACGCGCGCGAGCTTTGAAGGCTAATTAATTGCTTTGCTGTTCCTGATAATAACTGGTGAAAAGTTTGAAAGAGGCGTGACGATATGTATGTATGTAAGTTTGAAAATTCTTAAGATCGACAAGCGTAAACAGTACTCTCGCGAGCACGTACGCACTGGGCGAGAGCGGGGCATGAAGTGACGTGCGGGTGGCGCACACCCCCTGCTTCCGCAGCCCCTGATTCCTAGGAGCTCGCGCGCAGACTGTGTTTGCAGACAGGATAGGTCATTATATTTTATAGTGGTGTTTAATTTTAATAAAGCGATCGAACTTATACTTTCTTGAAGCTTAAGGTGAAGTGTTGCACAAAGTATTATGAAAAAAAAGTATACGAATACTTTGTAATATTTATTAGTAAGCTCAATAAATATGTTTTAATTGTACATTTTGTTTCATTACTCAGATTTGTACTTTGTGCGATTATAACTGGAACTACACTTACTCGTAAAACTCTTGCCTAAGTTACTAATAAATACATTTGCTATAACTTCCCTGATATTTTTCTACATTCTACTTCTACTGAAAGTCCGCAAGCAAAAGTTGCTTAGTCTGTTGCAGGCTGCGGTCGCGGACGTCGCTTACAAATGACTCTTGTAGAGGCTCTTCTAAAGCCATAAATGGCAAGGTCAGGCTGAGCTGAAAGGTCCCCTTAAGTCTTCCTGATATTACAGTTGATGTTCTAAAATAAGTGCTACTAGAAACGTTTGGTTACTATGATTCTCGATTAATTTAAATTCAAATTGAATTAAAAAACAAATGAAACCACAGTTTTAAGCATACATACAAATACACTTAAGTTATAGGATATAATATGTACTTAAGTATAGTTTTGTTCACGACTTTAGAGTCTGTGTGGGAAGTCCGACACTACAATATAAGTCTGCACCCTGAACTCAATGGACGCGTACGTTCACAATCCGCGACTAGAGGTAACCAAAATCCGCAACCCACAACAGACTGGTTTAAGAATGCGCTACAAGAGATCGTCTACATAAAAAAATCTAGTTCTAAACCCTCCCCCTTATCACAGCCATTTCTTTTCAAATTCCTACAATCAAACTCCCCGTTACTTGACAATAATTAGACTACTTTAACATAGCAACACTTATTATCTCGACAATTTCACCAAACAGTGCTGGTTAAGACTAATTACTCAATATAATACTGGCACTTCACTTGGCGTATTTGCGTGAGTGAAGACGATGCACTATATTATTTCTAATATGCGACGAAGACGCCAATAGCGCAACGCCAAGTGTAGTGCCACTATGAAATTTTTCGTCGACTGTTACATTAAACATTTGCCTTTGTGCATATAGGTATTTAATGTTTTTTTTTAATGAATTGTGTCTATTACTTACTCACTTACCACCTTATTCATAAACGCTCTGTAGGCCTCTGCTAACTTAGCAATCGTTCGTCCTTATCTGTCACTAAGATTTTTACCTTTAATAGATAAGGACAAACGATTGCTAAGTTAGCAGAAGCCTATAGAGCGTTTATGAATAAGGGGGTTAGACTACAAAAACAATGCCAGTTAAATAGATATAAACCACGGATAATGTGTTGTAGATTCGTTGGATACGTTCTAAACGTATCCAACGAATCTACGCATTTATTTAAATCTGTTTCGATCAGTAATATCCTGTAAATACTACTATGAAAATATAGGTAACTACCGTCTTTGTAATTTTTTTTAGGAACAATGTATCGAGGTATTCAGAACACTTGACGTTTTAACTGGAAATTGACATATACATTTAATAAGTAGATCAACTATTTGATAAACTCTGAAGTACTATAACTATTATACAGTTCTGAAATATTGAAAACTGTAACTAAACTAATAACATTTCCTTTTTGACGGTTTTTTTTTAACAGTTCTTGACTGTTTGTTGTCTTGTCAATTGATTTATTATACAAATGTCAAATTTCAAGTTTAGTCAACCCCCCCGCTGCGAGAGGGTTGAAATTCACTTACAAGATTTGAAGCAACCAGACATAGTTCCGGAAAGAAGCTAAATAAAACCTTTTATGTCGCCCCTGGCTGTAAGTATACTTCATTTAATTTAGAATGAGAAACCATAATAACATTATATTGCGGCTAGTTAACTATATCTTACCTAGCAAACAGTACAGTGAAATAGTTTGGCAGCCGCAAAATAAAATTGTTTTAATGCCACTTTATTTGCGTGGCGTCAATTGTTACTCTAGTACAAATCGTAAAAAGATTACAGTTCTCGAGCCGCAATATAACATTATTGTGGTTTCTCATCCTAAATTAAATGAAGTATAGCAATTTACGGCCCACTACGCGAGCGGCAATTTCCACTTCTTGAGCAGAGGGAGACGCAAAAGGTCGCATGTTTATCGCCTTCACCTTTGGCTCGTGCCAAGTTTCTGCACTCAGAGACATTCTGTATTTCACCATTCGGGATGTAATGTAGGTACTATTAAAAAGGCTGCTTGTTGACAATTAACATCAACCTACTCCAGTAAAGAAGAGTGCAGCGTCTACTCATGAGGATCAACTATGTTCAGTATAGTCAGGCAGCCATCTTGTGATGCAATAGCCAGCGCTTTGCCCGCATGCGCACTAGCCACGCCTGTCACTTCAGCTGGGGCACGGTACTCGGCCACTGCTTTCCCGTCTATTGTTCTGAAAATTAAATTCATCGTCATCATCATCATCAGCCTGAAGACGTCCACTGTAGAACAAAGGCCTCCCCCTTAGCACACCATAATAATCGACAACTCGCCACCTGCATCCACCGGTTTCCCGCAACTTTTACGATGTCGTCAGTCCACCTAGTGGGAGGCCTGCCAACACTGCGTCTTCCGGTTCGCGGTCGTCACTCGAGAACTTTTCTCCCCCAACGGTTGTCTGTTCTACGAGCAATGTGGCCTGCCCACTTCAACGTACATACTCTTCGAGCTATGTCGGTGACTCTAGTTTTTCGGCGAATCTCCGTATTTCGGATTATTAAATTATCAGTATAAGATTTTGTGCTGACTGTACTTTTTGTTGACTTTACTTTCATTGTCATCTATTTTGCTTATGTAATAACAAGTCAATCGGGCAAACCGTTGAAGAGTTCTGCGGAGACGGAGACGTGACTGCAATTGCAGAGACAGAGAATTAGTTTTTAGAGCTCAAAAAAAATGCTTAAGAGCGGCATGTGGGCTGCAACCCACTCAGTCATGTAAACCTTATTTCATTGAGCTGAAGATTATGTCCTTACCGTGTCTTTACATATACGAAGTGTCTTTATATGTAAAACGAAACTTTGAACTGTATACTAAGTTAAATAGCCGACGACACCACTACAAAATTAATCATAGGTTATGTAGAACGGCGCTTCTCAGTAAGAGTATATATGGAATGGCGCCGAAACTTTATAATAAATTGCCAAGTAAAATACTGCAACTGGTAGACCTTACACAATTTAGGATAGAGCTCTTTGAATTTCTTACCAGGAAAGCATACTATTCCATCCAGGAATATCTGACAGACTCCTTTTAATATTTTAGTTTATTGAGTAATTATTGTAATCAGTTTTTTGTGTAAGTATTATTATTTAATGCATGCTGCATGTGAATTTGTAGCTATTTGTATGCCACTGGGGCGAGACATAGTGATACCAACTCATTACATACTTACTGTAACATCTATTGTGACCTATTTTTGACAAATAAATGATTTATGATTATGATTATGATTATGACGTTCCTGGCTGATTCACCAGAATTTCACTTCAAGATTTATTGTAATGCATTAGATTTACATAAGCATGCCAAATTTCACGTCAATCCGACCTCTGAAAGTGAGTCAAAATTCACTCGCAAAATTTGATTACAGACACCGGGACAAGTGAAACTAAATAAAAGCAGTAACACGACTTAAGCCCTGCTATTCCCTAGCTACTCATCATCTCCAGCATATATACGGCACAGGCATTTCAGAATGAGAGGACTTGGGCTTTAGTTCCCACGAGGGTCTTTGTAGATTGGAAACCTCAGACGCACTTGAATCGCTTCGCGTGTGCAGGTTTCGATGTTTGCTTTTACAGAAAAGCTCATGGTAAATTTCTGGGATTCGAACCCTCCTTTGCTTGAGAGGTTACAGCTCAAACAACTAGGCCACCACAGCTACCCATGCAAGATACGTCACGCAGACCTACTTAAGAAAGAAGACAGAAGAGTTGGTACCTGAAAACCCTCAGCGTCTTCCTCCCGCTGTGGTAATAGAACACGTATTGATCAGTGGAACTGAACATGGTAATGATAGAGAAGACACCCTCGGCCGCGCGGGAGATGAGGGGCTGGACGGAGGTGCCTCGCTTCAGCTCGATGAGGTCCAGGCCTCCGCGGGACGGCGCGCAGAGCCCAACCTTGCCATCGCGGGTGCACGCACCGTTCCATCTTGGGACGAATCTGGATAGATAACTTTTGAAATAGCACAAATAATCTAAAAAGCCAAAAGCTTACTAACATGTCGTTTTTATGGGTACCAGCGGTTTTATAAAGACCGTCATTGTCAAGAAACTGCTAAAATAAATTCTTAAAAAAGATAATAAGGACCCAAATGAAATGCGGAAATATTTAATTCCGTCTGTTTTTCACAAGAATCCCTAAACTAAAAGCAAACGTGTTAAAGATTCACATAGTCTACTCAGATGAACTGAAACTAATGCATGGAGACCGTTCCTTGCTTGCTCTGGGGACTGATGATTGTCAGTAATATGTTCGTGACAGTTGAGCCTGTGTGACACGTGTCAATTTATGTGGAAGCATCAGCAGGAAGAAAGTCACAAAGCAACATGCTGGCAATAGCTGGTGGTCGCGGCGCAAGATCGTCTCAAGTGGAAAATATTATTATTATGAGCCCTATGTCCCTGATCAGGGATGACAGGATAAGATGATGATGTAGTGAGAGTTTTTACGTATAGACAAAACGTGTGGCACAGATGACTCACAGAGTTGCGGAGTAGCAAGAAAATTGGTGCTAGAACCTGCTTTTTGAGTACGAACCTGACATGCCTCTTGGTCTTGATGTCCAATATGCCAGCCTTGTCGTTGCCGACGACGGCTACCCAATTAGGCTTGTGCGGCAACGCTACGATAGACTGCATGTCTTTGATGCCACTGTTTTTTATCGGGATCCTGGTAAACAAAGCAAAAGAGTTACGTAGACATTTTTGAAATGCATTTTTTGTATTATTTACCCCCTTATTCATAAACGCTCTATAGACTTCTGATAACTTAGCAATGTTTTGTGCTTATCTGTGAAAGGTAATATCTAAGTGACAGATAAGGACAAACTATTGCCAAGTTTGCAGAAGCCTACATAGCGATTACGAATAAGGGGTTAAGGCTTTAAGTAATGACTGTGTAGATTTTTATTAATAAACTTTAAACGTTCCCCGCGGACGCAGTACGTCGTGCGCAGAGGTAATGCGGGGTGCTTCCGTCAATGCATCCTCCCTTGAGGACTGTTTTCTGAAGTATACTTGAACTAGTCGGATCATTCCCGACTTATAATAGTAAAGTTATTGAGTGTTTCTCTAATGGCTTGGTGTGATGATATTAAAACAATGTATGTGTAATGATGTTCATTACGATATGCTGGTCTTAATACAATAAAAAGTCCTGACCGACTGATTGACTGACGCAGTGACGCATCATACCAAAGCTTCCTGACCAATTCAAATCTTCAAACCAAGACAGCTGAAATTCTGCATGGCGTGTCTCTGAATAATGTAGACAAAGAACAGACAGATTTTTCAGAATTCCAGCGGAACAGGGAGTTTTGCGATAGTAAAACTAATTGCAACTACTGATGTGTTTTGGGGAAACCCTTACCTGTGCAGCCTAGCGCCAGTTCGGGAGTGGAACACGTGCAGACAGTCCCTCGAAGACTTGTCTACTCCTGGAGCTACCAGGTGGTGCTCGTCCGCGGAAACCACGGCGGCGCGGTACCCAGTTCCTCTCACCTCGTAGTCCACGTTGTAGATTCTGTCACCCTCTAGAAAATTATAGCGTTTGAAAGACTGTACATTATAATCCAATTGCAGAATAACGTATTGAAGACTGCTGGCACTGACCTAGTCTAAATATACTGTAACTAGCTGATGCCCGCGACTTCGTCTGCAAAGAATTCGTTTATCGTTATCCCGCGGGAATTTTCCGGGATAAAAAGTAGCCTATGTGCTATTCCAGACTTTTCTCTATCCATGTGCCCTATTTCATCCAGATTCGTTGGACCGTTCTGGCGTGATTGAGTAACAAACAAACATTCCTTCCATCCATCCAAACTTTCGCATTTATGATATTATAAGTTAGATATAGCCTCAGATTGACTAACTCATCACTGCCCAACCCAAACCGTTGGAGCTAGAAATCATAAAATTTGCATAGAGCTTATAAAACCTAGACAAGGTATAAGGACTAATTTTACGAATTTCTATGGCAGAGGTATTGCCACAGGTGCAAGATATTACAGTAATTAATAAGCAGTAGATGTTGAAAAATAATGATCTACATCACAAAAGTTTACCAGGAATAGTCCTTGCAATGATAGTGGCGATGCCAACATTGTCAACATTGTCCGTCGAGACTTGCATGGAGATTGTGACAAACTTCACGCCATCTTCGAGAAAGAGGATCTGCTTGACACCCTTCTGTTCTTCTTTGAATATAACCTGGAAAATATTCAAGTGCACTATAACGTCCGTTAACGGAGTAGGTAGAAGTAATCATTTTCTTTCACCGCTTGATAGAAAGAAATGCTAGTTGATAGTGATTCTTATAAGGCTTGAGTGGACGCTCGAAGCGGAGCGTTTGGCGGTAAAGGGATCGGTGCAGCGTCGACTCACGCCATATGGTTACCCTTAGGCTTGTTCTTGAAAACCCAAACCTGTTTCTCAGGGGTATCCCATATAACGACGTTCCCAGATTCGGCGGTGACGACGTTTTCCCCACTTGGCGTGATGACGGCGTGGGTGACGATGGCGCCCAGCGGTGCGTCCGCCAGCTGGCCCAGCAAGTGGCCGGTGCTGGTGTCCCAGAGTCCCCAACAGCTGCGGGTGACGGTCACTGCGAGACGCTGGTCACGGGCTAGGCTGAAGGGGAGTTGTTTTAAATAGGAAGCTCCGTGTTACATGCCTTTCGGGAATGCCGTTCAAGTATCAAACCCGTAAGTGGGAGTGAGATAGCAAGGCAAGCCCGAATGGCATTCTAAGAAACTCATGGACTGTACTTTTCCTTATGACGCGCGTCATGATGAATTCCGAGAAGTGCAATACGAGTCAGAGGATTAAACTGTTCTGCTTATGTATTGAAGATTGTGTGGAATAATTTAGTTGGATAATGACTAGATTGGTTTATGGTAATAACAAAATCTTGTGTATTTATTATCTCATGTAATTAATGATATAAAAGTGATAATTTAGGAAGATGAACGATAGATGGATGGTAAGTCTGTATTAATTAGCACTATGAGATACATTTTGATTTACGAAATTACATAGTTTCCACAGAATAGTGGAGGTGAATAGGTGAGGGCGGATTAAGAAGAACTCTTTCTAGTCTAAAGTGTTATGTTTTAAGCAAAATGGTTACCTGATAGAATCAATGGGCAATTCTTGCCGGTCAATCTTGTGGACTTGTTCAAATATGTTATCTATGTTCCATATCTTGACAGTCCTGTCGATCGAGGATGTAATGACGTTATTCCATGTTCCAACAGTCAATGGTTCTAACTGGACTATGCGGCCAAAGTGCGCGTCTAACACTTTGATGAGCTTTGTAGTCTCTAAGCTCCAGACGTAGAGACTTTTTCTGTAACACAAAGAAGTTAATAGGTAGTCCAAAGCTTTATTTAGTTTTTTTTTATTAACGATGTTGTAATTTTGATAGAACAAAAATAAAATTAATTCACGAAGCTATTCATGGAAATCGTCCGTTGTCTCAAAGATGGTGGTTTTGGTGTAACCGGTGATATGGGTGTGAACGGTGATAAGTTGCTACACTATTTTGCCAAGAATGTGATCATTTAGGTTCAGATCCTGAAGGACGACTTCTTAGTCGCGAAGAAGGCAGCGACTAAGAAGGTAGATGCTGCAGCAGTATATTTCGGAGGCTTATGCTACAAGCATTCTAAAATTACGAGTTCAATATCATTTTACCTGACACCAGCGACCGCATAAGTGTTGTTATTGCTGATCATAAAAGAGTTAGAGAGTGTCATCTTGGTGGAGATGTTCCTTATAGTATGTGGCAGCTTCAACACAATACCTTCTAGGCTCATGTCCTTTTCAGGTTGATCATCTAGTTTTTCTTCCTGTAATATATATAATTTCATCAGTATCTCCTCAAGTCGTCATTATATCATCATCATAATCATCTTAATAGTCACCTATCCTCCGTTATTTTACTTTCATCAAATTATGCACTGGCATAGTTTTTCCAACGGCAGAATGCTAAGTTCTTCTCGGTTTGTCTCTAAGCATTTCATCTTAATTTAAAATAGTATCTATTGTTTCATTTACCTCATCCTCCTCTTCTTTTTTGTCGTTGTCATCGTTTTTCTTTTTCTTGTTCTCTTCGACATGATTACCCCTCGGAATTGTGTTATCAAAGTCCCATACCACGAAACTGTACGTCGTTGTGGCTGTTCACGCAAATATTTAAAGAATTTATGAACAAGTGCAAATCGGTTTGCATAGATTAATCGCTACGTTATATTGCTGTGTGCAGCAGACATTAAGATTGTTCTTTGACCTGATTATGTTCTCTTACCAAGCAGCATCCTATCCCGTTTGCCGCGTTTGAGTTGCAGCATCGCCTCAGCAGTGTCTGTCTCGCGATGGTGCAGTTCTTCAATCTTCACCCAGCAGCGTTCTTCTTCATTCAGCTCGTAAATTGATATCTGTCATCCATCACTATTATTTAAACTACATACTATATAAACTGAACTTAAATTGAAGTGGCACTGAAATTAATTAAATGAAATTATTTAATTCGCAAGAACATAGTATATGTTCTTGCGAATAGGTACAGGTGTTATTTTTATAAAATTTTAGACATGCCAGAGGACGGTAATACATATTGTCATATATGCTCTGTCAAAATTTGGCATGCAAATTCTTAACCTAATTACTATTAACTGTTAATCATTATCCATTTATACATATAATTAATTTAAATGTCCAAGCCTTCTATGCCGTTTGTGCCCAAATAAACATAAAAACATTAAAAAATAAAATAAATTTTTTGATATTAGCACCATCTAGAGGGTCATTTCGATATTAGCAACATTCAGAGGTTCTTTATCATAACCATAACCGCATCGTGGCTTCCCAACTGTCCTACAACGCCATCTAGCGATGTTTATTACAAACATGGGCTGAAGAACCTACAACTGGTGGGGTAAACCAGTTCTTGACCGCGGGTCACCAAGCGTAACGCGCACGACGCCCTTAGACTAGGTGCAGCGATAATCTTAGCAAGGTGGCTGGTAAGTGCTGGCCGAGAGTACAATGGCGAGCGGACTAGTATAGGCTGATGTTATACTATACTAACTTACTTATATTGACTGATCCATTAAACCACAGCCCAAACTCTTGGATCTAGACAGCTAAAACTGTCCATAAAGATTCCATTTATGGTGACAAGAAATAAAGACAGATCTTTTTAATTTCCTCAGATAGGGTCGTCTGGGGGGTTAAGTTGCAGAAACCAGTTAGCCTTCCAAATATTACGTTCACTGCGGCTCTATCTTTATGCTTTAATTAGAAAGGGATGTACTAAACTCTCGTGGTAGCTTATAAGTAGCTGGGACCTTACCATGACGTCCTAATTCCGATTCGGTTCAAGTTTTAGCTGTCACATTTAGTATGAATCTGACAGCGAGCGAACCTAAACTGAATCGCATTAAGATGTCATGGTAAGGCCCCTGTATACTCAAAAATATCAATTTATACCAATTACACCACGTTACCTGATACCCCCTCTCCGGGTCACTGGTATAGATCTTGTCCCAAGCCTTATTAAAGGCCAGCGCACCCCGGCACCGTAGAGGCTTTATCCACTCTCCCCCCTTCTTAAAGTGCACCAGCAGCCGGTCCTCGTCCAGATCCCCACTCCACATGATCAGCTGAAAGTTCTCCAGGTCTCGGAACTCCATCGCTTTGGAAACAAACGAGTCAAAACATTAAGTTAATTGACTCTTTTTAATATTATTAGTGTAGATACAGATAGACGACTCACAAAGTATCTCCCACACGACATCGTCGTAAGGTGCGGTGTCAGGAGTTGGCAGGGTCTCTTCATGCTCTCCTCTCATGCTGTACCGTACCCACGACCTCGGGCCGTAGATAAACATGTGGTGGTTGAGAACAGAAACGCCGCGGACTGTTTCCCCTGGAACCATAATTGGAAGCTGTGGTAGCTTGCTGGGTTGAGTTATCTCTTAAGAAGAGAACTGCAGGTTTGGACCTGGCTTGTACTTCACGTTATCGGAATTTATGTGCAACGGGATTAATTATCATCAGTGACCTAAACGTCTTTGAGGACTTACTCTCATAACGCTATAAAACGTATCAAGTGGATAAGCAACGATGGTGCAAGACAATGGTCTAAACAAAACAGCAATCTTCCACGTTTACTAGCCTCGACCTCTCTGACAGGTGCGACTCAGAAGAATCAATAGGTTGTACCGTGTTAATAGTAAGTAGAGCATTGCTCAAAAGTTTAAGAAAGGCTGGCTCCAACTTTGAACAATTTACGACAGAATGACTTTCCAGGGTTATAAGGATAAAATCAAACACGTAAGCTAAATGGAAAGATAATATTTTTGTGATGCGTGAGTATTGTTCTAGAATAATCTACGCTGATTTAATACTGAATCGAGCTCACCTTCTTCCAAAGGATTGTCGATAGTGACGTATTCACTGGTCAACATGTTCAGCAACATTGACTGAAATCAAAAATAAATATTTCATATTCTGGTTACATTTCAAATCCATCCTAATATTACTGAACACAAAATATTTTCCTTGCTACTCCGCTACTTACGTGCAAGATAACCAAGCTTGTGCGAAATGTATACGTTTTGCATACAAAACGCACAATTTGTGTGACAGTAGTGGAGGGAGGGCTTGCATGCAAAACGTATACATTTCGCACAAGCTTGGTTATCTTGCACGTAAGTAGCGGAGTAGCAAGGAAAATATTTTGTGTTCATTGAAATGGACCTCCGCAAAGTAACGCCTAATTCAATAAAATATCTAATATTACTGCGACAGTGTATTTGTCTGTCTGTCGCCATTCACGCTTAAACCGTCAAGCCAATTTAGTTAGACTTTGGTATAGAGCTAGTTGCAGTCCCGGGGAAGGACATGGGATAGTTTTCATCCCGGAAAATTGCATAGTTCCCACGGGATAGCTATTAAGCAATTCTGCGCAGGCAGAGTTGCGCGCAACAGCTAGTTGTGCTTAAAGAACTACTACTTTTTCTCTTTCACTCTCTTATTTAAATTTAACTTGGCTCAACTAACCACAGAATTGTTAGTCGCCGCAGCAGCCCACTTGTTGTCTGGTGACAGCTCCAGATTTTGCATGATACCCTCAAGTTGAGGACACAGGTCGCGGGCGAGGTCCGAGGTGGATAAGTCCCAGGATATGACGCGACTGGAGATGGACACCACGTAGCGTTTGTCTGAAGAGAGCCGGAACGCGAAGACTGCGAACTGATGACCTTCGAGGGAGTACTGGAAGAATATTTATGTAGATGTAAGTTTAGATGAAAATCCTTTAGATATGGCCCCTTGACTTGCTGCCAAATGTGTGGATAATACTATAACAGCCATCGAAAGTTACATAAGACCTCATAACTATCTGTTAGCGTGTATATCTTCTTTTTGGCAACCAACTAATGGTAAATGCCATCACTTAGAATATCGGATCGATTGCATTCGTTGCCGTTGTTACCTAAAAAGGTTAATATAGAATTGCTTCTTACGCTAGTGATTTTGGCTTCAAAACTCACACCAGCTCACAAAAAAGTAAAAATAATAACAACAATCTAGACAGACTTCGCACGTGATGCTACCAACCGCAAAAATATTTCAGGTGTCACATTAGTAAAGCTATTTTACTACAGTATCAAACTACAACTGCAATTGGCAATTATTTACCTATAGTGTACAAAGAGCTCATCATCATCGGTCCATAGCAGTACTCTACGGGACAGTAGTAGACCTGCCGCAACAGACGCCCTTGTACTCTGTCTTCAGCAAGTCACATCCAGTTTTTGCCAGTGTCCTTTCACTAATCGTCACTTCACCTAACTTGAGGACGTTCTACACTTCGTACACAATGCTAGCCGCTGTACCTTTGTATATTAGCCAATCTACCTTCAAAGGACCTCCCGGTGTGTGCAAGCAATGGTGAGAGGGCAGCAAAGCGCAATGATTCTTTCCTTTGTCGTGACACTGTTTCAGCAGCGACGCGACCGCTGGGTTGTGAGGTGCTTCTGGCAGCAGACGACCCACTAGTTGCGGAGCCAGCATGTCTGGGTAGGTACCCAAGATGGCGCCTCCAAGACGGAGAGCGTCCGCTACTAGCATCAGTTCTCTAGAATTTATAGTATTAAAGAAAATAGATAATACAGGTAGTTATTTAGTATGTAAGGTATGCTGCACTTGAGTTTTGTGAAAAAGAGATGTCATCTAAAAGGGTTATATCCCCAGGGTGGTATAGCGTGTTGCCAACCCTACGTAGAGATAGCATAATATATTGATGGTCAATATTTCCTCCTAAACTTGAGTTGAGACTTTCTTATTGATATGCGAAGCAATTGATTGCACGGTGTATCCTTCTCAACCCATATAAGAGCCACATGAAAATGAATGCCTAAGGCATCTCATTCTGAGGGCCGGAAGACCAGTGGATCGGAGACGACAAACGAACGAATGTACGAAACGAACGAAAAGTATTCCGAAAAGTAGTACGGCAAAAGTATTTAAAAATTGGAAGTTCGTACATACATACTGTCACCCCGTTTTCACATAGCGCTAGGCAGAGACTACTTTGTTCCACTTGCAACGATTCTGTCATACATCTTCAGTTTCATCTACATTCATCAATCTCTTCATACATGCTCGTCGGGGTAGGTACTTCTGACTTGACCTTTTGTCAATATACACCCATTTGGTCCCGCAGGCTTACTACGTAACTCGCTTGCAATCGCCATCGTGTTCATTTTGACAGTTCTTGTATGAATGTGACAGCTAGCTGATTCCGATGCCAATTGTCAGCCCATATATGAACTATCAAATTATGACGATGGTGATCGCGAGCGAATTACGTTAATAATCCTGCTGGAATGACTAGGCTTTTCCCTCCCAACGCATCAAACTTGGAAGTACCTGACGGCATCCTTGTTGACGTGCTGCTTGGAATCTTCGAAGTCAGCCAGCACGGCTTGGAGGGGGCAACAGTTGAGCTTAGCGTGAAGCCACTCGTAGTTGAACAGCACTTGGGCGTACAAGTCGGTGAAGCGCTTCGAACGCACCAAGTGGAAAGGGAGTTCACCAAACTGGGTGAAAGATAAATGATTTATTGTTGTTTAAAGCAGCATGCTTATTACCGAGGGTTCGAGGGGGATAAAATCCAGTGTTAGCAGAGCCGTCTTAACCGAAATGTAATCAGTGTGAGGTTAGTTTATATTGGTTACTTACATAGACAGACAGACTTAAAAATAAGATATTTTAGTATTTTGTATAGCGGCAACAGATATCACGGTTCATGAGATACAGCCTGGTGACAGACAGGCAGACGGACAGTGGAGTCTTACCCCCTTCTTCGTAAACGCTCTGTAGGCTGGCTCTATAGGTGTTAGTAATAGGGTCCCGTGTTTATCTTTTGGGCACGAAAACCTAAAAATAAGCAAAAGACGACGACCTGACGCTTAGTGAGTACCTCAACTCGTGACACCGAAGAATTGCGGATGCGTTGACAGTATAGAGAGCTAAGATGGAACACGTCATGTACCAGTAATTACACCGGTTGTCTGTCCACGTCAGAACACAGCAGTGCAAGCACTGCTGCGGCAGGATTAGCATAATTAAATGGTGGTAGCGATCTGGACGGATATTCCTAGGTCCTGCCACCCGCAAGATTGTACCTTTAAGCTCAATTATGCTCTGTAAAACACTTAAATAATATCTAGTCCCAATTTTTCCAAAGGCATGATGGTGTCTTTTTGAAACTTACCTTTCTTAAGTTGTATCTTTTGTTGGCACCATCGGCTGACGTGAAGACCAGGGGCTGTAGGGGCACCTTCCTGTCTGCGACACCCTCACGGTCAGCCAGGTTGAAGCGGTGACGTTGGATCTCCGTGTATTTGAAGGGCTTAGGTACTCCACCACCCCATATACCTGACAGAAGAATGAATGGGTTGCTTACAAAAGAGTAAGGCTAAATAAGCCAGATACTCTTATAAGTTGTAAATAACGGCGATACACATACAGCTGTCTCAGGGTTCCTGGTTCCAATGAATAGCGGTGATCATTTATCATCAGGTGACCTCCACGCTCATTTTGTCATCGTGTTTTTATGTTCTTTTACTTATTTTTTGATTGAGCACATTCATGGCCGGAAATTTGTATATGCGCACAAAGCTTTTGCTTGATACTGTATTACTTTAACAGTAGGTACTTCATTTAGGCGCACTTCATAGTAACTCTTACTATTAAAATTATTATTTCAAGTATCTGGAAGACAATTCACAATTGAACTAATGCTTTGATGAAGATCAGCGTTTACGGGAGTTGTCTTGGAAAGCCAAAGGATCCAGGCCACTAACACAACAAGTTTGTGCTCTTACCAAGATATTATAGACGGGATATGAACCGCGATTACCATTATTTGCGCTCCCGATATTTCGACGCAGTTGCATGCACCATGATCATGGATGTATGAACTTAGCCGTGAATCATTGAAAACTCTTACCAAGATAGTAATCAGCGATCATGGAATGGAAGTACATGGCCATGTTCATGTTCTTGAAGTAGCGCTCGCGCGCTGTGTCACGGAACTGTCTGTGGTACCAGTTCATCACGGAGACGCCATCAGCTTCGCGCTCTGAGAGATAGTTGGGAAGGTCGTTGCGGATCCTGGGAAAAGGGATAGTGTGGCTGATTGATATTTCAAAATACGGGAAAAATGTATTATCTTATCACTCGGCCGTACAGTCAAAAGCCAAGGACTTATGTAGAATACTGAGAAGATATAAATAATTGTAGATATTCTTTTAAGTAATCGTTTTAAAGAGTTTCCATTGGTCACACTGCTATATAAAAAGGCTATTTTGAATTAAAAAAATCATCTTAGCTTGTGGAAAAATATTCGCATGCGTCTACATCCCGCAAGAACATTCCATTTTCTCGGAATGGAAGGGGCTACGTCAACCAAGAGCAGTATAGCGGTTATAAATTGAAATAATTTTCATAATCGGTTTTGTACAAGACTACTGCTTAAAACAACCGAAACAAAAAGTTCATAATCATCATAATTATCATCTTTAGATGACACCCGCAAGCTATGCAACCAGCTAAAATTGGCCAACGTCCACCAAGGATACTTGTATAGCTACATTTATCTTTCTTACCTTGTCCACAAGAGCGGCGGTATCCTCCTCACCGGAGGCAGATGATACTGATACACATCATCCAGCACCCTGTCATCCAATGATATCAGGTCTTCGAGCTCGGTCTCCGAAAGACCACTGCGAGCAGCCGTGATGTAAGCCAGAGCGTGGAAGACCAGGAGACGACCATGCTGAAGAAACACGGTGAAACGAAAATGAAAATTAATTAATTAGAACAGAAGAAAATACCAACTCTAACTTAGTTAAAGACAACTAAGCAAGAGCAAGGTTCATGCAGAAAGCAAACATCAAACAAGCCAGCAAAGATCGCACGCCGACAGTTTTACTCATTTGGAGCTCAAAGACGAGCACCCAAAACATCACAGGGGCCTTACCATGACGTCTTAGTGCGATTCAGTTTGGGTTCGCTCACTGTCAGATTCATACTAAAAATGACAGCTAAAACTTGAACTAAGTCGGAATTAGGACGTCAATGACGTCATGGTAATGGTGGTTCAATTCAACATTGCAGTGTTTCCTAACCTGTTTTTCAATTCGCTCAAACAGCATCATTATGGAATCCATAACTGTAGACGCAAGATGAGTATCCTGGGGCTTAGTATAACTTCTCCATCTGCACACCTGAAATAAAATTGATCGTTAGAATCTCTCATGATGTGTGACAAAAGAATAGAAAAAAATTTACCTCAGCAAACACCAGTTTAACGAAGATCGGCAGAGAGCAACTGCCTATGGCGTTGGAGACCAATCGCCACTGGTAGTTAGACAGGTCCCTTGCTGCTGATGCCATCCATAATCTGGAAATTAAGAACTGCTCAGCCTAATAGAAACTAAGTATATATTATTAAAAGACTTATAGTTCTACAGAAAAAACGACAGTTTTGATTTGGCGTCATTATGATGTCAACATAATCATTATATGATGTGGATCTTTATTTCATGTAAGTATGAAAAAACAGATACTTAAAATTTAAATACAAAACTAAAACTACTATTAAATTAAAATAACTAAATAAATTTTAAAATTAATTACAAAAGAGAGGTGGGCCTCTTGGCAGGTGCCCATCACGCAGGCAGCATTCCCGCGCTGCGATTGTGATTCTTTGCGCAAGAAGACTGCCGGCGCGAGGGTCGCCTGTTGCCTCTCTTAGTCTTTTACCGAGCTCCCTGTGTAGCTCCAGCGCACCCTTACCCAAGGACCTAGAGTCTATATGGTGTTGTATGTCATGGTCGCAATCCTTTCAAAATTAATATCAAGCACTCACTTCAACACCTGCATAGCCAAGTCCTCGCCCAAAGCCGTGACTTCTAGAAAGTTCTCTTCAGAGTCTATCATGCGCCGTAGCACGTCGTATTCCTTTGACACCTCTGGATTGGCCTCCTCGCAAGCGCAAGTAACTATTATCTGGCAACATTGATTTTTTTTTAAATCAAGAGGCCACATTCAGAGAGGTCTGCAGCAGTGGGACGTAGGTAGATAAGCTGATGATGATATATAATGAAAAGTAATAAAGGAAAAGGAAGTAGGAAAAAAAGACCAAGACGCTTCACTATGCTAGAAACCAAAAGAAAAGTAAATTCTTCAAAAGATTTACGTGTCTTTACAATCTGATTTAAATAACAGCACAGGGGCCGTACCATGACGTCTTAATGCGTTTCAGTTTAGGTCCGCTCGCTGTCAGATTCATACTAAAAGTAACAGCTAAAACTTGAACTGCGTCGGAATTAGGACGTCATGGTAAGGCCCCAGATCGCGATATAAATAGGCAAGGAGATAACCAAAGTTCTCGTTAGAGTAAGAAGGTCGCGATGTAAAGATATGATGCAAAAATAGTCACCGTGAACATAATTATTGGTTCAGTATATGAACGAATGTTTTATAAACAGTTAAATAACACAAAATAATTGAGAAAACACGGAAAGGGTTAACAGCATAATGTAAAGCTTACCTTGCAATGCGGCGGCAACCGCGTCGGCAGCCATGATACTTTGTTGTTCTCCGTTCCGATCCCTGTCAACTGGTCCACAGAGTCCAAGAACAGGAGAAGAGGCTGCTGAGGGTTTGCCATGGTCAGGAGCTGCTTGAAATGAGCCGTTAGAGGTACCAGGTCATCGGGGATGCTCTCGAATGGTAGGGCAAAGTTGTACGATATCTGTAAGAAGAAGTTATAAAGTAAAAATCTGAAAGTTTTTATGATGTAGGAGAGTCAAGCAATCGCCAGGTCACTTGCTTGTTGGTGATAAGTATGTTGCCCACTAACATTGAAAACACCAGCGACCAAACAAACGTCTGGGGCCCCGCGGCAAATTCATCAGATGGGGATCCTTCCTCGATATCAAGAAGTACATCAGTACATAATACTTGCTGTCCTGCCTATGTAACAATTTGCACTAGAAACAATTTTGGCAGTAGTTTTGTCAGCTGTCTTATTTACCCTTTACGTCGAAATACAACTGAGCCAGACACTGGTCCAGAGTAAATAAACGAAGCAGCCTATGCTATTCCAAATATCTGTACCTGCTGACAGATAGAGATGAGAGTAGGCGTGAGAGCACTAGAGTCAGGAGTAGTGCCGAGGAATCTGATGATGTTGGTGGGACGGACATCAGCGAACCACGTGTCCAAGGAAGTTGCTGAGCTCTTCGATAGCAGACTTGTTTTACCGCAGCCACCTGCAGATATAGGTACACAATATTATATAAGGGTAGTTTAAGGGTATTAAATCACTGTCAGCACGGATAGACCTGCTATCAGAGACTATTAGTCAACTGACAGTTGAAGATGGAGCAGTATTGCACGAAAAATGTACGGTGCAATAGTATTTAAAAAGACTTTCGGGTCTGTCTTGCTATCTCACTCACTCTTATGGGTTTGTTACTTGAATTGGCCGATGGTAATCGAAACCTGAATGACGTTCTAGGAATTCAAGGACTGTACTTCTGTTGGTAGGGATGAATACAACAATTTCTTAGTATTTACTAGGAGCATATATATTTTATGATAGTCAATTGTCTTTTAGTACTGTCTTCAATAGTAAATAGAGCTCATAAATTTTCTCTTCAACTTAACACACCATCACCTACCGTTGTCTTAGCAGAACAGTTTATTTAAGATTCTTCAAAATATTGACTACTTACATTCAGTATTTTTTATGGCTAACCTTCTCCATATAAGACCAATGGCTTATCCGACCCATTTTTCATATAATTCTCGACAAACTTCAGGTCATCTTCTCTGCCGTGGAACACCTTAACGGAGTTGTTGCAGGCGTGGAGATGCTGCAAGATCTCTGTTACTATTTGCCCCTGGGCACTGCTGTCTTCTTTGCGCATTGCCCTGGTGGAGGATTTCGGCGTTAATTTTAGCTTAAAGATGATCACAGTCAGATAAGGGTGCGACCAAACCGTCGCGTTTACGCAGTGACGTGTCGTAGGCGTCACGTTTTCTCACCGTTTCTTCATACATTTTGTTGCGATTCCGTAACGTCACCGTTTTATAAGCGGCGGTGTCGCACCTTAAATGTCTCTAAGGTTATTTATTGAGTCATCTAAAGGAGTTTACGCTACTCTACAGTTACAAAATAAATTCAACATTTACAAGTGGATGGACCACGTTCAGAGAGGAAGAGACCTTTCAGCTAATGATACCATGATTCCACTAATTCGAAACTACTAATTATGCATCTGCTTTTCATTAATTATTCACGAACCTGTCTACAAGCTTGATGATGTTCTTGTAGAAATGCGCTATGAAGTGGTTGAGGTATTCACCGTGGGTCTCTGTATCCAGACCCTCGCGACCGATCCACTCCACTGTATACCTGAAGTGTTAGACGGATTTTTTATAATCAGAAGAAAATCATTAGAATGCACCAGCTGTTTCTCTTCCCAAGCAGATCGTAAGAGCCCATAATGGAATGGGTGAAAATCTTAGGAATCGTGTTATAGGCGATGCGGCTAGCAAAGCAACCCATCACTATTTTGATTCCCCTTTCCACCTATAAGCTCACACAATTGACACAATCGCGCTAAACGTGGCCTTTAGTTTTTGTTCTAGGCTCTGTCTGGATTTCCCTTCTTTATAGGTTGATAATTTCTTCATAAAAGTTTACTTAATCAAACACTGTAAGTAGGTAATACTTCAGACTATACCTGACGGTCATGTAGCAATGATGACTAATAACTAATTGTGGACTATTTTCTCCGATTCATCATTAGAGAAAAAAATGCAGTTCACTCACTTTTGTATATTAGTAGTCTCAATCTTATTAGGCAGCCTGACATCCCTCAGATCAGCCAAGAGCTTCGAAGCTTCATTGTCCAGAGATCTGTTGAGGATGTCTACGAAGTTACTGGCCTTCTTCAGGTTCTGAAGGTTGATGTTGTTGATGTACCGGACATAAGCCAGGCAGTGGTTCTTCGTGTTTTTAACGTTCAGTACACCATTGATGACCTCGCGTTCCGTTACTGAAAATTTGGAATGAAGAGTTACGAACGTAGACAATTTTACAATCTTTATTCGATATGGTTTAAGTGATGCGAATTCTGAAGAAAAATTAGATATGTACCTATAGCTGTTTCAAACCTAGTTGGGGGTCACCATGACGTCTTAATGCGATTCAGTTTAGGTTTGCTCGCTGTCAGATCCATACTAAGAATTACTGCTAAAACCTAAACTGGGTCGCAATTGAATTGCATTAAGCAGAGATAATTGCCAATTAGACGATAGAATTAAGAATAGAATAGAATAGAATATATTTTATTTCTCAGAATATGGTAGGTACAAGGTATTGTGTATAATAATTTTTCATTCACAGCATATTCTGCCAGTTTTGGCGTAGAAATATTAATTAATACATTACATTAGGTACAAAAAATATAAATTAAACAAATTAAAACATGAAATTAAAGAAATAAGTTAAATTAAAATGATTACTAAAACATTACTAAATCATGGTTACGTTAAATAGTTAATTACTTAAATTATTCATGATCCAAAAATTCTGAAATTGAATAAAAAAACTTTTCCAGTAACCACTTGAACAAAGTTTTTTGAAACTTATTTTTGCATTGCGATTTCATGTCATTTGGTAATTTATTATAAATTTTTATTGCCATGCCACATATATTCCTACTATAAAGTTTGATACGTTGTCTAGGCACATATAACTTATGGGGAATTCTTCCGTTTAGTTTCCTATGAACAGCGTTATGCAATGGAAAATAGTGCGGGTGATTTCGAACAAACTTAGCAACCTCTAGGATGTACATACAAGGCAAGGGCAAGATTTTTAGTTCTTGGAATATTGGTTTACAATGGGCTAGGCGGACAGCTCCATAAATGGCTCTTAAACATTTTTTTTGCGTAACGAAAGCTCTCTGGATATCGACTGAATTACCCCAAATGATTAAGCCGTAACGTAGTATGGAGGAGACATATCCATGATATGCCGACACAGCAGCTTCTCTAGAAGCCACAAGCTTGAGGCGTCGTAAGGCAAAAACAAATCTGTCCAGTCTGTTACAAACGTTTTCTATGTGTGTCTTCCAATTGAGGTGCTTATCTATGGTGAGGCCAAGGAACATCGTTGAGTCCACGTTTTACAAAATTGTACCATTATCCAAACTTACATTTACATTAGTATTAGGAGAATTATATGTCTGGAAGTTGATGATTTTGGTTTTTTCCACATTTAAAATCAACCTATTGTCAGCCAACCATTCAATAGCACTGCATATCTCTTTATTCGCTTCAGTCTCTAAGTCCTTCTTGTCTTTACATTTAATAATTAAGGTAGTATCATCAGCGAATAGAATAGAATTATGTTTTAAGGTTTTGGCTAAGTCATTAATGAAAATCAGAAAAAGGAGAGGCCCCAGTATACTACCTCGTGGAACGCCATTTGTATTGAGTTTGGGCGTAGACTGAAATGTACGTTTCCTATTATCTATAATTCTGGATATTTCTACATACTGTTTGCGTTCAGACAAGCGATAAGACCGCCTATTGTATATCTTGTTCTTTGTTTCTGTATTGTTTTGTATTGATTTGTGGTGTTGAATAAAGAGTATTTGTATTATATTGTATTGTAGACCTACCAGACATGAAGTAGTTGTGCATAGCTTCTTTGTCCATCTTTCCATTGTTGTACAGGTTGAGTGCTGCTTTTCGGAAAAGCTTCTGCATCTTGCCAAGCGTGTCCCACCACACGGCTTGGTCTTCTGCTTGTAGTTTTGGAACTCTCTGGAAATTTCCATCAAGATTATCAGTCAGATTTATCGCATTGGTTTATTAAGCCACAGAAGACGTTGTCTCCCAAGACGACACGGCATAATTGATCTGTAATAGATGCAAATGCCATAAATTTAAATGCTTGAGTCCTCGCCCGCGTAGTTACAGAGGCTCAGGGTAGGATGAAAAAGGGAACCGAGAGCGGTGCGGGCGGGTAGTGCCTCTGCCGCCCACACCTCTCTCAGCCCCCACGGTCGCCTACCTCGCGCCCCTGTGTCGCGCGGGCGAGGACTTTGTTAAGCGGTCGATCCATAGGGATATTGTTTTTTGACGGCCATATTTATTTTATACCTTATTGTTAAAGTTGATCAATATCGAGGATATAGGCTGCAGCACTGACACCGGTGGAACAGCATTGGAGTCCTTCTTGTACCAAGTGTCAAGCACGATCACGTCCACTCCACCAGCTGCCAGGTCATCTCTTAACATCTGCAGTTCTGATGAGAGCACGTAGGTTGGTATTGGTCTGAAAATAGGTATTATTTCATTACTATATCGTCGCTTCGGAGGTAAAGATACTAAAGCGACACTTTGGGCCAAATTGAGTTATATATACCATCGGAATCAGCAAATTTTTCTGCGTCGATCTATCTGGGTTTCAGGACGATCGGAGGACTTTTTTGGCGCTTTAGTCCCTCAAAAATCAGTGAAATTTGGGACACTAATTACTAATGCGACGCTTAAATTGAGTGTTTTCTCTTTAGTGCTTTTACCTGTTTTAGTTTCTATACCATGTATATTGTTAAGTCATTTGTAATTTTTCACCGTTAAATACATTTGGCGTTTTAGTACTCTGTGCATATTAAGAAATTTGATTCTTCGTCGCTTTAGTTAATTGTTCCGTTATATTTTGAAGTTTTGGATGCTCTTAGTATTATGGTTAAACTGATAAGAATATATTTAAGTCGTTTGAGTATTTAGTACAAAATATTAAAGTACATGTTTGGTCCAGTAAGTAAATAATCTGTCATTTTATTGTCAAAAAAGAAGCTTTTAAGTATTTTCCTTTTATGAAAAATCAGTTATATTGGCCAGTTAGTAAAAGTACTCATGATATTTTCATACGAATTGTAGTTATTATGCCAAAGCAATCTGGACTTTAATCGTAGGAATTTAAGTTACAATCACTTTACCAAGAATACTATGCGCGGCTGCGGCGAGCTTTGAATCACTTTTCCTGTCCCCCGCCCCCCGCATTGTTGCGAGTGGTGCGCGCTCGCGCTCGCTTACTGTCAGTCCGTTCCAACAACTGAACGTGTTGCTGCGAGCGCGTCTTTTGTTAATATCAATAAAATAATAGAGCGTGTTGGCGACAAAACGTGAAATACCTAAGTGATCGTGATTACGAAAGGTAAGTTTGTAAACGAATAATTGTTATTTATGATTAGCTTGTGCCCGCGACTTCGTCCGCGTAGAATTAGCAATGTTTTAACATGTTTATCGCTATCCTGCAGGAATTATGGAATTTTCCGGGATAAAAAGTAGCCTATGTTTTAATCTAGGGTACCAGCTATCTTCGTTCCAAATTTTATCCAAATCCGTCCAGTCGTTTTAGCGTGAAGAAGGAACAAACACACACACTCACATCGTCACTCACAAACTTTCGCATTTATAATTTTAGTAGGATTATGTACTACCTACCTCTATTGTTATTAGAGTTACGAAGGAACATGATAAAAAGGTAATCTTATTGTGAGAATTATATGGATCGGAAATAGGATCTGATATACATACATACATACAGTCACGCCTCTTTTCCATAGGGGTAGGCAGAGACTACTTTGTTCCACTTGCTACGATTTTGACATACCTCTTTCGCTTCATCTACATTCATCAATCTCTTCATACATGCTCGTCGGTTCCGAGTACTCGTGACCTGTCATTTTTTCAAAACTTCTCCTGTTTGATCCAGCAACGTCCGTCTAGCCCTTCCCCTCCCAACGCAACCTTTCACAGTCCCCATATAGATCTGTTTAGTTAGTCTACTTTCATACCCTCTCTAAACCAACTACCTCATTATACTTCTTTTTATCCTTGTCACTATATCTTCTTTCACACCAGCACATTCCCTTATCACACTATTCGTTATTCTGTCTTTCAGTGTCACCCCTTCCATACTTCTTAACGCTCTCATTTCTGCTGCATTATTCTACTTTAAAGAAAAAAGAAGACATTTATTCCTTTCATGCTTCTTTTGCCATACCCAACTATCATTGCCGTATATTAGTGTTGGGACGAGCACCCCTCTGTGAACAGCCAGACGCGCTTTGACCATGTTTCCTGCATTCACTCTTCTTTCAATATCATTTTCACACTTTCCATCTTTCTTAAATCCCGAGCCCAGATATACAAACTCTTTTATCTGTTCTACTTTCTCACCCGCAATCATGATCTCACATTCTGTCATACTATCGTCTTTTTCGAACACCATAATTTTCGTCTTGCTTACATTAACTTTCATAGCTTTCCTTTCCAATGTCCCACATAAAATGTTAGCCATCGTTTGCAACTCCTCCTCCGACGATACTAAAAACACTTGGTCGTCGGCGTATAGGAGGCATTTGATGGTTAATTCACTCATTCTTGGTCCACAGTTATTCTCTTTCAAATCATTCAGGCACGTATCCATGAATAGGTTGAACAGCCACGGTGACGCAACACATCCTCATCTAACACCTTTTTTGATGCTAAACCATTCAGTGTACGCCCCGTTTATCCTCACACAAGCACTAGAATCCTCATAGAGAGATTTTAGTGCTCGTATCAGATTATTATTCACCCCATGCATGAATAACGCTGACTCATTCCTCATCACCCTGTCATAAGCCTTCTCCAAGTCAACGATTAAGCAGTATATTTTCTGGCCTTTAGCCATATACTTTTCGGTTATACCACAAAATAAATAATAGTATACGCCGCAAGAAATAAACTTGATCCGTGCATCCCATTCGCCTTCTAAAACCCGCATGTACATCCCATATTTTCTTATCGGTCTCTTTCACAAGTATTTCAATCAGTATCTTCACATACAGTTTGCCGACGACGCTGAGAAGGCTTATTCCGCGGTAATTTTTGCAGTCTAGTTGTGACCCCTTTCCCTTGTACAGCGGCACAATCACGGCCTTGCACCAATCCTCCGGTACCCGACCGTTCGTCCAACACAAGTTGAAAAGGTGGCACAACTGACTAACTAGTAAATACCACGCCTTCACCGGCTCTCAGCATTTCGACCGACACCCTATCATATTCATATCCCGCAGACTTTCCTAACTTCATTCTTTTCATAGCGTTCACAATTTCATCCATACCTATATCACTTTCCTGACTTCTTTCACTCATCTCCGGCATGAGCCGGTACTTGGACTGATTCTTCTGCTCTTTCAAACAAACTTTCAAAATATTCCTTCCATCTTTTTAGCACACACTCTTCTCCTTTTATAACACTCCCATCCTGGCTTCTGATTTCACTCAGCTTCGAGGCTATGTTTTTGCCACAGGCTGTCTTTATAGACTTCTTAATATTTGCCCGGAAGTCATCAGCAAGCCTCCTACCAAAACTATCTTCATGTTCTTTCCTCTTTCTGTCACAAGTCGTCTTTACTAATCCTTTCACTCTATTGTATTCATCTTTCGCTTTACATACTTCTTCATCCGTCACCTTTTGCATTCTTCGATTAGCCTTTTTCGCTAACCAATCCAACCATGCTTTCTTCTTTTCTCGCACCACCTGTTGTACTTCAGCATCCATCTATACGTTCCTCTTCTTTCTCCCTTTTCCCCTTTTGCACACTCCGCACACTTTAGTAGCAACATTCACAACTCCTTCCTTAAATGCCGTCCACACCTTTTCTATCTCACATACCTCATGTACATCCCGAAATCGATCCTTTAATTCATCCTTTTACTTTTCTCTTACATTCTCGTCCTGCAGATTCTCTACTTTTATTCTCTCTAGGACACTTAGTGGGTTCTTTGACCCGGTGCAGCCATCGTTTGAACAGACCACTAATTCGGCATATCTCCAGGTGGCGGTCTGTATGGATGCCGACTCCGCGGTATGCGCGAATGTCCCTGCCTTTCATTCTCAATCTTTCATCCACGATCACGAAATCAATCATATTCTTCGCACTTCCATTTTCTGTTGTGTACATTATGGATCTTTTTATGTGCAAACATTGTGTTTGTCACACAAAGATTCCACTCTAAACACACTTCAAGTATACTTTTCCCGTTTTCATTCACTTGTTCATCACCAAACTCACCAAGCACTCATTCATACCCGTCACGCTTCCTACCTACTACCTACCCATCCATTAAAATCACGTAGCATGATAATCCTCTCGTTCTCCTTGCATTTAGGTACTCAAAATTTCTCTCACACCATCCCAAAACTTGTCTCTTTCAGCTTTGTCTTTTATAGACCTACTCGCTCCCACATCCGTCGGTGCATATGTATACACCGAGAATGTAGATACGAGTGAGTCCAACTTTCAGCCTCACCCAGACAAGCCTGGGACTCACACACTCAAACTCAATCACTTACTCAGCCACTCTTGCGGAAAGTTTGACATCAACTCCCTGACAGCCACGATTGGCACCGGACCAATATGGCCTGTAGCGTTCATGTTCGATGGTGTCACATCCTTTCCGCTTGGTCTCATTCACACACAAAACATCAATATGATCCATCATCTGACACACTTCGTTTATTTTATCCTGCATTCCTCCTTTAACATTCAAAGTAGCGAAGCGGCTCTCCGTTGCCCACTTCTCGCCCCCGTAGTGAACGGGACGTAACGGGTTGCGAACCTCGTCGCCGCCATCCTGGACATAAATTTTATTTGTAAATTGAACCATTTCGTTCCCACGAGCAGCTAGGGAATGGATGTCTGTCCTGGCAGAGCCCCGCATGCCAGGATAAGGCAAGCCTTTGACTGGGGTCGCCTTGTCCCCAAGGCTATTTGGCACTAGTTTTTTGGCATTAGTATATTGTATTTCAAAACATTCAACTTGCAAGTCTACTAAGTATTTGTAATGTTTTATGATTATCATTTACTCAATGCTTAAGCATTATGCAATTGTAAAATAGTTTGATTTTTGGTGAATAAGCATTAAACACAGTTTGATAAGAAATTGACTAGCGCCATTAAGTAAATTGAAGATATAAAAACTAAGATAAATATCCCGTTAGTCATCTGAAATTATGATATATTAAACCACTTCTTACGTTTAGTCCTTTTACCTTATTGTGTTGTCTCAAAAAGTTGAAGACGAATGACTAAAGCGCCACCTATCTCCTGAACTATTGTACTTAGGTCAAAATTATAGGCTTCAGTTCATAGTATGCTAAATTAGCTTTCATACAGTCTTAGAAATTCTAGAATGTGTTCACAAGGAAACGAGTTATGAATTTTTTTCGTTAAAAAAAAACTTTAAATCGCTCTCCTGTAAAGTTGGTCAAATGTCGCTTTATTAGTATCTTTACCTCCGAAGCGACGATATGTTTTGTTAGATCTTTAAAAAAATGCGAGAGAAATCCTACTAATATTATAAATGCGGAAGTTTGTGAGTGAGTGTGTATGATTGTTCCTTCTTCACGTTGAAGCGACTGGATTGGATTTGGATCTAATTTAGAACTTAGCTGGTAAAAACAAAGGCTACTTTTCCGGAAAATTGCATAGTTCCCGCGGGATAGCGATAAACATGTCAAAGGTCGTTGCTGCCTAGAGTAGCAAGGTAAATAATTATTGCAGAATATACCATCAACAACAAAGCCGTGGTAGCCTAGTGGTTTGACCTGTGGCCTCTCAAGCAGAGCGTCGTGGGTTCAAATCCCGGGCTCGCACCTCTGAGTTTTTCGGAATTTATGTGCGAAAATTGCATTTGTAATTTGCCATGAGCTTTTCGGTGAAGGAAAACATCGTGAGGAAACCTGCACACATCTGCGAAGAAATTCAATGGTGTTTGTTAAGTTCCCAATCCGCACTGGGCGCGCGTGGGAACTATAGCCCAAAACCCTCCAATACACGGAGGAGGCCTATGCCATGAGGCACGCCGAATTACGCGACAATATAATTAAAAAAAAAAAACGACAATAACAACAACAACATGTACTTACTGAAATTGTAGCGAATTCGGAATAAAAAGGAATAAAAAGGCTTATAAATAAAATAAATAAATAAATAAAATACCTTCAACATCAGTTCTTAAGTCTTAAGGTGGAAACACAATATTAACACGCGACGCGACCCGATGCAACGAATGTATGCGGATGGCGTCGCGTCGGATGTTCATAGTGTGGTTCTGGTCATAGAAAATAATACAATTTGATTCGACTCAACACGCGTCGCGTTGAATCGGGTCGCGTCGCGTGTTAACAATGTGTTTCCACATTTATTCTACGCGAAGTCGCGGGCATAAGCTAGTTACAGAATAAATGACTGTGGAAGAATGAGGTGGAGCTAATTTAAGGAGACTCCATAAGATCTTATGGAGAGTCGTAGGTAGTTTGTTTTACGTGGTAACCTGTCGTTGATCGTTCTCGTCTCAATCACCCTGATTACCTATTAGAGGTATAATCCTAAATTCTGCTTTGTCTGATCTTACCTTACCTGTTATACTTCTGCTTCTATAGGTTAGGTCACATAGAGGATCTCTGGAAGCTCTTTATCCGTTTCAAGCACAGTCGTTGGTCGTCGGTGGCATCAGCCTATCGCATTTTTATCTTACAAAATCCTACCTCCATCCTTCACTGTCTACCTCCTGTTCTAATTTACCTGTATCCATACTTCTGGCCAAGGAACACAACGAAGTTGGGCCCCATGGAGAGTCGCTGGCAGTTCTTGATTTCACGCATGCACAGTTCGGTGGTCATGTGGTCGTCAGTGGCTTCGTCCCGGACGCCCCAACGCATGTCTACTACCTGGAAAAGATTTTTTTTTTCAAGATCATTATACTTACATTAAAACTTTTTTTTTTATTGTTAATTTTGTTTATTTATTGATTATTATTAATTTCCAATTACTGTAATTTTGTTTCACAGACTTAATTTGATTTTTATACCTATGTACTATTGCTAATTTAATTTAATTAATTTATTTGACATGTATAATTAATGAAATTGATAATTTGATTGAGAATTGAGTTAATTTTGAATTTGATAATTTTGTACCTAATTGATTACTAATACTAGAATAAGTTTTTTAATTGTAACTAACTCAATGATCCATTATGTTGGTCTAAAATAAATATATATTTATTATTATCATTATAAAACAGGCGAGCAGGTGGGTTACCAATATATCTTAATGTGATTTAATTCCGATTCAGTTTAGGTTCGCTCGCTGTTAGATCCATACTAAATGTGCTGGATTTGACAGTTCTTTATGTCAGAAGTATAGTCGCTTATGCGCCATCTGACGGGATAAAAAGTCAGTTTTCCTCACAATTAATTGCATTAAGACGTCAAGGTAAGGCTTAAGGGTTAAGATCAAAATCATGTGTCGTAATATGTCATCGTACATCGTGAGGAAACCTGCACACGTCCGCAAATCAATTCAATGGTGTGTGTAAAGTTGCTATTCGCTCTGGACCCGCGTGGGAACTATAGCCCAAGCCCTTACATTCTGAGGGGTCTGTGCCCAGCAGTGGGAAGTATATAGGCTGGAGACGACGAAATTACACTTAGCAAAAAAACTGTAATTGAAAAACTGAATTGTAAGCGATTTTGCCGCAGCATTCTCATCTCCTGTGTGGTCGTACAGGCATTTCGCAATTAACCTCACTATTCACGGAACAGTACCCTAACGTTCCCAAACTCACAAATAGCTTAGCACTTGTAAACATGCGCCCGCGCAGGAAACGGACGCACGTGCGCGCGCAGTATTAATAGACGCTTTGTTTTTAATGAGGAATTCCATGGTTACGCTGGTGGGTACTCTACGTAACACGTATTACAAAGGTACCCAAAAAAACCGGGCAAGTGCGAGTCGGGCTCGCGCAACGAGGGTTCTATACAAATTTGCCAAGCGAATATAAAATCCAGTGTTAGCAGAGTCCTGCCTCCTGAGCAAAATGTAGGCAGTGTGAGGTCATTTTATATTGGTTACCTACCCAAACACTACAATATTATGTTTTTAGTATTTGCTGTTATAGCGGTAACAGAAATAAATCATCTGTGAAATTTTCAACTGTCCAGCTATCATCACACTAATATTTTGTACAATAAAGCATCCAAGTACTTACTTACTTATAATTTACACACATAGACATGACTTAGGTACAGACGAACTCATATACACCCATCTAGTTTCTAGTTTGAAATCCTTAATTAATTTAATTTAGTGTAGTTGTATTAAGTACCTATTATAATGTACGGAAGAGCGGGGATTCCCAATACTGGCATTGTTTGCGGGTGCGGGTCAGAATACATAAAAAGTCCAAAATGTATAATGGGTTAAAATACATACTGGTTCAAGATATATAATACTATTTTCTGTGATACTATTAACTAAATGAACTTTTTTGATATCGTAATCAATAGTTTGGTTTAGGTTAGGTTAGGTTTGTTTTATAACAATCCTGTTAATTTGTCACTTTCTGAGAAAATCGCATTGTATATTTTCAACGATTATACATTTTGAACTTTATGTATTTTAATACGTACTCATTATTGTTTGCTTACAGGGCTGCTCCATCCCTTATATCATAAATGTAGATGTAGTTTTGAAGAATTTTGTATTTTGTATAATGTAGTTTTGAGTTTATAGCGAACTTACGGACAAAACAGACTTAGTGGAGGAGTTTGTTTTATAATATTAAGTTATTTTCACTCTGGTTAATTCTTTTTTGCTGGGGATCAATGGCGTAATCGGCTGTACCGGGAAAAATGGACCGAAAATATTGAGAGGATGAGCACTGTCAGTTAAGGGGTATCCAGGGGTTTATCTTTTAATCGGATTAAAAAAAGGATTGTTCTTTATTTACCTACAGCCTACTTAATATTATAAATGCGAAAGTTTGAAGGGTTTAAGTATGCATTTATCTATATAAGTATGTTTATCCGTTGTCTAGTGCCCATATCACAAGCTTTGCTTAGTTTGGAACTAGATCAATTGGTGTCAATTGTCCCAAGATATTTATTTTATTTATTTATTTATTTATAGATGTTTGTTACTTAGTTATTCTTTCACGCCAGAACGGCCGAACGGATTTGGATGAAATTTGAACCAGATAAAGATTATGGTCTGGAACACATAGGCTACTTTTTATCCCGGAAAATTGCGTAGTTCCCGCGGGATAGCGATAAACGAATTCATTGCAGACGAAGTCGCGGTACATAGTACGGCTAGTACATACATAAATCACGTCTTTATCCCTTACGGGGTAGACAGAGTCAGTAACAAGACCTAAAAGCCACGGCTAGCATGATTGTGGGCGAGGTGGAAAGGGGAATCAAAATAGTGATGGGTTGCTAGCTTCATGATCCCTAAGATTTCTGCCCATGGGCTTTTATCATCTGCGCGGGAAGAGAAGCAACTGGTACATTCTATTTTTTTTAAATCTCAGACCAGGGGCCTTACCATGTCGTCTTAATGCGTTTCAGTTTAGGTCCGCTCGCTGTCAGATTCATACTAAAAGTGACAGCTAAAACTTGACTGAGTCGGAATTAGGACGTCATGGTAAGGGTCCAGCATGGAAGAGCTTAGCTTTTAAACTGCTTTCAAAGTCTTTCTTTAGGGGGCGAATATACAGCGTTTTTTCGGCGTTTTTTCTTTCGTCATCGTCTCAGCATATACCATTAAAAGAGATGATGCTGAGACTTAACTTTTTATGACAACGAAACACAGTATCGATGCTGCATTTAGCTTGTCCAAAGTTGTTGCTTGTCCTTCTGTTAGGATAATAATTGTGGGACAATGACGCATGAACCGAGCGGTCGAAACGCTTGAATATGGGCCCTTAGAATCTAAGGCTTAGATAGTTAACTCTCCCTTAACTTTAATGAGGACACGGGATCGAGAGCGGAAGACGTTACGTTCCCGATGACTTAGGAAAATAATCTGACCGATGTTCAAGGAAACGCTCAAATAGAATATTATCAAAAAGCTTTTGTATAAATAAATATGGCTTACGCAATGTCGTTGGCCTCAGCTTTCCGAGAATTTATCTTCGAAAATAATTAAATCATACGATTTGAGTGTTTTAGGCGGAATCAAAAGAGTTCTTATAGTCTGGCAGCTAAACCACTGCAGCCAGATGACACTTCCAATTGTCATTTTACGAAATAATGATACCACATTTATTTCACTAGTGCTCGACTAAGGTCACGTAATGAATGATTTGATTATTGAACGAACGAAATATTTTATGAATGTCACATTCGTAGTTTAGTATATTTCAAAATAAGCGCGATACTTTTGAGGCATTCAAGGTTCATATTAACATAGTAGATAAAATGTGCGATGACTTTGTAATACACGTAAATAGTGACAGCAGCAGTGAAACTGATTCGGAATAATTTAAGTTTATATGTATAGGTAGAAATAATATTAATGTGATAATTGTTGTTTTATTTATGGGAAAATGGGGAATGAGTTGAAAACTGGTAACTGATTTGACATGCTTCCGCACATTTCCAAATCGCGCTCTTACACTACTAACAAGAAAACATCCAAAAAAACCTTATTGAACAAACCATTTTATTAAAATACGCTTTGAAAATTCTCATTTATGACGCAAATTAATTTCATTACATCGTTCATTCTTTCATTCACTCACTAAGTCACATCACTATTTAATATTTGCCAAAAACTGACAGCACTGAAAGTGTCATCTGGCTGCAGTGGTTTATCTGCCAGACTATAGTAGTGGGTTCTTAGGTAGAATAAGGAACTGTCTCACCACTGAACCCTTTACCTACGGGGACCTGTAGCCAAGTCACTCCTCAATACGTATATATACGAATATAGATGCCACTCGTACTGGAACAGTACTGCCTTACTGGCAACTCTGGTTGACACCCGTAGGTAAAGGGTTAAAGTACCAGATAAAATTAAGAAGACGGCTAAGATTTTCGTCCATTCCCTCGATGGGCTTTTACCATCTGCGCGGGATGAGAAACTTCTGGTACATTCTATGTTTTCTCTTTGCTCGCAGCATGGAAGACAAATAAAATTGTAAAAAATCTAATCTAACTAATATTATAAATGCGAAAGTATGGATGGATGGATGGATGGATGGATGGATGGATGTTTGTTTGTTTGTTACTCAATCACGCCAGAACGGCCCAACGGATCTGGATGAAATTCGGCACATAGATAGAGAAAAGTCTGGAATAGCACATAGGCTACTTTTTATCCCGGAAAATTGTGTAGTTCCCGCGGGATAGCGATAAACGTTTTTTTTGCAGACGAAGTCGCTGGCAACAGCTAGTATATTATAAAAAACACTTCTTATTATCAAAGACATAAAACGGAAACCCACCCGTCGCTATTCTTACTTTACAAACCTCTTATCTTCAACAACGACAATTACACGAAAAATACCTTGTGTCTTAAGACATAAAGCACAAAATCGCCAATTTGAAATTTGTAGTCTAAGATTTCGTGTAATATTGTATGTGACCTCGAACTTAGCTCCATTATGAAGCAGGCAATAAAGAATCGCAGGTGGGTTTAAAAAGGAAATTTAACCAATATCGATTAAGTCGAGCTGCCAAAGTTCGCGGTAAAGGCAAGGCCACGGAAGGTTTTAATTTAACCTTAACGATATACTTAAGTAGCTTCTTCCCGCGACTTCGTCCGCGTAGAATTAGATTCAAGAACTGATGTTAATAGTATCTGACTCTAGGCAACTACGACTTTTCATGTTTATCGCTATCCCGTGGGAACCGTACAATTTTCAGGGATAAAAAGTAGCCTGTGTTTTAATTAAGGATACAAGCTGTCTTCGTAGGTACACCATAAACCATTTAATAGCTCCGCAGCTGTACGCAGGTGAAAATGGTGGTCTTATTGGTTAAAAGCGATCTCAACTAGACACCCAACAATTTAAAGAATTAAATTGGAGCATTGTGCTATCACTATTCACTATTTTTATTCCCCTTTCCACTGTGGCGACTGTACATTTAGACTTTATTGTAGAAAACTATTTCGTTGTGTGCGCATGTGCTGTTAAAAAAAGAACTGTCGAATACGCCTGTCTGAATGTGTGTCATTCTTTACCACACGCTGGTTTCCTTGTTTTCTCCTTTTCTGTATGTATAGTCATTTCCATTGGTTGGTGTTCTTAATATAGAGATATACTTTAAAGTGTGGAGTGCTTCTTTATTTGTAGCGTTAGTAGCACCCCATACCACCTTTATGCCCATCATGCAAAGCGTGGGCTTGTTTCTTAGGCTCTGTCTACCGCGTAAAGGATAAACCTAGTTTATGTATCTATGTATGTTAAGTAGGTACTGGGGCCTTACCATGACGTCTTAATGCGATTCAGTTTAAGTTCGCTCGCTATCAAAAGTCAAAAGTCAAAAGTTTATTTTGCAAATAGGCCGCCGAGGGCTCTTTTACATGTCTTTTTTTGAATCTACCAGCGCATTCGGAAAGACCATCATTGCCAAGAAGAATGCGCCGCAAGAAACTTGGCAGAAAGTATTTTTTTCAAAATAAAATAGATTTACAATAGTACTTAAATTCTACTTAACTTACCTATAATACAATTAATACATTTTATAAATATCAGATCCATACTAAGAAGGACAGCTTAAACCCGAACTGAGCCGGAATTAAGACGTCATGGTGAGGCCCCTGATGAACCTTCTCACTGATTTCGGCCATGGCAACCACTTCGACTTAGTCAGTTTGACATTACTTGCTGTTACTTTTAGAAACAAGATTTACCTGGAACTCCAGTCCATGTTTCTCTCTACAGTAGTCCTTGATGCGAGGGTAGCATTTTGCCATCAATGTGTTGCGTTCCATTGTCGTATCTGGAACCAAATGAGTGTTTAGAGCAAGACAATCGACACTAGAAAGAGATAGTGCTATCACATCCAACAGAAATATTATTATTCCGGAGCATTTCTGAGATCTCGTATATTCATTCAATGTTCGAATTACAAACATTAGCTTATTATTACAAGCTTCAAGCTTCTATTTAACTTGCAATGTATGTATTTATGTTTGATAGGGTTGCCAGATGTCCGGTATTTAAGCGTACAGTCCGTTATTTTAGAGGCCTGTCCGGTTAAAAATAAATGGTCATACCGGACAGAACAATGTCCGGTATTTTGAAGAAAGTCGGTACTACTGGTCACAAGCGCCTACAAATGTAGGCATATGAAATCCCTCAAACGCAAAACTCGCGCGCTCCTCGCTCGCTCTGTCTGTATGTGCGTTATGGGGGCTCTCACTTCACCACTGTATACCCGTCTCACTCACTCGTACTTGCTGCCTGCGTCCAATTTTTGGGGTTGTCCGGTATTTTTTCGCGACTCACCTGGCAACCCTGGGTGGAATCCTGCGACTCAATTTTGAAGCAGATGCCTTCAACTTGAGCTGAAATTTTGCATACTCGAGAAAGTAGGATGATAATACAAAAATCTGGTAGTGAAGTTCTGGCGACCCAGCCAGTATCGTCTCCGCAGGAGAGAACTCTTCAACGGTTGGTCCGATTGGCTTGAAATTTGGTACACATATGTAAGACGGATGACAAAGCATGTACAGTCAATAAAAATAACGGTCAGCTAAAAGCTTGCATCAAAACTGAAATCTTAAGGTTAGGTTATTTTACCACTAGGTCTGTATGTAAATCATTCAAGGTTTTTTATGTAGGCGCGAAGAAGGCTCTTCAGAGGTGAAAATAAACATACTGCATACAAAAGTACCTACGTCACAGTTGCGTGCATTAATGAAGTCTGAAATAGGCTCGAAATAGGTTATACGCACGATCGAGTAATACCTCCTAATAGAGCCTCTATTTATTTTATACTAGCGACCCGCCCCGGCTTCGCAAGGTATATTATGCATGTATTATACATTATAAACCTTCCTCTTGATTCACTCTATCTAGGAATTTAAAAAAACCGCATCAAAATCCGTTGCGTAGTTTTAAAGATTTAAGCATACATAGGGACATAAGGACATAAGGACATAGGGACATAGGGACAGAGAAAGCGACTTTGTTTTATACTATGTAGTAATGACGACGAGGGAGGCAAACGAGCAAAAGCAACCCAGTGGTAAGTGAGCACCACCACCCATAGACATCCCGACAATACATACACATACATACACATAAACCAATCACTCACGGAGTTGACAGAGCCTGAAGTAACAAGACCTTAATTTCTAAACGACACTGAAAATTAATCCACAGAAAAATCCGAAAAGTAAAGCTATGGCCGGGAATCGAACCTAGTTCCTCGTCATTCCGTGACGCGTGCTATAACCCCTACAACAACACCCATAGTAGGTGAGTAAAGGTGTGACCACACCGTCGCTTAAAAAACGGTGACGTTACGGAATCGCAACGCAACAAAATGTATGAAGAAACGGTGAGAAAACGTCGTGACGCCTACGACACGTATACGTATACGTGGCGGTGTGGTCAGCCCTTAAGCCTTCAAATTTTTCTATCTGTTACCAACTGTCACGTGACCTTGTTACTATGCGAATATCCCTTAACCTTAAGACCTTAAGGCGCTGTCAACAGCAAATGACCTTGAGCTGCGTCACTCTTCACACATACGGTTCGCGTGCCTGTTAATGAAAGAGAAGAAACTAGTGGCTTTCACTATATTAATGTTTTAAACTCACTTTTTGTCGGTCCCTCGCTTAATACTCCTCTCATCTTTTCAAAGGTTAACTGGTAGAGATCCCTTATAGGGATAAGTTCGCCTTTGTGCATATTTAATGTTTTTCTTTGTGATTTGTGTCTGTTTCTTTATATTTGTACAATAAAGTATTTACTTATTTACTTACTTACTATTCCGGCAGCTTGGCGCGCGTCTAAAATCTTGCATATAAGACACAAATAATAAGAAATAAAAAAGCATGGATTATTTGTGAAATATAACTCATTAGCCGTGTAGGTATGAATTATGTTGACTTCATGTTTTTAATTGCAGACCCATACGTCGAAAAAATAAAGACATAGAACCGTTTAATGATGTTTTGGAGACCAATGTTTGCAATTATTTTCTATCGAGCCCATTTTGTTCAATTATGTATCGAGTCCGTCCAGCGTCTTTGAAATATGATGAAAATTTTTTTTTTTTTTTTGTTTTTTTTTGTGTGTAGTTTTTCTTAAAAAAGTGCTTAAATAACATCAATTTCAACAAAATTAGGTGTTGTCAGCCTCTTAATACTGAATTTTAATTCTACGCGGACTAAAGCAGTTTGCATCGGTCGTTCATTAGCACATTCCGCAGTCAGTTAGTTATTTGCTGACCGGCGACCACCGGCACGCTATCTTCGCGTTATGCAACCTTTACGGTGCTGAGTTACTGCTTCATAACAGCTGCACTGCAAATCTGTCACGCCTCTTTCCCACAGCGGTAGAAAAGAGTCACGCCTCTTTCGCTTCATCCACATTCATCAGTCTCTTCATACATGGTTGCCTGTTTCGGGTACTCCTGACCTGACCTTAAAATTATCACTACATAGTATAAAACAAGGTCGCTTTCTCCGTCCCTATGTCCCTATATCCCTATGTCCCTATGTATGCAAAATACCGCCTATTTTCTTAAATGGGAATGAACTACAGCGGGTATATCAATTTAAGTATCTCGGTCATATGTTGGTACCTGACCTCAAGGATGATGATGATATTGAAAGAGAACGGAGGGCGCTGTCAGTGAGAGTGAACATGCTGGCTCGCAGGTTTGCTCGCTGTTCACAACAAGTTAAGATTACACTATTTCGAGCTTTTTGTACATCATTTTACACGAGTAGCCTGTGGGCTAGATATACTCAAAAAGCTTACAATGCCCTTCGAGTGCAGTATAATAATGCTTTCAGAGTGCTGTTGGGGCTACCTCGCTACTGTAGTGCATCGGGGATGTTTGCTGAAGCACAAGTGGACTGTTTTTACGCCACTATGCGTAAGAGATGTGCGTCCCTGGTGCGCAGGGTGCGGGAGAGCTCCAACGGCATTCTGAGCATGATTGCCGGCAGACTTGACTGCGCGTATGTGAGCCGTTGCTGTGCTGTATCGGGCGGTATGGTACAGGATTGGCTCAAAATTTGATTTTAAGTTGTAAGTTTAGATAATTTGTTACTAACCTAGTCTTAAGAATACTAACGCTATTGAGTCATGGTTACTTGAATAAACGAATATTATTATTATTATTATTATTATGCTTAAATCTTTAAAACTACGCAACGGATTTAGATGCGTTTTTTTTTAATAGATAGAGTGAATCTAGAGGAAGGTTTATATGTATAATACATGCATAATGTACCGTGCGAAGCCAGGGCGGGTCGCTAGTAAATTATAACACATAGAACAATCTGAAAAGTAAAGCTATGGCCGGGTATCGAACCTGGATCCTCGTCATTCCGTGATGCGTGCTATTTCGCTATACCACCCATAGCAAGTAAGCCTTCGAATCGTTCTATGTACCTATCAAAAGTACAGGCGTCAAAAGGTACATACTCAATTTTGAATCCCAAATTAGGTAGGGCAAAACTTGGTTCTCCTTCTTCTCATTTATGGCGGCCGTAAGGCTTGGACCAATGTCAGTATAATATTTTTTTTCAAAAATCTTGTGACAAAATGTCGGCAACGTTGTACGGTAATATGGTCAAAAGACCCCTCTCCCCTGTCGGGCTTTTAGCCAACGGATAATGATATCCCTCAGAATCTGCCAGGAAATAATTAACCGAAGCCCAGGGTGCACAGGACCAAGCACTGCTCTTCCCCTCGGACGGATCCAAAAACGAACCGCAGCTCTTGACCACACGCGGAGGTAACCCGACTCGCACCCTAAACCTTGGTTAGTCGGTGATAGTTAGGTTTTTTGCCAATAATATGACATAAGTAAGTTTTTTTTTCTTTATTTTGCCGGATGCGTTCGGATACTTGTTGCACGATAGCATAATGTTGAATGACAGTGCCGCCACCTACTGGAAATTGTTACAAGCCGTAAAGATATCGAGTAAATCCGCTATTAGACCATAAAGTAACTATCACAGAATTACTTCATATCACCGATTAGCCAAGGTTTGCCCTACCACGAAAAACACAGGGGTTTACAGGGGTGTTGAATTCAATCATTTGATGAAGTATTCTGATTATAATTTCCAAACAATGTATCCAATGTCTACAATGTAAATCAGTCATTACTATGATTGCGAGTGGAAACAGTCATTGCAGGTGTTCTCAAGTTATGGCGTGTAAAACTTTACGGCCGCGTTTACTAGCACTGGCAACACTGTTAAACTGACAGTTTGATGTATGGCTCTCAGATGTTTGCCGTCAATATTATAAGTCGCAAGCGGGCGCTGCTGATTAGGAACTTCACACACCATTGAATCGCTCACGATGTTTTCCTTCACCGAAAAGTTCATGGTAAATTACAAATGTAATATCGCACATACTTTCTGAAAAACTCAGAGGTGCGAGCCCGGGAACCCACGACCCTCTGCTTGAGAGGCCACAGGCCAAACCACTATGCTACCACAGCTTTTTTACATGTTACATTAAAGCTGAAACCCCTTTGTGAACTTCACCGTGTTTTCCCTCACCTAATTCTCTTTAAAACAAAGAAGTATCTTCAAAAAAGCTCAGTACAACGCAACAGGGGCAAGTTCCCCCAAAATGGACAAGGAAAGTTTAACGCTCAACAGTAAACTCACAAATTCTAATTTGAAGTTTACCAATATATCATACCGTCCCTCTGGCTCTCCTGGTTAACACTATTAGTGTGAGCGAGACGGCACGATTTCGAATTTGGGAATATAAAGACTTTAACCGCTAAGGGGAGGTCGAGCCAATAGGGACAACTTTTAATTAACGCCATCATCAGATAGTGTTGCCAGATTTAATTCGCGTGCTGTGAATTTTAATTCTCGTTATCCGAGGGAAATTATAGGGGATTTTAGGTTGTGAATAAATTAGTAAGTATTGATTTTTTTAATGGGGTGTAGAAACGTTATCTGTATTCATGCCATGCTGGTCTGACAGCAAAGAAAAAAACATAGAATGTACCAGTTGCTTCTGTCCCCGCGCAGGTAAAAGCCCATCGAAGGAATGGACATAAATCTTAGGAAGCATGTTTTAGGCGATGCGGCTAGCAACCCATCACTATTAAGATGCGCCCACAATCATGCTAAGCGTGGCGTCTGGGTCTTGTTACCCTGGGCTCTGTCTGCACCATAAGGGATAAAGACGTGATTTATGTATGTACTAGCTGTTGCCTACGACTTCGTCTGCAAATAATTCGTTTATCGCTATCCCGCGTGAATTATGTGTGCATATGTACTATTCTAGACTTTTCTCTATGTATGTCCCGAATTTCATCCAGATTCGTTGGGCCGTTCTGGCGTGATTGAGTAACAAACAAACATCCATCCATCCATCCATACTTTCGCATTTATGATATTAGTTAGACCATAGAAAATGTAGATTTGAAATACTTGCCTACTTTAAAATGAGCCAGCACTTTATAATTTTCTTTTTTTCTTAAATTCAAGTTCTGTAAACTGTGTCCCGAACAGTCTAACATTATAAAACTGTAGCAAAAGTTGCCCGAACAACCCCAGTGGCCGGAACAGCTGCTGGAATCGATTGAAACTTGTCTCGAACTCGCCTGTAGCACTTTTTGGTCTATAATAGGCTTTGACAAGTTGGCTGCCATGTTTGGATCGGAATAATAAGTGAAGGCTTATACACTATAGTCTATTTATTTTAGCTAGATACTAAATTGACAATTGCAAATGTCAAAGTGTGAAATAATGATACAATCTTTTATTGTTTAGTGGTGTACTCGAAACCATCGACAATGTTTGTGGTTTGAATACAAGAGGTTTGGTCATGTTATATTTTAAGAAAAAAATACGATTGTATCATAATCAAACAAATTTAAAGGTTTATTAGTTTACTAGCTGTTGCCAGCGACTTCGTCTGCAAAAAATTCGTTTATCGTTTTCCCGCTGGAACTACGCAATTTTCCGGGATAAAATGTAGCCTATGTACTATTCCAGATTTTCCTCTATCTATTCGCCGAATTTCATCCAGATCGGTTGGGCCGTTCTGGCGTGATTGAGTAACAAACAAACATCCATCCATCCATCTATACTTTCGCATTTATAATATTAGTTAGATTACACTAGACTATACATACAAAAATCTATACTAAATTTAATTTATCGTTAACTTTCGATAGTGGTGGCACATCACTATTTTTGAATTGCAAAAAACAGGCAACACAGGTAATGTCATTATTTTAGTATCTAGCTAAAATAAATGGAGTACCTATAGTATTTATTTTTATTATTATTTGATGCTGGTCTGGGAGTAAAAAAAATCTTTAAAATCCCATCACTATTTTGATGCCCCTTTCTACCTTTACGCTCACAGTCATGCTGAACGTGGCTCTTAGGTTTTTTGAGAGATAATCGGAGGATACTTGTCAGGGTTGGAACATTACGCTATGATGATATACTCGTAGCGTCTCATATTAGAGGTCATCCGAAAGTACGTCATGTTTGACCCCCCCCCCTCCTTGTCGCAGATGGTCACATTTGTGAGCCCCCCCCCTCCCATAGAGTAACATTGACTGTAATTGTTACTCTATGCCCCTCCCTACCTAGTGTGCCGTCACTTATATTGCAATTTTACATCTAGTAAAAACAGCAGTTCCGTGCTGTGTTCCGGTGTGGAGAGTAAGACAGCCGGGGAAATTACGGGCACAAGAGGCAGTTCATCTAAGTCCTCTAGGTTGGCAACGCATTTGCAATCCCTCCGGGGTTGCGGGTGTCTATGGGCAGTGGTGATCGCTTACCATCAGGTGACCCACTTGCTCGTTTGCCTTCCTATTCACATAAAAAAATAAAAAAAAGATTAGTTTCATTTTCATTTAAGTTTTTCGTTAAAAGTTCAATTTTGTCATTTTAACACTTTATTAGGTGCATGTAAGTACCTGTTTTTGAAATGTGACGTCACGAAACTTAGGACCCCTCCCACCCCTTGTCACACAATGTCATACTTCGCCCAGATAGTGCGGGACTTTTATCAGTGGCGTAACTATAGCGTACTACAGGGCTGGCAAAATGCCAGGGCCCCCCAGCACTAGTGGGCCCCGAACTGGCTTGGCCTTGAGCACAGAAGGGAAGATGATGCACTTCTTTATAGTGAGAAAGGGCCTGACGGATTTGCCGCGGGCCCCTGACGTAGTGGTTACGCCACTGATGGTTACGCCTCCCGCACTGAAAACGCTTCCCGCCCCATTTGCTTTGAGATCTAATTGGCTTTTGGGTGTACCCTTATGAGTATAAGGTGCAGGCTCACCGGTGAAGGTGGAGCTGGTGAAGATCCTCACGATCTTGGAGCTGACCGGCGGCAGCAGCTTCAGCGAGCCGGAGAAGATCAGGTCCACGGTGCGGTCGTCCATGATTCAGGAGTTGGCTAGGAAATTAAACACTGGTTTAGTACAAACAATAAATAGCAGGGTCATCGTAATAATAAATAATTATCTAGGTACCTTCCTGGCTGTTTGGAACTCGAAATACTCGTTACTCAATACGACCCAAGATTTAAAAGACCTTTTCTCTCTCCCTCTCCAGCCTATACACGTCCCACTGCTGGGCACAGGCCTCCTCTCAGAATGAGAGGGCTTGGGCTATAGTTCCCACGCGGGCCCATTGCGGATTGGGAACTTCACTCACACCATTGAATTGCTTCGCAGTTGTGTGCAGGTTTCCTCACGATGTTTTCCTTCACCGAAAAGCTCATGGTAATTTTCAAATGAGATATCGCACATAAATTCCGAAAAACTCAGAGGTCCGAGCCCGGGATTCGAACCCGCGACCCTCTGCTTGAGAGGCCACAGGTCAAACCACTAGGCTACCACGGCTTTTCAAGACAAGACCTTTTCTCATAAGGGATAAAACCCGAATGGACTTACCTACATTACTTCAAGTTTCTTGGTGTGTCAAAAAGTCACCCCCACCTACCTCAGCTCGTCTCCTCCTATACCTCAAATGTCATTTTTTACATTTGAACTTTATTGGATTAACATAATATAATCAATGAAAAAAAAACTATAACCAACTAAAAACAAAATTAAAAACTAATCATAAAATCAAAAACCGGCCAAGTGCAAGTCGGACTCGCGCACGAAGGGTGCCGTACCAGAAATACTCTGTTGTATGGGACCCCCCCCCCCCTTAATTATTATTATTATTTTGATTTTAGTATTTGTTGTTGTAACCACAATAAAAATATATTTATAATCTGTGAAAATTTCAACTTTCTAGCTCGGCGAGTGGTAGCCATGAAAAAGGGCTAAAATATCACGTTTTTTGTATGGGATCCCCCCTTAATTATTATTATTATTTTGTTTTTAGTATTTGTTGTTATAGCGGCAACAGAAATACACAATCTGTGAAAATTTCAAATTCAGCTAGCTATTACGGTTCTTGAGATACAGCCAGGTGACAGACGGACGGACGGACTGCGAAGTCTTAGTAATAGGGTCCCGTTTTTACCCTTTGGGTACGGAACCCTGAAAAGGAGTGGCCCCCTTGGCATACCTAGTACCGTAGACGCTGGCAGCATTTCCCCTTTGTACAGCGATACTAACACGCTGTCCAAGGAAGCTGCCAGCTCTGCGGTCACCGGAAGCGTCTATTAGCCTCTTCGAAATACCTTTGAAGAGCTAATAGTGCTAGGACTCACGGACCAAGGGTCTCAATACCGAATGGAACAAACGAACAACACTTTGTTTCCCACTGTGTCTGACGTTCGTGTCGTCGTCGCAATTTTTAGTTTTAGGTTTAGTTTTAGGCAAAAGAGTCACACTGAAAATCAGCGCTGCGGCCTGCCGCAGCAACATGCTGAGTGTGGCCCTTTTGGCACTTGCGGCACATGTAATATTTTTTGAATTGTTCTTTTTGTTTTTTTTTTATTTTATTTGTTACTAGCTGTTGCCAGCAACTTCGTCTGCAAAGAATTCGTTTATCGCTATCCCGCGGCAACTACGCAGTTTTCCGGGATAAAAAGTAGCCTATGTGCTATTCCAGACTTTTCTCTATCTATGTGCCGAATTTCATCCAGATCCGTTGGGCCGTTCTGGCGTGATTGAGTAACAAACAAACATCCATCCATCTATCCATCCATCCATACTTTCGCATTTATAATATTAGTCAGATTAGATTAGATGTGTCGTTTTGTGTCAGTAAATATTTTCTTTCTTTCTTTCTTTTACTTAATGTAGCGAAAGAAGAGCGGTAAGTAGTAGTGTAAGCTTGGGGTTATCGTCTAATTTAACAGAAGCAATTTTCCGGTGTTCAAATTTCTAATTTATCCAGACATTGTTGGTTAATAGAGTTTCTATTTTTGTCCTCGCGAGTTACGTTTCCGCGGAGTTTAATTTAGGGTTTAATTTTACACTCACAGACAAGGAAGCGAAAAAGATGAAGAATGAAGAAGGGACGAAAATCTTCGGAATCATGTTTGGCGATGCGGCTACTCGGCTAGCAACCCATCACTATTTTGATTCCCTCTTCCATCTAGACGCCCACAATCTAGCTAAACATGGCCTTTAGGTCTTGTTCCCTTAGCCTCTATCTACCTTGTAAGGGATAAAAACGTGATTTATGTATGTATGACAAGCTCCTGAATTAACAACTAACGTTCAGCATTCTACATCAAGGTATTTAGACACTTTACCTAAAGTAAACTTAAAGTTATAGTTAGTTAGTTAGTTAACTTTGAGAATGATCCCGTAGAGGGATCGAAACGCGCGTCAGTGTTTGTGTGGTGTTAGGGATAATTAAGTTAGTGGATTTATATGTGTTTTGTGTGGCAGTAGTGGAGGGAGGGCTTGCATGCAAAACATATATATTTCGCACAGGCTTAGTTATGCACGTAAGTAGCGGAGTAGCAAGGTAAATATTTAGTGTTCATTAGGTAAATAAAACAGTCATGAACTCCGAACCTCGTTCCCTTTTCCAATCTCATCACCGCTTATCGGGCGTGTATAAATCGGTCTTATCACTGTATGTGAAATTACACTAAAAGCCGTTATCGGAAGCGGCGGGCGTATCTTCAACCCTAGCCGACAGGGTGGGCAGATATTAGGTAGCACGAGATATTGGCGTTGCAATATGCGATAAAGTTTGCCGAATCGGTTAACTGTGGCTTTGAAAGACTTTGTTATTATATCAGCTGTGATTTGGGTTTGGATTAACTACCTATTTTAAGCTTTGGTGATAATTGGAAAGGTATTTACGGGTAACTCGTGCAAAGTCCGTCCGGATCTCTACCACCGTCTACACCGTAGCGAGTAGCTAATCCTGCTGCCAAGCAGTGTTTGCAGACCGTACGCGTAATCCATTAGTATAATAGCCAAGCGTCCTAAGAAAGTCCACATGTACACACAGCAAAGCTATTCGGTAAGCAGGTTTAAAGCGGCGCGTGCATGCAGGTGCTTACCGAATAGCTTTGCTGTGTGTACATTTTTTTCCAGAATTTAAATATTTATATCTTACTCAGAACCGTTTACTCTAGGTATCGATTCTCATACGAGAAAAAATGTGGCCCAAATTTTGCTATGGATTTTTTTCCTGCTCGTCACATTTCGTTTCATACATGTATTAAAATAAAATGACGAAATGGAATGGAAATTTTGGAACACATTTTTTTTTGTATAAGCATCGATAGGGTAAACGATTCTGAGTAAGAAAAACCCAAAATAATTAAATTCTGGAAAAAAATATCATGTGGACTTTTTTTGGGAAACGCCCAGCAACGGGTGGTAGGACCTTGTGCAAGGTCCGTCCGGATCGCTACCACCATTTTACTCGCTAATCCTGCCGCTAAGCAGCAGTGCTTGCACTGCTGTGTTCCGGTGTGGAGAGTAAGACAGCCGGGAAAATTACAGATACAAGAGGCATTTCATCTTAGTCCTCTAGGTTGGCAACGCATCTGCAATTCCTCCGGGGTTGCGGGTGTCTATGGGCAGTGGTGATCGCTTACCATCAGGTGACCCACTTGCTCGTTTGCCTTCCTAGTCATATAAAAAAAAAAAAGGCCATATACTTACGCGGCTGCGTCGGAAACAAATTTACCATTTTCTAGACATGCATTTTAACAAATAGGTGTATGTATGTACTTTGTTTATTACCGTTCTCATTCCGATGGCGAACAAATAAAACAAACAGTTCAGCTACAACAATGGTATCTAAATCAATATAATAAAACGGCAATAATTTTGTCTATGCAAAATGGCTAATTTAAACAAATGAATGCGTAACAATTCCAAACTTAACGGCAGGTAAGGCCGCGGCCTGGCACGAGCGTAGCGTGCCGCGTTTGACAGTTTTGACGCAACACAAAAGTGCCAATTTACGATCATTGTTTTTGAAGCCTGCTTTTATTAGAGAAGTTTCGAATGTGTTGAAAAGTTTTCAGTTCCACAAGATTAGTGTGTATTAGTTATTTCGTGTGATTAGTTGAGATATATTAGATTGAGTTTTTTGTACTAATTCTGTGACATATATACAGACAGTATACATAAATAACGTCTTTGTCCTTTACGGGATAGACAGAGCCTAAGGTAACAAGACCTAAAGGTTTCATTTAGATTGATTAGCGTATAGGTGGAATTTTGTGAAATGTTTAAAAAATAGAATAACGGATAAGCAATTCCGCGTACCTACCTAGAATACAGTTTGAGTAGGAACGATACGGAAAAACGGAAAAGAAACGACCATTGGAATCCTGGTTAACTATGAAACCTTAAGAAATAAGAGGAATGAGAAAAGCTTTGCCTCATTTATATACAAACTAGCGTGTTTAAAGCCCCGTGAAATAAAGAAAATTAGCACTTTTTTAACCCGTGGTTTTTAAAGTCCTTAAACATAAAAAAAACACTGTTAAAACTAACAAAAATATAGATGATTCATAAAAAGTTCATCAACTATTAATTATTTAAGTAAAAATAAAGACAAAATGCAACCAATGTTCCTGTTTTAACAACAATTTTAAACGTCAAATAATAAATATAAAATCACAGAATGTGAGAATGTCGTCAGAGTTTGGCTATTTGGGTTTGCGTGGAGTGGATGTTTGGCTACAGCCTTACCTAGAAGTTAATTTGTGTAAACTTAAAAGTTGTTTGTGAGTTGGATGCGGGCGACAAAGGCATTTGATTGGGCTCTAATTAAAAATAAATAGACAAAAGCACAAAGGAAAGAAGAAAATAACACATTCACAAAATGGCAAATTACAAACAAACACACATGCAGACATAATAATAGCTATTACAAGTAATTAACTATACAAACAAAAAGTTAGGGCACAGGTGGCTCAGTGGTTAGACCTGTAGCTTCTCAAGCAGGTCGTGGGTTCGAGTCCACCTCTTAGTTTTCTGAATTTATGTGCGACATTTACGAAATACCTAAGAATTATGAACCTTTTCTATTGAAATATTTAGTAAAGAAACGCATTTTTAACAATTAGAGTCATGGTCAACAACTTTGTTTTTTTTTTATATGAATAGGAAGGCAAACGAGCAAGTGGGTCACCGGATGGTACGTGATCACCACTGCCCATAGACACCCGCAACCCCGGAGGGATCGCAGATGCGTTGCCAACCTAGAGGGCTAAGATGAAATGCCTCTCGTGCTCGTAATTTCCCCGGCTGTCTCACTCTCCACACCGGAACACAGCAGTGCAAGCACTGCTGCTTAGCGGCAAGATCAGCGAGTAAGATGGTGGTAGCAATCAGGACGGACCTTACACTAGGATATACCTAAGAATTATGAACTTATTATTATTAACTACTAGCTGATGCCAGCGACTTCGTCTGCAAAGAATACGTTTATCGCTATCCCGCGGGAACTACGCAATTTTCCGGGATAAAAAGTAGCCTTTGTGCTATTCCAGACTTTTCTCTATCTATGTGCCGAATTTCATCCAGATCCGTTGGGCCGTTCTGGCGTGATTGAGTAACAAACACATATCCATCCATCCATCCATCCATTCATCCATCCATCTATCCATCCATCCATCCATATATCTATCCATCCATCCATACTTTCGCATTTATAATATTAGTTAGATGAATTATTTCGTAAAAAAGGCATTTTTAACAATAGAGTCATGGTCAACCACTTTGTAAAAAGAAAGGGCTAAATGTATTCTGTTTTAAAACTCAACATTCGCTGTAGCGGAGGTAGCAAGGTAATTGTTTTTTTTTTCGTTGATATAAACCTTCGTAAAGTAACGCCTGATTCTATAAATTATTACCTACCTACTCAAGAAAATTTTGAAATTATGTAACGGCGCGCGTTAAATAGTAGCTTTTTGATTAAGAGTTGACGTTTATTTAATTTGTAAAATGATGGTAGTTTGATATTGATCATTGTTTAGAGCGTTTAATACCGAATGGAGTTGTAGGTAGGTGTCATGGCGGCGACGGTGGACAGGTCATTCGTTGATAGGTCGCCGCACGCGGTGTACGCTTACAAACCCATTGGCTCTAAATCCGTTAATATTAGTGTGATCGTTATTTAATTTGATTCTTTGTGTATCCGATTAATTAAAATAGTGCAACTGTGACATCACTGTGTTATTATTTCCGCGCCGAAGTAACTTTGGACTTAGCACCCGTCATGGATCGGTCTCAGGAGTGTGACCCACTTCCTGAGGGTGCTCCTCGACCACCTGATGCTGCGACATATGAATCTTCAAAACACCAAAAACTTAAAACCACATACTTCGATTTCTTCAGCATTAGAAACAAGTACAATTTTGGCATTTCTTTTTATTGAAAACCACTTTATAAAATTCGGTAACTGGAAAATATAAAACCACATCAAAACAATGACAATATTCCAGGAATTTTCAATTTAAACTGGCTGATATAATTTTTTTTAAACTGCTTTTCAATAAAAAGACATGCCAAAATGGTTTACCTTCTTTTCTAATGCTAAAAACACCGGAGTATAGTTCTAAAATGCAACAATGAAAAGCATTGCTACGATATATAGGTGCAGTACGACAAAATATCGACCACAACACAACACTTAATAGAAACTTACGTAATTAAATATAGAAGCTTAACACAAGAAGCTATATTCTCACCTGCGTCTCTAGTTCTCCAAACTATAATCGATACATTGCACCATTCTGAATGTTAAGGTCGCTTAGTATCGACCATTCTAACAATAAAAACAACTGGCACTTTGAATCAAACTCCACAGCTTTATCTTAAAAAAAAAAGGTTCTCTTTGTTTATGATTTGAAAAACAAATGCGTGGTGTTCGATTGTGAACGAAATTTGAACTGAAAAGTGAATTGGAAATGCGGTTACCTACATCTTGTTATTTCGTTGCTAGGCAACTGTTTGAATCATGGATATAGTATGACAACGCAATGGAACAGATGATGTCTTAATGCGATTCAGGTTTTAGCTGTAATTGAAGTGAAAACTTCACTTTTTGGGATGGGTAAACAATTTTAAACTCGCGTCAGGCGTAAGAAGGAGGGAGAGTTAAAGTACCAGGATCAGGATCTTATAAGAGCTCATTTTGAAATACGAATGAAGATCTGGGGCCTTACCATGACGTCCTAATTCCGACGCAGTTCAAGTTTTAGCCGTCACTTTTAGTATGAATCTGACAGCGAGCGAACCTAAACTGAAACGCATTAAGACGTCATGGTACGGCCCCAGTATGCTTGCCTCGAACGCGTTTGCGTTGAAATGTCAGATACTATGAGAACAGTTTGTTGCCGTTTCGATCCGCAAGTGGCGCTACCGATTTTTCCATAGCAATTGGGACGTTTACGTGAACGCGTTCGAGACGTTTTTATATGCGAAAACTTACACTAGAGGCTCAGAGTTGCGTTCGATTTTTGAAGTGTGTCGATTTCGTCGCATAACGTATGTGCGTTTGGCCTGGTGGTATAAGATGTGGAATAACAGTGTGTTTTGTTAGGAGACCGCAGTTCAAATCTCGCGTTTTTTTCTTTCTCTTTTTTTGCGCGAGTGTGCATGTGTGTAGTTTTCACTTCTGCCGGCACTCCCGGAGTGTTTTTTTTAGTATGGATCTGACAGCGAGCGAACCTAAACTGAATCCGAATTGAATCGCATTAAGACGTCATGCTAAGGCCCCTGCACGCAGATGAGTAGGTACTCAGCTTATAGCGGTTCTATAATATTTCATTCCTTGGTTACCACTGGAAGTGACTTTGCTAGTTTTCGTGTTACTAACTGACTGTTGATTTCACGATAAGGTAGCGTGCTAAAACCTATTGTTTACTATTAAACGGAAATTTTAAAGTCAGTTAACCGGATTGTCAGTAGACAATTCGACGTACCTGTCCATGTTAACGTACCTAACCATCTTACCCCCTTATTCTTAAACGCTCTATGGCTTCTGCTAATTTAGCAATCGTTTGTCCTTAACTGTCACTTTGACATTTACCTTTCACAGATAAGGACAAACGATTACTAACTTAGCAGAGCCTATAGAGAGTTTATGAATAAGGGGGTTAGTCGTTTAGGGGTCTCTGTCGTTTGCCCGAGTTTCATATGCCATAAATGTATTGTTTGCCACAATGATCATTTGCCATAACTCTTTTTTCTCTTTATTTGTTAATGATACAGGATTGTTATGAAACAAACCTAACCTAACCTATAGAGTTCTACAGGATTGCCATTACAATGCTCCTGAAAGAATTACGGTTTCAGAAAAAACAAGGGTTATGGCAAATGATCATTGTGGCAAACAATACATGTATGGCATATGAAACTCGGGCAAAAGAGGGGCTCCGGTCGTTTAGGCAACGCATCTGCAATTTGGTGTTTCTGGTATAGGTGGTGGTGATGACTTACCTACTCAGTCGTTGCTTGCTCGTGTGTTACCCAATTTTATCTTCGTAAGTCCTCGCGTATTTCGATAAGTACAAACTCAAAATAACCGCCGAATGTACATCATCATGTCAGCCGAAAGACGTCCACTGCTGGACATAGGCCTCCCCAAGGCTCTCCACTCCAGCTCTTAGAGGATCCTGATATCCTGGTACTTAAACTCTCCCTCCGTCTTACGCCTGTCGCGAGTTTAACATTTTTTACTCATACCAAAAAGTGCTCAACGCCGCTAAAGAAGATTTCGCTTCAAAAAATCCTATTGAAGCTTAATCAATATTAAAGACATCTTGAGCAGCTAAAAGCTATGCAATAGGTAGTAGTTTACAAATTAATAAAATGAAATAGCGTCTGCGGCACTCCTACTGCGGATTTGGATTGCTTTATGCGGCAGAGAACCAGGCCTTAGGCTTAAGAGGCTGACAACACCTAGTTTTGTTGAAATTGATGTTATTTAAGCGCTTTTTTAAGAAAAACTACACACAAAAAAAATACAAAAAAAATATAATGTTAATTTTCATCATATTTCAAACACGCTAGACGGGCTCGATACATAATTGAACAAAATCGGCTCGATAGAAAATAATTGCAAAGATTGGTCTTAAAATCATCATTAAACGGTTCTATGTCTTTATTTTTTCGACGTATGGGTCTGCAATTAAAAACATGAAGTCAACATATTCATACCTACACGGCTAACGAGTCATATTTCACAAATAATCCATACTTTTTTTTATTTCTTCTTATTTGTGTCTTATTTGCAAGATTTTAGACGCGTGCCAAGCTGCCGGAATAGTTTCTTCTCTTTCACTCACAGGCACGCGAACCGTATGTGTGAAAAGTGGCGCTGCTCAAGGTCATTTGCTGTTGACAGCGCCTTAACATACATACAGAATTTTCATAGAGTTTCCATACGGAATGACGTTAGCGAACGGGACATCGCTTTATAAAGGAACGGGACAGGGCTACGAATTGACGTCATTCCTTACGGAAACCATATGAAATTCCTTATGTATGTGGCCGGCCTTATTGTCTCGCGTCCACATGCACCATCTCTTTCTAGTTTCTACCCTCATCCTTTACCGTGTAACAGAAAGGAATAGTGTAAGCGATTGTGATTTCAATTGCGTTAGACATTAAAGTCTGGCCTTATAATTTAACTATACTCTTACTCTAAAAAATACTTGGTGCTAAAGTAGGTACTTACTGCTCGCATTTGGCGGGTTTCTGTATATTTTCGATGGGAGAATGAACGCGCGGACGAAGTCGCGGGCAAAGCTAGTATATAGTACTAAATATAAGTAGGGATGTGAAAAAATAATCGATTAAAAATCGATTTTTTTAAATGTAAAAATCGATTTTTATACGCGATTTTTTTATTACAAATAATCGATTAATAATCGTTTTTTTTTTTATAATCAAAAATCAAACAGTCGATTTTTTATCTACCACCCCCGACATTAAGTCTGGTCTTTTATAAATAACCCGGAGCGCGAACTATCAAAGAATAGCATCTTTATGGAGATGATATTACGCACTAACGCCATCTGTGCGTCTACGATGGCAGCCCTTCTGTGCTTTTGAAACAGTTTTAATTAAAAAAACCATGATAAATAAATTATTTATAGAGTTTATTTTCAAATTCATTAAAAAATTAGGAAAAAATCGATTAATATAAAAATCGATTATTTTTTTATGTAAAATCGGTTATCTATCAATCGATTCTTAATGCGCAAAAAATAATCGATTAATTAAGAATCGATTTTTTACGTCGAATATCACATCCCTAAATATAAGGTGCTGTATAATGTATAAGTTAGTGACCCGTTATTTTTACTGGTCACACATACAGTACACGGGGTAGAAAGAGCCTAAACAAGACCAAGGCCACGTTTAGCACGTTTGGCGTATAGTAGAAAAGGGAATCCAAATAGAATTTTCGATTTTCCGGAAGAAAATCGCCATCGCGACTACAAAGAATCTATGCCCATCCTAACCAAAGTAACAAAGGTGTATCCCCTGTTAGCTATAAAAGAATACAAAAGCAATCCATTAGTAAGCGTTGTATGCAGGCCGCACCTTCACTGCGACTCTGGGCGTTGCCTTTGGGTTGTGGTGCGAGTTAGAAGCGCGTAGAGGTTCCATAGGAGGGCGCGGGAGCGATTTGCTTAGCCCATTATTTGACTGCAGCACCATGTAGGGCCTTACCATGACGTCTTAATGCGATTCAGTTTAGGTTCGCTCGCTGTCGGATTCATACTAAAAGTGACAGCTAAAACTTGAACTGAGTCGGAATTAGAACGTCATGGTAAGGCCCTAGGTTAGACATTTAAGTTTTATAATGAAACTAGCTGTTGCCTGCGACTTCGTCTGCAAAGGATTCGTTTATCGCTATCCCGCGGGAACTACGCAATTTTCCGGGATAAAAAGTAGCCTATGTGCTATTCCAGACTTTTCTCTATCTATGTGCCGAATTTCATCCAGATCCGTTGGGCCGTTCTGGCGTGATTGAGTAACAAACAAACATCCATCCATCCCTCCATCCATCCATTCATCCACCTATCCATACTTTCGCATTTATAATATTAGTTAGATGTATGGTTTGATCACAATTTACGGTAAAATAAGTTGCTTAAACAAAACAGAATCAAATAAGTAACAAAATGGTAATTAAAATACATCCGAATTGAGAACCTCCTCCTTTTTTGAAGTCTGAAGACTACATTTGGAGGCGGTCCCATTTTATTTTATTTTTTTCACACTAACGTAATTTATCCAACTTATAATGCCTAATGCCCGTTACGGACTCATGGTGACACTGTTATTAAAATGTCGAATTAAACTCCACCGCAAGGTCGGCGGAACCCCGCTTTCGCGCATTTCAGGCATTTGAAGATAGGTACCTAACAAAACTAATCTAAATAAACTAACTAACTTGGCTCAGGGACCCAAATAGGGTCTTGGCCTCCGAAACGAGAGCACGCCATCTGTCCCGATCGTGCGCAGCGTGAATCTAAATAAATATAAATATAAATATCTTGGGACAATTTGACACCAATTGACCTAGCCCCAAACTATGTAAAGCTTGTAATATGGGCACTAGACAACGGATAAATATACTTATATAGATAAATACATACTTAAATAGATATCAACCATCCAAGACTCGAGAACAAACATTCGTATTTTCATACAAATATCTGCCCCGACCGGGGATCGAACCCGGGACCTCAAGCTTCATAGCTAGCTTCATTTGTAATTTTATTATCTCTAGTGGTGAATAGTTTCTGTCGCGGAAAGTTGTTAAATTCCCGCGATAAACAAATTCTTCACAAACAAAGTCGCGGGCAACAGCTAGTACAGTCTGTGAGCTTTTAGAATGGCGTTTCGGGTTTCGGGCACCATCAGCCAATTCAAACATTTTTTATTTTTTTTTATATAAGAGGGGGCAAACGAGCAGACGGGTCACCTGATGGAAAATAATCACCATCGCCCATGGACACCTGCAAGACTTGGGGAATCACAGGTGCGTTGCCGACCCTTTCAAGAACAGGAAGGCTCGCTTTTTAAAGATCCCTAAATTGTACCGCTCAGGGAATGTTGCAGCAGGAAGTTGGTTCCAGATCTTCGTCGTACGAGGAAGGAAATTGCGTTTAAAACGCACGGTACTTAACTGCCAACCATCAAGATGTTGAGGATGGAAGGACAGACGATTCCGCGAAGTGCGGTAGTGAAATTTAGCCGCAGGCAACAATCCGAAAAGTTCATTGGAGCACTCCCCATGGTATATTCGGTACAATATGCAGAGGGATGCTACATCCCTCCGCACAGCCAGAGAATCGAGCCGACTAGAAAGTGCCTGGTTATCGACAAGTCGAGCAGCTCTGCATTGAATGCAGTCAAATGGAAGGATTTGGTACTTAGGTGCCCCAGCCCAGAGATGAGAACAGTACTCCATGTGCGGCCTAACCTGCGCCTTATAGAGTTGCAGGCGATGGGCTGGCGAGAAGTACAGTCCCGCTCTATTGAGCACCCCCAATTTTTTAGAAGCTAATTTAGCTTTGCCTTCCAAATGACCACGGAACTGAACATCACTCGAAATGTCGACATCAACCTCATAAGAGTGAGTGAGACAGCAAGACAAACACGAGCATTCTAATAGCTCACGGAATGTACTTCATGAGGGTGTATAATTATTTTGTCCCATAAAATTGAAGTTCCGAATGTACGGTTTGTCATAATTTTCGTTAGTCATTGTTTAAGGTCGGGTATGGCAAATTATTTATATGAATAAAAAACACACCTCAGTTGCAGAAGACGATGGACGGAAGAGAGTTTATTTCAAAAGTGTCACATACAACAACACAACTTTCTTACAGCTGTCAAACTTAATGCTAATGCTACTTGTATATAAATCAACAGGTTGACCAACATAAGTAATTCAGTATTAAACAGTCATAAAGCATTTTATTTCTGAAATAGTAAATATTTTTTTTAGAATTGACAGTATACTAACATAACCTAATCTACTAAAATCTGATAGCTTTTCTAAAATTCCTGAAAAATGCACGATTTCTTGTGTTATGACCAAAAAAATTATGAGTAGGTAACGATGATTATGACCAAAGAAAATTATGGGACAAAAAAGACCCCGCGTGACCTCGAACTTTTCTAGCCCTCGCCTTCCGCTCGTGCCTTATCCCGCGCAGCGGAAACCCGTCTATTTTCGTGACGGCAGCGATTCCTACCTGCCCCGTTTTCCACTATTAGACTGAACATAAACTGACTTCCGACGCGGTTACGGATAAATTTATTTCAGTGTTTTACTAACTTGTTTTCCATTTAACTTGTAAAGGGCATGTGGAAGACGTAAAACGACTTAGTAATGGCTTTAAGTGTGCTTAGAATATGCTAAAGCTTACCCTGATTTAGTGGTTTATTGCCGCTACAGATGTTACGAGAGGTCATAACTAAATTATTAAATTTCTAAACGACACTGAAAATTACAACAGAAAAATTCGAAAAGTAAAGCTATGGCCGGGAATCGAGCTCGGATCCTCATCATTCCGTGATGCGTGCTCTACTGCCACCCATAGCCAGCAGTGGCGTGGCGTCCATAGAACTCGATTCCTACCGGCTTGCCTATTTTAAGGCAGTTGGGCAATTTATTGTGCAGAATTAGAGGAAAAGGCTAGTTAAGTTCCCTTCGGCTTGCCTTCTGATATACTTGACGCCACGCCAGTGATACCCAGGTAAGTTATTAAAAACAAAAACCCGACTGCTAAAGCATTTACAACACAGCGCGTCAAAGATGACAGCTAAAACGTAAAATTGAATCGCATTAAAGACGTCACGGTAAGGCCTTGTCTTATTTTGTCTATGACTAACCAACTTTTTGAGTTAAGCCCATATTCGAGCCAAGGCATAGCTGAAACCGGCCTCACCCTACCGTTTGCAGGACTCCGTCGCTACTTCTTCTGAGCCTCTAGTGTAAGTTTTAGGCACGACAAACGTCTCGAATACGTTCACGTTAACGTTTCAATTACTATGGGAAATAAAATACTGTATGCTTAGTGTAAGTTTCGGTCACAAAATACGTCACGACCGCGTTTGCGTTAAAATGTCAATGTTACACTAGAGGCTCTGTTCTATGGCTTTAGGCAGGCTAAACTCAGCATTGACATTGTGTTTGAGTCTTTCTAAATCAAGACGTAGCCCGGGTCCAGGCTTCAAGCCACTAAATCAAGTTAACGATCGCTGTTAATACTGTAATTAGTTAATGTCGCGTTAATGAAACACTCGTTAACAGTTAATGGCGGTACGTGCGTTTTTTACGGCCCGAAATTGATCGGATACAGAGTATTTTGGCAAATGACAATGGAATACACCACGCAATGGGAGGGTCAATTATACGAGTACAAGCGTTTTGACCGCTTGGCTCATGCGCCATTACCAAAAGACAACTATCGCTGGTGTACGGTAAGTAGGTATTACTTTTTTTTATGGTGTTGAAAATCGGAGCCTTTCATTCGCCCGAATTTCATATGCCATAGTGTAATGTTTGCCATAATGATCGTTTGCCATAACTCTTTTTCTTCTGAAACAGTAATTTTTTTCAGGAGCATTGAAATGGCAATCCTGTAGAACACTAGCTTAGATTAGGTTTGTTTTATAACAATCCTGAACAATTAACAGTTAAAGAGAAAAAGAGTTATGGCAAATAATCATTATGGCAAACAATACATTTATGGCATATGAAATTCGGGCAAACGATAGAGAACCGTGGAAAATGCGCCTTATGCATCCGCCCAGTACGGGATTACCGGGGGTATGTAGGGCTCTCCCGCGACGGCAGGCATACCCACTAAAACCACACGGATTCCCTATTCGGTCGTATGTGAGGCGTTACGGGAGCACTCGGTGTCACCGCGACGCCCCACGACCCCGGGATGGGGTTCCCTCTTCACGGCACCTGTGCAAATGCAATACTGACTTAAGTCAGTAATACCTACTTTTCCCAAACTTTTTAATTGGAGTCTTAAGGCTTAGAATAGTCCTTAGTGCCACTCTATTGGCTGTATCCTCTGTGTATGCAACAAAAAACTACCATTGAACGTTTACGAATCCAAGGCAATCTAAATTCACTTTTATTCTAATTTATTCGTGTCCGGTACGCTGCCTTTACGGAACTAGGTACAGTCAGCCACGTAAAGGCTTTTAATAAACCAGCTTCTCCCCGCGACTTTGTCCGCGTAGACTTAGATTTAAGAACTGATCTTGATAAGTTCTGCAATAATCAGTTTTATGACGACCCGTATAAAGCTTTTGGAAATAGTGTCACAAAACTGACAAAAAAAGGAATGCACATTATTTTCTTTACAAAAACGAATAGGTAGTGCTAATAATTCTGATTCAAAAAAACCCAAAATTTCTTCATCATCATCTTTATCATCAGCCTGAAGACGTCTACTGTTGAACCAAGGCCTTTAGCACACCATAACGAACGACAACTCGCCTCCTGCATCCACCGGTTTCCCGCAACCTTCACGATGTCGTCGGTCCACCTAGTGGGAGGCCTGTCAACTCTGCGTCTTCCGGTTCGTGGTCGCCACTCGAGATCTTTTTTCCCCCAACGGTTGTCTGTTCTTCGAGCGATGTGGCCTGCCCATTGCCACTTCAACGTACGTACTCTGCGAGCTATGTCGGTAACTCTAGTTATTCGGTGAATCTCTGTACATCGGATTCTGTTGCGCAAAGAAACTCCGAGCATAGCTCTCTCCATAGCTCGCTGAGCGACTCTGAGCCTCCCCAAAAGGCCAGCAGTCAAGGACCACACCAAGAAATTTCTTAATTTTGGAAAAAAGTATTGGGAACATTTTCAAAACAAAATATTAACGGCATATTATTTTTAGTTCAAAATTGACGACTTACTGTACCTGTCAAGGCTGTCACGTTTAAATGTCAGAGTTATGTCATTATTTCACATTAGTACATGAATTATAAAGGACACGGTGCGGTGCATGAATTGATTAATAGATTTAACGATACTTTAGGCTCTATTTCGTGTTGTGATGTATTGGGTCGTTAAATATGTATACATACGTGAATCTCGTCTTTATCCCTTACGGGATGGACAGAGCCTAAGGTAACAAAACCTTAAGACCACGTTTAGCATAATTGTAGGCGTATATATCAAAAGGGGTATATTATATATGGAAGTAAGTAAAACAGCTTCCAGTATTCCATCTCAGCTCTCTGGACTGGAAACGCATCTTTTTTTTTATGTGATTAGGAAGGCAAACGAGCAAGTGGGTCACCTGATGGTAAGCGATAACCACTGCCCATAGACACCCGCAACCCCGGAGGGATTGCAGATGCGTTGCCAACCTAGAGGACTTAGATGAAATGCCTCTTGTGCCCGTAAGTTCCTCGGCTGTCTTACTCTCCACACCGGAACACAGCAGTGCAAGCACTGCTGCTTAGCGGCAGGATTAGCGAGTAAGATGGTGGTAGCTATCCGGAAGGACCTTGCACAAGGCCCTACCACCCGCAAAGCATCATCTGCACGAGATAGGTTTATTTGGGCACTTTGTACCCTGTGTACGAGTGGGAACCACCTGTTTTCACTACATTGGTATATTTGGACACCTAGGTACGAGTGGGAACGACCTGTTTTCACAACAAAGGTTTATTTGGACACTTTGTACCCAGGATACGAGTGGGAGTCACCTGTTTTTCACAACATAGGTTTTTGTATGTAAACTCTTTATTATGCAAAATAAACAACACATACAATTGACAAAGGCGGACTTATCCCAAGGAGTCTCTTCCAGTCAACCTTTGAGTGGTTTATTTGGACACTTTGTATCCTGGGTACGAGTGGGAACGGCTCGTTTTCACGAGGTTAGTTTCGCGTCACGCTTGACTGTCGCCGGCCTCAACTGGAGACTCGTAAATGTGGACTATTGAACTAAAGTAATTGTTAGGCGCGCTCTTACGTGACGGTTTGTCTCCATTGCACTTTAGGATTTACATTCAGACACACATACACAAATCACGCCTCTATCCCTTCCGGAGTAGAGGTTAAAGGGAACAAGTCCTAAAGGCCACGTTAAGCATTTTTTTTTTTAATGTGAATAGGAAGGCAAACGTGCAAGTGGGTCACCTGACGGTAAGCGATCACCACTGCCCGTAGACACCCGCAACCCCGGAGGGATTGCAGATGCGTTGCCAACCTAGAGGACTTAGATGGAATGCCTCTTGTGCCCGTAATTTCCCCGGCTGTCTTACTCTCCGCACCGGAACACAGCAGTGCAAGCACTGCTGCTTAGCGGCAGGATTAGGGAGTAAGATGGTGGTAGCGATCCGGACGGACCTTGCACAAGGCCCTACCACCCGCATGATGATAAAAGCAGATGGTATAAGCCCATCGAGGGAACTGGCAAAAATCTGAGGAGTCATGTTATATGTGTATGTGTATGTGTGTGTGTATGTCATGTTATGTGTGTGCAATGCGGCTAGCAACTCATCACTATTTTGATTCCCCTTTCCAACTATACCACCATCATACTAAACGTGGCCTGTAGGTCTTGTTATCACAAGCTGTCTACCCCGTAAGAGAAATAAATGTGATTTGTGTAAGTATGTATGTGTCACTTGGAAATCTTTTATTAGCTAATCCAATTTATATATATTATGTATTTTTGTATTTTTGTTGTGTTTTTGTTTTTTTTGTATTATGTGTTTTTGTAGTGTGTGTGTGTTTATGTGTTTTTGTGTTTTTGTTTTTGTTATGTGTTTTTGGTGTGTGTGTTTGGTGTTTTTGAATTGGGGACGTTTTGGAGAAAGGCCAGGTCAAGAGTACCCGAAACCGACGAGCATGTATGAAGAGATTGATGAATGCGGATGAAGCGAAAGAGGTATGTCAGGATCGTAGCAAGTGGAACAAAGTAGTCTCTGCCTACCCCTGTGGGAAAAAGGCGTGACGGTATGTATGTATGTATGTTTGTAGTGAATACTTATTTAGCGGCGCTGAGCTCTTTTTGGGATGGATAAAATGTTAAAGTCGCGTCAGGCGTAAGACGGAGGGAGAGTTTAAGTACCAGGATATCAGGATCCTCTAAGAGCTTATTTTGAAATACGAATGAAGCTAGAGTCGCGTTCGATTTTTTTTAAAGTACCATGGACATTAACAACACCGCCACACCAGAGATACCTTGAGGGCTAAGATTATATCCTGGAAGAGATCCCTTTAAGGGATAAGTTCGCCTTTGTACATCTATTTGTCTCATTATCTGTAAAATTAATGTATTTTATGTACAATAAAGAGTTATACATACATACATATATTCCTTATAAGCCACCAAATTTCACCGGGTGTGTCTTCCGGAACTCAGCAGCGCAAGCACTGCTTAGCGACAGGATTAGTGACTGAGATGATGGTTATTAGAACTAGCTGGTTATTACTTTAATAACTATACTTAAAACATTACTAGAACGCAAGGCATCGGCTACTGATGATACCAAAGTCGAAGTTAAACCCTGGAGACCACTTAAACTTTAACTTTAGTTTGAGTTTGAACTTACCGGATATAAGATGTCACTAAGCTAAGTCGGTGACGGTATTACTGAAGACGAGTAGGTATCTAACAGATAAACTAATTTCATATAACCTAGTGATTTTGTTAATAATGCTGCAATGCTGTAAATAAATAAATATTATAAATAGACTTGAGTTGCCCCGGGCTGTAAGTAACCATAGCCACTTCATGACCAGGAGATGACGTAAAATTGTGTATACACCTTGGGCAGTGATAAAGAAAGCCTCAGGTCGCATGTTTATCGCCTTCGCCTTCGGCTCGTGCGACATTTCCTGCGATCTAGGACATTTATTTCACCACCTTCCGAATTGTGCTAATATCTACTATTAATGAATGTGGGTGTAAAAGTAGAAAAGGGGATCAAAATAGTGATGGGTTGCTAGCCGCATCGCCTTCATGATTCCTAAGATTCTCGCCTATTCCCTCGTTGGGCTTTTACCATCTGCGCGGGAAGAGAAGCAACTACTACATTTTTTTTTCTCTGCTCCCAGGCCATCATTGAAGGAACTCCTACTTAATAATGTACTGTAAATATGTCGTATAAGTCAATGTACGTAAAAAGTGCTCTGGGTGGCTATTGGAGGGGATACGCTGGCGCATTTGGTATAGTAGCGCCCCCCCTCCTCGCTCCCGCCAATTTGGTCCGTAATTCGCTCATGCCCGATTTTTGAAAGCAAATGTGTAAAAATACCACTCAAAAGTTGTGAAAAATTGTACTGAATTTGAAATACGTGTAGGTAGCTTAGAAGATACTAACAGCTCTCATTTATCTTGTGGACTAGTCAAAAATTTGATTAGGGTCGTAGTTTTGAAGATATAAACAGATTTATACCATTTTCAGTGATGTGTTTTCAAAAATCGGGGCCCTAGCTCCTTTTACGTGCGTTGATTTGTAAGTGAAAAATCGCCGTGTCGTCGTACAACGAACACCGGCAACCGATCAGATGACTCGAAAGCAAAAGGTCAATGCCCCGGCTGATTTTAGAGATCCGTAACAAAAAGCCGAACGCTTTATTGTTGTCTTTGAAGTTAAACTATTACGGTAAGTGTTTCGAGGAATTCTGAATAATGCTACCGTAACGGAGCAGAGCAAGGAATCGCTGTTTCTTATATGAATTCTTGGATATTACTTGAGTGGTCTAGCATTTTTTATCTAACTTCCTACCAAATGAGTATAACCTAATAAATTTCATTTTAAATACTAAGCCTTTTGCTGATTGTACTTTTTGTTGACTGTACCTACTTGCGTAGTTATCTAATATATCCTTCATAATGTGTACCAAATTTCAAGTTTTTCAAGTTCAAGTTTCAAGTTAAGAAACAAAGAAGACTTTTATTCCTTTTTGCATGACAGACAATTATAAGAGCATAATACAAAATTTTATAGAAAAGATAAACCAAAACAATAAAAAATACACGCATGTAAAATAGATGATCAGCGTTGTGTCTTCGCAAAAGTGAAACGGTCGCTGGCTTTGCATTACGCTGAGGTGTAAGTTGAGGTTGAGGTTGTTTGAGGTGAGGTGGAAGTTGAAGAATTCCCTTCCGCGGAGACGGTCCTCGATGAGTCAACATAATTTGACTCTAAGATTATTGTATTGTACTGGACCTACATAATCATTCCACATTAAACGTCAATCTGACCATTAAAAGTGGGATACAATTAACTTGCGAGATTTGATTACAGGCAACGGGGCAGAAGACAGAAAACCAAATTTTGTAGACTGAATTTTCACATACTACAATACAATAACTCTAACACAAACACAACACAATTCTTGCTTTATTTTTATTGCGTATACTTTCATGAATTGATCATCCTATGAAATGAGAATAGGAGAAAAAATTCTGTGGAACAAAATACTATAAAAATATCGTCTACAATATAGTGTACAACCCAAATACATTTTGTTACATAATGCCGGGTACTCATCTGCGAGTTGTAACCGCAACTATGTTATACTAGCGTCCTAAAGAGGCACTTAACGGCCTGTAGCATACCCCAGGATGGTTGGGAGGAGCTTGCGCGACAAAGATCACAATGGCGCAACTCTGTTCATAAGGCAGTCAACAATTTTGAAGGGCTCCGTGTTGAAGACCTCGAAGCCAAACGCCTTCACAAAAAGATACGCCCCAAGCCTTCCTACACGTACACCTACAACTCCGCGGGTCAGTTGTACTGTGCGCCGTGCAATCGCACCTTTAAAACCAAATTTGGTTTTGCCAGCCATTCTCGCTCTCACCTCCGGAGCTAGCAGGATTCGCCGTTGACGGATACGTCAAGGAGGACATCATCATCATACTAGCTACTTCCCGCGACTTCGTCTGCGTAGAATTATACATATAAACCTTTCTCTTCAACCACTATATCTATTAAAAAAACCGCGTCTAAATCCGTTGCGTAGTTTTAAAGATCTAAGCATACATGGGACAGACAGCGGAAAGCGACTTTAAAGAGGCTGACAACACCTAATTTTGTTGAAATTGATGTTATTTAAGCACTTTTTAAAAAAAAACTACACACTATAAAAATCCAAAAAAATATGTATGTCAATTTTCATCATATTTCAAACACGCTAGACGGACTCGATACATAATTGAACAAAATCGGCTTGATAGAAAATAATTGCAAAGATTGGTCTTAAAATCATCATTAAACGGTTCTATGTCTTTATTTTTTCAACGTATGGGTCTACAGTTAAAAACATGAAGTCAACATATTCAATACCTACACGGCTAACGAGTCATATATTTCACAAATAATCTATACTTTTTTTTATTTCTTATTATTTGTGTCTTATTTGCAAGATTTTAGACGCGCGCCAAGCTGCCGAAATAGTTTCTTCTCCTTCACTAACAGGCATGCGATCCGTATGTGTGATGAGTGGCGCTGCTGAAGGTCATTTGCTGTTGACAGCGCCTTAATTTATAAACGCCTTCACAAAAAGATCCACCCTAAGCCTTCCTACACACACCTACAACTCCGTGGGTCTGTACTGTGTGCCGTGCAACCGCACTCTCAAAACCAAATTTGGTTTCGCCAGCTATTCTCACTCTCTCTGGAGCTAGCAGGGTTTGCCATTGACAGATACGTCAAGGAGGACATGATGATGATAATGGTAGTGATTATCTGAACCTCGGCAACGGCTTCAACGATTTTCATGTTGTACGCTAGGTGTTTTGGGGGCGATACGCGATCTAGCTAGGTTTAATTTTTAGAAAACGTACCAAAAATAGCATCCATAATGTCATCCACGTATACTGTAATTAAATGCAGCAGGTATCTTAATATTCCTACAAAGTTTGTTTTAAATGAAGTAGTTCTAATAGACGTTAGCCTATTGTTATTGTTAGTAGGTGCTTAGAGACGGTCACGTACCAGTTTAGTGGACTGCGATGGACAGACAAACAGACAGAATGACAATCTGAGAACCGGTTTGCGTTTGGTTACGGATGGTTATTATAACGTATTGAAATGAAGATGTTTGTACGCGGTTTGGTTTTGGTTTTCTTCTAACGTTTCAATAAAATATTAATCGATGCGTCTAATTGTTTAAATAAGATTGTTTTCTTAGGCAGTTGCATTAATGCTGCCTTTATTAGTGCTAATTCTTAAAAATGTACGTGCATCATTCAAAAAATTACTGGTGCCAAACTATTTCCTTTTAATACTAACACATTGGTAGTTATAGGCGATGCTAGCAACCCATCACTATTTTGAATCCCCTATATACCAATACGCCCACAATCATGCTAAACGTGGCTTTTGGTCTTGTTATCATAGGCTCTGTCTACTCTGTATGGGATACAGACGTGGTTTGTGTATGTATGTATGTTCCAACTACACAAACAGTGAAATTTACGCGATTCAACAATTTTATTTAGCAAACTGCGCCGTGGTAGTCATTTTAAAACTGAATCTCTGTAAATAAATGATGTTCTGTGACTTTTATTAGCGCGAGGCTGGTTCTACGAATTAGTGCTTTTGCTTTATTTGTCCGTCTGTCCGTATAGATTTTTTAGGCTTCATTCTGTTTTGAAGGCCGGTGCTCTTAAACTTCATTTTATTTGGTGGATGCTAGTTGTATTAAATTTATTCATGTATCTGTTAACTGGTCTATCTGATTTACAATAAAAACACTTATTAAATGTAGTAATTTGTAAAATCGCTGTATTGTTTTTTTGTATTGTAAACTTAAACTCAAACTTAAACTATTTATTGCATATTATAGATGTTATTATGTATACGGTTTTAAACATTCACCCTGTAAGGGCACGGCAATTTATTATAAAATAATCTTACAACTAAAACTTATTATTATTATAATAGTACTAGCGACCCGCCCCGGCTTCGCACGGTATATTATGCATGTATTATACATATCATAAACCTTCCTCTTGAATCACTATCTATTAAAAAAAACCGTATCAAAATCCGTTGCGTAGTTTTAAAGATTTTAAGCATACAAAGGGACATAGGGACATAGGGACAGAGAAAGCGACTTTGTTTTATACTATGTAGTGATTAACTTATTATTATTATAGTACCTATTATTCGGGGTTTCTTTGCGAGATAGATTCAGAAATGATGATATCCGCAGTAGAACTAAGGTTACCGACATAGCCCGGAGAATTGCGAAACTGAAGTGGCAGTGGGCGGGGCACATTGCTCGCAGGACCGATGGCCGATGGGGTCAGAAGGTTCTCAAACGGCGTCCGCGGACCGGGAGACGAGCTGTTGGTCTCCAACAAGATGGAGCGACGACCTGATCAGGATCGCGGGATCGCGGTGGATGCGGAAGGCACAGGACCGGTCCGAGTGGAGAGCCTTGGGGGAGGCCTATGTCCAGCAGTGGACGTCTTTCGCCGGATATGATGATGATGATGACCTATTATTACAGTAGGTACTAATATTATTATGACACTAGCACTTAGTAGCTAATTAGACGTACTACGAGCAAAAATTACCTATTATGTTGCGGGAACATGATAAAAAGTTTGAATAGACAAACAAATTAGTAGGGCCGTTGTATTGTTGTGTTAATCAAGTGTATTTTGCCAACATTTGATAATCAAATTAAAAATTATGTCACTTTTCGTTTACGTTGAAAACTATTTTATGCTTTACCACTTTGCATAACACTTCCTAGTTCCCTCCCCTCCCAAAATACAAAAACACTGGTTGTCTGACTTGTAAGTAAAAAAACTCTTCGACATTATTATGTCGTACAAAATGACAAACCTTAGGGCGACAAAGGACTTTCTCGGTCTACTATACTATGCACATTTAATCTAAATTTGCTAATATTTTTCGACAAATACCAAACAGACGTCTCAATATCTGTCATTATCTGAAAAAGTATTCTAATCTTACATTTAGCTCGCTTTGAACTGCATTCGCACTCCCATGGGATATATTATGCATTCATCCCTCTCCCCCCCCCCCCACTTAGTCCATTGCCACCCGCGTCTCCCCCATAAAGTGTGTGACGGAGCGCTATGACATCACCTTAAATTGTCTTGTTGGGTAGTTCCCAAGGCACTGTGTTAGGTCGCAATTTATTATTCCAGTACAGTAACTTAACATGCATACATAGATGATGGCCTTGTTAGGGCAATGAGACATTACTGTTTTTGTTTTATTTCACCCACAATTCCAAGGATAATTTCGTTTCTCTCCCCACCCCATGGGAATTTAGTAAAATCCGTCGTTATTCCTTATGTTACATTGATGACATGCTAAACGTGACCTTTAGGCCTTGTTTGTTATCTCAAGCTCTGCCAACCCCATAAGGGACAAAGACGTGAATTATGCATATTTTATATGTATATTATGTACACTAATTCTAAATAATATAATCATAACTAGTAGGTTCTTCCATGCTGGTTTGGGAGTAAAGAAAAAACATAGTACCTATGTACCAGTTGCTTCTCTTCCCGCGGTGAAAGCCCATCGAGGGAATCGGCGAAAATCTCAGGAAACATGTTATAGGCGATGCGGCTAGCAACCCATCACTATTTTCATTTCCCTTTCCACCTATACCACAAACATGTTAACGTCGCCTTAAGGTCTTATTTGTTACCTCAAACTCTGACTACGCCGTAAGGGATGAAGACGTGGTTTATGTACGCATGTAACATGTACCTGTATATACTAATCTAATACCTTTAAACGAGCAATTCTTGTATATATATATATAAGATATTTATTGTAGTGATTTAGGAGACAGTCAATTAAAACATAATTGAGTTTCTCTGTAAGAAAAGTTTTATTATGGTTACTTTACATGTGGGTATGATTCATAATAAAAATGGTTAGTAACAATACTTTACCTGTAAGAAAAGAAACGACATTTAATGTTATTAATTACGATGTCGATTCCAAAATCACAATTACGGTAAATCGCTTTCCTTCTATCTAACATTAATCTTTTAATAAATTGTTTTCATATGACATGACATATGACAGTTACTGAAAATGTTCCATAGGTAATATAATAACACAACCACAGATTACACAATAAAGAGTATCACGATAACAGTCGCCATCTACGTCTACCAACTTAAATTAAAGAAAACTATATTTTTCTTTACATCCCCCCACCCAGGGAAGATAAACCATACATCGTCAAGGTTTTTCAAGCGCAGGGGCTGGAGTTAGTTTCGATATGTGGAAAAAATTAGACTCTGATTTCCTATGGCCAGTATTTATCTTGTAAATCGAGTTTGATATTCTTTCCTCAATTTTGTATGGTCCGATTCTCAATTCGTCGAGTTTTTTCCTGTTTAATTTGTTCCCGTTGTCTACAAAAACGCTATCACCAACTTTGAAGTCCATATGTTTTCTATTGTGATCGTATATCGTCTTGTTATATTCATGTGATCTAATTGTATTCTTCAGGGCTTTTTCTCTGTCTCGGGTTAGATCATACTCTGTCTTCTTAAATTTCAGTTCATTTGGCGTATCAATCGTAACATCTGTGCCATTTAGTAAGTACTTTGGAGCAAATCCAGTAACAGTGTGCTCCGTTTCATTGTAGTTTTTTACACAGTCTCGTGCTATCGTTGTCCACGCTATTTTTATGTCCGATTCATTTATTTTACACCTGATTTTATTGACCAATGTTTGATTTAATCTTTCGTTTAAGCCATTTGAGAAAGGTGAATTCACCGCAGTAAAAATTATTGGTATATTCTTTTCATCCAAAAATTTTTTAAATTCTCTAGAATTGATGCCAGGGTATTGGTCTGAGAGAATCATGCCGATTTCCTCTGTTTCTATACAGTTTCTCACTAATTTAATGAAATCATTAGCATTTTGCGTACTTGATGTCACAATGTATGCGTACCTAGTGAAGTGATCCGATAGTAGGTGCAAATATCTCTTTGTTGACCTTGATCCTCCAAAGCCTCCGATGGTATCAATGGAACATATCTGAAATGGTTTTGTAGCGGGACCCAAGTGGGACATCAATCCATATTTATTTTGTCCTCTTGTTTTGTTCTTTATACATATTATGCAGCTTTCACATATCCTTTTTATGTTCTTTGTCATGTTTTCTGCTGTATATAATGAGCTGATCATTCTTTGCATTTGGTTAATTCCTATATGACCTAAATCTGTGTGTACCTTTTTGATAAATTCTATACTGAATTTCTCCGACAGGATAATTTTTTCCTTTTCCTTTACTTTTTTGTAGTAAACATTGTTTTTCGATATTAATTCGCTCTTTTTGCACTGTATATTTTCATTTTTAACTTGATCTCTTGTGATATCCTCTAGTTTTATTATGTTGACTACTTTTAATTGTTCATCCTGGTTTTCATTTGGCTCTAGAACTGGGTTCCTGCTTAGACAATCAGCTTCAATGTTGTATCTTCCTGGAGAATATTTTATTTGGAAATCATATTGGGAGAGATAGTATGTTAGATCTCCTAATTCTTCATCTGTTCTTGATCTTATATTCATATTCTCCAACGGCTTGTGATCTGAGAAGACCGTAAATTTTCTACCTATTAATAAATGTTGCCAATACTTTACACATTCTTTGATTGCTAGGCATTCCAAATAAATGGCTTTCTTCTTTTTTTGAGCTTCATTCAGTTTCTTTGAGAAGTATGCTACTGGTTTCTCTTCATTATTTTCTTGTGGCTGTTTTAGGATTGCTCCTACTCCTAGTATACTGGCATCTGTGTATATGTGAATAGGCAAGTTTGGATCAAAAATGGCCAATATTGGTTGAGAACATAATATTTGTTTCATTTCATCAAAAGATTCTTGGCATGCCTTTGTCCAATTGAAGGTTTGTCCTTTTCTTAAAAGATTATGTAATGGTTCCAATTTTATTGCTACTTTTGGCACATATTTGTGGTAGAAATTTATTTTTCCCAAAAATTGCCTTACATTTTTTTGGGATTTTGGAGTTGGGAAGTCCTTTATTGATATTAAGTTGTCTTTCAGAGGCCTTACTGAATTATTCTGTATTATGTGACCCAGATACTTAACTGAGTCAGCTGCAAATGTGCACTTGGAGAATTTTAGTCTAAAGCCTTCATCTTTGATTGCTTGAAATAGCTGTTTTAAGTGCTTGACATGGTCTGTGAAAGATTTTGAGAATAATAAAATATCATCAATATAACATACTGCGAACTCTGTGAGCTTGTGTTTCCGTATTATGTTGCACATTATTCTCTGAAATATCGCTGGAGAGGTTTTTAACCCAAATGGCAAACACGTCCATTGGAAATGGCCCTCTTGTGTGACGAATGCAGTTTTGTGTCTATCTGTGACACGTAGAGGTATTGACCAAAATGCTGAATTTAAGTCCAACGTTGAGAAATACTTACAATCTCTTGTTTTTACTATTAGGTCCTCAATGAGAGGGAATGGCTGTGATTGGGGGACAACAATTTTGTTCAGGTCTCGAAAATCTATGCACAATCTTGATTTTTTATTTTCCTCTCTTTTATAGGCTAATATAACTGGTGCTGCAAACGGACTATACGATTCTTCTATTATCTTTTTTTCCAATAATTTTTTAATCTGATTTTCAATCTCTTTTTTGTCTTCAATTGTGCACCGATATGGCCTTTTACAGCAATACTTTTCTACTAGCAGATCAATATGTGCTTCATAATCCGTTACAGTTCCGATGTCATATTTGTCCTTTGCAAATACTGATTTATTGTCCAATATCAAGTCATCAATCACAGCCTGTTCTTGAAAATCTAGATGATTTATATAAATATTGAAGTTTTCTTCACTGAAGTGTTCGTTGAAGTTTATTAAATTATCAGTTTTATTTTCCTTAGAAATATCTGAATTTGATTTATTTGTTTCCTTAGAAACTGTTTCACTTCGTTGTGTTGGAACTTTCTGATTGATTTCTAAGTTTTCGTTTTGAGTTAATTGAAACTCTTTTATGCAATCAAGTCCAATTAAAAAATCGTAATCGAAATTTTCCTTGTCTATTACAAAAACTTTCATTTTTTTCTCATCATCAAAAATTTTAATATCAAGTGTGACTATGCCTTTTGCCTTTTTGACGCCATTAATTGTTTTTAGATTAGTATTGTTGGAATAATTGTATTCCTTATTGTGTATCTTTAACAACCTTGAACTAATCAAGGACACGTTAGAGCCTGAGTCATAGATTCCAAATACTTCAACATTTTTATTCAATACTAATTTCACTTTAATTAATGGCGGCACTATTAGTTTTTTGGATCTTCGCATTGCAGTTCACATTCCAATTCTGAGTTGTTGACAAACTTTATTTGTTTTTTTTCTTTTCCATTATTTATTTTCGTTTTGAACCAACAGGAATCTTCCGGATGATAGCGCACACCTTTATTCAAGCTTTCGCAAATACTACATTTTTCTTTCATCGGCTTAGAATCATCCTTTTTTTTAATAAATTTCTTCTTAATAACCAAATGTTCCAACTTTCCAAGTCCATTAAATAAGTCTTTTGTATGTACAATTTCCTCTTTGTTTATTCTATCTGTTATAAAATCAGGCAAGCCGGCAGCAATTATGTCAATCAGGGTCCCTTCATCAATTGTTCTTCTTACTTCCAGGAGAAGTTTTTCTTTTTTAATGGCATATTCTAATAATGATCCTGATTGATACTTGAAGGATAATGCATATTTGCTTGTAGACCAACCTTTACCAGCGAAGGTTTGCAAAAAGTTTGATTTCCATTCTGACCACTCTGATTGTAAACCAAGCTTTATCATCATGGAGGAATACCAATCAGTGCAAGTTTTTTCTAGAAATAGTCTCAAGATTTCAATTTTTTCTTCGTCTTCAGCTATATCAAACCTTGCACATTCTTTTTCAAATACTTCCATCCAATAACATGCACTGATATTTTTTCCGTCAAATTTTTCAATCACAAATCGGTCGGCTAGCTTTTTAATACTTTGTCTTTCTTTGTTTTGTTGACCTTCAATTAATTTTTCCAAAATTTTCACTACCGGATCCTCCGGATTGTTATATTTGCTGACAGCCAATTGTTGTTGGGTAATTTCCTCGAGGAATCGGTTCTGAAAAATCATGTTACCATCTTCGTCAAAGTATGTCTGTTTCATATCCTCCGTAGTTTTTATCCATACACTTCTAGTTTGGTGTCTTTTTTTTAATGTATTTTTCATTGTAGCATAAGCTTTAGAGCTTTGAACATGGTTATGGAGTGATGATGATTGATACTCCCCAGGAATCAAGAAAATTTTACCATCTTGTGTAGTTATTGAGGTTATGGCAGTATAGTTTGACTTTCCGTCCTCTGTTGGTTTTATTTGAAAGGTAAATTTCAGCTTCTCCATTTCTTCTTTTGACAATAAATGTCGTTTTATAAGATATTTATTGTAGTGATTTAGGAGACAGTCAATTAAAACATAATTGAGTTTCTCTGTAAGAAAAGTTTTATTATGGTTACTTTACATGTGGGTATGATTCATAATAAAAATGGTTAGTAACAATACTTTACCTGTAAGAAAAGAAACGACATTTAATGTTATTAATTACGATGTCGATTCCAAAATCACAATTACGGTAAATCGCTTTCCTTCTATCTAACATTAATCTTTTAATAAATTGTTTTCACATGACATGACATATGACAGTTACTGAAAATGTTCCATAGGTAATATAATAACACAACCACAGATTACACAATAAAGAGTATCACGATAACAGTCGCCATCTACGTCTACCAACTTAAATTAAAGAAAACTATATTTTTCTTTACATATATATCTGATTCTCGGAAACGGCTCCAACGATTTTTATGAAATTTGGTATGCGGGGGCGGCTAGGTTACTTCTAGTAGTGCCACACGCTGGCGGTCATATGACTAAACAATGGAACGCAGTCTTTGCATTCGCTTCACTCATCTGACATCATTTCGCGGTCGTGATCTGAATGGAAGGACTAACATACATACGTGTTCGTGTGCATAATGCAACGGCATATGGAGTGTTAATGTTTGTTATCGTTCATAGAGTTTAATAAGTATCAAAATAAATATAAATATTTGGGAACAATTCATACAAATTGACGGGAAGATAAACACATAAAAAAAGTTGCACAATTCAGTATGTATGAAGAGATTGATGAATGTGGATGAAGCGAAAGAGGTATGTCAGGATCGTAGCAAGTGGAACAAAGTAGTCTCTGCCTACCCCTGTGGGAAAGAGGCGTGACGATATGTATGTATGTATGTATGTACAATTCAGTAACACGCGCACACGCGCGCACACACACACACACACACACCAAATAATATACTTACCCCATAGTTATAGTTGGTATGTTAGCTTGCTTTAGTATAGGATTAGAATAAGTTAACTTCAGTTAATTAATGCTAAATAGACTTTAAGTCAAATATTTTTTGTTTTGGAAGAGCGAGGTCTCCTGACACAGGTACCTTAAAGTACCTACTGGGAGGTCTCAACCTTAACCATTGTAACAATATATTTAGATCAATAAGGCATAATAATTATGCTTTATTGATAATTATTATTATTATTATTATTGACCTAGTCCCAAAGTAAGCGCAAGTAGGTAAGGCTTGTATTATGGGTACTAGACAACGATATACATATTTATATTATAGAGAAATACATAGGTACTTATATAGATAGAAACATCCATAACTCAGGAACAAATAATATTCGTGCTCATCACACAAATTTAATATATCCTTACCAGGATTCGAACCCAGGACGCTTGCTTCGCAGGCAGGGTTACTACCAACTAGGCCAACCGCGTCGTCACTGTTTAACTGAGCGATATGGAATGTTTTGTTGAAGTCGTTAGTTTGCGGAAGTCCTTCAGAGCGTTTCTCAATAAGTTTCTGCCCAAAAAAAAACACCAGTCCTAATACAAAGTAGCTGTAATAGGTAGTGGGTCTCTTTCGCCGTTGGCTTTTTGCTACCTATATAGATATATTTCTACACAGACATTTTGCATTGTAGGCTTTTTGCCTCATAGACATTTTGCGTTGCAGTTTTTTTTACCATAATAGTCATTTTGCGAGGTAAGGTAGGTAAGGTATTGTCTTCTGGACCCCCGGGTAGCACTCCGGGAGTGCCGGCAGAAGTGAAAACTAACACACTCGCATATTCGCGCAAAAAGAAAAAAAAACTTTTTCTACACGACATTTGAACTGGTCACCTGAGAGAACGCACTGTTATTCCACACCTTATACCACTAGGCCAAACGCACATACGTTAAAGCGACGAAATCAACGTGCACTTCAAAAATCGAACGCGACTCTAAGCTTCATTCGTATTTCAAAGTAAGCTCTTAGAGGATTCTAATATCCTGGTACTTGAACTTTCCCTCCGTCTTACGCCTGACGCGAGTTGGTCATTTTTTACCCATCCCAAAAAGTGCTTAACGCCGTTAAAGAAGTTTCGCTTCAAAAACACGAATATACGCGAGTCAATTCGAATATAGACGAATACTTACGCTACACTCTCACATTCGGCAAGTCTCGTGTAGTTTTGTCGAGAATGTGGAGCCCGCTTAAGGCGCTGTCAACAGCAAATGACCTTCAGCAGCGCCACTGTTCGCACACATGGTTCGCGTGCCTGTGAGTGAAAGAGAAGAAACTATTCCGGCAGCTTGGCGCGCGTCTAAAATCTTGCAAATAAGACACAAATAAGAAGAAATAAAAAAAAGTATGGATTATTTGTGAAATATGACTCGTTAGCCGTGTAGGTATGAATATGTTGGCTTCATGTTTTTAATTGCAGACCATACGTCGAAAAAATATAGACATAGAACCGTTTAATGATGATTATAAGACCAATCTTTGCAATTATTTTCTATCGAGCCGATTTTGCTCAATTATGTGTCGAGTCCGTCTATCGTGTTTGAAATATGACGAAAATTATCAATATAATTTTTTTGGATTTTTTTTGTGTGTAGTTTTTCTTAAAAAAGTGCTTAAATAACATCAATTTCAACAAAATTAGGTGTTGTCAGCCTCTTAACGCTTTCACGTCTATACTTCATTTAATTCAGAATGAGAAACCACAACAACATTATATTGCGGTTCGTGAACTGTAATCTCTTAACAATTTGTACTAGAGTAACAATTGACGACACGCAAATAAAGTGACATTAAAACAATTTTATTTTGCGGCTGCCAAACTAATTGCACTGTACTATTTGCTAGGTAAGAAATAGTTGACCGGACGCAATATAATGCTATTGTGGTTTCTCATTCTAAATTAAATGAAGTATAGCACGAGAGCGCACAAGAGTCACGTCGCGCACGAGATAGACCGCCCGTCTCTTTCTTACTGTTGGCTCTAGCCTCGTAAATCCTTGCGGACTTCCTGAAGTACAAATTAATAGCAAGAATAACTGCCGAATGTACATGAAGTACGAATTGCTACATGTGTTGTTGTTGTGTTGTTGTTGTTGTTGTTGTGTGTTGTACTTTATTCTTTGTTTCTGTATTGTTTTGTACTGATTTGTGATGTTCAATAAAGAGTTTGTATTGTATTGTATTGTTAAAACGAAAAAAAGGACTAATGTTAAAATTAAACCTATAATCATAAAACTAGGGGCTCGGTGGCTTGGTCTTAAATTAGGTATTACGCGATTTATAAAAAGTCGAGACTTATGAGGCTCGAGACGGATAGTCTAAGGGTGCGACCAAACCGCCGCGTATACGCAGTGACGTGTCGTATGCGTCACGTTTTCTCACCGTTTCTTCATACATTTTGTTGCGATTCCGTAACGTCACCGTTTTTTAAGCGGCGGTGTGGTCGCACCCTACCTCGTGCTCTTGTGCTAGCCGGGCTGATTCAATATAATTATACATATATACATACAGTCACGCCTCTTTCCCATAGGGGTAGGCAGATACTACTTTGTTCCACAAAGTAAGTGTGTAGTAAGTGTGTTGTGTTTGTTGTTTGTTTGTTGAAGAAATTGATGAATGTGGGTCACATCAACATGTGGTATGTCAGAATCGTAGCAAAAAAATATTTCATACGAAAAAGACGTAAATAGCGACAAAGCAACTCGTTTCCTTCTGAAACCATTTCGTTCCCGAATTAAACTTAATCAGAGCGAAATAATTACTATTCCAGAAGCTGCCAAACTAGGAGGGAATAAATTTAACAATCTCACAAGTAAAAGATTCTATGTTGGTTTACTGCCCAAGCGATAGACGACCCTGTGTTATCACTGTAAGGCTTAGATTTGCTTATGCTGAATGTTGGGTATATAACGTTTAAGACAGCAGTTTTCGAAGAGCAGGTGGGTTGCTTTGCAGCTCAGGCACAAAATACAATGTAGTGTCTATTTCTTGGAGGTGTTAATTTATTTCAATAAAAAATTTGCTTTCGTTACGTTAGTGGTGATATTACAAATGTGATTTTTAGGGTTCCGTAGCCAAATGGCAAAAGCGGAACCCTTATATCTATAACATCATCATCGTCATGTCTCTGTCCGACCGTATGTCACAGCCACTTTTTTCCGAAACTATAAGAGCTATACTGTTGAAATTTGGTAAGTAGATGTATTCTATGAACCGCATTAAGATTTTTATACAAAAATAAAAAAATAAACAAATAATTTTGGGGTTCCCCATATTTAGAACTGAAACTCAAAATTTTTTTTCATCAAACCCATACGTGTGTGGTATCTATGGATAGGTCTTCTCTTCAAAAATGATACTGAGGTTCTTAATATCATTTTTTTCTAAACTGAATAGTTTGCGCGAGAGACACTTCCAAAGTGGTAAAATGTATGTCCTCCCCCCCCCCCCGTAACTTCTAAAATAAGAGAACGATAAAACTAAAAAAAATATATGGTGTACTTACTTTACCATGCAAACTTCCACCCAAAATTGGTTTGAACGAGATCTAGTAAGTAGTTTTTTTTTATTTAATATTCGTCTGTCTATAGAAGTAGGTCACCAATATGAAATGACCTGACTGCCTACAATTTGCTTAAGAGCAGGGCTCTGCTAAGACTGGATTTTATAATAACTTGGCGAATGGCGAATTTGTACGGAACCCTCAGTGCGCGAGTCCGACTCGCACTTGGCCGGTTTTTTACGTTTTTACCCCCCGAAAAAGAGGGGTGTTAGGTTTGACGACGACGTCTGTTTGTAGCATCGTAGTGGATGTCTCCCGGCTATGATGATGAAGATAATGATGAGGATGTGTTAAAGAAATACAACACACCATCACAGAATAACATATGCCCCTCACATTTTATTCAGATTTGCATTACCTGCTAAACCATACGACTCCAACCGTCACTGACCGTGCCATTAAGCTGATATCCACCATATTATTAAGGGGATTCTTTGTACGGTATTTTTATTGTCACCCCTTAAGAAAGAGGGTGCGACTCCAGTTCTCGTAAAATGTCCCAAAGAGTATAAAAATAGACGCGACGACCGTGCCTTTGCCTAATGGTGAGTTGCAGTTTTTTTTTATTGTTTCACGCTTGAAGTGAGTGAATAGAAGACGGAATTGGCTGGTTATTTTTTATTATGCCACTTGTTAAGGGCAGGGTTTTCGGTTTGCTTTGGCTTGATAGTTTTGTAAATGCTTCATTAGCTTGTATATTATTGTAGTTTGGTTCTGCTTTTGATATTAGCGTTTAAGCATTTTGCACATAGGTTAGTGTTTTCATTTTTTATACGTTTTTTGTGAAGAACAAGATCAAAATAAGAACTTATTTCCACCTAGCAATAGTATCACAGCAGGCACCTACCTATGTTCTGTTCCTAATATGCTATGCTATAAAAACCTAACCTAAAAAGGACTGACGGTAAAAACTGCTTATAAGTTACACTATAAGTGATTCGCATTACCTCCGTTGTAAGAATCCTGAGTGCTGATTTCGAGTTCATACAAAAATCTAATTTAGTTGATAATTTAATTGAGTTTGATATTTCCTATCATTTGAAAAAACAGCGCCATCTCTCGTCCCTGGTGAGCAGTACATGTTCCACGGGAGTTTGTAATTGTGTCGTACAGACACATCATTCAAACAGATGACGCTTAGCGACAAATATTCGCATAGTAACAAGGTCACGTGACAGTTGGAAACAGATAGAAAAATTCGGAGGCTTACTCACCTGCTATGGGTGGTGTAGGGGTATAGCACGCGTCACGGAATGACGAGGACCCGGGTTCGATTCCCGGCCATAGCTTTACTTTTCGGATTTTTCTATGTGTTCTAATTTTCAGTGTCGTTTAGAAATTTAATTTAGTTGTCCTGATTATTAATATTTTCTGGGTAATTTTTCCAATTTTGTTTTCTACAAACTTCTAATTTGGAGTTTTTTATCGTATTCTTGAATAGACATGTTTTTGGTTGAACAGATTCTGCTACTAACATTTCGAAATAAAGTGTAATCAAAACCAAATGCATGAAATGATCATGATTATTGCTTAGCAATAGGTAACTAGATGCTTACATGGCACAGGTAAAAGTTGATCTTGTAAATTGTTGTAAGTAAGTTGATCATTTTGTAACATTGTGTAATTTACTTAGTACATCATCTTCTTAGCGTTTCTCCCGGCACGTAAATCCGCTCTGACAACCTAATCTCAATACGCGTAGGCACTGATTTTTACAGAAGCGACTGCAATCTGACCTTCCAACCCAGAAGATTAACTAAGCCTTATTGGGATTGGTCCAGTTTCCTCACGATGATTTCCTTCACCGAAAAGCTTATGGTAAATTTCAAATGTAATTTCGCACATAAATTCCGAAAAACTCAGAGGTGCGAGCCCGAGATTCGAACCCGCGACCCTTAGCTTGAGAGGCCACAGGTCAAACAACTAGGCTACCACGGCTTTCTTAATTTACTTTTTTATTGCAAAATAACGGTAGTAGTCGTATTTTTACATGTAATGATGGTCCTTGGCCGTGATTACTCTATTTGGGAGTGACAGTCGTGATGATATTATCAAATGACGCTGTATGACACAGCCTGATGATAGAGTGACATCATTTCAAAGACCATCGACCAAAAAATTGCGTTAAACAAGATCTGTCACCGAAATTGTTTGTCATCGTGGAAACAAATGGTTGACTTGCAATTTTTGGGACACTAATTAGAGCTACATTTTCGTCAACCGTTTTCCTGCGTTTTCTTTTATCTTATTTTTCTTTTTCTAAGTGCTCCATGTTTTATTTTTGACATCCCATTTAAAATTTTGAAGAGTTTAATTTGGTAATAGTTAAGAGTTGTCAGTAGTTACCTACTTACAAAAAAATTGCTGTATCCGAGTTACTATTGAAACTACTTAACTTAACCCGAAGTTAGCAGTTAACTGTATAATTATAACTCTTTAAATGTTACACAATTAGTACTAGACCGCGCAAGTGTAACCTAAAACTGTCGTTTTAATATTTACTGCGGATTATCTAGGACTATGATTTAAATACAGTTATAAAATTAAAGATTGACAAAGATAACTTCACTAAAGGTTACACCTTTAGGACTGATTGAGGTTCTTAACAAAAACTTTAATTTTGAATTTTAGTTTATTTTAATTTCATTATTTATGCTTGGTAACTTTATTTTTATTTTTATATAGGTATTGTGACATTATGGATGTACTTACCTAATATCTGAAATAAATGACATTATTATTATTATTTATCTCCAGAGTCTAACGTATAAATAGTGTAAAACTAGGTTATTGACGGTTTGAAAACTATAAAGTGCATCATTTGTATAAAAGCTAAACGCCACATTGATGAGAGTAAAAATAGTTGTTGCGGTTTTATGACAACAAAATGGCATTTAAACATTATGAGATTTCCTAAACAGAAAGGTACATATTTATTAATATTTATTTAAAGAGTATATTTCCAATCTTATTTCAACCAATAAATATTTACAAAAAACAAATTAAACTAAGATTAAACTAAAAACTAAACTTAAACTAACTATAAAAAGCTATAAGTTATAAAAAGAACACCCCGTCCAGCCCTGCTGGCTGTGGCAGGGTCCCCAGGACGCTAGCGGCATTACCCCTTAAAGGTACATTGTATTTTACAGCTTGTAGTAGTCTAGTAGTGCAATCTAGGGGAACATAATTAATTAAACTGTATTCTGAGATAGTTGAACGACGATGGATTTTTTTTTAAGAAACGTCAAAATGTTACGTATCTGAAACTGACACATGCAGCTAAAAACTTGATTTAAGTTTGTGATTCATTGTTAATGGGGTGCGTGTCGGGTTACCTCCATGTGTGGCCAAGAGCTGCGGTTCGTTTCTGGATCCGTCCGGGGGGAAGAGCAGTGCTTGGTCCGGTGCACCCTGGGCAACGGCTAATGATTTCCTGACAATATCTGAGGGATATCATTGACCGTTGGCTAAGAGCCCGATAGGGGGGAGGGGGGTCTTGGACCGTATTACCGTACAACGTTGCCGACATTTTGTCACAAGATTTTATTATTAAAATTTTTACCCTGACATTGGCGAAGTTGTCGTCGCTATAACGACTTGTAACGCCACAATTAAAGAAGAAGAAGAAGAAGAAGTTCATTGTTAATTTATGGGATGTAAAAACATAGTTGATTTGAGAATTATGATTAAACCGTGAGATGATGATCAATAAATCCCTATTTAAAAAGTAATTTTTTCATTAATTAAAGCGAATGTGGCGATTATTTACCCATAATTAAATACATGTGACACAACAATGGCTCAAACATACTTTAATCAATGCAGCTCACGTCCAACTGTCCCTCAGTGAGGCATCCACGTCGCATCCACAAACATTCATCACACTGTCCCCTCTGCAAAACACTTCAACGTCCATTCAGTTTTAATCTATGCCGTTTTAACTACAGCCATAAAGAAGACGACGCGTCGTAACGCGCGAGTTCGTATTATGAATGAAAATATAAAATTATGTACGTTCTACGCGCTTTATCGCCTCTGTGACCCGATTTGGGATTGAAATGTTATTGCGCGTGTCATACGGTAGTAGTGCTGAATTATTTTTAGTTGTTTTTTTATGGGTAGTACATTGAAATGCTTACAAATATGTTGCTACTAACTGTTACCCGCAACATTGTCTGTGAAGAGGTTTTCGCTATCCTGCGGGAAATATGTAATTATCCGGGATAAAATTACCAACCTTTGTGTTTATCCAGGCTGTATAATGTCTGAGAGAAAAACCAGCCGCGAAACTAGCGCCACTTCGGAAATGTTCTTATATCTCCTAAATTAGATCAATTTTCAATAATTTCCGAAGGTTAGATACTAGGGAAACACCTATAACATGTATTAAATCAGTGTATACAATTTGGGCAGCGTTCGGGAAACTTCGCGATATCTTCTCGTCCAAAATCCCGCAGTGCTTGAGCCTTGAAGACGAGAGTCTATAATCAGTGCGTGATCCCAGTGATGACTTATGGCTCTGAGACGTGGTCTTTGACTGCTGGCCTATTGGAAAGGCTCAGAGTCGCTCAACGAGCTATGGAGAGAGCTATGCTCGGAGTATCTTTGCGCGACAGAATCCGAAATACGGAGATTCGCCGAAGAACTAGAGTCACCGACATAGCTCGAAACACATCAGGGCAGGCCACATCGCTCGTAGAACAGGCAACCGTTGGGGGAAAAAAGTTCTCGAGTGGCGACCGCGAACCGGAAGACGTAGTGTTGGCAGGCCTCCCACTAGGTGGACTGACGACATCGTAAAGTTGCGGGAAACCGGTGGATGCAGGTGGCGACTTGTCGTTCATTATGGTGTGCTAAGGGGGAGGCCTTTGTTCAGCAGTGGACGTTTTCAGGCTGATGATGATGATGATGATAAAATTTGTCATTGTGTAGTTGTCACAAAAAACTTGAAAAAAAGCGGCCGTTTTATTTTGTGCAAGTTTTTTTGGGAACGAGTCGCCTTGGTTATATTTCAACGACAGAAAAAGTATGATCTAAATGGGTGCCAGTCCTGAAATTTATTTACTTATAACAACTTAAAATATAATTTCTTCTAATAACTTAGGGTAATATTAAAGCCTGAGTACTTGGCTAATTTTCATATTATGTATGAATTATATTATAGTCTTCGCAAGTTCTAAAGCAGTAAGTTCTTCTTTCCATGGCTGTTTTAATAGGTACTTAATAATAATTCGTATATAAAGCATTTCTAGTGTAAGATTAAATATTAAAATGGACGGTTTTATCGGTCATTCTTTTTTAATCAAAACCCTTCCTCAATATAAATTACTTATCGAAAATTTTTGTTTATTATTTTATTCACAAAATAAAAAGAAAATGGATACAATTATTAACCGCATTAAAATTAAAATCTAAAACAAAACTAGTTTCTTCGATCTAAATAAGGCCCCCGTGGCATAGTGCCCAAAAGGCCGGCGTCGTTTAATGGCTAAAATCGAAAAAGAGATGGTGATTTAAAATAATATACCTACAACGAACGAACTGCCTTAAATTCGAAATCGACTAACAACACTGATCTGGGCCCCAATTTTTGAAAACATATCACTGGAAAGTTGCTGCACAAATCTGTTTATATCTTCAAACCTACGGCTCTAATCAAATTTTTGACCAGTCCACATGATTAATGAGAGCCGTAAGTATCTTCTAAGCCAGCGTTTCCCAACTTTTTTCAGCTACGGACCCCGTGAGCTTGAAGCCAAGGTGATACAATACAGGAACCAGACGCAGACGGTTCTATCCCTAGGGATAGGATAGACTGGGGGTGGGAAAGAATCGGAGGATTCAGCCAGGCTTTAGAGCGACTAGAACAAGGAGACCGATTTTTGAAAGCACATGTTTTTTTTTACATAAAATAGGCTTACGTTTTACTTCAATCTCGCTTATGTGAAAATACCATATCCGAAAGTGGTGAAAAAGTGTGCTGAATTTGAAATACGAGTAGCTTAGAACAGTGTTTCCCAACCTGTGGTCCGCGGACCCCTGGGGGTCCGCGAGTATATGTATGGGGGTCCGCGGTTTCATCTCTGGACCATACATAAATGCTAATAAGCCTCGTAATTTTGTATCTGTAATAACTAAAATAAATACCTAATCCGATTTTTTTCTGTTTATTTTATTAAGGGGGTCCGCGAAAACTGCTTGATTTCCATAAGGCAAAATATGGTTATATCAAGGCAAAAGCAACTGAGCTGAACACGCATATCTGAGGCCTTACCATGACATCTTAATGCGATTCAGTTTAGGTTCGCTCGCTGTCAGATTCATACTAAAAGTGACAGCTAAAACTTGAACTGAGTCGGAATTAGGACGTCATGGTAAGGCCCCAGTTAGTCGATCACTGCATCTCTTTTCTACTGTATTAGTTGGAAAGGGATATACTGAGCGACAAAGGGAGGAAATTAAGATCATAAGAGTCTATAGTTATACAGTATGTGTAATATCTTAAGATCTGCTCGCATTGAAGTGGGGAGGAAGGCAAAACAATACAAAAATATTCTTAACTGAATACCAAAAATCAGTACCTATGTTGAGTTTCCTAAGTGGAATCTAACTAGTCTAACTAATATTATAAATGCGAAAGTATGGATGGATGGATAGATGGATGGATGGATGGATGTTTGTTTGTTTGTTACTCAATCACGCCAGAACGGCCCAACGGATCTGGATGAAATTCGGCACATAGATAGAGAAAAGTCTGGAATAGCACATAGGCTACTTTTTATCCCGGGAAATTGCGTTGTTCCCGTGGAATATCGATAAACGAATTCTTTGCAGACGAAGTCGCTGGCAACAGCTAGTATTGTAATAAACGTACAAGCTTTTTTGAAGTGAAAACTTCTTTGGCGGCGTTTAGCGCTTTTTGGGATGGGTAAAAAATGTTGAATTCGCGTCAGACGTAAGACAAAGGGAGAGTTTAAGTAGGTACCAGTATATAAGGATCCTCTAAGAGTTTATTTTGAAATACGAATGAAGCTAGAGTCGCGTTCGTTTTTTGAAGTGTACGTTGATTTCGTCGCTTTAACGTATGTGCGTTTGGCTTAGTGCTATAAGGTGTGGAATAACAATGTGTTCTCTCAGGTGACCGCAGTTTAAAGTGTATTTTTTTTTGCGCGAGTGTGCGTGTGTGTAGTTTTCACTTCTGCCGGCACTCCCGGAGTGCTACCCGGTGATTTTTTTCTGACTGTCCTTGCACTGTCATTTAATTTTGTGCTTCACATGTGTACCAAATTTCAAGTCAATCGGACAAATGGCTGGGTCACCAGAACTCCATTGCCAGATTATTGTATTGTCATCCGACTTACTAATCCAAAAACCAAAAGCCAAATTTCAGCTCAATTGGTTGGAGATATCTGCTTCAAAATTGAGATGCATAATTCCACCCGGACCAGCATACATACATACAGGATGAATCAGATACCCCTTAACAATAATCCACTGGGGTATATAACCATAGCTATAGAAGCTAAAAAAAATAAAAAAAAAATTGGAGTAATTTTTTTAATATATTTTCTATAGGAATGGTATAGTATTAACTGTAATCATTCCTATAGAAAAAAAATGTACTCCAATTTTTTTTTATATATTTTTTAGCTTCTATAGCTATGGTTATATACCCCAGTGGATTATTGTTAGGGGGTGTCTGATACACCCTGTATAAAGAGCTTGCAATAAAAAGCAAACTCCACCACGGGTATGGAAATGGGTACGGTGCAGGTCAAAATACATAGTTTGAAGTTAGATAAACATCGCAATACAATACAATACAAATAATCTTTATTGAACACCACAAATCAGTACAAAACAATACATAAACAAAGAACGAAGTATACAATACCGGTCTTATCGCTTAATATCGATCTCTACCAGACAACCAATAATACAGAGAAATAAGTTGGAGAGTTAAGTAGGTGGCGGAAACAAATAGACAGGAAAAACGCAGGGATAAAAAAAACACGCCTGTATCCTTTTCGGCACAGAATATATAATAGTACTAACGTACAGAATGGCCACGCTCCGCCCCGCACCGATTCGAGTTACCCCACCCCTCAAGCGCAGTCTGCCGGAAAGCTGCTGGCAACTAGTAGGGCTTGCAACGCGATGTATGTCGGCCGCACGTATGTGACTCACTAAGTTCGGGAACCTATCCTACCTACTTCATTTTATAAAACATTAGAGAATTAATGCTTTCTGAAATTATCGCGATTAATACATGAAATAACTACAAAATCATTCGCTTAAGTTTGTTGTCGTACATCTATTGTAATTGAAAATAATAATGCTTAAATACACAGACAGACACATTTTAAGTAAGTTTAAATAAATAGATAACGATTAAGTACATTTATTTGCACACATCTAAGCCATATCTTCATATAAGTACCTATATTTATGTCATTGGTAGTACTTATAGTACTTACTAGGTTTTTGCGATAGACAGCCCTGTGTATCTTACGCACACATTGACGCGTGTACAGACGACGTCGTGCCTGTGTTCATTTCAGAACGCGGATTTTGTACGTCGTGGCCGCCGTGTGCTTTACGGGGTAAATAGAGCCTGGGGTAACAAGACCTCAAGGCCACGTTTAGCATGCTTGTGGGTGTGTAAGTGGAAAGGAGAATCAAAATAGTGATGGGGTTGCTAGTCATATCATATTATGTAAGAAACTGTATGTACACTGACGTGCTGACATCGGAGAAGTGCCAACGGCATTCTTATGCTACTTAGGGCCTGTTTCACTACTCTCTGTTAAGTTCCAGTTATCTTAACTGTCAGTTATCTATGATTCCGTCTCTATTTATTACTATAAAACAGACAGGGACGTCATCATAGATAACTGACGCTTAAGATAACTGGAACATTCATAGATTTAATAAATATTTTTATAATAATAATGCATGAAATCTAATTTTACTGTATTTTCACATTGTTAATAATCAATTCTAGGCTTTTAGTGATGTACTAAAATTGTAACTAAATTGTGTGCTGCAGGGCGTCATGTACCTACTTACCTACGAGTACTAATCTCATACAACATCTTTTTTACTATGTACTTGACTTTACAATGAATAAATAAATAATAAAATAAACTTAACAGAGAGTGGTGATACAGGCCCTTAGAATAGAATTTTCTAGAATGCCACTTGAAAAATGCATTTCCATGTCGCTTTTAAAATTCAGCGAGAAGACAGCTAGAAAACTCGAGTGAAGACAAATTCAACTGAGACGCGGCGCTCGGGGAGTAGATGACTATAAAGTCGTATTTTTTATACATCGAGTATGATTATACACCATATTATTATACGTGTACACCATATGTACGTACAATCCTTATCTTTTGTTTTCTGTTAAGTAAGTACCAATTTTTCATACCTCAGATATGCACTTACCTGTCAGATACTCATAGAGTTATTCGTCGAATCTGACGATTGAAATAACGTTCCTTAATGTAATTTTTACTATCATTGTTGTGATAATTTTATTTGATTCTTTTTTAATTTGTTTCGGATTCTTTGACATCTATACCTAATAAACGAATTATTATTAATAAATGTGCCATGAACTATTAATGTAAATAACCGGATTACCGATAGTTTCGAATCATCCGAGATTCTTATTCATGGTGCGAAGGGGGCCAAGAAAAATGCCATGAACTATAAAATATAGTAATAATAAATGAACTAAAAGAAAGAAAGTCGTAGCCATAATAGGTACGAGTAGGTATAGAAGATTCTGTTCCAATTTTGACGGTATTCTGCCGCATTCTCACGATCTATCTTGTTTGACCCTGTTTTTGAATACCTAACAAATGAATGTACGAGTACAATATCTTCAAATGCTTAAGAAACATCATTTTCAGTAGGTATCACAATGTTTGAAATTTTTCGTATACACATTAAATAAATAAATAATAAATATCATGGGAATGGGAATCTTCTAGAATGTTCTGTAGACCAGCCGGCACTAACACACCTGAAAGTTTGCTCACCTAGTGTTAATACAGGTTAGAGCAACAATTCAGGCCCATCAGTGTACCAGACTTCTCTTCTTTCTTCTGTCTTCTCTTTAATTCTTCTACTTCTCTTTGCACTCCCCTTTGTTCTTGAATCTTCGAGACAACATCGTTTTATAGGCCGGGAGTGTAGTTGTGTTTTGTTTTATGAAATATCATCGAGGAATGCACTGCATTATAACACCGTAGCATTCTTGTGTTTATTGTAAATCTTCTCTTCCTCATTATATTTCGCACACGCTTAGATGAGAATGATTAATAGAAAATTTTTCAAGAGCAAGACACGGAAAAGCAACGAAGCACATCATAAACAAATTTTGTCCAATGTCATACTTTTATGAACAGAAACACATAAAACACGCCTAACAAGGCGATACAGATAATAAAACAAAAAGGAAAGCAATAAAAACATTTTACTGACGAACACAATCTTAACTCAAAATCTACATCATTATGACACGCAGGCAAGGCGGCGGAAAGGCGCGAAAACCTCGCGTTTGACAGCTGTCAATTAATGGAGGGAACGCGTGATTAACGACCAGGCAACCAGAGACTCGTGTCATAGGGCGATAAGTTTTTTGTTGTTGTCTTGTTCTAAGTGAGTCTATGGAATGCTTGTGATATTTCTGTACATGTCAAGTGAAAAAGTTAAAAAGGCAAAATAGAACAGAGCTACTAGAGTTTCATTGATAAAAATAAAATAACAAATGGGCGTATTACTACCATTTCTTAAATGTTGGATCTATTTACAATACAATGTTTGTGCTACGAATAATTTCTATTGTATTTTATTGTTCAAGATAACTTCTCTTTGATTTTCCCTATTTTCTTTTCAGTAAAACGAGTCTAATGTGCTTTAAATTTAAAATTGTGTTTAAATTAACTATCTTAAAACATTTTTATTTACCTAGGTATCTAAGTATTTAATACAACGTACAATTAGGTACAAACGTACACAATCAAAAGCATAGAAATTGTTCTAAAACAAATATATCTATGAATAGCTCAGTCAAAGCGACGAAATATTAAGTCACATTAAGAATTCTATAGGATTTTATGAACTCACATTTATAAAGTGGAAGTGGGATAATTTATTCAATTAAATAAGGGAAATTAACGAAATATTCTTAAGGGCTTTCCGGAATCTTCAGATCATTAATAATGCGGTATCATTCCATTAAACAGGTATAAAGATCGTCGAATTAAAATATATGAAAGTGCCTCGGTAAATCAGATGGAATAAAGGCAGGTTAAAAACAAAGGCGACATTCGTGAACAAAATAATGAATTCAGTATGCTTAGTGTAAGTTTTTGGTCACAAAGTCACAAAATACGTCTCGGACGCGTTTGCGTTAAAATGTCAAATACTATGAGAACAGTTTGTTGCCATTTATAAATAAATAAAATAAATAAAAATAAACAAGCACTGGAATCGGGCGAATTGGGACGAATATGGGGAAATGATGATGAAACATTCGAATAGCAAAAAACCAATTTATACTGGTTCAGTAGTTTTTGAGAAAATTATGAACATGCATTAGTCTACACCTACATACGCACTCATATGCAGGTCAAACAGGTAACACTCCTTTTTTGAATTCGGTTGAACGTAGCCATGATTACTTAAGCAAACTCAACCCACTGCATTTCAGTGCATGTAGGTAGGTATGTATATATGAACATGCGGATGAATGACTAAACGACGACCTGATGACTATTATAGCATACGCCCTTTTATGGTTATTCATTAATTTTATCTTGTAGGTAATAAAAGACTATAGCACGGGAGTAATGTATCATTTAGGCCATTATTTAAAAAAAAAATACGGAAATGACGTGAAATGGTGTATCCTGTAGGCTTTTTGTCTAACTCGCTCACAATCGCCAGCGTGTTCATTTTGACAGTTCTAGTAGGAATGTGACAGCTAGCTGATTCCGATGTCAATTGTCAGCCCACACATGAACAGTCAAAATGAACACGATGGCCATTGCGAGCGAGTTAGACAATAAGCCGGGTTACCTCCACGTGTGGCCAGGAGCTGCGGTTCGTTTCTGGATTCGTCCGGGGGGAAGAGCAGTGCTTGGTCCGGTGCACCCTGGGCATCTGCTAATGATTTTCTGGAAGTATCTGAGGGATATCATTGACCGTTGGCTAAGATCCCGACAGGGGGGGAGGAGGGTCTTTGACCATATTACCGTACAACGTTGCCGACATTTTGTCACAAGATTTTATAATAAATTTTTTACCCTGACAATCCTGACATTGGCGAAGTTGTCGTCGCTATAACGACTTGTAACGCCACAAATAAAAGAAGAAGAAGAAAAAGACAATAAGCCTACTGATTTTCAAACATTGTAGCTTTGTATCAATTTGAAATCAGATAGAAACAGGATCAGGAGGAAGTATTATGTAAGATTTGGTGTAAAAATACGAACAAATTCGGTTACCCAGTACGTTAAATTCCCAAGTCACGCCAAGTCAAATAACGACTTGAAGCGAACTCAAACGAAAGCTCGGGTAAGATAAAACTTTTCCCCATTCGCTGTTATTTCGATTCGTACAACGTTCACTCGAAATTGTTTTCCAAAAGATTAATAGAGTATGGTTGCTGTGGAGATACGGCCAATTTGTCGGGTTCGTACTAACCGCGGCCTCTTGAGGTTCTGACATTATTGAGTTCTTAGCTCAAGTATATTTCAGTCACATTGAGTTGAGGTAGATTTTATTAACTATGTAATTTACTACTTTGTTTTATAATTTGTTTTCTATACCTGCTCGTGAGGTTGTAGGGGATAACCTCTGGATCTAATAAACTGATTTTGTTTTTTTTTTACAATAGAAAAACAACAGAAAAGCCAATAGAAAGTCCGGCGGATGCAGGGAAACCGGTGGATGCAGGTGGTGAGTTGTCGTTCATTATGGTGTGCTAAGGTGCCTTTGTTCAACAGCGGACGTCTTCAGGCTGATGATGATGAATAGAAAGTCACAATACATTATTTGGGAGTGTCATAAGGTTTAATTCTGCGCGGACGAAGTCGCGGGCAACAGCTAGTAGTATGAATAAGAAATGCAAATGTAGTCATCTGTAGTCCTCCTTTTTAAAGTATATACTGGACTTGTGACATTATTTAAGTCAATTCAGGCCAGTTTTCAGCTTGAAAATGAATAGTAGCAAATAGTGCGCAACATACGTCAAACGCATATCCATTTTAAAATTTAATTTAGCGCTGAAGTCCAAAATAATGTATTGATTTTGAAATACAGTCAATGTATAATCATGTACTTACGTTACCAAGACGTCAAAAACTTCTATACATCTTTAAGCCAACAATAAGGTCAGTGACACATATATTTGACTTAATGGCTGTATCGATATTAATGCCCTCGACTGTACATTAGCCTTAGAAGGATACAGTTGTTTGGTTGGTACGTTACAGATTGACTGTTACACTCTCTGTTAAATGGGGTTTCTGTTTACTTTACAAAAAGCAACACTATCCTTAATTAATTCGTTTGATTAAAATGTATTGCTACATACAAGGTTGATTGAGTTTACTCTGTGAGCTTAGCTACATGTATAGCGTTAGTTTCACGCGCGCACGGACGTAATTGCAATCACTATTTCTATGTCTAACGGGAAAAAGAGATGACACGAATTTGAATTTTTTAGAGGTCCTTCACGCACCTTGTTGATAGTCTCAGTGCCCTGTGGAGGGCGATAGGGACTTTGAGAACCTTCGTTGATTAAATACAAAACGGCCGCATTCCAAAATCATTTGCCATTCCATCTAAAAACAAAAGTCGTTCATTATAAGGTTTCAATTAGGGTACGTATTAAAATACGTAAAGTTTAAAATGTATAATGGGTTAAAACACATAATGTTTCAAAATATATAATGCAATTTTCTCAGAAAGTGACAAATTAGCAGGATTGTTATAAAACAAACCTAACCTAACCTAAACCAATTAAACAAAACAAATCAATCAATCTAAATTACGATATCAAAAAAGTTCATTTAGCTAATATGTTTTACAGAAAATAGCATTATATATTTTGAACCATTATATATTTTAACCCATTATATTTAAACTTTATGTATTCTGATCCGCTCCCTTTCAATTAAAATGCAACAGTGTCTTATTTTGAAATGTGTCGCTTTTGTATTTAATCAGCGCTATGCTAAATGAGAGATGCCGCTGTCATATAATATGCGTATATTAAATAGATAAGGCTAGGAAGGAATATATAAGGTTATTTATGTAAGGCATCTACTTTCCTAATCTTCTTTGAAAAGAAAAACCCCGTGACGCGGTAAAACAACAAACTTGGAATTCGATGCCTATCTCATAAAATGCCGGATATTGGTTTTCATGTTGTTCAAAAAATCAAAGGTCAAAACACCCAGGCCAAACTTCCACAATTTAATCTACAATTCATTTTATCTGATGGTAATAATTAACAATACCTATTCTTATAATTAGAAGATTTTTTGCGTCTACAACGCACTATGAGGAAATAGTCCTTTGATGAGAAGACGAATTAGTACCAACACTAACATTATTTCTTCCGCCTAATTTCTAATTTGAACGTTAAACTAATTAAGTAGGAAACCAAAAAAGTAATTTGTTTAAAAAAAATTACCTTACACTCTTAATTTTACTATAAATAATTGACTAGCCATTTTCGCGTTCAGCTCCCAGTCTAAGCATCGCGTGCCCACGTTATAAATACCACCATACATAAACACACAACAAAGCATTTGTTCCAAAGCAATAAAGTCGATTTTCATTATCCTATGCGAGCTAATAAGAACTTAAAGCCGTTCTTCACTTAACTACGGCTGCGGTCGTATTTAATTTGTAAGCATTAAGGTCGATTGTTGAACGAACTAAGTGGCTAATCTGTTATGATATTGGTAATTGAATTAACCAATATCAATTCCCGTTTCATCCACTTAAGCTATCCGAGCATCGTAAAATGTCAGCAATTTAGTTTTGGCCGAGTTTAGAACAGGAGCGGTAGTAATTAAAAAAAAAACTATAATATTTTTAAAGAAAATACCCAAATTGTGATATGCAAAGTATAAATGAAAAATACAAAACGAATAATCAGTAATTAAAATAGCATTTATTTCTCTATATTAATCCTAGGCACCTCCATGCTCTTCGCTATATTATACATGGTCGCTTAAATATTCCAGTAGCGTGGTGGTTGGGTTAATTTGACTGAATAGGCCTTACCATGACGTCCTAATTCCGACTCAGTTCAAATTTTAGCTGTCACTTTTAGAGTGATTCTCACAGCGAGCGAACCTAAACAGAATAGGATGTCATGGTCCCTGTACAATTTTGCAGGATTTTTTAATCGTAATCGACAATCGTAATCGATAATCGTTATCGAAAAATTCGGAATGGGCTGGCGGTTGGGGTTTTTCCAACTGGCTACGACATGGGTGCCTTTAAGAGGCGAGTGTACCACTTCTTGCATGGCCGGCAACGCGCTAGCAGTCCCAATGGTGCTGTGGTTGTCCATGGGCGGCGGTGATCACTTACCATCAGATGCACCGCATGCCCGTTAGTCGGTTTTAATTAAAAAAAAAATGTTTCCATTCATTGATCCATGTTTAAAGTGACCGCGTCAAAGACGGAACTAAGTTTTGCATCAAAAAAGTCAATGTGAAATCTTTAAAGAGTTACAGTCAAAACAGTGGCGTAGATAGGTAATCAAGGGCTCTGGTGCAAATAAAAAAATGGGGCCTCACAATTATCTAAACCGGTTAGGTTTACTAAGTAAAAATATTAGATACTAGCTTCTGCTCGCGACTTCGTCCGCGTAGCATTAGCAATTGACATGTTTATCGCTATCCCGCGGGAACTATGCAATTCTCCGGGTTAAAAAGTATCCTATATTTTAATCTAGGGTTCCATCTATCTTCGTTCCAAATTTTATCCAAATCCGCCCAGTCGTTATGGCGTGAAGAAGGAAAACACATACACACTCACTCACATCGTCACATCGTCACAAACTTTCGCATTTATAATATTAGTAGGAATGGGATAGGATAGTAGGATTACCTACTTCTGGTAAAGATTCATGGGCCCCCTGAGCTTGAGGGCCCCGGGGCACATCACTCCTAGCCCCTAGGTAGCTCACTAGTAGCCCCTAGGTAGCCCCTAGGTAGAAATGTTCCGAAAACTTTGAAAAATACCTTGTATTAAAGACAATACCTACGCCTCTTCTAATTAATATAAATAAATATAATGGATGGATCTACCCGCCGCCGTACGAGTAACAGTGTAAAATTTATCTCTTGGCATTATTACGCTTAATAAATTTTCAAAGTGCTTATTAAGTGACGTGTTATACATCGTTTTGTAACTGCTGAAACGACCTTTCAAGTAGTGTTTGTTTCACGGAGAAACTCAAATTGGATCAGGAGATACAGTGAAAAACATTTTTAAAATTATTAATTAACCGCTGTGGAACGGACAACAAGCGCTGATAACGTTGCAGTGTGAACGTTTTGCATTGCTGCTTTAAGTGTGATATTGACTTGAAACGCGGACGCTGACTTGCCGTGCAAAACTTGAACCACAAGTACAACCGAAGCGGATTTAAATAAACAAGCAGAGGGCATCAGCTTTTTGAATTCACAATGCCAGCGAAACCTATTTGTGCAAAATGTAACAGGAAAATACTGGGAAAACAATTTCTTGTATGTGCATCTTGTAAGTCCTCATATGATCTATCCTGTACAAATTACGACAAACTATTTAATTTGATGGACAACGATCGAAAGGCGGAATGGACCTGCAGTAAATGTAGACAAACCAAACAAATGCAAACAAAAACTCTAACTGTGCCGAAATCAATCACAGCGGCCATCTCCACCTCCAACCAAGCAACAAAACTCAGCAAAAGTAAATCTGCCGCGGCGTCGCCGGACCCAAGCGCGGCCTCTGCGACCACTGACGCTCGGACGCACCAACCTGAGCGTACTCTGAGTGGCCCGCAACCGCAGACGTGGCCGCTACCAACCCATTCTGTTGCTGAATCTGGGATATCTGGATCCTCTGAATCTATACCGACAACAAACGATTCAGATTTAAAGCAATTGGCAAGTTCACCTACTACAAGTACTTATCACAGTGCTAACAGTACTCCGTCACATAATAATATAACACATAGGAAAAAAATGCAAATAACACATAAACAAGAAGACCACAATACATTGCTGGGTGCTGATTTAGATACCTCTTCTCAGTCTTCTCAGTCAGACTATACAAGTGACCCCTTTACTGAGACAATGATGGACCGAAGCCTTCACAACCGAAGTCTGCCTTGTGTGAGTACTACCTCTGAGGAGACACTAGAAGAATATAGAAATAAAATAGATAGCTTAGAAGTAAGACTACAATCGGCGGAGCAAGAAATACAAAATTTAATATTAGAAAATGGAAGTTTGTCAAAAATTATTCAAGATAATGAACAAACAATAAAAAAACTCACACATATATGTACATCAACTTCCAAAAAAAATAAAAAAAAAATTGCTAACAAAAACTCTTAACCATATACCACTGGACCTTAATCAGCCACAAGACAACGTAGTTATCAACACAAGTACAAATACTGCTGACGATCTTTCAGACACCAACAGCAAACAGGAACAACATCAAAAATCGCCGGTGAACAAACTAGCTGCTGCCGCGCCTAAGCAGGGTATTGATGGCACGGGTGCTGCGGACCGTCCCGATCATTCACCATTCAAACTGTGTGTATTGAGTAATCAAAAAAATAGTGGCATTCTGAACGGCTTGGACTATAATTTTGAACGTAATGTTGAGTATTGTCACTATAGTGCACCGAATAGTAGCATTAAGAATTTGTTAATTAATCTGGAAAACAAACTAGATACCTTTACTTTAAATGACTATTGTATAATTCTTATCGGTGAGGAGGATTTGAATATAAGTCAAAATGGCATTGAATTGATAAATTGTTTGCGTGAATCTCTTTTGAAAATTACACATACTAACAAGATAATCTGTCTTCCTACATATATCTGTGGGGCACTTATACATAACTATAAAGTGGAAATGTTCGGAAATTTATTAGCTATGGATATGCAGAGTAATAACTATGCTTACTTATTCGACACGAACCGTGACTTGTCCTTGGACATGTTTTCATACTACACTGGTAAATTAACGAGGTTTGGCTATAGAGCTACATTTGAAAATCTCAAAAAATTCTTGTTAGAAATTGCAAATTACATAATAATTACGGAAGATGTGTCTCTAACTCTGGATGATGTACAAAATGACAGTAATTATAGTTTAAGCAGAAATTATCCACAGGGGGTCGCTGCCCTATCTGCGGCGGGCACTGTGAACAAACAACCGAACCCAACTTTTTTTCGGGGGTAACCTCAATGTGATCTATCAAAATATAAGAAGTCTAAAGAACAAACGACATTTATTAGAAGCATCAACAGAAGAATTTCGAAATGTCCACGTGCTTTGCCTTGTGGAAACTTGGATAACTCAATCAAAACTTGACCTCTTACACGTCGATGGCTACAACCTAGCAGCGTGCTACTGCCGGGCCGGTTGCGAAGGGGGGGGAGTATGCGTTTTGGTTCAAGAGGGGCACGATATTGACTACGTTGAGTGTAACGACATTGCAAGGATGTCGATAGAATCTATATTCGAAGTGTGTGCCGTAGATTTTCCTGAGCAGAATCTAATCCTCATAAACGTGTATTGGCCTGACAGTAAGAGAATGCCGGATATCTTTTTTAACTCCCTGACTAACCTATTAAAACACCTGGAAAGGAAATATTTTAGAAAATGTATTGTGATAGGAGGTGACCTAAATGTTAATGTATTGGAAAGGTCTACAGTAGCTACAGCTCTCTTGAACCTTATGAGAAGCTTTAATTTTTTCCAACATGTAAACGAACCCACAAGAATAACCCAATCCACAGCAACTTGCTTGGATCTTATTTTTACAAACTTCAAGAGGCAACACTTCGGTGTCCAGGTAAATGAGTATTACCTTTCTGATCATAGAGGATTATACGTTAAAATACCAGCAGAAAAGTTTAATTCGCGAGACTGTTGGACCACCGAAAAAAGACTATTTAATGAGCGTAATATGAATTACTTCAAAACAGAACTAAAACAAATTGATTTTGAAAGCATTTTTGATATTAATAAAAACATAAACGCTAATTTTAACTCATTTATTACTGTTCTAAAACGCACCTTAGACAAATGTATACCAAAAATAAAAATAAAATATAAAAATAAACAGAAAAAATCATGGCTTACTAAGGGCATAAAAATATCTTGTAAGCATAAAAGACTCCTTAAACAGTACATAACTCAGTGTAACAATACCATTATAAAGAATAATTATAAAAAATATGAAAAAATATTGAAAAGAACTATCTGCACTTCTAAACGACTCCAAAATATCCGACGCATGAAGAAATCCACAAACATTACTAAGTCTATGTGGAGTATAATAAAAGAACAGACAAATAAGGTGCCATCAAAAAGTAAAAAAAATATAAAATTAAATATTAAGAATACTCTAACTGAAGACCCTATAAAGATTGCCAATGAATTTAACCGTTATTTTTCATCAGTGGGCAGTGCGGACCAAGGCAGGCACTCGCGACCGCTCGGCGAGCCGGTCATGGCACCGTTGGAAAACTCCATGTATTTGACACCGGTTTCTATTCGAGAGGTCTATAAAATCATCCGAAACTTAAAAAATAAGAGTAGTTGTGGTGTAGACGAAATGCCCCCAATACTAATTAAAAAATGTGCTCAGGAACTAGCCGTTCCATTAACAGCTCTCATCAACCAGTCTTTCACTGAAGGTACTTTTCCGGACCTCCTGAAGGCAACTGTTGTCAAACCAATTTTTAAAAAGGGCTGCCAAAAAGACTGTAACAATCATCGTCCAATAGCGTTACTAACTACATTTTCAAAAGTTTTTGAGACTGCCATGACTACTCGGCTTTACTCTTTCTGCGAGAGATTTAATGTCTTTAGTGACTGTCAGAACGGATTTAGAAAACACCGATCGACTTCTTTGGCGGTTTTTAGATACATCCACGATGTCCTAAATATAATTAACGAGAAACAACACGCCATTGGCATTTTATTAGACATGAGCAAGGCATACGACAGAGTACTACATGATATTCTTTTAAAAAAACTAAAAGGCATAGGCGTAAGGGGAGTCGCTCACGATTGGTTTACCTCGTACCTTGCAAACCGTACACAATGCGTAGAGATAGAACATTGTGACTTTGCCACTGGTAACATTCGCAGAATACGATCACGGGATGTTAAAGTAACTCAATCCATCCCTCAAGGTAGCGTTCTCGGCTGTGTGCTGTTTTTGATATACATAAATGATCTACCTAAAAAAATTGATGGCCCTTCAACTTTATTCGCAGATGATATATCGGTTGTAATTCCCTGCAAAAGTGACCTTACCTTAAAGAAACAACTAGACTCTATACTTATAGACATAACCACCTGGCTATCCAACCACAACTTACAGGTGAATTTTTCGAAAACAAAGTTGATTCAGTTTGGACCACATCAAAGACGTCCAATAAACATGGAATATTCTTTTGAAGGTGTCCAACTAGAATCCGTTGATGCTTTTCCGTTGCTTGGTATCACTGTCGATGCTAAAATTAACTGGAAGGAGCATATAAACAAAGTAATATCTAAATTAAATAGATTTACATACGCTCTGCATAAGTTGAAAATATCTACAGATATAAAAACTGCCACTTGCGCTTATTATGCATATGCACACGCTTGGTTGAAATATGGTATACTTCTGTGGGGCCGTAGTGCAGATTCCATACATCTATTCAGGCTACAAAAGCGATGCATCAGAATCCTGGTTAATATAGATATGATGGAGAGCTGTAGAAAACACTTTACTGAACAAAAGATCTTGACACTGCCATCAATCTATATCATGGAAGTATGTACTTTTGTCAAAAAAAATATGCAATTATTTCCGCAATATTCCAGACCACAAAACCTACGACCTCGAAAAAAGTTGCAAAGACCCCTCTCGAAGTTGCAAATGGTACAATCTGGCCCCTTTGCAATGTGTATAAAATTATTTAATAAATTACCAGAAATTTTAAAAAACGAACATGATCCTAAAAGGTTTAAAGTTCAATTAAAAACATTCCTACTAAAGAATTGTTATTACTCTGTTCAGGAATTCTTATCTGATGTAGAATATAAGGAGTAGTTTAGATACCTTAAAACCACATTTATATTTAGGACATTTAAATAATATAGATATTATCTTTAATATGTGAAATGTAATTTATGTTAACTTTTATGTTAGAATCAATGACATCCAGGTAATTAACTATTCTTTGTAAATGATTTAGAAATGTGATATAGTTATAGATGTAGGTATTTATTTTAGAGTGTTGCTGTGCCCTATCAGGGTTTATGTTTTTGGACTTTTATACATTAAGATCTTGTAAAACAACATAATTTGCAATAAACCATATGAATATGAATATGAAATTGTCCTAAGTGCTGCTATCATATTAATTGCACATTAGTTTAGTCTGTAATCGATATAGATAAGTTTAACTAACAAATTGGACGTAGCAAGGATAAATGGCTGCACTTTTTACGATGAGATTGATAAGTTAATTGAATTAAATGGTAATTGATATTGGCTAGTCTAATCTGTTTAAAATAACTATTTTTTGTATACGCTCACTACGATAGGTATACTAGGTAGATAGGTATAGGATGGTTTGACTAGCGAATGTATGTTCGAGTCAAACATTGCAAGTCAAATAATTTGACACAGTTTAAGTAGTCGGATTGAGTTGAAATTTGGTACACTTATTTCGGACGGATGGCAATTTACTTGCAGGTAACTAAAAATACAGCAGAACTGGGGCCTTACTGGCGTCTTAATGTCGTCTTGTTCGCTCGCTGTCAGATTCATACTAAAAGTGACAGCTAAAACTTAAACTGAGTCGGAATTAGGACGTCATGGTAAGGCCCCTGATGGCCGTTGGGGCAAATTGGTTCTGGAGTGGAGACCGCGTGTTGGCAGACGCAGTGTAGGGCGTCCTGCTGCTAGATGGGGCGATGATATTCGCAAGGCAGCGGGCGGGGATTGGAGGAGAGCTGAAGATCGAGCCCAATGGCGTGCTACGGGAGAGGCCTATGTCCAGCAGTGGACTGACACGGGCTGATATGATGATGAAAAATACAGCCAGCAAATAAAGTAGCATTAAAATGCTTTATGCAACCGTTTCATAAGGCCTAGTTAGGTGCAGTTGCATACATTACTTTATCTACACACACATCATTAGTACTCTAAGATGGGTTCAGAAGCAGTAGGGAAATGAGCAGAGCAGCAAAATTACTATGTATTCAAAATGTTTACGAGAGTGTTCATTCCAACCAGCCCTAAATATTGCCGAAATATTCTGAAATAATTCTTAGACCTGTATTTTCCCTCAAGGTTTTTTTTTATGTGAATAGGAAGGAAAACGAGCAAGTGGGTCACCTGATGGTAAGCGATCACCACTGCCCGTAGACACCCACAACCCCGGAGGAATTGCAGATGCGTTGCCAACCTAGAGGGCTAAGATGAAATGCCTCTTGTGCCCGTAATTTCCCCGGCTGTCTTACTCTCCACACCGGAACACAGCAGTGCAAGCACTGCTGCTTAGCGGCAGAACCTTGCACAAGGTCTTGCCTGCTACCCGCAAAAAAAAAAAAACTACTTCATGTATTACACTATAGACCTCTCTCGGCCCCCGCGATCGTCCTACCCCGCGCCCCGCAGCCGCGCGAGCGAGGACTCATCTAAGCGGTCATTCTATATTCATATTCATATTCATATTCATACTCATATTCATTTATTGTCAAAACTGTGTACAGTTATAGAATGTCAAACAAATAAGGTAAGTATCAACAGCTTTGCCCATTTCGGACGTACAATAATTTATAATAACAATAAAAACATTAAAACAGAATCATTCACAAAATAAAAAACATAATTTTAGTAATTTACAGAATAATATTCATTTAAATCATAAAAACATTTACAGTAAAGCCAGTTCTTTAGATTATTTTTAAACTGCGCCCCCTTCCAGCGACTTAATGTTTCCAGGCAAATGATTAAATACGTTAATTCCTGTAGCAAATGTGCTTTTTTTAATAATATAGCTAGAAAGACGTACCGTACATAAATCATGCCTATATTGGTTTCGAATTACCTTTGATTCACTTTTTTTTATAAATATATCTTTATGTTGTTTTACAAATAAACAAATTTCCAATATAAATATACTAATGACTTTATATATACTGTAAATATACTTATGGTATAAACAAAACGACTTGAAATTTGATATTCCCACATAAGATGAATGACAATATAATCAGAGTCAACAAAAAGTACAGTCAGCAAAGCTTGAATTAAATTCTACCATTTTCCCTGGCGAAATTTAAGTATATTCATTTATACCATTATTCAATTCATTCGTATCCCCAGCTGTTGCCCGAACCTTCGTGCTGAAAGGAAATATATTTTCCCTTATATTATTAAATTGAGTCGCACCTCTGGCTGGGCGCTGTGGCAACTCACTCAGTTATATTATGTATGTTGAATATGCTTAAGAGGCTGACAACACCTAATTTTGTTGAAATTGATGTTATTTAAGCACTTTTTTAAGAAAAACTACACGCAAAAAAAATATAATGTTAATTTACATCATATTTCAAACACGCTAGACGGACTCGATACATAATTGAACAAAATCGGCTCGATAGAAAATAATTGCAAAGATTGGTCTTAAAATCATAATTAAACGGTTCTATGTCTTTATTTTTTCGACGTATGGGTCTGCAATTAAAAACATGAAGTCAACATATTCATACCTAACCGGCTAACGAGTCATATTTCACAAATAATCCATACTTTTTTTTATTTCTTCTTATTTGTGTCTTATTTGCAAGATTTTAGACGCGCGCCAAGCTGCCGGAATAGTTTCTTCTCTTTCACTCACAGGCACGCGAACCGTATGTGTGAAAAGTGGCGCTGCTCAAGGTCATTTGCTGTTGACAGCGCCTTAAGATGATGTGTTTTAGGTTAAGTACTAGACGTTCAGTATGGTATAAAATTATCGACAGGAAGATACAAAGGCTGGTCAAGAGGTTGCCATTGCCGTCCAAAGAAGAAACGCGGCCGGCACTAACTACCTTTGAGACAGGCACGAAACAGGGGAAGGATTATTCAGGATAATTTTTGATTATTTTTAAATTCTTCCATGGTCTGCACGTCTAGCACGACAGCGCACAAGAGTCGCGTCGCGCGCGAGATAGATTGCCCGTCTCTTTCTAGAACGAACATTAAGAAAAAGACGGGCAATCTAGCTGGCGCGCGACGCGACTTTTGTGCGCTGTCGTGCTAGACGTGCTGGGAGTAAAGAAAAAACATAGAATTTACCAGTTGTTGCTTCTCTTCCCGCGCAGATGGTAAAAGCCCATCGAGGGTGAAAATCTTGTCGCACCGCTGGCCGGCGAGTAGCGAGAAGCGAGCGTTTTTTAGTATGGAAATTTTGTCGCTTTAGTCGTCGGGCGACAAAAGTTCCATACTAAAAAAACACTCGCTTCTCGCTACTCGCCGGCGGTGGGACAAGTGCCTTATATAGACGATGCGGCTAGCAACCCATCATTATTTTGATTTCCCTTTCCACCTAGTGGCCTTAAGGTACTCGTAAACGTAAGGTTACCTTAGGCTCAGTCTACGCCGTAAGGGATAAAGACGTGATATAGTAATGTATTTTTAAATAACTTTACTTTAAATCCATCTTCAGTTCTCGTATCAGCAAATATTCAAGGCTATTCTGAGATACTTCAAACGGTAACCTCGTATCCTTCTTAATGTGTTCTAATGGACGTAACATAACATAGTTGAAGTAAATTCGATATAGCCATTTAGGCCACCCCAATTAAAAGTAAGTAGGCCATTTTGGCGGAATAGGTTAATTGCAAATTTAGTACGTTTGCCCAGTTCTAGCCGCGTTTATTACTTTGTAGCAACGCTCGGTATTGAGGTTATGAAAATGGTAGATTTGTTAGTTTTCACGTTTCGTTGCCAGCCTTTTTGTTTAGTGGTAAGTTTTTACTAAAAGTTATGGTGGATTGATTCGAGTCTGTTTGATGGTTCTTTGATAATGCGTAGTTAACTATCCTTTGCAATAAGAGTTTTTAATGATTCACGGTTAAGTTCATTCGAAATATTATAAACGGGATGTGAACCGCGATTACCTTTATTGAGCTTTATAAAGGTAATCGCGGTTCACATCCCGTTTATAATATTTCGAATATCCTTTGCAAGTACGCAAATACAAGATTTCAAGTCAATCTGACCAGTAGAAGTTAAAATTTACCTGTGCCATATTGAGTAAGTACTACAAATTACGTACTTGCCTACCTACGTATGTTAAATAAGTAGATGCAATCGAGTTCTCCAATACAGCCGACCGGTCAAAAATATATACACATACACCTTATTTTCAGTTACATAAGAAGAGTGTTTAGATATTTTTAAACAGTTGGCTGCATAGAAGGTATTGGACAACTCGACTGTATCTGTAGGCTTATTGTCTAACTCGCTCGCAATCGCCATCGTATTCATTTTGACAGTTCATGTATGGGCTGAGAATTGGCATCGGAATCAGCTAGCTGTCACATTCCTACTAGAACTGTCAAAATGAACACGATGGCGATTGCGAGCGAGTTAGACTATAAGCCTACTGGTTTACTTAATATTTTTAACACAAAATTATTGTAGCCGAAAGCTTAAAAAATATGTATTGATATCGGAGTTTACAGATGTCATGTGCTAAATTTCAAGTCAATGCAACCACTGGAAGTATGTCAAAATTTACTTGCAATATTTCCAGCTAACAGTGAAACAAATGGTTACAAAGTTTATCGACTGACTCAACTATTCAACTCAGCCAACTCGCAATTAGCCAACTTTACTGTTCTTGCCATTTGCTACAGTCTATTTATTTTAGCTAGATACTAAATTGACAATTGCAAATGTCAAATTGTGAAATAATGATACCAGCTTTTATTGTTTAGTGGTGTACTCGAAACCATCGACCAGGTTTGGTCATGTTATATTTTAAGAAAAAATACGATTGTATGTATCATAATCAAGCAAATTTAAAGGTTTATTAGTTTACTAGCTGTTGCCAGCGACTTCGTCTGCAAAAAATTCGTTTATCGCTATCCCGCGGGAACCACGCAATTTTCCGGGATAAAAAGTAGCCTATGTGCTATTCCAGACTTTTCTCTATCTAAGTGCTGAATTTCATCCAGATCCGTTGGGCCGTTCTGGCGTGATTGAGTAACAAACAAACATCCATCCATCCATCTATACTTTCGCATTTATAATATTAGTTAGATTACACTAGATTATACATACAAAAATCTATACTAAATTTAATTTATCGTTAACTTTCGACAGTGGTGGCACATCACTATTTTTGAATTGCAAAAAACAGACAACACAGGTAATGTCATTTTAGTATCTAGCTAAAAAATAGTCTTTAACCGTCCGTCTTAGTCCGTGTCTACCCGGCCACTAAGTGATCGAAAAATACATAAAACACGTCTTTATTCCTTACGGGGTGTACAGAGCCAGGGTAACAAGATCCAAAGGTCACGCTCAGCATGATTGTGGGCACATAGGTAGAAGTGTATAGAAGTGGTAGTAGTGGATCGAAGAATCGTTTGCATTGCAAACAAGTTAAATACGAACACTGCAAATTATAAAAATGGCGGGGAGGTGGTTTGTTTGATTCTTCTTTTTTGTATTCTCTCTCTTTACTATTACTATTACTCTCTTTACTATTACTAAGTGAGTTTTGCTGTGGTGTTTTTGTGTGTTTGCGTGGTGCATATTTGCGACTATGCGCGTACTTTTTTTTCTTAATTGTATACCTACAATTTTTTTCTAGTTGTGAGATCCTTTTAATTGGCTTCATTGGTACTATAGAAGTAATCTATTTTGTAATTTATAGCTGTTGGTTCTCCGAAAATCTAACTAATATTATAAATGCGAAAGTATGGACGGATGGATGGATGGATGGATGTTTGTTTGTTACTCAATCACGCCAGAACGGCCCAACGGATCTGGATGAAATTCGGCACATAGATAGAGAAAAGTCTGGAATAGCACATAGGCTACTTTTTTCCGGAAAATTGCGTAGTTCCCGCGGGATAGCGATAAACAAATAAGTATTTTGCAGACGAAGTCGCTAGCAACAGCTAGTAAATAAATAAATAAAGGCACGGTGTCATTATTGAACTTGCCTGTTCCTTACGATGACCTTTGATGACGTGGGTTGGCGAGTTAACACACTGAATTTACAATGAAACAAACTTTAACTTCAGCCCAATAAACATAAGAATATAATAACTATTACTTGAATTATTGCCCCACACTTGAATTATTGCCCTTCAAACCTAATCATCAGGCGTTCTTCAGAACACGTGATGCCAGAGCTCGAAACAAATCTTATTGAAACGTATCTACCCTCAGATCATAGAAAGGAATTATTCTATGATCTGAGTATCTACCTTTCTTTTAATAGTTTACTAACTACCCCCCCAAAAGCATCAGCGTTCTACGCAATGCCCGGTTCACATTATTCCAGTAAAATTGTTCCAGTAGCATTACATTGCGGCGTGCGGTGGATCAGTTTGACACGTTAGCCGTGACGTTAGCCCCGCAATGTAATGTTACTGGAATAATATGAACCGGGCATTACGTCAGAGAGGGTTTGACAAATGTCACATATTTCTGTCGTACCTCCTCTAATAAATTATTAGTTAAACAGTTTTTTTGCACTGTTTTTTAAATATTTGTAAATAGGTTTATAGTTTTGAACGTTCTAAACTACTAAAGTAAGTACTTTAAGCGACGGCGAGCGGGAAGAAAAATCACTGAGGTTTGGACACACTTCACTTAAATCACTTGCAAGGAGAAAACAGTATGCTTAGTGTAAGTTTTCGATAGAAAAATACGTCTCGATAACGTTTGCGTTAAACTGTCAAATACTATGAGAAATTTTAGTTGCCATTTCGATCCGCAAGTGGCGCTGCCAATTATTCCATAGTAATTGTGACGTTTACGTGAACGCGTTCGAGACGTTTTTATATGCGAAAACTTACACTAGAGGCTCTGAACTGCCAATGATGAAATTTTTGACACTTAAAAAATATAAACAAGATATAAAATCTTTAGAAGTGTTCAGTAAGAATAAAGTTGTGGCTTAAAGGTCTATGCAACCAGGCTATAAAATCCAAAAAAGAAGTAGTCGTACTTAAATAAAAGCTTGTAAAAAAACTAGTACTAACATCTTGTTAAAACAGGAACACCGACACAGATCCACCAGACTGTGACGCCCCCGAACCGGAGGGCTATGTTTTTGCATTTTATACGACAAGGTCTTTTTCGACACTGGAAATATCAACCTGTGTCTTCCATTCGTATATTTATTTATTTACTAGCTGTTGCCCGCGACATCGTCTGCAAAGAATCCCCGCGGGAATTTTCCGGGATAAAAGGTAGCCTTTGTGCTATTCCAGACTTTTCTCTATCTACGTGCCGAATTTCATCCAGATTCGTTGGGCCGTTCTGGCGTGATTGAGTATCAAACAAACATCCATCCATCCGTCCATCCAAACTTTCGCATTTATAATATTAGTTAGATTTATATACTACGTTTAAAGGTAGGTAGGTATTAGATCGATAAATTAGATTAAGATTACAAAACAGTCCCGATGCTAACATGCTAACTGATCGACTTTAAAAATTCCCATGGAAAAGCGAAGTAGCCTATTTTTGATTCTATCCCAAAAATAATTCATTCTGATATTGATCCTTGTTGATTAAAGGTACTTTCCGGAAAATTAAACAAAAATTTGCAATCTCTAATCCAAGAGATTGTAAATTGCACCCTTATTACAGTGGACGAACCCATCGGACCAAGTCGGGTGTAGGGATACCATATAATTATGTTTTTCGGAACAAGGATTTTCTGGAACTTTTTCGATTTTGAAACTCATTCGGATAAAATACGTACTTAATAAACCGTTTAATGTGGAGGCCTTTTATGAAATGACATTTCATTTCAATTATCTACATTATTATCATTATTAATTGTTAATTAATTAATATTGTAAAGTGGAAAGATTTGATTGTTTGTTTGTTTGCATTGAATAGTGTCCAAAAGTACTTACCGATTTGAAAAATTCTTTCACCATTAAAATTCTACACTATCCCTGGCGACTGTAGGCTAAGTATTTTATGCTGCGCGGACGAAGTCGCGGGCAACAACTAATTTAAGTAAGAATATGTATAGCTTGGCTATATTAATTTTACAGTAAAAAATTGTCTTTGAAATAAGAAATTACGTACAATATGGTATTTTATGGGCTAAAATCTTAGGAATCATGTTATAGGCGAAGCCGCTAGCAACTAATTAATATCTTGATTCCTCCTCTCCATCTAGGTATACGCCCACAATCATGCTGAACGTGGCCTTTAGGTCTTGTTACCTTTGATTTATGCATGTACTAGCTGTTGCCAGCGACTTCGTCTGCAAAGAATTTGTTTATCGCTATACCGCGGGAACTACGCAATTTTCCAGGATAAAAAGTAGCCTATGTGCTATTCCAGACTTTTCTCTATCTATGTGCCGAATTTCATCCAGATCCGTTAGGCCGTTCTGGCGTGATTGAGTCACAAACAAACATCCATCCATCCATCCATCCATACTTTCGCATTTATAATATTAGTTAGATTGTATGTGTCTTACGTATGTACCTACAATATAAATAGATGTACCTACAGACATTGTATGTGTATACCTAAACGCTAAAATAAAAATGAACAGAAAGAAGCACGAAGCCGAATTTATCCCGCAAAATGTATCTTTTCTTTTCGTTTGGTACAGTCTTTTCTTCGGCATTTTTATGTTCACCCTATTCGAGTGTACTTTGTAAGTTCGTTAGTAATATTTTGTTTGCTTTCAATCTTTTCACTAACATGCTTCGGGGTCGAAGAAATTGAAAAGTTTCTGAGTTTCGAAGTTTTACATTGTTATTTCCATAAGTTTGAACAAAAGCTAACGTTTTCAAAGAGTTAAGCTATTATACAGGGTGTATCAGATAGCCCCTAACAATAATCAACTGGGGTATATAACCATAGCTACTGAAGCTAAAAAAAATATAAAAAAAAATTGGAGTAATTTTTTTTTTTTATTTTCTATAGTAATGGTAGTATTAACTGCAATCATTCCTATAGAAAACATAAAAAAAATTCACTCCAATTTTTTTTATATATATTTTTTAGCTTCTATAGCTTTGGCTATGGATTTGGTTTTCTATGGTTTTGGCTTTGGTTTTAGCTTTTTTTTATATACCCCAGTTGATTATTGTTAGGGGCTATCTGATACACCCTGTAGATTCTAAATTATTTGATTCTAGATATAAGCAAGTATCTAACTAATATTATAAATGCGAAAGTATGGATGGATGGATGGATGGATGTTTGTTTGTTACTCAATCACGCCAGAACGGCCCAACGGATCTGGATGAAATTCGGCACATAGATAGAGAAAAGTCTGAAATAACACATCGCCCCCCTACTGCTAAAACCGACTAGCCTCCATTGTATTATTGATGCAGTTAGTCGGTTTTAGCAGTAAGGGGGCGACATAGGCTACTCTGAAAAATTTCGTAGTACCCGCGGGATAACGATAAACGAATTCTTTGCAGACGAAGTCGCTGGCAACAGCTAGTACTGCTATAAAGCCAAAAACCAGCCTAGTGCGAGTCGGACTCGCGCACTGAGAGTGCCATACAAATTCGAAAAGTTATTTTAAAATCTAATGTGAGCAGTGCCCTTCCTAATGAACACAAAATATTTACCTTGCTACTCCGCTACTTAACTAAGTAAGCAGTAAGTAAGTAGTACAAGTAGCGGAGTAGCAAGGTAAATATTTTGTGTTCATTAAAATGGACCTCCGAAAAGTAACGCCTGATTCAATAAAATAGTGCCTTTCCTCTAAGTTGGTTGGTCCGATTGATTTGAAATTTGGTACACATGTCGGACGGATGAAAATGCAAATAATCAGCAAAAAAAAGCTTGTATCAAAAATTAAATTAAAAATAATGAATCATAATAATAAAAATAATGAATAATAATAATAAAAATAACGAATAATAATAATAATAATGAATGAATTAAATGATTTTTTTTGGTTAGGCTATTGGTACAATAATTCGAACAACATGGAAGAATAGTGAATCCAAAATGGCGCTTGACGTCCTGATATTGGAGCGGGCGACTAGATAATAAAAATTAGGTTAATTATCAATTTAGGAGTCGAGTGCTCTAATGGATGACTAAGTTCCATCAGTGTTCATTATTAAGGATATTCGCATTTGCCTTTTCGTATAAAGAAGAGGAAGCTAGATGTATTATCACTGACTAACGACCCGACCCGGCGTGGCACGGGTGCAATGTAATGCTAACGATAATGTTTAAGTGCCGGGAAAAGTCAAACTGCCTAGGATACAAAATTCAATTTTGCGCGGACGAAGTCGCTGGCAACAGCTACATACATAAATCACGTTTTTAATCCTTACGGGGTAAACAGGGTCTAAAGGCAACATTTAGCATGATTGTGGGCTTTTAGATGGAAAGGAGAATCAAAATTGTGATGGGGCTAGCCGCGTCGCCTATAATATGATTTCTTAGATTTTTCCATTACCTCGATGGGCGTTTACCACCTGCGCGGGATGAGAAGCAACTGGTATATTCTATGTTTTTTCTTTGCTCCCAGTTTAGCATGGAAGCAAATAAGATAACAGATAAGCTACTAAGTTTTAAATAAATAAGAGAAAATAAAATAAATAAATACAATATCTTGGGGCAATTGACACCAATTAACCTATAGGCTTATTGTCTAACTCGCTCGTAATCGCCATCGTGTTCATTTTGACAGTTCATGTATGAATGTGACAGCTAGCTGATTCCGATGACAATTGTCAGCCCATATGTGAACTGTCAAAATGAACACGATGGCGATTGCGAGCGAGTTAGACAAGCTGCAGCATTATTATTGCTGCATGATAATGTGGCCTTATTTGTTATAAATTTATAGTAATAACTTTTCTGTGGAATATCGTACTGGTTGCTATTTGAGTATAATTCTTTCGGCTGATTTGTTTAAATTTTAAACTGATGTTCTGAGGAAAAAAATATATCAAAATTGACACTAGGAAAACAAGTCATTCAGATTTGTTTCCCGTGTAAGGACAGATTGAGATTGAATTGTGTTGAAGAGCTGTTTTTGGGTTCAAGTAAAACGATTTTGTCGTGAAAGCCCTTATATTTCAAGCCGTAAAAAGTTTTGGGTTGATATTCCACGAATTCATAATTATATTCAAGCCGGATTTTTCGCAACGGGTAAGAGTTTTATTTCATTTCTGCTGTCCGTTTTGAGTATAGTGGGTTATTTCATGGTGCATAGGTTCATGTCAGTTTTCTTTCCAGCTTTCACCTTACGGGGTGATTTTCTCTTCATTTTGGTGCTGTACATCAATATACGGCAGCGACGAGCATCTGCTTTACTAAGGCACATGTATATGTGCAATAATTACTCGACGTGATTTATCAAATATTTTATTTTCCGGATCCTGACTATCGGATCCTGTGACGGGGGATCCGCTCCACTTCGACGTAATATTCTGGTTTACACTCTAACCTTTTCCTTTTTTTAAATTTATTACGTATTTATCCAAACTAGTTAATTTTAAGACTTACTGATAAATTTGTGTAATTTGGTTATACCTAAGACTTTTCATAGGCAAATTAAAAGATAGCTTTATAGGAAGATTAAAAGGTAAGGTGTTTATGCGCATAAATAACTATTTCTTTACCATGTAATTTCCTGCATAGCGAATGCTTAATTTACCTATTGCTCATGCGAAGTCTTGTCTTTGATTCCCAACATTTCTAAATTCTAAAAGCCCTTGGCAGGCCATCTTTATTTTGGGTGTTTATTTCGGTTTACCAACTTTCTAACGCCAACAACTCGACAACCCTAAATCCTATTCTAACTGTATAGTGTTTATTTTTAAGCCGTGTTTAACTGTGTTTATTATTATTGTGTTTCTTTTTATATTCTCAAGGTGATTGAATAAAGTGTGATTTGATGTGAAATTCTACGTGTTTATTTTTTGTGTTAGCTTAATGCTACAAAGCCTACTAGACTCAAACTAAGCAAAGCTTGTGATATGGGCACTAGACAACGAATAAACATACTTATATAGATAAATACATACTTAAATACATATTAAACATCCAAGACTCGAGAACAAACATTCGTCTTTTATTAGTATTCAACACAAATACATATTAAACATCCAAGACTCGAGAACAAACATTTGTATTTTATTCGTATTCGTAGTTATTCGTATTCGTATTTTTATTCGTATTTTTTTGTAGAAGTTATTACTATTACCAAATATCTTAAGTGCATTATAAAACAATGACAACTCTTTAAACTATTTAATTCAAAATGGATCCCAAATTTATATCACATAAAAAAAAATGCAGATAACAAATTTGAAAATTCGCGGGACGTCATCATTGGAAAATAGACTGTATGTTTATTGGGATAGAGCCGGTTAGCACGTGGCATGCGCGGGCGCCGACGATTTGACGGACATGCGCCAGACATCGCTGTGTCGGCGTCATTCATGTGTGGTCCAAGTTAGAAACTTTGGGTGTACAGTATTTTGTTTACTGTTTGATTAGGTTTTTTTACTTTCATATAATAAACGGTTTTATTTTAATTCTATTTAGGGTCCTAATAATGTTATTTTAATGTTTTGATTACTGTGACGTGGCGTTATTGTCTTGTTCTTCATTATAACACAATAGTTTTTTTTTTTAATTTGTCGATGTTGATAAAGTCGAGTTGAATTTATTTTGCAAACGGAATAGGTATAGCCTTCGCATCTTATTTGTCAAAATAAAAGTAACCTAAGTTGTCAAATTTCTTGCGGCGCATTCTTCTTGGCAATTATAGTCTTTCCGAAAGAACTGCTATATTAAAAAAAGACGTGTCAAAAAGCCATTGGCGACCTATTTGTGAAATAAACCCTTTTATTTTGCGTAAAACATTGTTATATCAAATTATAAGCCCTCAACCAATCTATTCTGCAATTTTAACCAGCTGTAATAGAACTTTTTAGTTAAGTATGTGTCGTTCAAATCTTGTAAGACATATTTGAGTAACTTTTAGTCTTCTGATTGACTTGAAATTTTGTACACATATAAAGGATGGATGACGAATTGACGATGCAAGTTGAGTTAACAAAATAGCTATCATGAAAATATTTTAAATACTAATAATTATTTTAGTATATTTTGATTCTCTCCACTCTCTCCTCCCATAAACCGCCGCATTTTGGTGAACGCAACGGATCGATCTCGCATTAATGTATTTCGGGACGTAAGATTAATATTTTTTGGCACACTTTCAAGTTTCTTTGCTAAGAGCGGCTCAAGGAATATAATTTTTCCATTGGAATGTATGGATAATGTCTTTATGCAATTACTTTGATGGTTTCAAAGATATCCGCATATTATATCTGCCCAGTAACAATATTATTTATAATAAATAATTCAACTGAAAGTCATGATTTTACACTCAAAGCATGTTCGACATGATTCGGATCAATCCACAGTCCATCATCAAGCTGTACTCGAACCGATAGCCAAACACGTAATACCTACATCTAACCAATAACTAATGAGAATGCATTATGACATTGCGTGTAATTATGTAATTTAGCGCTAGATTGTCATGATTGTGAGATGCTAGGCATAATGCCAAATTTATCAACGCTTACGTATGTGTTTCGTCTTGAATGAAAGCATGGATAAAAAAATTAATTTATTCGATTTATAATTGATCACCCTGTTATTTGATCATCTTCATTATTGTATAACTAGAAAAGTCCCGACTATTGACTCCTGAATAATCAGTTCAGATACTTAAAAGTAGGAAACTGTAGTTTTGCAAAGCTATCTCATTTATGATATGGATGGAGACAAAACTTTTCCATGTCGGCAAAATTGTAGGCATAATGTTAACAGTAGGAAAGTAAATTGACATAAGTGAGAAAATGTATTAAAACTAGGTATATGTATGCACTGAGTCTATATCTCAATCCGCACTGGGCCCACGTGGGAACTTCTACCCCAAGTGCTTATTATGAGAGGAAGCCTATGCCTAGCAGTGATAAATATATTGCTGAAGACTACTTAGATGAGTCTAAATAACAATATTGATAATTTTCATAACAATCAGCGTCAAAAAGCTACATTTAATCAGATACAACAATCATTCCTTGGAACTCCAATTTGGAACATTTTCTCAGTAAATCCTTCCGCAACTTTGCCTTTGTAGTCCAAAAGACCAACTAATGGCTAAGAATAATAGTTTCCTTCAAAGAATAAACTAAATTCCTTGTCTCAAATATTTTCCTTTCGCCCAATTAAGTGGCAGGGTTGCCTACTCGCGCGTAAACGCGATGAAAGGGATCTGGTAACCCTAAATAGTTGTGATAAAAGTATTAGGAACGGGGAATATTGGCTTAACTAAGACAGCCCTTCCATCTTAACTGTGATCTTTATTCTAAGATGTCAACAAATGTTCAACATTAGAAAAATATTATAAATGCGAAAGTAACCCGAAAGTCTTAGAACTCATGATAGGCGGTGCGGCTAGCCATTACTATTTTGATTCGCCTTTCCACCTATACGCCCACAACCATGCTAAACGTGGCCTTCAAAATATTTCTGGTGAAATAAATTATTTTGAATTTTTTGAATTTGTTACTTTAGGCCATGTCTACCACGTAAGGGATAAAGACGTGCGCGATTTATGTAGGTGTTATGTTCATTAAAACTAACCCACTTGCTGGAATATTCCCAAATCATTATGAGATACCCTGGTTATATAGTTTAGTTAAGCATCACTGAAATCCTTCCTTCCATCTTTGATTCCAATAAAAGATAACTATATTGAATGCTATTTAAATAAAGTCAGATGCAGTACCGTGACTCAGGCATCTGGCCCATACCAATTTTAATAATACAGAGACTCACTAGAATCCAAAGATAAAAGGGGAACTTTTTAAATCCATCTACCACAGAGTCCATAGAGGGCTTCCGAATCAAAGACAATCTAGAGGTAAACGGTGAATGCGGATTGCATTCTATATTAGATTTCCCGTGGGACAGTCGCGTTATTATACAAAAGCTTCGGAATTCGAAATAACGTTTTTAAAAACCATTTATAATTTCCTTTGCTTCGACTTAGGTACCCCCTTATTCATAAACGTTCTATAGGCTTCTGCTTAACTTAGCAATCGTTTGCCCTTATCTGTCACTTTGACATTTACCTTACACAGATAAGGACAAAAATTGCTAAGTTAGCAGAACCATATAGAGAGTATGAATAAGGGGGTTAGACTAAACAAATCAGTCAAGACGGAATTTCTTCATTAATTTATTCGTTGCCTGATGTCTTCGTTTTAATCGCTGACGATCAATACGCTGATTTTTAAATTATTATTTGAATATTTCGAATGTGGTAATAAATAGGACGAGTTTTAAATAACAGTGAACATTTAGAAAACTATCTATTATTATTAAATCAACCTAACCTAACCTATTCGACATAGCTTTATGTCTACATTCTCCAAAATATTTTCAGTTACCACTAAACTAAACAACTCGAAAAAAAAATCGAAAAAAAAAATCAAAAAAAAAATAATTGAAATTTGAAAATTTGAAATCGAAGAAAAATTCTACGATCAAAAACAAAGAACACCCCTGAAGTAATTCTTCAAATGGAGTAACTGGTTAGTAAGGTATTTTCATTCTTACCTGTGCTATTTGATAAACAAAATTCTAACCTCAAAACGTCTCATTTTTGTTATTTTTTAACTATTTCATCGTAAATAAGAAACTGGAGATAAAATATCAGCAAAATTATGTACAAAATATTGCCTCAGGTTTATTTAAAAACATAATACACCTTATTCTTTACAAAAATTTGCACATTGAGGTTAGAATTTTGTTTACCAAATAGGACACGTAAGAATGAAAATACCTTAAATAAATGGGCAGAAATTCTATCATAGAAAAACTAGATTAAGCTAAAAACAGGGCTAAGTTCGAAGCCACGCCTAAAAATACAGTCACGATCATAACGCATTATGTAACATGAATTGAACACGGTTCATTTGCGGAGAGCTTTTCGCCGCATAAAATCCCAGAAGCTTAAAAGCTTTATTTATTTATTGCAAAGCTTTTACATTTATCGTCGTATAAAATTCTCGACGTTAACGCCCTCGTGATACTGTTGCCAGGAAAAGATTAACGTGTTGGAAATCAATAGTTCGAGTTTATAGACGAAAATTGGTTTGGCTTAATATTCGAGCTGTATTTGGCCTCCAAGAAGATGGAGCGACGACCTGATTAGAATCGCGGGATCGCGGTGAATGCGGAAGGCACAGTACCGGTCCGAGTGGAGAGCCTTGGGGGAGGCCTATGTCCAGCAGTGGACGTCTTTCGGCTAACATGATGATGATCAATATTCGACAAGGTTCATGGAACCAACAGAACTGTTAGAGGATGCTCTTATCGAGACTAAGAAGAATGGGGATGAGTAGTCTAAATGCTACTTTGTAATGAGAGAGTGTGACGTAAATACAAGATAATGGGTTGGATTCTTCATACTCGTACACCTCCACCATGCTCCGCATTGTACGTGTGTATGATCGAGGAGTTATCGATAGTAAATATGGAAACTATTAAAATTTGTCTACACGTCAATTTCTGAATTTGTAGCCTTAACGTATTTTAAGTCTTCGACCATATAACTTTTTTTTTTAGTAAAATTGTGATAATATTTATGAATTTTATGAGTTCCAACATTTTGTCTATTTTAGACGTACAATGTATAAATAGTTATTAAAATAAATTATCTCTATTTTAATATTTAAACTTACATTTTGAAATCTGAATCCAACAGATATTTGCAATATCTCTCTCAATTAATTATATCAGTGAACAGACCTTTAGTATCCCTGCAATGATACAAAATAAAAATAAAACTTCACCCACTTCGTCTAGCACTTACTCATACATTATGTCTCACTCGCACAAATAAACACGACACCTCTAAACAGCTCACAAACGCCGAAACCAAACAAATTATCACTATTTGTGAGAGTCTGTCATACAAATTGTGAACAAATGTTTGCGAAGCGTAACAATGTTTGTGAGTCCTTCTAAGGGCACTAGTAATGGCTTGACACCTCAGTGTTTGGTCAAATGTTTGGCCAACACTTCAAACTATTTTTATAACCTGTTGACATAATGATCGAGTGGGTTTTGGATGATTGTTGAAGAGGTTTATTTATAAATACATAATATAAATATTAGTAATGCCTTATAACAAATATTTACGTTTTTGTCTGGACCAAAATTCTTCTCCTTTTCAGCCAATTTGATGATACCTGAAAGAAAAAAAAATTTTAGAAGAAATATTTGCCAAAGAGTTCTATAACTAGAAAATATTATTTTAACTCATTTTTATATCACATTAGACCTGTTCGAGGGCCAATAAGCTGTTTTTTATAATCTGGTATTTCTCTTTAAAAAATCAATTAGGTATTGTTAATAAAGTTTATCGAATTTATTAATCCTTAACATTTTCAAACACCGGATGCAACCATTCCAAACCAGTTTCCACCGGTAGTAGTTTGGCCTAACCACCGACTCGCACTTGACCCTTTCCATTAAATTCAATGAACAAAATGGACTCCTCCGTAATGGGAAGTTATTTGGGTCAGTCCATTTTTTCGCACGCAACCTACTTTTAACGAAGATACGATTGCACTGTAGCCTGTGTTGTGTGTGAGTACTTTTGCGGATAACTTTAGCCTCTAGGGAAGAAAGAATGATAATATTTATGTTTGAGGTTTTGTACGTGTTTTTTTCGGGTACTGAACTATTGAAAACATAGTGAACGGTAAATCTAACTAATATTATAAATGCGAAAGTATGGATGGATGGATGGATGTTTGTTTGTTACTCAATCACGCCAGAACGGCCCAACGGATCTGGATGAAATTCGGCACATAAATAGAGAAAAGTCTGGAATAGCACATAGGCTACTTTTTATCCCGGAAAATTGCGTAGTTCCCGCGGGATAGCGATAAACGAATTCTTTGCAGACGAAGTCGCTGGCAACAGCTACTAGTTTAAAAACCAATGGTGGATAGTCGTTTACGTTTACGAGACTGGTGAACAAACCCTAAATACCTACTACCTACAAACCTAGAGTGTTTTACAATAAAAAGAATGAATTAGTGAGGAAGGATAATTAAGTGGGTAAATACCAAGGAAGGAAAACTTTACTTTTAAATAACAATCTTCGGTAAGTACAAAAGCGATAAACTGAGATTACCTATTGGAGTTACGGTTTTTCCCTCAACTAGGTTAAAATAAAACTTTATAGTAAAACAACTAGTGCTAGTAAAATTAAGTATGTTTCATTTCAAAGAAAATGTTGACGGCTCCCTGCTTCTTGAATAGTGAGTTAACAAGGTAAGAATAAAACTTTAAAGTAACAACTAGAGTGGTAGTAAAATTAAGTAAGTTTTATTATAAAGAAAATGTTGAGGACGCCTGCTTCTTGAATAGTGAGTTAACAGGGTAAGTATAGTGCCATTCGCGATGACAGCCACCGTGGTTCTTATTACTATGTCGTTAAAGGTTAATTTAGATAAATCCACGTCTTCGTGGACGGCACATTTTACAGTGGTCAGAAACTCTGGTGCAATTTTTTGACGTTTTCACACATTACAAATTTGTCGATATTCAAAGAGTACAGCGTCAAAGATTGACTTGATTTTGAATCCAAAATCACAATAAAAACTTTTACAGATTTAGTTTTATCTAACTAACTCACCACCTTTTATAATTTAATTTGAAAAAAAAAATGAAATTTACCACGAGCTTTTCAAGGAAAACATCGTGAGGAAACCTGCGCACATTTGCGAAGCAATTCAGTGGTGTGTAAAGTTCCCAATCCGCAAAGGCCCGCGTGGGAACTATAGCCCAAGCCCTCTCATTCTGAGAGGCCAGTGCCCAGCAGTGGGACGTATATAGGCTGGAGATGATAATGAAAATAAATTTGTAATGACATTTCAAACACAATGTCTTATTGTCTCTGAATAAATGAATATGAATATGAACTTGCCCAAACATTCCAGAATACTTCTAAGACACCTCGTATAAATGTTAATGCTTACACTTACCCGACTTTCCTGGTACCATCGATCAGCGCCATCTTGCGGAATAAAACGTAAGCGATCGCGAATCAAATGGAACGTGGAATGGATCCTAACAATTTTATCCATCCGCGAAATCTCAACCAAAAACTCATCAAAACTTGTAGCTCAAGTCATGAGCGAACGCGATTCACTAAATTTAAATTAAATATACTCAGCGGCACGAAATTAGGCCCAATATCCATAGTAAATTACCTATCTCATCTTATCTTATCTTACTAATAAAAGGGGAAGATGGATGTTTGTATATTTGGATGTTTGGACGTTTGTTGCTCTTTCATGGCAAAACAGCTAAAGCGATGTTATTGAAATTTGGTATAGTGATAGTTACAGTCTTTAGAAAGGGCATAGGATAGTTTTTATCTCGGAATACCGCATAGTTACGGCGGGATAGCGATAAACGAATTCATCGCAATCAATGAATACATGAGGGCCACATTTCTTACCGGTACGTAGGTATTATGTTTTTGACAGTTTCGTAATGTTTCATATATTTTGTATCTATATAATTACGAGAGTAAGGCTGATTTTCAATTGATGGGGTTGCAATCAGATGTCGTATTCATGTTCAGGGATAAAAGAGACATCATTAAGGAAGTAATTGATTACTATTACAGCCTTTATATTAACTTGTAACGTATGTATGTATGAGTGGAATCTTGCGATTCAATTTTGAAACAGATATCTTTATCCGATTCAGCTGAAATTTTGCATACTTGTGTAAGTCAGATGACAATACAATAATCTGGTAGTAGAATCTTGATGGTCAAGCCAGGACCGTCTCCTCTGGAGGGAACTCTTCAACGGTTGGTCCGATTCACTTGAAATTTGGTACACATAATGTAGGACGGAGGACAATGCAAGTACAGACAGCTAAGAATACAGTCAGCAAAAAAAAAGCTTGTATTAATTATGAAGTTTTTGACTACTTACTACTTATTGTTAAGTATGATCGGTATGTTTCGAGTACGTCATTAGTTATCGCATGATGTTTAAAAGTGAAAAGAATAGAACGAATCCAGTTTTAGTTAATTTTACTATTGCTGGAATAAATTTGAAATCTTCCACTGAGTTCTTTAGCAATCAGTAACTTAACGCGAAATGCCGAGACAAAAGAAGTCAAGTTCTTTTTCGAAAACGAAAACCGAGTCAATTTTGAAAAATCACTTGGAAACGTTACATCAGATTCGCACGGTTTGTTTCAAGCGAGCTCCGTAAACGGCCGCTGTCACGTGTAAACTGAGCGTTTACGAAGAATGTCATTTCTTTTAAAGCCACAAGGGGTTGCGCGCGCAAGCTCATAAACTAAATGCTAGCGCGCCCCATAAACTGGCCTTATTAGGGGAAAGGCTACACACCTTTATTGCAACGGGTCAGATCATCTGTTTATTTTAGTTTAAGGTCGTTTCGTCTTTATCGGTTGTTCTGACTTATTGGACGGGGTCGGCCATACTAATACTTGATAGGGGCGATTATGGCCTAATAGAGCTATATGACTACGGCGCGCCCCTTACGCGAATGTTGGAGAAAATGGAGGTTCTGTTATCGTAGGGTGGGGCTCTGATTTATCAAGCCTGAAAGAATTACGTAACGGACAGCGGCTTCTAAATTGGATTAGGTGGGTTGATATAAATTTAGATGTTATAGAAGTCTGTTATAATGTTTTGTTTCGATGTGATGCAATTGTTATGGAAAGGAAACCTTCTGCGCATAGCGTTTTATTTTAAAGTATTTGCGTAATGCTCGAGTTGCGCAATGATGGATAGTTAATTAAACAATTGAAGCGAAGTTTATAGGGACTTATTTGTAGAGTCGAGACGTTTTGGGAACGTGTATTCAATACAATGACTAAATTGAAAATTACATTCAACATGAAACTACCGTGAGACTCACACATAATTACAACACACCGGATAACTCACGTATAAAAAGCCGAAAGAATGCTCCGACAATTGTTTCGGACTACGGAATAAACCGAAACAATTGTCGGAGCATTCTTTCGGCTTTTGATACGTGAGTTACTATCCGGTTTGTTGTAATTATGAAAATCACATAGTAAATCTACACAATAAATCACAGTACAGAAAAAAATCGGCCAAGTGCGAGTCGGACTCGCGCACGAAGGGTTCCGTACCAGAAATACTCTGTTGTATGGGAGCCCCCCTTAATTATTATTATTATTTTGTTTTTAGTATTTGTTGTTATAGCGGCAACAGAAATACACAATCTGTGAAAATTTCAACTGTCTAGCTATTACGGTTCTTGAGATACAGCCTGGTGACAGACGGATGGACGGACGGACAGCGAAGTCTTAGCAATAGTGTCCCGTTTTTACCCTTTGGGTACGGAACCTTAAAAAGCAATGTAAGGCTGTATTTAAGAATCTGTTGGATTTCAAACTAAACGTGTAGATAGTTCAAGACGTAATATTTTACAAAAATCACAGTTTTACAATTTTTGCTGAGGGATGCATAGCCACAAGTTAAGAAAACATCTAATAGCGACTGTGACAGATCCCTGCAATAATTATTGACACTCGTAAAAGTATTGAAACTATTACTTTTATAATTATAAAAAGAGAGAAAGAAAGAAAGAAGACATTTATTCCTTTTTGCATGACACACAATTATAAGAGCATAATACAAAATTTTATGGAAAAAAAAAACAAAAAAAAAAAAAAAAACTGCTGAATGAGAGCTGTTGTCCCAGCCAGCTTGACTTTTCCGACACTTCCAACAATTATCATATCTCCCAACCAGTTCACACAAAACAAAACCTTGACAAATTTACCCCTTAATCTTTCTCGACAATCACTCTTGGTGTACCGCATGAAAATCCGTTCAGTATTTTTTGAGTTTATCTTAAACAGACAGGCGCGGCAGAATGCTTATGTAACATATTTAACTGATAAAACTACGCAACAGATTTAGATGCGGTTTTTTTAATAGATAGAGTGATTCGAGAGGAAGGTTTTTATATATAATACGCAGACGAAGTCGCGGGCAGAAGCTAGTTGTTTTATAATACGTAGTGATCAAAACCAAACTCATTTCATTTCATTTCATTTCAAACGGCCTGAGTTCACGACCGGATCCGGAAGATGGCGGTAATCCGCGATTTAAACCCCGTGTTATTCTCGACACTGGCATCCCAGTTAATATTTAATCAGGCAACACGTACATTTCGGGGGATTTGAAATAGAATTCTGATATAAATAAAACAATTTGTTTCGATGAAATAGAAATTCACATTGGGACTAGTGTATCCTACTATTAACCCTGAGCTTGTTTTGTCGCCATCTCTTTCTACCCTCATCTTTTACCGTTTGACAGAAAAGAATGGTGAATGCGACAGTGATTCCAAGAGCTTTAATCCAAGACAATAAGGCCTGTGCTTCTAACATCTAACTAATATTATAAACGCGAAAGTATTTATGGATGGATGGATGGATGTTTGTTTGTTACTCAATCACGCCAGAACGGCCCAACGAATTTGGACGAAATTCGGTACATGGATAGAGAAAAGTCTGGAATAGCACATAGGCTACTTTTTATCCCGGAAAATTCCCGCGGGATAGCGATAAACGAATTCTTTGCAGACAAAGTCGCTGGCAACATTTAGTAAGAATATAAAAATTAATTTACGTACGTATAACTCTTGGTTATAAAAAACCCATTAAATATATAGGTAACGGTATAAATAGATGCACAAAGGTGAAGTTACCCCTTACACCTTTCTCCCAGTTACCCTCGAACAATTGACAGGATAACAGAAGCCAGATGTGACGAACTAACAAGAAATAGAAAGATCTAAGCATACTTAGGGACAGACTGGCAGACAGCGAAAAGCAACTTCGTTTTATACTATGTAGTGATTCAAAGTAGTTTTCCACGAATTGAGTATTGAAAACGATGACAGAAAACAGTTCATATTTTCATCAGAATCGAATGTTGGAAAGAAAACATAACGCAAATGAAATCACGGTCTTTAAAATAACTAAGCTACTTCTATTTCGATATCTCATTACTCACCGTGTATCGAACAGAGATCCATTCACCGCAGAAATAATGTATCTACATACTACGATTTACTTTAGTGTAACTAACCATTCGAATCGAATTCCTAACAGCTCCCAATGCTCTTAAAACTTTAAAACATACTCGTATTTCTAAACTTGTAAATCAGTCAAAATATCAATGACCACTTTAAACCAATACTAAAACATTTACTTCGTGCGTCGTAACCATTTTTGAATTCACACTTTATTGTTTAGGCAGTAAGCATGAAAATTTACTACCATTCACAAGTAGTCTGGAATCGAAGGCGCGTCTCAAACAATCGTCGCTTATAAAAATAACTATAATGTTTCCATCGTGGTGTAGGGAACAAGCGGCAGGCGGGAGAAATCCCACAATATACCTAATAAGTTCTACGCCAAATGTAATCTGTCATCATTCTCATCAGCCCGTGTCCGTCCACAGCTGGAGATCGGCCTCTCCCATGGCACGGCACTGAACTTGATCTAGCTCTCCTCTAATCACTGCGCGCTGCCTTATGAATATCATCGCCTCACCTAGCTGTAGGAGCATGTTATCCATAAATAGTGGAAATAAATTGAATTTCTTGCAAGTCGCTACACTCTTGTCTTAGGCTTAGTTCTGTTGTTTCTGTGTGATGATCTGATTGTTACTTGGTTCCCATATCTAAATAAATTTTATGAGTATTTTAGTCGCTACACTCTTGGCAAAGATGAAGAACTAAATTTAAAGTGACTAAGTAAGTATTTATTCATTGTAAACTGTGTACAAAGATGGTAAATGACAAAAGTAGGTATCAATAGTTGCTCATTTTGAGCATACAATTATTTTGTTCATAGGGCTAATACAGCAAACGTGAATTAATTACTACTTATTTGAAAATAATTCGTTTAAATTATAAAATACATTATCCATCAGCCAATTTAATGATGACTTTGTTCGTAAAATATTGTGGTGGTACCCCTATCTTCAACACAGCAGTGCTGAAGACCGGAGTTCGCAGTTGGCAATATAGTGCATTCGACCGGACTCTCGCGATCGAATTCAGCATCTCTTTTCTCCCTCATTTTATGCCGTTTGACAGAAAGGAATGGTGAATGCGTTTGTGACTCCAAAATGCGTTAGGAAATACGGTATCAGTTCCTTCAATCGCCTTTTACAAACCCTTCAAGCAGAGAATGGGTTCGCCTCATTTTAAAACCGGCACGAAGCGAATGCATTAAACTAGCTTTTTCCCACGAATTTGTCCGTGTATAGTCAATGTCAGTGATGAAGCTCTTGCTCACGACTTCGAATTAAGTTTTTATTCCATTTCCCGCTGAAATTTCGAAAAATCCTAAAATAACTTTTTAGCGGTGTTCCCTACTTACAAACAAAACTTTAAGACTCGTATAAACTAGAGTTATGGAGGTAGGAACAAATCCCATCGGAATTTCGAAAAGTTCTTTGAAAGTGCACCTCTATAATACTCAAGCCCCTTTATTCATAAACTCTTGGCGCTTGGCAATCGTTTGTCCTTGTCTGTGAAAGGTAAATGTCAAAATGACAGATAAAGACAAATGATTGCTAAGTTAGCAGAAGCTTATAGAGCGTTTATGAATGAGACGGAAGGAGTTTAAATCTAGACGAACAAAATTACGGGCATTGTCCTACGCAGTATGACTCAAAAATTAACATTCGAAAGTTGCTCTAAAAATGAGCATAATTAAATTACCGCCTCATTACACTTCTCACATAGTCGATTCGCTAAACTAAGAAAACTGAACTCTAAAACACGGACAGTAAAAACTATCTTCAACTGCTCATACAAATTAATGTCAATTACCACTGCCTGCTTCCCTGTTTCACGTAATTTCAAATTGTACTCTATTTCCACGGCATAAAGTCTAAGCCCTCAACATTCTTGACAATTAGAAGTCATCGCCAGTCTCTTCTCGATTATTAGTTCATCAATTAGGGCACTATCCGCTTTACTATTGGCCGTTATAAACTCAATTTAATGTTTTTAACGATAAGGCTTTTTTTACAACGAACGTATGCTGGGTGCTCTTAAAAAGTAATTGTATTGGATAACATTTTCTTATTTTGTCTGTATTTATCTTATTTGATTCGTATTTATGAATTAAATTTGTTTACGGAAATGACAGGGTGTTCTTAAGCATAGGGATGTTATGAGAATTTATTTCCTTATTCGGTGTCAGTTTATTAATAAAGTATGACAACCCGTCGCCATCAATGCCAAAAATAAACTTTCTCAGGTAGCAATTAAGGCTTCTTCCTTACTTACCTAATAATTTACGTTAAGGAGCTTGAAACTTCAAGATTTATATTAATACACAAATAAAACATTACTGCTTTGTGATACAAAGTCTAATATATAACTAACAAAAAATGATCAAACACGAAATGCTTAAAGGGCTATCTGTTACCGTTACCAGATATATCTGTTACCAGATAATACTAATATTATTACTATAGTTGTTAATTTATTATTAATACTTTCACTTGATATTTGCGCATAATATGACTGCTTGCCTTTTTTGTAAGCTGCTCCTTTCTGTACCAGGTTAGCTGGAAGAGATCCCTTCTTAGGGATAGGTTCGCCTTTGTACTATTTTCTGTGTATTTCTGTATTTTTAAATTTTACGTTCAATAAAGAGTTTAAATTCATACATACATCTCTACTATAGACCAATGTAATTTAAGGTACGGACTTAACTTTTACATCCCTTTTATAAAATGTATTAATTGTATTATAGGTAAGTTAAGTAGAATTTAAGTACTATTGTAAATCTATTTTATTTTGAAAAAATAACTTTCTGCCAAGTTTCTTGCGGCGCATTCTTCTTGGCCATGATGGTCTTTCCGAATGCGCTGGTAGATTCAAAAAAAGACATGTAAAAGAGCCCTTGGCGGCCTATTTGCAAAATAAACTTTTGACTTTTGACAGCCCAGCATAACTCGTAAAACGCTCGTCGCCTATCCCTTGGACCACAATCATGATTATTAGTTGGATTATATCGATGAGTCATAGCCAATACCAGTAGCGGCGCGTTTCCATTGTTACTCGCGGTACGGTCATCCAATCAGTGACGGGACGTAGAAAAATAAATTGTGTAATGGAATTAGGCGCAGTACATATTGTAGGTATAAGGTTTGCTGTCGAACTTTATGATCTCTAATATAAGTAAGGTCTTTCAGAACTATGCAGAAATATCTAAGCATATGGCTGGGTTATATTAGTTAGTCTGTTTGAACACTCCTGTAAAAAAAATCATATTAATTTAGGTATCAATGTATTATATACCTAACTACCTGTTGCCCGCGACTTCGTCTGCAAAGAATTCGTTTATGGCTATCCCGCGGGAACTACGCAATTTTCCGGGTTAAAATGTAGCCTATGCGTTATTCCAGACCATAGTGTATTTTTGTTCCAAATTTCATCCAGAACCGTTCAGCCGTTCTGGCGTGAAAGAGTAACAAACATCCATCCTCGCAAACTTTCGCATTTATAATATTGGTAGGATATAAGTATCTAAGTATTCAATATTCAGGCAGTGGTGATCGCTTACCATCAGGTGATCCACTTGCTCGTTTGCCGTCCTATTCACATAAAAAAAACACATACCGCGGAGATAGTAAAATATTCTAGGGAATGGGCGAAAATTTAGGATGTTTTAGGCGATATGGCTAGCAACCCATCACTATTTTAATTCCCCTTTCCACCTGTACGCCCATAATCATGCTAAGCGTGGCCTCGTGTCTCGATACTTTAGGCTCCGCCTACCCCATAAGCGATAAAGACGATTCATTTCATTTTCATTTCATTTCATTTAATTTCAATTCAATTTCATTTCATTTCATTTCATTTCAATTCAATTTCATTTCATTTCATTTCATTTCATTTCATTTCATTTCATTTCATTTCATTTCATTTCATTTCATTTCATTTCATTTCATTTATGTAGGTATGTAAATGCGAAAGTGACGATATAAGTGTGTATGTTTGATCCTTCTGCACGCTGAAACCACTGCACGGATTTGTATAAAATTTGATTAACACGTACTCTACTTTCTATCCTGGAAAATTGCTCAGTTCCCGCGGGATAGCGATAAACATCTCAAAGTTCGTAGCTGCCTACAGACGCCTACGTAAATAATTATTGCAGAATACACTATCAACATCAGTAGGCTTATTGTCTAACTCAGTAGTTCCCAAAGTGGTCCAGGTGGACCCCCAGGGGTCCACGGAAGACTCGATGGGGGTCTACGTTGGGCGTGACCAAAAATGGGGTCCACAATCGCAAGCGGGGGTGCATGAAAATTAATTTGGTCGATAGTGAAGAACTAAAATGTTGGCTTGACTTCTCCTATCAATATGCCTTATAGGCCATAGGCAGATAATATTTTAAGAAGCTCAGCGACTGTTACTTGTAAAACTTGCATTTTTCATATTCAGCATAACGCGTCGAGACACACGGAAATATACTATATTTATTTATACCACTCCGAATGGGACGTTTTCTGAATAAAATTTGTGAGAATTGATTGGTTCTTGTGCTGTGAGTCATTGTAGATTTCAAGAAAGTAAAGTAGGATGGAGTTACTCGCAGCACAAAAATTAAATTTAATTGAAAATTTGTTTAGTCGACTTTATTTTCAAATATTTAACCCTATCAAGCAATCAATTCTAACCTATTTTTTCGAAAACTGTTAATTTATCGTTGAAACTCAGCAACAACGCAAGTTTCCATAGATAGAGCTAATCTTAATTTTTTTTTCGAGATTTAGTTTAGAAATTAGTGGTAATGTAGCTGCAGGGGGTCCACCGGATACAGCAAAATTTTGCAAGTGGTCTATGGAACAAAAGAGTTTGGGAACCTCTGGTCTAACTCGCTCGCAATCGCCATCGTGTTCATTTTGACAGTTCATGTATGGGCTGACAATTGGCATCGGAATCAGCCAGCTGTCACACTCATACAAGAACTGTCAAAATGAACACGATGGCGATTGCGAGCGAGTTAGACAATAAGCCTAATGTTCTTAAGTCTAATCCTAGACGAAGTCGCGGGCAGGAGCTAGTAAAACATAATTAACAAAAAACACCGACACTTTTTAATTAACACCATGTTTTAGTCTATTTTAGTCAAATTAGTGTCCATAACTATGGTTAGAGCCACTGGCCTTCGAATAAAGTGACGTGATTGGCCGAAATAGGCGCGGCGCTCTGCCATTGGCTGTTTTAGGTCTTCCGTATTGCTAAATGTGACGTCATTGGCTGGAATGGCACGTCATAATGATTACATTCATTTTCAGGGCTGCGGTATCTCATTTCATTAGGTATGGTTGGTATTTTCAAGATGGGAGGGGCTTTTTAAAAATACTTATTATTATTGAATTCTTGGGGCTTCAATAATTAATAAAAGCCAGAGGAAATTACTAAAGTGATTGGATCTTGTGTAAAATCCGTTAGGATCGCTGATCATCTTACTCGATGTTTCGTGGAAAAAGTCAGCCGCTAGCTGTTTTAAATGGTTCTCTATTGATTTTGCCAAAAATTTTATTGCCGAATTTCACTTCCCAACCAACGTTTGGCCGAATTTCATTTTGCCGAATCATCATAATTATGGCAACTTGATAAAATTATTAGTTTCATTTCCCAACCTCACGATTGCCAGCTCAACGTATGTTCTTTTTTTACATGGACACTTATTAAAATGACATTTTTATATAGCCAAATGGAGTACCATTCTTGTCAATTAAAAAAGACATTCTAAGGTAAAACAAAAACTGTTTATAAATTAAAACAAACATGTTCGCGGCTAAGCCGCACCTAAACCTAAATTAGAAACTACTACTACTACTGACTACTACTACTACTGATTACTGGAAGAGATCCCTTTAGGGATAAGTTCGCCTTTGTGCATTCGTGTTTTCCTGTATTCATCTTTTTCATGTGTTTTATGTACAATAAAGAGTTTTACATACATACATACATACATACATTAGGTAATCCAAATTAATCATAAGAGTTTTTCGGCCTAGTGTAACATTTGCCATGTGAAAGACATTACAAAAAAAAATTAAATAAAATTACATTCGTCTTCATAAAAATTCGGCCAAATGAGAGGTGGCATACAACAATTTGCCAATAATTAGTTGTCAAAGTGAACATTCGGTGAAATGTAGGTTGCCAAATGAAATTTGATCAAGAAAAATTCGGCGAAAAGGCAGAACACCGTTTTAAATCCGACTCGCATTGTTTTTTTTACAATTTAGGAGGTAAACACACATGCGGGTCTCCTGATGGTCAATAATAGACTTCCATGGACACCCATAAAATGACAGGGGTACAACAACTTTCGCATTTATAATATTACTAGCTGTTGCCAGCGACTTCGTCTGCAAAGAATTCGTTTATCGCTATCCCGCGGGAACTACGCAATTTTCCGGGATAAAAAGGAGCCTATGTGCTATTCCAGACTTTTCTCTATCTATGTGCCGAATTTCATCCAGATCCGTTGGACCGTTCTGGCGTGATTGAGTAACAAACAAACAAACATCCATCCATCCAGCCATCCATCCATACTTTCGCATTTATAATATTAGTTAGATTAGGATTAGGTTTCCTCTTTGTCATAATAAAACGGTATAATAAAATTATAATGAAATTCAAAATAGTTTGCCGAGCGGCTTTTTACTCCTTGGAATTAGAATAAGCTTTCTGCAAAGTCATATTACTTGAGCTTTTCCAAACAGAAATGCACTTTACGTTATTAAAATGGAAGTCAAAGGTAAGTTATTAAAATTTATGAAATGTGAAAATGTTTTATCGTACCTAATTAAGGGGAATTATGCAGACAGCGGGCAGGGATTGGAGGAGGAGGGCTGAAGATCGAGCCCAATGGCGTGCTGTGGGAGAGGCCTATGTCCAGCAGTGGACTGACACGGGCTGATGATGATGATGATGATGGGATGAAGTGCGCTGTGCTGCTGCTGTGTGTGTTGTGTGCACACAACGCTGATGATTTTCATATCTGTGTATTTTTTGTTTCTTTTCTATAAAATTGTGTGTATGCTCTTATAATTTGTGTGTCCTGTAAAATTAATAAATTTCTTCTTTCTTTCTTTCTGTAGGTTAGGAAGGGTAGGTCTGTACAGGTGGTCTAATAAGTTTGCTCTAATTTAACGTTTCGCCGAATGATCGTTTGGTCTATCTAAACTGAATTTATACTGAAACCATCGACTTTCAGTAATAATAAAGCGTGTTGTACATAGTGTAATATATTATGTTTTCTGAAACGGTTTCTATTTTATTTGAAGAGTTTTAAAACAAAAATATTCTTCCAGCATAATTTCATCCGTTACATGTGCGTACCAAATTTCAAGTCAATTGGACCAACCGCTGAAGAGTTCCCTCCAGCGAAGACGATCCTAGCTATGTAGGTACCAGATTATTATATTGTCATCCGAGTTACTCACGTAGGTACGCAAAAGTTTCAGCTCAATCGCTTGAAGATATCTGCTTAAAAATTGAGTCGCAAGACTTGCAAGATTCCACCCGGACAAACATACATAAGTAGGTAAATACATACAAACATGCAAGTTAAAAAAGCTTGTAAAAAAGAGGCGTTTCCAAAGTACGCTATTTAAAATATCTTGACACAAATATTTTTTAATCCTCCGCCGAGCCTAAGGCTGTAATCACGAACAGCCATAAAGTCCGTTCGGAAACCGAGGCCCCGTTACTCTGACGCAACGCTTGCAGACAACAAAGGGATTTGCATACGTTTCCGAACGCAACTGGGCCGCACGTCGCGTACAGGGTTGCCAGTTTTTGGTAGAATTTGTTTTTTGTTGGAGTTCTAAACTAACCTAACCTACTTTTCTGGTAGCATAGAAAGTTGTGGTCGTTGTACTAACATAACCTAACCTACTTTTTCTTCAAGTTTTTTTTATAATAATATTTCCATCTTAGAAATGAAATTATGCGAATAATAAATCTACCATTTGTCACCTTTTGAAAAAACTGTTCTACGAAATAAAATTCGTTACAAAATTTACTTTAAAATAGGTATGTTTCATTTAAATGAAAATATTGGATTTAATATTCTAACAGCAGTATATTCTTTAAAAAAATCTATGAAATAAAATTATTTGAACATTCTGTCTAGAAATCAAGTGGACACCAATTAATCGCGGTTTTAAGTGAAATTAGTTACTGTTTTCCTGTTTTTTTTCGACAGCTGGCAACCCCGTCGTCGCGTCGCACGTGTTCCTTTTTCAAATTGGAATCTTCTGTTCGGAAACCAAACGAAAATACACCTCAAAGCAACACAAGTAAGCGACTTTATAGTTCATTGAATGGGCGTCGTTATTGCAAATTTATGTTTTCAGCTCGGAAATTGAAAGGTTCTCTATATTGTTGTTTAACGAGTTAGAATAAGGGCTCGGGGTATATTGCGTAAGTGTACGCGTATGTTTGTAAAGCGTCTCAAAGAATGGGTTGTTGTAGTGAATGGGGTCTTCAAACGTACAAATGAACGTTATCTTTTGAATGTACAGCGTTCTGAATGAAGATTGTGTTTGTGAGATTAATGTTGTATTTAATAGGTCAGATTAGTAATTGGGTGGTCTAGAACTATCGGTGTTCACTTTGTTAGTGTTCAGAGTAATGAATGTGGAGTTTTATTTTTTTATTTTTTATGCAGTCTCTACTGGTTAAAATATAAATAAACAAATATCTTAGGATAATTGACACCAATTGACCTAGTCCCAAACTAAGCAAAGCTTGTAATACGGGTACTAGACGACGGATAAACATACTTATAGATAAATACATATTAAACATCCAAGATTCGAGAACAAACGTTCGTATTATTCTTACAAATATCTGGCCCGACCTGGGATCGAACCCTAGACCTCAAGCTTCATAGTCAGGTTCTCTGACCTCTATGCCATCCGGTCGTCAAATAAATATTTGTTTCAATTAAGCTACCACAGAATTAAACCAATATATATTATGTTTATGAGGCCTATGCCCAACAGTGGTACGTATATGTATAATGATGATGATGATGTTTATGTTGCGAGTATGTTATCCTGTTACGTTTCGTTGATGTTACTATCTTTCATAAAACGTATGTCACGTAGGGGTAATGTTTCACCCGGTCTGACGCGACGGTTATATCTTGGAGGCGGTCACGAGAACTCGCCCACGTCGTGACCCTCGTGCGGGGCACTGTGACCCACAAGTAATTAACTTCATTTTATATAATAAAGTAAGTACAGGCGTTAATATATTTGTACCTGTTTTTCGATATTATAAAGAACTAGCGACCCGCCCCGGCTTCGCACGGTATATTATGCATGTATTATACATATAAACTTTCCTCTTGATTCACTCTATCTATAAAAAAACCGCATCATAATCCGTTGCGTAGTTTTAAAGATTTAAGCTTACATAGGGACATAAGGACAGAGAAAGCGACTTTGTTTTATACTATGTAGTGATAGTGATGGTCGATGTTTTATTATTGTCAGTCAGGGCCATATTTTCTCTATCTAACACATAGGGTCAGAAAGAGACGTCCGCTTGTAAATTGTAACTTATAGCTTTATAAAATAGGGCTCTGAATAGGTTCTCTAGCAGTGGGAGGTCTCCCCCCCATTTCCTCCACTCGCTTAGGAAAATTCTAGTTATACTAAAAAAAAATAAAAATAAAAAATATCTTGGGACAATTGACACCAATTGACCTAGCCCCAAACTAAGCAAAGCTTGTAATATGGGCACTAGACAACGGATAAACACACTTATATAGATAAATACATACTTAAATACATATTAAACATCCAAGACTCGAGAACAAACATTCGTATTTTCATACAAATATTTGCCCCGACCGGGGATCGAACCCGGGACCTCAAGCTTCATAGTCAGGTTCTCTAACCACTAGGCCATTCGGTCGTCAAACTTACTATATGATTTTAGAAGCTTTATTCTAGTGATTGGATTGACTTCAAATTTTTTATACACAATGTAGGGTGAATGACAATTAATTTTCAGTCAGCAAAAAGTACGTCACATAAAAACTTGCATTGAATTTATTTTTTATACAAAAAAATCACTAAATAGTATAAAAAAAGTAGCTTTCCGTCGTCTGTCTGCTTATGCATCAGATCTTTAAAACTACGCAACGGATTTTGATGCGTTTTTTTTTCGATAGATAGTGATTCAAGGGGAAGGTTTATATGTACAGGGTCAGGAGCTAAAAAAAATATTTAAAAAAAATTCAAGTAAATTTTTTATATATTTTCTATAGGAATGATTACAGTTAATACCTACTACCATTCCTATAGAAAATATAAAAAAAAAATTACTCCAACTTTTTTTAAAATATTTTTTTAGCTTCTATAGCTATGGTTATATACCCCAGTGGATTATTGTTAGGGGGTATCTGATACACCCTGTATAACTCTACGCAGACGAAGTCGCAGGCAGAAGCTAGTACAACATTTATTTAATAGTATTTAATATGTCACAAAAGGCGAACCCGTACACGTGTATTCTATTTTCGCTTATTGCGTCTCCCGGGAGTCGAACCCCATCTCTTTGTTCGCGCATACACCATTATGTCGTGTTGACATTTATGTGACACTTCATCTGTATTCGTTAACATTTGACTCTTCGACACTGACTTTAAGTTTGACATTATGTTTTTGGGATAGATAATATCGCATAATTGTTTGGTGAATGTTATTCGTTTACACGAGAGCCTCTAGTGTAAGTTTTCGCATATAAAAACGTCTCGAACGCGTTCACGTAAACGCCTCAATTACTATGGAATAATTGGCAGCGCCACTTGCGGACCGAAACGGCAACAAACTGTTCTCATAGTATTTGACATTTAACGCGAACGCGTTCGAGACGTATTTTGTGACCGAAAACCTACACTAAGCATACAGGCCTTACCATGACGTCCTAATTCCGACTCAGTTCAAGTTTTAGCTGTGATTTTTAGGATGAATCTGACAGCGAGCGAACCTAAACTGAATCACATTAAGACGTCATAGTAAGGTCCCCTAGTCAGGTCAGGGCCATTTCTGCAGGAGGGGACTCTTCAACGGTTGTTCCGATTGACTTGAAATTTGGTAGGTATAAACAATGTAAAATGGATGTCAACGCAAGTACAGTTAACAAAAAGTAGTAGAGTCAGCAAAAAAGCTTGTATTAAAAATTAAATTTTTGACAGAAACTTGCCTATAATATATAACAAACAATTAACATCTGACATTTGTTTTTCTCTTATTATTTAGTTATGTTACTAAAAAAAATAGGAAATAAAACGAATCGCTTCCATATTACGAGAAGCCTTCAACCGCCAAAAAAATATATTCTGCGTTGAAAAATACTCTCAATTTACAGATTCCATTACTCGAAACATTAAATAAAGGAAACGGTAAGTCTTCGTGATACATCGGCAATTTCACTTCCTAACCATTTACTGGTTTTTCGCAAGGAAATTTAGAACTCGATTGTACAGTCACCAGCATAAATATATGACGGTGAACAGGGCTGCAAAAATAAATGATTATCAATTGGGCTCAATAGCTTATGACGACACTACCGCGGTAAAAATAAGTGATGCTCTATAGGCGGAAAAAACATCGTCGCACCCTTATCAGCAAAAATATCAATTTGCAGTAAAAGCATATCATCGGATGATAGGTGGGCCGCATAAATATAAATTTGCTGTGAAAGTATAATCATCGGATGATACGCGGGCCGCATATATATCTGACACGTAAAAGTCAACTCTTTGTTGTTGATTTGCAAAACCGAACCATCCCTGGCTAACATAGAGACGTAAATTGTATGAAATGATTTGACAATTCACGAGAACAGTGCAGACTTGTCATTGCATACGTCTGTCTCACATTTTATTCTATCACATATTTGACGGATTCAAATTCCTAAATTACAAAATTACCTATATAGGAATCGATGACCTGGAAAGGGGTGTGAACTTTAATAGTATTTTATGCAACTGCTATTCTAAGTCAATCTTTATGACAATGTGCGAGTTGGTTGGGTAGCGATCATGAGCCAATTTTACAACATTTTTAACAGCACTTTTCCTGCAATTACTTTTTAATTATCATCATTGTCATCATTGAGGGCTGAACGGCGTTTTACGTTACTTTTAAATGAAAAATATTAAAAACACTATTTATGTATGATTATTTATTTTACACAAATTGCTAGATAAAACATCGTAGCCCTTATTAACGCCCAGTTACGCTCATATTTATATTTTGCGTTAAAATGACATTCGCCATGTTGGATCCAAAAAAATATTTTCGTGTCAATTATGTCAAATTATGTCCAGCATCTTGGATCCTAAACAGCAAATGTCAGTGAACAAAAGACATTTTCCTTGCTACTCCGTTACTACACGTGCAAGTAAACCAAGCTTGTGCGAAATATACGTCTTTTGGGGTTTCCTGTCAAAACTTATATATTTCGCATAGGTTTTGGCTGTCTTACTCGTGTAGTAGCGGAGTAGCAAAGAAAATGGTTTTTGTTCATTGAAATGGACCTTCGAAAAGTAACGGCGGCGGATTCAATAAAATAGTGAATGCCAAATAGAAATATTTGTTCATTTCACGGCATCACCGATTTCTCGTTCTCTTTTTTTTATGAGTTTGCTATTTATTGGGAGAAGGTTCTTAGAACAAAAATGGAAAAAAAAGAAAAATCTGGAATAGGGGCAAAGCCACGGACAAAAGCTATTGGTATAAATTTAGCTTGTTTTCTTGCTAAGTTGATAAGACGAAGTTGATAGTTGTTTTGTATTTTGTCCTGAATGCCAGAATGATTTTTGATTAAAGCATGTCCGAATTAATAAACAAAATTCTAACTCCGCATAAAATAATTGACAACATTTCATTTTTATAACACCTAAACATGTATATATGGTTCGAAAGCATTTTGCCTCCTGATCACTGCAATATGTTTGTATAATTTTAAGATCGCTTATTATAAAAAATAAAAAAATAATAAAAATATGTCCTAATTTTTCCATCACTACCACAGGATAGGTGAAACGCCTTTGCTTTTTTCACGAGAAAAAATAAGCGATCATAATTTTGTATTTTTGACAACTTCAAAGTACAAGGGGGGCAACTCTGAAATTCTATTTTCGAAGTTCGTTGCATATCTTCTCTCTCACTCTCAAGATAATGACTATTAGTATGAGCGGAACAGCACGAAGCGAACCTCGAAAATCGAATATTGGAAAATAGGACCTGACATTGACAATTTGATATTAACGTCAGTTTTTTTTCTATAGAGAAAAGACAAAGGGATAAGTGTGTATTCTGTGATAGTACCGGAGTTACGCCCTTTTAGAATAAGCACAAATTAATAAATTAATTATAAATGAAATACAAGCCCTAGCGAAAAAATGTTACTGTCAGCTTGTTCATCTTTTCAAACAAAATACAGAGAACCATTAAAATTATACGCTCAGAAATATGAAATGTTGTCAATTAGGCCATTTTTGTAAGGTGCTGATAATGTTAATATACCACATTTTTTATAACACTATGTATGGAAGTTTATAATATTGTTTGTAATATAAAAACTTTTTAGTTAACCTAAAATGATACTGGCCACTAATTATTCACACATCATAAAGATTTTAAAATTATATTATTGACATATTCGCGATTGGAACAATGTGAGACAGACGTATGCAATGACAAGTCTGCACTGTTCTCGTGAATTGTCAAATCATTTCATTCAATTTACGTCTCTATGTTGGCCAGAGATGGTTCGGTTTTGCAAATCAACAACAAAGAGTTGACTTTTACGTGTCAGATATATATGCGGCTTGCGTATCATCCGATGATTATACTTTCACAGCCAATTGATATTTATGCGGCCCACCTATAATCCGATGATATGCTTTCACTGCAAATTGATATTTTTGCTGATAAGGGTGCGACGATGTTTTTTCCGCCTATAGAGCATCACTTATTTTTACCGCGGTAGTGTCGTCATAAGCTATTGAGCCCAATAGATAATCATTTATTTTTGCAGCCCTGTTACCCGTCATATATTTATGCTGGTGACTGTACAGTACCTACGAGTATGTTCCTTTAATGCTCAGACTTGTACATTGTAGTTAAAATGATGATTGTCGTTTAAATTTCGATGTATTTCTTTTTTTAACTCCTCTGTCTGTTTGTGTGTTTGTTTCTGTCTGTCTGTGGCAAAATAGCTTAAGCCGATGGACAGATTTCGAAACGATTTTTTTCATGTTTCCTTGCGGTGGTTCTTAGCCTCGTTTGGTAAAAATAGTTCAGGCAGTTTGAAGAGTATCTGTTCTTCTCCACAGTGATGTAAAGCATGGCAAAAAATTTAATTATATAAAGGTTTTTTTTTTTTAATTTAATGTTAGTCGAAGTACTTATCACGGGATATCAAGGCAACAAAACATTGCGTCAGTCTGCGAAGCGACGAAATTATCCAATCACTGGCCAAATTTTATAAATGTCAACATTTGTTCCAAGTTCAAACAAAGAAAGAATAAATCACAACACCGCCAGCTTTACTAGACCTCCCGCGCCGCTCCACGCTCACAAATAATAGTCAAAACACAGGGAGTACAAAGGCTTCCCACGGCTCAACATAAATTAGTCCACCATGTCCTACATCTGGCTACAACAAATTTCTTTTTCACCTAAAAACGCTGTACCATTTGAATTTAACTCTTACAGCTTACGTAATAAAGCCTTTGAGTGTGTTGAACGAGTTTTTAGAGTGAAGAATTAATTTTGTTCTATTTCGTCTGGTTGCAACATGGACTTCGAAAGACGTTACCATTTTGGGTATCGTAATGTTTAATTAGGCAAACGTTTTCTTTTGATTCACTGTTCTTTGTTCGTCGAGCAGCCTAGTTTCGCGAAGACTCTAGAAAATGGTGAATTTGGTTTTGCAATTCCTAAATAATGAATTACGCAACTTGTTTTGTTTGCGCGCAAATGTTAGTAACCAAGATGTTATAGAATTTTTCCAGAATATTTTATTAGGTGACTGAGCTACATACATAAATAATCTAACTAATATCATAAATGCGAAAGTATGGATGGATGGATGGATGAATTGATGGATGTTTGTTTGTTACTCAATCACGCCAGAACGGCCCAACGAATCTGGATGAAATTTGGCACATAGTTAGAGAAAAGGCTGAAATAGCACATAAGATACTTTTTATCCCGGAAAATTGCGTTGTTCCCGCGGGTATGGGTAATACGCAAAATCCCTTCTTTAGCTCCCACGTGATCATCAATGAATAAGACTACCATTAAGTCTTTATTTTTTATCCAGGGGCCTTACCATGACGTCCTAATTCCGACTCAGTTCAAGTTTTAGCTGTCACTTTTAGTATGAATCTGACAGCGAGCGAACCTGAACTGAATCGCATTAAGACGTCATGGTAAGGCCCCTGACTTTATCCCACGGGAAATATGAAAAATTTCTTCGTAGCGCATCCCTGCACTACACAGGCTCTAGAAATTATAGATATGTCCCCTTTTCTTACATCCCATTCTCTATACCATGGGAATTTCAATATTTTTTCTTCTTAGTGCAATTCTACAATACTCAAGGTCTGCCTCAAGTTTGTAGTTTGTGGTTTAGGTTGTGCGATGTCTGTAAGTCAGTAGCGTAAACAACTCTTTTATACGTATAGATATATGTATAGATGTCAGGGGTCTATTTCTTTAAATGCGGCGGGCCAATCATGATGATAGAGCCAAACCCCTGGAGGGAGTCGTGCAATTTGCTAACGAGAACCCATCGCAGGGTCTTTGACCTCTAGTTTAGTGGTACAAACTCTATCGGATAACACACGAACATAATATCACCACACTAGCTGTTGCCAGCGACTTCGTCTGCAAAGAATTCGTTTATCGCTATCCCGCAGGAACTACGCAATTTTCCGGGATAAAAAGTAGCCTATGTTTTAATCTAGGGTATCAGCTATCTTTGTTCCAAATTTTATCCAAATCCTTCTAGTCGTTTCAGCGTGAAGAAGGAACAAACATACACACTCACTCACATTGTCACGAACTCGCATTTATAATATTAGTAGGATAATATATCATCAAACGATCCACGATTTTGTCCATTGCACTCGTTCGCAACCACTAAATTAATATAGATCACACAAATCATACTTCATTTTCCACACTCGTGATCCCCAGTTAGAATGATCTAACGTAGTGATGTCAAAACAAACACTATGGTGCGTTACGACGCGGTATCTGGCAAATTCCTGAGGATATATAGCTCGGATTATGGGCTTTTACCGTGTTTTAGTTTAGGCGTGTGTCGTAATGTTGGGTGTGGTGTGAAAATGTTAGGGTTTTTGGATGGGTCAATAACTGAAGGGTGTAGAGACACATGCTACACACATCAAAAAACCCTTGAGATAATTTTGACTTGGTAGTAATATGCCTAGATATATTTTATTTATTTATTTATAAGCCTTTTTATTCCGAATTCGCTACAATTTCAGTAAGTACACGTTGTTGTTGTTGTTGTTATTGTCGTTTTTTTTATTATTATTTAGTAAATTGTCGCGAAATTCGGCGTGCCTCATGGCATAGGCCTCCTCCGTGTATTGGAGGGTTTGGGTTATAGTTCCCACGCGCGCCCAGTGCGGATTGTGTGTACCATTGAATTTCTTTGCAGATGTGTGGAGGTTTCCTCACGATATTGTCCTTCACCGAACAGCTCATGGCAAATTACAAATGTAATTTTCGCACATAAATTCCGAAAAACTCAGAGATGCGAGCCCGGGATTTGAACCCACGACGCTCTGCTTAAGAGGCCACAAGTCAAGTAGTAGAGAAGCAGGTAACTTGAGTAACGGAGCAAGGTAAATATTTTTGAAGTGAAAAGTTCTTTAGCAGCGTTGGGCACTTCTTTGGGTGTAGGTTAAAAATGTTAAACTCGCGTCAGACGTAAGACGGAGGGAGCTTATTTTGAAATACGAATGAAGCTAGTCGCTTTCGATTTTTGAAGTGTACGTTAATTTCCTCGCTTTAACGTATGTGCGTTTGGCCTAGTGGTATAAGGTGTGGAATAACAGTGCATTCTCTAAGTGACCGCAGTTTGAATATCGTGTAGAAAAAGATATTTTTTCTTTTTCTTTTTTTTTTGCGCGAGTGTGCGTGTGTGTAGTTTTCACTTCTGCCGGCACTCCCCGAGTGCTACCCGGTGTATTTTTGATAGTTTTTGAAACTTGAGTTTAATTCTTGCCTGTGTCTAAATGGTTGTAGTTTCATGTTCTCAATACTTCTAATACAATAATAATATGGGCGTAAATTTCCGTATGAGGCCGTTAAAATTACGCCTTTACTATGCCCCTAAGGCTTGAACAGCTTGTAGAGACTTACCGAAATATTTGAGGATTATCAGCATTTTGTTAGTCCTGCAACAAAAAAAATACAAATTACTCTTCCATAGAGAAGTCTGGAGAAAGACTGTCGAGGCCCTATGCTCCACGAGGAGTTAAAGGAGGAATCATCATCATCATCATCACTCTTCCATACAACACAGACTAAATATTGTAATATAAATAACAAATGTTCTTCCAACTATCTTTTGAATAATTAATAAAATTTACTAATACATCAATTTAAAAAAAAGTTATGCGTCCAAAGAAATACTGGATAATATTTTTATTTTTAACTTATAAATTTAGTTGCACATTGAAAACACTTTATAGGACAATAATTTTACTATAAAAAAACCGGTTGTCTATAAAGTAGGTTTACGGACGATGGTTTTACGTGATAACGATAAATGGTCGCTTTTGGGGGTAGGCTAAGTTACGCCATCTATCGGCACTTGGTTAAATCGCTTAGTATCTATCAAATCAATCTATCGACCCTCAAAGTGAGGTACGCAAAGAGGTTGCGACAACAAGCAACAGATGTCGCTATTTGCGACACACTGACGTCAGCAACGTTACGCTATGAGTCATGCTTTTTGGCGGCAGGAGTTCATCACTACATAGTATAACCACACGGCGGCCACGACGTACAAAATCCGCGTTCTGAAATGAACACAGGCACGACGTCGTCTGTACACGCGTCAATGTGTGCGTAAGATACACAGGGCTGTCTATCGCTAAAACCTAGTACTATAAGTACTACCACTGACATAAATATACTAAAGATATGGCTTAGATGTGTGCAAATAAATGTAATTAATCGTTATCTATTTATTTAAACTTACTTAAAATGTGTCTGTCTGTGTATTTAAGCATTATTATTTTCAATTACAATAGATGTACGACAACAAACTTAAGCGAATGATTCTGTAGTTATTTCATGTATTAATCGCGATAATTTCAGAAAGCATTAATTTTCTAATGTTTTATAAAATGAAGTAGGTAGGATAGGTTCCCGAACTTATGACGTGCGGCCGACATACATCGCGTTGCGAGCTCTACTAGTTGCCAGCAGCTTTCCGGCAGACTGCGCTTGAGGGGTGGGGTAACTCGAATCGGTGCGGGGCGGAGCGTGGCCATTCTGTACGTTAGTACTATTATATATTCTGTGGTATAACACAAAGTCGCTTTCTCTGTCCTTATGTTCTTATGTCCCTATGTCCCTATGTATGCTTAAATCTTTAAAACTACGCAGCGGATTTTGATGCGATTTTTTTAATAGATAGAGTGAATCAAGAGGAAGGTTTACATGTATAATACATGCATAATATACCGTGCGAAGCCGGGGCGGGTCGCTAGTCGACTTATAAGACGTAACGTTAATAATTACTTAAACAAAAACTTGATCAATTTTCCTCTAGCACAATCACATCAACAATACTTGTATGAAATATAAGACAACTCCAATATTCACGTAAAGACTATATTTTCACGTAACCCAGCTTTACCATTTCCGAAGAATACGAAACTGGGGAAATAAAGTACCTATCGATGTCGATAGTTTCCCATACTTTTTGTGGGTCAAAGTAATTAAGTACTTCATATTCAGTAATTTTAGCTGTAGTAGAATACTTATTATTATCACTACACAAAAAAAAGTTGCTTTCCGCTGTCTGTCTGGCTGTCTCTATGTATGCTTAGATCTTTAAAAAGGGGGCGTATTCATAAACGCTCTATAGGGTTCTGCTAACTTAGCAATCATTTGTCCTTATCTGTGAAAGGTAAATGTCAAAGTGACAGATAAGGTCAAACGATTGCTAAGTTAGCAGAAGCTTATAGAGCGTTTATGAATAAGGAGTTATACTTTAGAGACTACTTTGTTCCACTTGCTACGATCCTGACATACCTCTTTAGCTTCATCCACATTCATCAATTTCTTCATACATGCACATCGGTTTCAGGTACTCCTGATCTTCATGTAATAAAGAATTTAGTTTGGACATGTGCTTTTTAGACCTTCAGAAGTCTTGGTCATTTTGCTATATAGACGATTCGGTACTGAGCCCTTAATAGCTATAGTTCTGTTTCAAACCCTACCCGCGTGCATAGCTGGGCATTAACTCGTTAATCCGTTAATCGTTAATTAACGAAGTTAACATTTTGATTAACGGATTAACTTTTAAGTTAACTTTTAAAAATGTTAACGGACACGTTAACTTCCGTTAATAATGCAGAAGTCCGTTAATCGTTAATCCTATGACTACTATTTACCGCACGACACCGCGGCGCTACGCGAAAAACAGGTTCAGACAAGTATGAAACGACAAGTGCCGGGCGGCGCGTGGCAGCGAGTGAAATAAAAACTAAACTAAAACTAGATATATTTTGCTAGTGCGTGCGAGTGAGAAAACTGCGAAGAGATTTGTTTCGTTTGATCATTTCATTACTTAGCGCAGAACCTAAACCAACAGGTTTTATAAGTTCACTAACGCAACGATATAAAAATGCAATTTTACATTATATTAACGGATTAACGATTAACGTTAACTTGCGTTAATTCTTCCGAAATGTAACGTTTTAACGTTTAACGAAGCTAACTTTTTTTGTAGCGGATTAACGATTTACGAAGTTAACTATTTGATTAACGGTGCCCAGCTATGCCCGCGTGTTAGTTTAAAATGTGATCCTACTCTTGGCCATTTATGGGATGGGATGGGGCATAAAGGGGCTATTAAGAGGCTACTAAAAAGAAACCTCTGAAGACAGGTGGGGACTAGAGGTCAGAGGGGAGTGGGGGGATGCTTTTTGTTCTACCGCGAAATAGCTGTTTGTAACGACTAGCGATTTTTCACCTTTGCACTTCTCATTTGCCACCTAATTTCATTAAAAAAGACAAACAAGATTGTGATGAACATAAACCAGTTTTTATCAGAGAGAGAGAGAAACATTTATTTACACACATTCGATACACTGAGATATAAAACAAGGAGAAATACAATATACCTACTAAGGAATAGTACCGATATGGTGTAAAATGGATCCCACTCAGCATAATGTTGCGGCAAGCCGCAACGCTGATTTTCAGTGGGACCCAGATAAAACTATAAAACTAAACACAAAAAACACATACACTGTGGCGACACGAACGCCAGTGGAAAACACTGCACAAACAAGCTGACAAATACACGGAAGTCACCGAATCACTACATTGTATAAAATAATACATAGTAGCTTTCCGCTGTCTGTCCGTATGTATGCTTAGATCTTTAAAACTACGCAATGGATTTTGATGCGGTTTTTTTAAATAGATAAAAGTGATTCAAGAGAAAGCTTTATATTATAATACATGCGTTGCACCCGTGCGAAGCCGCCCCAGGTCGCTAGATAAATATAAAAGAGAAACAAATAAGTAAAGGAAATAGGATATAATGTAGAAAAGAGCTGAGAAAGTAGATATTGGCAGCAATTCTTTGGTAGGTGCCGCAATGCTGATAAGTTGTGCGAGGAAGCTGCCAGCTCTTCGGTGCATTAATAAGGAAAGTAAAATCAGTCAGTCAATCAAGACTCCTTTTTATCTAGACACGCGGGAGTGTGTCAGCCAAGTTCAATGTAAAAGGGACTGGCGACGAACCATTTCGAGCTACTTTTGATCCTTTCACGACTGGAAACCTTTTTAATCTACACACCTACATGAAATTGGGCACATTTATTAAAATCCCTAAGATTGCCTAAATTGCAAAACTTAATAAATGTAGCTCAAACGGCTATTGATATTAGGTACTAGCTTCTGCCCGCGACTTCGTCTGCGTAGAATTAGCAATTGACATGTTTATGGCTATCCCCCGGGAAATATGCTATTTTCCGGGATAAAAAGTAGCCTATGTTTTAATCTAGGGTACCAGCTATCTTCGTTCCAAATTTTATCCAAATCCGTCCAGTCGTTTTAGCGTGAAGAAGGAACAAATATACACACTTACTCACTCACACACATCGTCACATCGTCACATCGTCACATCATCACATCATCACATCGTCACAAACTTTCGCATTTATAATATTAGTAGGATTACCATTGAAAAAAAATCTGCTGTCAACAAATACAAAGTCAATAACTTTTTAATTCTTAATTTGATTATCATTTCACATTAATGTTTTCGATTCTCTTCCCGCACAAGTTGTAAAAACCCATCGAGGGAATAGGCTAGTCTTAGGAATCATTTTATAGATGATGCTTAGCAACCCAACACTATTTTGATTCCCTTTTCCAATACGCCCACAATTGCTGTACGTGGCGTTTAGGTCCTGTTACCTTAGACCCTGTCTACCCCGTAAGGTACAAAGAAGAGATTTATGTATTTACTAGCTGTTGCCAGCGACTTCGTCTGCAAAGAATTCGTTTATCGTTATTCCGCGGGAACTACGCAATTTTCCGGGATAAAAAGTAGCCTATGTGCTATTCCAGACTTTCCTCTATCTATTCGCCGAATTTCATCCAGATCCGTTGGGCCGTTCTGGCGTGATTGAGTAACAAACAAACAAACATCCATCCATCCATCCATCCATCCATCCATCCATCCATACTTTCGCATTTATAATATTAGTTAGAAGTTAGATAGTATAAAGAAGAAAGTAGTAAGAAGATTAGATGTAAGTACAAAATACAGTCGTTTCTTCATCTTATTAGTTTAATAATACGATAGCTACGAAGCCAAAGGTAATCGATATTTATTTGTCGCCATGTTCCACCCCTAAACCGTCAAGATTCACGTAAATTTGTAGCTTATTACGAATTCTATTTATTATTCGTAAAGCCGAGTTGTGACCCACTTCGGGGTCCTTAATGAAGGACACCTGCTACGTTCTGTTGGAAATTATACAACTTTAGCTAAAAATAAGACGCTCCTTCAACGTCCGAATGCTACGAAAAGACGGCATAAGTATTGTTCTGGCTGCGGATCGAAACTTTACCTTTTTTGTAGTATTATTTTTGATGTTCCTTGTCATGGCTGTTGTTTGTGTCATTCGTTACCATATGGTCGCTAAAGTTAACTCTTAGTGGGATTTGTTTAGGGATTAGGCTAAGTTTCCTGCACTATGTTCTTAATAGTTCATTTTTTAAATTGTGTCTTTATGTACGTTTTTTCCCCAATAAAGAAAATAAAATAATAAAATAAAGCCTCTGTAATAACTAAATTATTATATTTTATTGCTACAAAATAACGTTTTTCCATCATCACCACGCATCTTAAAGGCCACTCCATAATAAGTATATTTAAAAACTACCTGGAGTCTTACCATGACGTCCTAATTCCGACTCAGTTTAAGTTTTAGCTGTCACTTTTAGTATGAATCTGACAGCGAGCGAATCTAAACTGAATCGCATTAAGACGTCTTGGTAAGGTCCCAGGAGGCTTACCATGGCGTCTTAAGAGGCTGACAACACCTAATTTTGTTGAAATTTATGTTATTTAAGCACTTTTTTAAGAAAAACTACACACAAAAAAATATTATGTTAATTTTCATCATATTTCAAACACGCTGGACGGACTCGATACATCAAAACCGATTGGTCTTAAAATCATCATTAAACGGTTCTATGTCTTTATTTTTTCGACGTATGGGTCTGCAATTAAAAACATGGCGTCAACATATTCATACCTAAACGGCTAACGAGTCATATTTCACAAATAAACCATACTTTTTTTTATTTCTTATTATTTGTGTCTTATTTGCAAGATTTTACGCGCGCCAAGCTGCCGAAATAGTTTCCTCTCCTTCACTAACAGGCACGCGAACCGTATGTGTGAAGAGTGGCGCTGCTCAAGGTCATTTGCTGTTGACAGCGCCTTAATGCGATTCAATTCCCGCGGGATAGCGATAAACGAATTCTACGTAGACGAACACTTGGACAACAGCTATTTAGTAAGAAAGAAAGAAAAAGTTTATTTATGACAATCACAGTAATTAAAAAACAAAAACATATTAATAGCTACATAAAATTGACATAAAATGGCCCCAACTCAGCATTTTGCTGGCCTTACGGCCAACGCTGGTCTTCCGTTGGGGCCATCGGGTAGCAAGCACATTAAAAGAAAGAATGGTATAAAAACAATACGATACTAAAACAAAAACAAACATAATACAATATAAACAAATAAGGAATAAACATTAAAACATTTGCCTTTTAGAATATAAAAAAAAAAACAGAATAAGCATAGACAACCACATCACAGACAAAAGAACCGATAGAAGAGAGGAGAAACATCAATATCAATGAATGAAAACACGAGTCATAAAACATGTCCACAAACACTGTCACTTTATCCGAAACTTAAACGATCAAACAATCTCGTTGTCAATTCCAGTCAATGTACCCGGGTGCCGTACATAAATCCCGGTGTGTCCGGACTGTCCGGGACTTGTCGGACATGTCCGGGCCTTTTTTTGGTGTAAGAGGGAAGAACGGGTTGTGTTAATGCCGGGTTACAGAGAACTTGGCTTAAATTTTGATAAGTTTGATGTTTTACATACATACATACATATCGTCACGCCTCTTTCCCACAGGGGTAGGCAGAGACTACTTTGTTCCACTTGCTACGATCCTGACATACCTCTTTCGCTTGATGGTTAAAGATTCGACGGGATATGCCATCAGAATTCCTCTTTTTAACCCCCCACGCAAAACGAGGGGTGTTATAAGATTTGTGTGTGCGTGTGCGTGTGTGTGCGTGCGCGTGTACGTGGTCTGTGTCACCCTAGACGCCGTATACCTACTTTAAACGTCCATCGACGTAGGTACGGAAGCATTTTATCGAACAAAAATAAAAAAAATATCCAGAAAAACTGTCAAGAGAAACTGGTGGACAAAATCTTCCCTCTATCACTAACATTACTCCAAAAAGCTTTCACTTCACACACGAACTCTCCCAACAAAAGTTTGCTCTATATCGCGATAACGAACCGGTCTGAACCGGTTTGAGCCGGTTCTAATAAAACACGCGAATAGACAATGACCGATAGTTGGCGCTCGCTGTTTACCTTAGGCATATTTCACTGTCACAAGGCTGTATATACTTTGTTTCATGTGACATTAGATTTCAGGTAAGCACGCTATAGTGACAGTTGGTATAGTGAGTGTGTTAGCCTGACCAGATATATAAAAACCTTGCATTGGTGTCGCCACTGTATCTTTTATATGGTAACACATATAGTCCGTACAGAAATAAGTTCCGACATTTTCCGCAATATGGCGAGGGTTTTTATTTTTCTGGTCAGGCTTTAGCATCATAGCATTCTTCCATGCCGGTCTGGGAATAAAGAAAAAACATACAATCATTTAAGAGTTTTTAATGATTCACGGTTAAGTTCATTCGAAATATTATAAACGAAATATTAAACGAAATATTATTATATTACGTGATCATGATACATGCAACTGTATCGAAATATCGGGAGCTCAATAAAGGTAATCGCGGTTCACATCCCGTTTATAATATTTCGAATGATACAATCATTTGCTTCTCTTCCCGCGCAGATGGTAAAAGCCCATCGAGGGAATGGGCGAAAATTATTAAATAAATAAATAAATAAATAAATATCTTGGGACAAATTACACCAATCAACCCAGTCCCAAACTAAGCAGAGCTTGTGGAATGGGTACCAGGCAACGGATAAACATACTTATATAATGAACGTAAATAAATACTTAAATACATACAACATCCATGACTCGAGCACAAACATTCGTATTCATCATACAAATGTGTGCCTCTACCGGGATTCGAACCCGGGACCTCTAGCTTCATAGTCAGGGGCAATAACCACAAAAAAAAAAAAACTAAAACCTGAGGTATCATTTGTTATAGGCGATGCAACCCATCACTATTTTGATTCCCCTTTCCACCTATACGCCTACAATCATGCCAAACTGGCCTTTAGGTCTTGTTACCTTAGGCTCTGTTTACCCTGTAAGGGATAAAGACTTGATTTTTGTATGTATGTGTTTACTAAAGAGTTTTCACTCCGTTAAAAAAAAAAAAAAAAAAAAAAGGGCCCCGTTTCTCGTAGCTTATTAGACTAATAATATTAGTGTTTTGTTTAATTTTTTCGTTTAATTTACGAGACTAAACACTAATTATTATTAGTCTAATAAACTTCGAGAAACGGCGCCCAGGCAGCAGCCTCGAGAATATTTTTTATTTAGAATGATTTGTAAATAGTATAGTAGGTAGTAGCTATTTTTCTTTCTTTCTTTTAGATATAGGTGCTTTTCCTCGCTATCCCTCGGGAACTGTGCAATTTTCTGGGATAAAAAGTAGCCTATGTTTCGATATAGGGTACCAGCTATCTTCGTTCCAAATTTTATCCAAATCCGTCCAGTCGTTTTAGCGTGAAGAAGGAACAAACATACACACTCACTCACATCGTCACATCACATTTCGCATTTACAATTTTCCGGGATAAAAAGTAACTTTTCTCTATCTATGTGCCGAATTTCATCCAGATCCGTTGGGCCGTTCTGGCGTGATTGAGTAACAAACAAACATCCATCCATCCATCCATACTTTCGCATTTATAATATTAGTTAGATTAATACGATGTTTCTGTTTATTTAGTAAAGATTCAAGCTTGGTCATTTACACCATATTTTGTAAAACATTGCCGTGTACACTCTTGTAAGTAGTATACGAGCGTTTCTAAAAAAGTTTGTACATTTGTCGTTTGTAGGTGTCCTGTGCAGATTTATTATTTTCTTTAATCACCAGGCCACTGTGTATTTTATTTGAGTTATTGAGCATAAAATTCGATTCATTATCTTAAATATAAATTAACTGTCTTAAATGTATATGTATTTGATCATTTAAAAAATATTTTTTTAAAATAATCGTTCAGTAAAGTTTGTATGAAAAGGTAAATGTCCCATTGTAAATTTCGAACCTAAAATATCGATTTTTGAAATCAGTTTTACGTTCTCGATTCCGTGGTGTGTTTTATTAACTTATTATAGGCTCAAGCAATTACTTTCTACATTGTTTTCATATCCTTGTCTAAGAAATAATATTTAAAATTAACGATTAAAGTTTGTCCCAGAAAAAGTTCCAATTCTGATTCCAGTTTTTGTTACCGCATTTTCGTCCCAAAAGGTATTTCTTACAAAAATTTGGAGATTCTTTATAGGATGCTGGTAGCACTAGCATCATATAGCCACCTTAATAATAAACAGTCACCTTTCAAAAATCAAAACTGCGAGTTGATAAAGTGCGTCGATGGTCAAACCTAAAAAAAAAGTCCTCTTTTGTTACTGGAAAAACCTGGGTAAATTTTGTTTTTTTATTACTTTGAACTAAATTCTATTTATAAACACTTTATCAAGATTCATAATCTTAAATTCTTCGTTCAAATAGTACGTTATATTTGGTTTTACGAATTTTTTTAATGTGCCGGGCACCATATTTTCCACCATTGGTTACTTCCTTTTTTGTTACTTTTTAATGGTAACGTATGGCTAGGAAATGGGAGTAACAAAAAAGAATTCCTAAGGCAGTGTGTAGACTATTTGAAAATGACTTTATTTATATACATGAGAGGTATTTTTATTTTTATTTGACAGTATTTGTGTATTTTATTTAACGTAGATATTTAATATAAACGTAGATATCAAAAATTTATGGTATTTAATCACTCTATCTTTTAAAAAATGTATGTAGTGATTATAATATTGAAACCTGACTAATGAATACTGTGCCTAAGAGTTCCTAATTTGTTACCAATGTTCCTCTTATTGTTACTGTCCCGTAAAAAAATACGATGTTTTGTTCATTTTTGTTTATATTTGTTAAAATATATATATTTTAAATATTCCAGACGAATATTTAGCAATTTAATTATGATAATTTCCAAAAAATATTAACCTAACTTTATAAATAAGCATTATATTGTAAATTTTCAGGGTACGTTTGACCCAATGGTAACAAAAAGGAGTGAATATCTTTATTATTTTGTGATTACCTTAAAAGAGTAAAGAATTAGCATTAAAAACGTACACAATTTTATTATTGCTACCTTATTTCTTCAATAAAACCAACTAAATAATGTGTGTGGTTTCTATTTACTTAATTGAATCTTAGTAACAAAATAGGAATTATCGACTGCCCCGACTCAGTAGATTTAACTTTACAGCTTATTTTGTAGTTCGAATCTCTAAAAAAATGCATTATCTAGAATCTTTAAGAACCAGGTAATAATATGCGCTTAAAATAATATCGAAAAGTATTAATTTCAAATTAGCCTATGCTGTCCGCCAAATGTACAAACTTTTTTAGAAACGCTCATCTAATGGATGAGTATGCGAATTCCTATTTACCTACTCAAATAAAAGATGATAATTTGATAACGACTCGTGTTTTAGAATCATCATGAATTGTTATTTAGTTAAGAGTTGAATGGATTCGTAAAGATGTTGTTTCTGAAGTGATAACTTCTTAAGCGGCGCTGAGCACTTTTTGGGATGAGTAAAAACTGTCAAGAGGCTGACAACACCTAATTTTGTTGAAATTGATGTTATTTAAGCACTTTATTAAGAAAAACTACACGCAAAAAAAATACAAAAAAAATATAATGTTAATTTTCATCATATTTTAAACACGCTAGACGGACTCGATACATAATTGAACAAAATCGGCTCGATAGAAAATAATTGCAAAGATTGGTCTTAAAATCATCATTAAACGGTTCTATGTCTTTATTTTTTCAACGTATGGGTCTGCAATTAAAAACATGAAGTCAACATATTCATACCTACACGGCTAACGAGTCATATTTCACAAATAATCCATACTTTTTTTTATTTCTTCTTATTTGCAAGATTTTAGACGCGCGCCAAGCTGCCGGAATAGTTTCTTCTCTTTCACTCACAGGCATGCGAACCGTATGTGTGAAGAGTGGCGCTACTCAAGGTCATTTGCTGTTGACAGCGCCTTAAACTCGCGTCAGGCGTAAGACGGAGTGAGAGTTTAACTATTAGAATATCAGATCTTCTAAGAGCTTATTTTGAAATACGAATGAATCGCGTTCGATTTTTGAAGTATTTTTTGTTGAGTCGTGCAGCAAAAGTACTAGGACATCAGCACATTGTTAGAGGTCTGTCAATACAGATAATACGTCTGTTTTTTTTTGGAAGCGGCCATTAGAACAAATATTTTTACCACACAATGTATACCGACCTCTGCAATGGCTGTTTTAAAGCAAAGTTTTTTTTTTCCAATTTAGCTTATTTAAAAAACTAAACCTACGGAAATCACAAAAATAAAAAAGTACGATGCCACAAAACGTTACTAAACTACGTACATACATACATACCATCGCGCGTCTTTCCCACAGGGGTAAGCAGAGACTACTTTGTTCCACTTGCTACGATCCTGACATGCCTCTTTCGCTTCATCCACATTCATCAATCTCTTCATACATGCTCGTCGGTTTCGGGTACTCTTGACGTGAACTTTCTCCAAAACGTCCCCAATTTGATCACGGAACGTCTGTCTAGCCCTTCCCCTCCCAACTAAACTAAATAAAACTACCATCAAGCTAAAACTTTAACTTTACTATAAAAGTAGTCGGCACCGCCTACGTCACGAGCGTGTGGCAAAGGCTTTTTAGGATTAGATCGTGTAAAGCTGGCTTTATAGGTTGCGGGGGTCAACGGCCCTGTGGGAGCGTGTGAACCTTCGCGGGGTTCCGTGTGGATCGGTTGCACGAATTCAAGTGACGGTTCTTTTAAGCTTTTATGTACATACATACATACCGTCACGCCTCTTTCCCACAGGGGTAGGCAGAGACTCCTTTGTTCCACTTGCTACTATCCTGACATACCTCTTTCGCTTCATCCACATTCAAATTTCTTCATACATGCTCGTCGGTTTCGGGTACTCTTCAGCTAGCTTATTACGTAACTCGCTCGCGATCACCATCGTGTTCATTTTGACAGTTCATGTATGGGCTGACAATTGGCATCGGAATCAGCTAGCTGTCACATTCATACAAGAACTGTCAAAATGAACACGATGGTGATTGCGAGCGAGTTACGTAGTAATAACCCTAGATTAAAACATAGGCTACTTTTTATCCCGGAAAATTGCATAGTTCCCGCGGGATATCGATAAACATGTTAAATCATTGCTAATTCTACGCGGACGAAGTTGCGGGCAGAAGGTACAATAATTAAAAATATACTGAAGCTAAATTAATTTTAAAATAATCGCCAATGGTTTGCCAACCCTGCACGCATAAGTGGCTGCGACCGCAAATACAAGTTTGTGATTTATTATTATTGTTATGCAAATAACTCTGATTTATGTCTGTCAGCACATCGCTGTAACTCATGCTGAGATTACGTATCGCCGTCTCTTTCACTCATCGTTCTTATATTTGGACCACTTTAAAAACGAGGTATCGTCATACCATGGTTTGTGTGTTAGTCTGTTGCTCGATAACGCGTAAGCCACTGAACGGATTAAAAATAAGAATCTAATCTAACTATAATATTATAAATGCGAAAGTATGGATGGATGGATAGATGGATGGATGGATGGATGGATGTTTGTTTGTTTGTTTAATCAATCACGCCAGAACGGGCCGACGGATCTGGATGAAATTTGGCACATAGATAGAGAGAAGTCTGGAATAGCATATAGGCTACTTTTTATCCCGGAAAATTGCATAGTTCCTGCGGGATAGCGATAAACGAATTCTTTGCAGACGAAGTCGCTGGCAGCAGCTAGTAATATTATAAATGCAAAAGTTTGTGGCGATGTGAGTGAGTGAGTGTGTATGTTTGTTCCTTCTTCACGCTAAAACGACTATACGGATTTGGATAAAATTTGAAACGAAGATAGCTGGTACCCTACATTTAAACATGGGCTACTTTTTATCCCCGAAAATTGCATAGTTCCCGCGGGATAGCGATCAACATGCAAAGGTCTTAGCTGTCTAGAGTAGCAACGCAAATAATGATTGCAGAATATAACTAATGTTTTTAAATCTAATTCTACGCAGACGAAGTCGCGGGCAGAAGTTAGTACTATATAATAATAATAGAGCCTAGGGTAGCAAGACCTTAAGGCCATGTTTAATATAATTGTGGGCATAAAAGTGGGAATAAAATGTAATACATAAAATGTAAGTATCAATTGCTTCTCTTTCCGCGCAGATGGTAAAAACCTATCGAGGAAACATGAAAAAATCTTATGAATCATGTTATAGGCGATGCGGCTAGCAACTCATCACTATTTTGATTCCCCTTTTCTATACACTCACAATCATGCTAAACGTGGCCTTTAGGTCTTGTTACCATACAATACAATACAATACAATACAATACAAATACTCTTTATTGATTACCACAAATCAGTACAAGACAATACAGAAACAAAGAACAAAGTATACAATACGCGGTCTTATCGCTCAATCTCTACCAGACAACCAATACCATAGGCTCTGTCTACCCCGTAAGGAAAACAGACGTGATTTGTGTACAAACATTATTTGTCGAAAAAGATTTTTTTTTTCACAATTAAACAGGTATAGGATTATAAAATAAATATAAAGTAAAAAAAAAAAACAAGTCTGAAACTTCGCGATGTTTCTCATAGAGAGTAGTTTTTAGTTTTTTATTTTGACTTGACTACTTACTAGTCTGAGCCTCTAGTGTAAGTTTATCACACGAAAAAACGTCTCGAACGCGTTCACGTAAACGTCTCAATTAGTATGGAATAATTGGCAGCGCCACTTGCGGAACGAAACGGCAACAAACCGTTCTCATAGTATTTGACAGTTTAACGCAAACGTTATCGAGACGTATTTCGTTATCGAAAACTTACATTAAGCATACTGTCTAGTACTATACTTCATTTATTTTAGGATGAGACACCAAAACAACATTATATTGCGGCTCGTGAACTGTAATCTCTTTACGATTTGTATTAGAGTAACAATTGACGCCACGCAAATAAAGTGGAATCAAAACAATTTTATTTTGCGGCTGCCAAACTATTGCACTGTACTGTTTGCTAGGTAAGAAATAGTTGACCAGCCGCAATATAATGTTATTGTGGTTTCTCATTCTAAATTAAATGAAGTATAGTAATTCGCAATCACGATGGTATCCTTCTAAGGCGTGAAATGACGCAACATAGCAAGGATATAGTGGGTGACTCACACTTGCACAATGTTATGTGGACGTTTTTATATGCTGTACATAGTTTGTTTAGTACGAATGTCGACTAATCAACGACTAAGGTTATGACTATTCAGACGTGATTTTTAAAGGCAATAGATCCACATTAATACCTTTGCCAAAGAAAAGGGAGTTGTTTTTAAAAAATGTGTGTAGTAAAAAAAATCCTTTGAGTTATGAACTAGGCCATTATAATAAAGCTGAGGGTCGAAAATCTGTACATGGAAGATATAAAAAAACCGGCCAAGTGCGAGTCGGACTCGCGCACCGAGGGTTCCGTATCATTATCTATAAATATCTATAAATAAACTAGTGTAAGCAGAGCACTGCTCCAAAGCAAAATGTACGCAGTGTGGGGTCACTTTATATTGGTCACTAATATATATAGACATACATACATATTTACGGTTTTCGCAATTATTCCTTAATCTGTGCTATAAGACCTACCTTCATACCAAATTTCAAGATTCTGCGTTCACGGGATGTACCCTGTAGGTTTTGATTCCCTTGAGAGTTGCGGAAATTTGCGGCATAAACGGCTGTATCTTCTGATTGCGTTGGTTTAGAAGTTTGATATTTTCACAGCTCTAAGGGGCAGTGGACTTGACTATTTGATATAAATTTCAGCTTGATACCTCCACGCGTTCCTGAGAAAAAGGGTCTTGACAGTTGGACGGATGGACATACGGACGGACAACAAAGTGATCCTATAAGGGTTCCGTTTTTTCCTTTTGAGGTACGGAACCCTAAAAATGGGTAGGGATACTTAGAATCGATAACAGAACACAGATTCCAACAGTTTTTAGAATTTTATTTTGTCTGTTATTTATTTGTCTGTATATTTGCGAGTCCATCACGTGAAAACGGCTGAAAGATTTTTAATGCAAACCTTACTAATTTTTCAAGAAAATCCCCGGCCAGGTTTATAGGCTACTTTTTATCCCGGAAAATTAGTTTCCGCGGAATAGCGATAAAGATGGCGATTAACAGACCATCATGGAAGAGACAAACAAACATATGCTATGATTTACTACGGAAAAGAGCAAAATTCCCGCTATACACAGACAGAGTCGCGGGAAACAACTGGTCTTAAAGAACCTGCTCAAACGACCTTGCCCGACCTTCAAGGTACAGTCAACCCGAAAAATCTCAAACGTGACTCAACGGTGAGTAAAGAGGAAACGGAAATGGCGACATTCCTCCAAGAAAATGCCGTTTCTTGGACGTAATTTTATTTATAGACACTGACTGTACAAAATTAGAGTTTTTTCGACTGTTCTAGATTCGAGGACAACCGAAATTAAACTTACTTCCTTGGGGGTAGAGTTTGGATTTGCATCAACTTAAAATGTAGATAGGACCTTGGGGGAAAGAGATGGCGATAAGTAAAATTAGTATGGCGCCCGTTTCAAATTTGTATTCGGATTTGTTGCGTTTTTTGTTTATTTTAGACAATATTTTCTCATTTCTCGAGTTGCCTTCTGTTCGCGGGCACGTCGAAAATTCTGGCCGCCATTTTGCTTTTATTCGTACTTTGGAATTTTTGAATTGGCACCCGCTTTGTTTTAGGGTTCCGCAGGTAACATGGCAGATATAAAACGCTTATTATGTATATATACCTGTCCGTATGTCACAGGCATTTTACTCGAAATTTTGAAGAACGTTTTTTTATACCTAATATGAACGTACCTACTTAGTTAAAATAGGAAAATATTGTTTGCAGACTAGAAACTTTTTCATCATACCACATCATACTTATTCACTTATTTGAATATAAATAAGATGCCTGGAACATGTAACATAATTTGGCGCACAAAAGTAGCTTTGTTGCACGTGTGGTTGCGGAATATCAAGGTAACCAGTTTGAATTTGACATGAACACGTTGAAATAAATAAATCATTTATATTCAGAAAGGACAAAACTTTCACGTGAGGAAAAACTGGACCAAAAGATTCGCATTTCCAATATTCAAAGTTTCTGCGGTCGCAGACAAGCGTGTCTCGCATTGGAATATTCGAATATTTCAGGCGTCTACAGGGTGCGGTAATATCACGGATTTTTTCTACATAGATGGCATAATAATCCGTGGTAGCCTAGTGGTTTGACCTGTGGCCTCTCAAGCAGAGGGCGTGGCTTCGAATCCTTGGCTAGCACCTTTGAGCTTTTCGGAATTTATGTGCGAAATTATATTTGAAATTTACCATAAGCTTTTTGGTGAGGCAAAATATCGTGACCTGCACACATCTGCGAAGCAATTCGATGGTGTGTGTGAAGTTCCAAATGCGCACTGGGCCCGCGTGGGAACTATAGCCCAAGCACTTTCGTTCTGAGAGGATGCCTGTGCCCAGCAGTGGGACGTATATAGACTGGAGATGATGAGATGGTAAGTTAAAAACAATTTGGGAATTACACTAGTTATGTTAAAACAACAAACACTTTTGATTAACAAAAAAACATTATTATTTTGTTATTCCGTTATGTTATTGGTTTTGGTGGCGGAGTAGCAAGATAGGTTTTCTGTAACACCTAATTTAATCAATTAACAACTTAGTCGGCATTAAGTAATTTCATTAATACTAACATTCGTTTCCGTATTGTATACTTTGTAAGATAACCTCTGACTTTTATTCAGAAATACGACGAATTTTTTTATCGTTTCCTGTTGCTAAAATTAAACGAATTAATTAAAATAATATTCATGATGCAACGAGTTTTTTGAATCTAGGTTGTACCGTTGTTTTTTTTTTTTTTTTGAGATAAATTCGTTTATTCCTCATCTCCAGCTAATTATTATAGGTCCCACTACTAACCTGAGACGTGTTATATTACTAAACTTGAAGACCCTACACATCACATAAAACAGATGTTCTTACTATTTATTAGTTTCTTAAACAATAATATCTAATAATTATTTAATTTGTTTCACTTGTACTCGTAATAAATAGTGGTAGTAAAAAGTGGTAGGTACCCAGAATGAAATATGAAATATGGCTTTTTTTTGAAATAAAAACTTTCTGCAATTCTTTCGGCGCATTTTTCTCGGCAATGATGGTTTTCAGGTTTTTCCTCTTTCTTTCAATAATAGTTACAAGTACCTAGGTATGTTTTAAAACATTTAAATACTGTTGTTAACACTTACTAGTCCATGTGACAATCCTCATTGTTTTTAGGGTTCCGTACCTCAAAAGAAAAAACGGAACCCTTATAGGATCACTTTGTTGTCCGTCCGTCCGTCCGTCTGTCAAGACCCTTTTTCTCAGAAACGCGTGGAGGTATCAAGCTGTAAGTTATATCAAATTCTCAGGCCTACTGCCCCTTGAAGCTGTGAAAAAATCAAACTTCTAAGCCAACGCAATCAAAAGATACAGCCGTATATGCCGCAAATTTTTGACTCTCAAAGGAATCAAAACCTACAGGGTACTTCCCGTGAACGCAGAATCTTGAAATTTGGTATGAAGGTAGGTCTTTAAGGAATAATTGCGAAAACCGTAAATATGTATTATGTATGTCTGTGTGTATCAGTGACCAATATAAAGTGACTACACTGCGTACATTTTGGAGCAAGGCTCTGCTTACACTGGTTTATTGATATTTATAGATAATGATACGGAACCCTCGGTGCGCGAGTCCGACTCGCACTTGGCCGTTTTTTTTAACTGAAGCAAGACTCACATTATAAACAAAATCAACTTTTTAAATATTTGTTTACATATTGTCCACATACATACATACACATTGTATACTTCACCCTGTATCTACGAGTATCATCTCCAGCCTATATACGTCCCACTGCTGGGCACAGGCCTCCTCTCAGAATGAGAGGGCTTGGGCTATAGTTCCCACGCGGGCCCAGTGCGGATTGGGAACTTCACACACACCATTGAATTGCTTCGCAGTTGTGTGCAGGTTTCCTCACGATGTTTTTCCTTCACCGAAAAGCTCATGGTAAATTTCAAATGAGATATCGCACATAAATTCCGAAAAACTCAGAGGTGCGAGCCCGGGATTCGAACCCACGACCCTCTGCTTGAGAGGCCACAGATCAAACCACTAGGCTACCACGGCTTACTAGGCTACCACGGCTTCTACGAGTATAATCGAACCAAATTACAACTGTAAAAACATCAAGCACCTATCAAAGCACAGTGAAAACTTACAGCGACCCAACAAATTGATTACTATCGATCCCATACTATAAAGATATAAATACACTATGTTATATATGTTGGTGCCCCTGTTGGCGGCAATCAGTTGGCACTTAGCGCTGCCATATGAAGTTACAGCTGGGGTGACCACGGCGGATAACACTAAGGGACATTTATTACTAAAAACAAATAATTTACATACATACATACATAACGTCACGCCTCTTTCCCACAGGGGTAGGCAGACTACTTTGTTATACTTGCTACGATCCTGACATACCTCAACACAACAAACATAACAAATATAAAAACAAATAAGTAACAAATTACTTAATTCAGTATTTTGAGCGAGACTAGTTTAATCCGGTTTTTGAAAGGATTAGTCGATAATAACGTCTGCAAATGGTGAAAAATTTGATGGACTTGTTTTGAATTATATGCGGTTCTTAATTAGTCATTCATTTCCATCCATTATCCATTCAACGGGAAAAATGCCATTGCCTGCACTCTTTTATATATACGATAGGACAAACAAGCATGAAGGTGATGTAAAGCAATCACTTGGGACAACCATAACAGAGTTACAGGTGCGTGGCCAGCCCTTTAAGAATAGCGAACGCTCGTTTTTTGAAGATCCTTAAATACAGTTCTGGAAAGTTTGATGCCGTTAGTTGCTTATAGAGTTGAACAGTGCATGATAAAAATTGCGTAGGAAGTCCCTACATGCAATGTACTTATTCTACTTAGTCAGTAATTAATCATTATTTGATCTGTCAACCCGTTTTAATTTCAACCCTTACTCCTTACTCACAACCTTGGATCGTACCGTACCATGTAAGAAGAGTGTATTTAACCGTAACTAAGGATCGGAGCTGACAGCTATTTCATATTCTAACGTCAATTCGTGTATGAAATGAGAGATCTTTCAATGTTATTCTCATTTGGTTTTATAATATTTTGTAACAGCATGTAGTACGATCATGCTGAACGTGTCCTTTAGGTCTTGTAACCTAAGTCTACCCCGTCAGGGATAACGACGTGATTTATGTAAGTACTAGCTGTTGCCAGCGACTTCGTCTGCAAAGAATTCGTTTATCGCTATCCCCCGGAAACTACGCAATTTTCTGGGATAAAAAGTAGCCTATGTGCTATTCCAGACTTTTCTCTATCTATGTGCCGAATTTCATCCAGATCCGTTGGGCCGTTCTGGCGTGATTGAGTAAATAGAATAGAATAGAATAGAATAAATTTTATTGTATAACTGTGTAGTAACAAACAAACATCCATCCATCCATCCATCCATCCATACTTTCGCATTTATAATATTAGTTAGATGTTTGATTACGAGTTTGATGATTCGTTTAGAGAATAAACTGGACTAGTCTCATCACAGCCATAATTCGTGTCCCCCCTACAATTACGTCAACATGTATATGAAGTGTCTGCAAGGGGATGTGCCGATTATCAACTGAGTGATAAGGCCCTCCTCCCCCCCTTGTTTGTTGAGCATACCCGTATGACGCTAGAGCGAGTGTATTAGGTTAAAAAATCAGGTCAATTGGCTGTTGGGCTTCAGGTCGGAGCTGGATGAAATGGGATCCAGCGCAAATATGGTAGCTTTGGCTTTTAAGACACGGTTTTGATTACTAAAGTCAAGTTAATACCGGTTAAATTTCCATACCGTTATCGTGTACTTGGCGCTAAACCTTTTCGTTTTGGTTTCGCTCATGAAACCTTTAAACCGGTTTATAGGGTAACATTTTATTTACAACCAGTTTAGAAAAATGAAAACCGGTTAAATTGACGCAATATCGTAAACAAACGCGGTTTTCTTACATTCTGGTTATATACAAGAAACTTACATGTTCACCACTCAGCCAGTCTGCCTTTTTATTCATTCATAGGAATAGCTTGTCAAGTGCAAGCAATACCGATGGCGATCAGGGATACTCAATAATGCGTGTTTATAGCAGGTAATAAATTACAGGATGATTTTAATTTTCCGGACCCAAACCTTTTGCCCGGTAATCATAATTAAAATTGGAAATCAATAAAGCATTTTCTGCTAATGAAGCGCCTTAAATTCATCGGTTTTTTTTTAATTAAATGGAAGCCCTTTTTATTTGAAATGAGTAGGATTGGTTTCCATTCAAATGTGTGGGATAATCTCGTTTGAAATTTATATGGATGAAAATAGATTTAGCTTTTAATACTCGTCATAATTATTTTGTATTAAAGGTTTCAAGTTTGGTGTCTGTCTATATGACGAGAACAAGGAAATAATTTATACAAATTATTGATCTATTACCAAACTAAGCAAAGCTTGTATTATGGGCGCTAGGCAACGGATAAACGTCATCATCTCATCATCTCCAGCCTATATACGTCCCACTGCTGGGCACAGGCCTCCTCTCAGAATGAGAGGGCTTGGGCTATAGTTCCCACGCGGGCCCAGTGCGGATTGGGAACTTCACACACACCATTGAATTGCTTCGCAGTTGTGTGCAGGTTTCCTCACGATGTTTTTCCTTCACCGAAAAGCTCATGATAAATTTCAAATGAGATATCGTACACACACACACACACACACACACACACACACACACACACACACACACACACCCGCACACACACATACACACGCACACACACGCACGCGAACTTACACATACACACACACAAACACCACTACTTTCTAGCTATTTCTTTTCTTCTCTTTTATTATTTGTATTATTCTTGTATTATAAATGCGAAAGTATGGATGGATGGATGGATGGATGGATAGATGGATGTTTGTTTGTTACTCAATCACGCCAGAACGGCCTAACGAATCTGGATGAAATTCGGCGCATAGATAGAGAAAAGTCTGGAATAAACATAGGCTACTTTTTATCCCGAAAAATTCCCACGGGATAGCGATAAACGAATTGTTTGCAGACGAAGTCGCTGGCAACAGCTAGTAAGTATTATAAATGCGAAAGTTTGGATGGATGGATGTTTGTTTGTTACTCAATCACGCCAGAACGGCCTAACGAATCTGGATGAAATTCGGCACATAGATTGAGAAAAGTCTGGAATAGCACATAAGCTACTTTTTATCCCGAAAAATTCCCACGGGATAGCGATAAACGAATTCTTTGCAGACGAAGTCGCTGGCAACGGCTAGTTATTTTATAAAGAGATGAATATGTAAAAAAATCTTTACTTTGTATAAGGAACGGAACGCTGTCACGTTTATTGCCGCCTCGCTCAGTCCTCACAGCTTTCAATCTCTCTTAAATCACATCACATCACACTACTAATATTATAAAGACGAAAGTTTGTGAACGTGTGTGTCAAATGTGTGTATGTTTGTTACTTCTTCACGCGCAAACGGCTGAACGGATTTGGATAAAATTTGGAAAGAAGATAGCTGGTACCCTTGATTAACCTGTGGGCTACTTTTTATCCCGGAAAATTGCATAGTTCCGGGATAGCGGAAACATGTCAAAGGTCGTAACTGCCTAGGCTCATCAGTTAGTTCTTAAATATAATTAATTCTACGACGAAGTCGCGGGCAGAAGGTAGTTTGATATATCGTGTAATGTTGATTGCATACAATCAAACGTGCATTAATCAGTCAGTGTTGATTATGACGTAAGTACTACTTTAAAAGTCAGTAGGCTTATTGTCTAACTCGCTCGCAATCGCCATCGTGTTCATTTTGACAGTTCATGTATGAATATGACAGCTAGCTGATTCCGATGACAATTGTCAGCCCATACATGTAACATGAACTGTCAAAATGAACACGATGGCAATTGCGAGCGTGTTAGACAATAAGCCAACAGTTTAAAAAAACTAGCTTCAACTAAAAACCCTTCTCGCAAAAAGTTCGAAGGCACTCGTAATCCAAGATACGGAAGCCCTTTGATTATTGCATTTTGTCGGTGCTAGACGTAGCTGTTATCAACGGCAACTTTGGGCCCCTTTCCGGCCGTCCTAATAGGGGACTATCTATTCATCTGTGCGAGGAAACTTGTAAGAAAGCGATACCAGCTCCACGGGGAATTTTTTCGATACCGCTGCCACGGGAGGAACACCCTTTACATGGTTATGGGTTTTACAAATTGCAAAAAGTTTAAGACGTTATTTTAACGTGATATTTTCTTTTCAGTAATTTTATGACGAATATTATAAGAAAAATGAATGTGTAATTACGTGCCACACAGACGTAGCTGTTTCACGTGCCGTCGCGGAGTTAAAAGGTTTTTTTGTTCATTTAAAAATAAGCAAGTAGGTAACAACCCGTGGTAGGCATTTTGCAAAAAAGACATAGAAAGAAAGAAAGAAAGAAAGAAAGAAGACATTTATTCATTTTGCAAGACACAAATATAAGAGCATGTACACACAAAATTATAAAAAAAAAATAATAATAAAAAAACCAGACATGAAAATTTGATCATCAGCGTTGTGGCTCAGCATTACGCTGAGGTGTTAGACACCTGCAGCACTGATTTTCAGCCAGAACCGTCTGTGACTCAAGAAACGATACACAGTGTAGATTAAATAAATGAATATACTAAATAAACCATAAAATTGTAAGTAAGAAGTAAAGTAATAAATAGATAGAACCCGACTTATGTGTAACTAGAAAATACATAAATTTCATAGGTAACTATCATTTTATAATTATAGATCTTGTTAAAACTTGATGGGAGATGCTGCGTTGGGATTGTAATTATCATTTTTGTACGTAAAGTCATTCTTATTTTCAATCTTAATTACCGTTTCTGCGTGCCGCATACAAGCCCAGGTATTTACCTAAGGTTTACTTATTTCTTTTATCAAGAACAGCTGATAAGCAGACGGTTAATAGATAATGTTTGAACTTCGCACGCAGACGATATTAATGTGGAAATTGAAATGATAAAAATCAAAGGTCTCTCTGATAATAGTCATCAAGCTGATGGCGATGTTGAGTGGTTGTTAGTATTGATTTTTTCTTGATTGGGAATTTTATATATTTACTAGCTTCTGCTCGCGACTTCGCCCCCGTAGAATTAAGTTGATGAACTGATATTTGTAGTTATATTCTGCAAAAATTATTTACGTTGCAACTCTAGGCAGCTACGACCAATTTTAACATGTTTATCGCTTTCCCGCGGGAACTATGCAATTTTCCGGGATAAAAAGTAGCCTATGTGCTAACCCAGACTTTTCTCTATCTATTTGCCGAATTTCGTCCAGATTCGTTAGGCCGTTCTGGCGTGATTGAGTAACAAACAAACATCCATCCAACCTAATTTTAGCATCATCATCACTACATAGTATAAAACAAAGTCGCTTTCTCTGTCCATATGTCCCTATGTATGCTTAAATCTTTAAAACTACGCAACGGATTTTGATGCGGTTTTTTTTAATAGATAGAGTGAACCAAGAGGAAGGTTTATATGTATAATGCATGCATAATATACCGTGCGAAGCCGGGGCGGGTCGCTAGTTTATAATATTAGTTAGATTAGATTACTAATAATAAAAATATTAATAATAAAAATTAACAATAAGTACACAAGTTTAGCAACGGGTACCAATCTCAGCGTGTGTTGGGCTCAAGTGCTCAGCGCTGTTTTGCACTACGTAACAGACAGATGTCATCATAGAAAACTGATACTTAAAATAAGTGGAACTTATCAGACAGTGGTAAAATAGGCCCTCTCAAAAAACTTCTCAATCGGCAACAAACGGCCCTCATCATAATTTGACACTTTACACACATATTGTCAAGAAAGCAAAATGCGTGTAAAAGCATAATATATCAAAATTTAAACCATTTTTACAAGAAAACTTTATAAGAAAAATATTTTATAAACACTAGTAACACATGCGCGCGCGAGTTCCATGCGCGGGCGCGTGCTGAGTCAGCGCCCATCTGCGGGGGGGGAGGCAAAGGCCAGCAGCTGACGGGGTCATTAGGGAAGGACGGGACAGACGGTTTTTTCTAATTTGTTGGATATTTTTGAGCGTAGGGGGAAGAGGATGTCCTATGTCAAGTCAATGAAAGATTATAAGAAGTAAAAGAATAGTAGAGGAAAAAATAGCACGTTAAAAGAAATTTGAGAGGGTTATATTATTTTATTTATTACGCGACAATTAACAACAACAACAACAATCTACTTACTGAAATTGTAGCGAATTCGGAATAAAAAGGCTATATTATTTATTAAAGTAAACCATTAGGTATTAAAAATAATCTTTTCTTCGCGATACGGCAGAAGCTAGTTAAATTTTTATATCATGGGACAAATTACACCAATTGACCCAGTCCCAAACTAAGCAAAGCTTGTACCATGGGTACCAGGCAACGGATAAACATACTTATTACTAACATAATGTAGATAAATACATAGGTACTTAAATACATACAACATCCATGCCTCGGGCACAAACATTCGTATTCATTTATACAAAATTCTGCCCCTACCGGGATTCGAACCCGAGGCGAGCTTCACAGTGGGTAACCACTAGGCTATCCGGTCGTCAATTAACTTAACTGTAAATTAAATTAACTGACCTATTTTTCTAATTATACCATTTATCCGAGAATTACGCATGCGTTTTACGTATGTTTGTTAAGCTATTGCAGATTACCGCTATCGAGTCGGCAAACTCTGACTCAAGGACGGCAAACAAAAGTAAATTACCGACTCTAGTTTAAAAATTTTGTCTAAGAACGTGTCGCAATATCAAACCAAATATAATACACGGACCTGCGAACGAAGTGAGGCCGGCCTCAACTACGTCTCAACGTTTTGCACGCAAGCTCTAAGACAAGACGTTGTGTAAACTATTTTTAAAGTTATGATGTTTTAGGAGCAACAACACATGACAAGACAATAACCTACAACAGAACAAGACAACCTCAGGACAAGAGCCTAGCTCTTAAATTTAGTTGATGGAGATGTTTTAGGAATCAAACATGTCCGCTTCGGCGGTATCGTCGGCCAATCAATCACACAACCGATCGATTCATACGTTTATTGCCGACGCACGTGTCACATAAAATTGATGGATTTTCTGTGCGACTATACTTCGCCCACAACCCGTGGCGCCTACTCGTCGCATCCCAGTAATAATTAAACTATGTAGGTCGTTCGCCCACTATGACCGATGGCCATTATACCCAGACCCCCCACACCCTCACTTAATTAAACAAGTGGCTGGCAAAGGAGCATTGAATAGCTCCAAGTAAAATGGACGGCACGTGACCTCAGCACAACGCTTCTGTTGTTCTTCAATTCGAAAAGCGAACAGACTAAGCACGTTCGATTCAAATTTGGAACGCAAGATGTTACGTATGTGCCAGTAACATGTTAAGTTAAGCCCGTTTGCACGGTCCACAGTAAAAAAAAGTAGAGTTTTTTTTTTTTTCGATTAAAACTGGCCACTTAGAAAATGTCGGCAAGTATCAGAGACCAGCGGGCCTTACCATGACGTCTTAATGCGATTCAGTTTAGGTTCGCTCGCTGTCAGATTCATACTAAAAGTGACAATTGAAACTTGAACTGAGTCAGAACTAGGACGTTCATTTTTGTCATATAAAGGGTCTCGTGTCACTATTTTGATTCCCTTTTTCCACCTATAAGCCCACAATCATGCTAAACGAGGCTTTCAAGTCCTGTTACTAGGCTCTGTCTACCCCGCAAGGGATAATGACGTAAGGAATGTATGTATGTACTTATGTAAAACGTCTCGAACACGTTCACGTAAACGTCATAATTTCCATGAACAATTGATAGCGCCGCCAGCGGCACGTAACTGCAACAAACTAATCAACTACATAGTATAAAACAAAGTCGCTTTCCACTGTCTGTCTATCCCTATGTATGCTTAGATCTTTAGAACTATGCAACGGATTTTGATGCGGTTTTTTTTAATAGATAGAGTGATTCAAGAGGAATGTTTATAATATGATAGAGCCACTGATTTAAGGATTGCAGGTATAGCCTACAATATGTTAAGATAAATCTCACGTGCCAGTAATTTCACAGGCTGCCATTACCAAAAGAAAACCAACACACATAACGAAGAAGGCGACCGGATAGCCTAGACGTTAGTGACCCTGACTATGCAGCTAGAGGTCCCGGATTCGAATCCCGGTAAAGGCAGATCTTTGTATGATGAATACGAACGTTTGTGCCCGAGTCATGGATGTTGTATGTGTGTAGCTAAATTATATAAGTATGTTTATCCGTTGCCTGGTACCCATAGTACAAGCTTTGCTTAGTTTGGGACTGGGTCGATTGGAGGAATTTGTCTCATGGTAGGATATTTGTCAGTTTTCAACATTTCAATATAGGCATATTACTACCGAGCGAAAACATCAAAGTTCTCGAGTGGCGACCGCGATCCGGAAGACGTAGTGTTGGCAGGCCTCCCACTAGTGGACTGACGACATCGTAAAAGTTGCGGGAAACCGGTGGATACAGGTGGCGACTTGTCGTTCATTATGGTGTGCTAAGGGGGAGGCCTTTGTTCAGCAGTGGACGTCTTCAGGATGATGATGATGATGATGATGAAATCATCAACTTTGTCTAGGGATAATGATTATCCCGAGGCTTTTTTTATGTGTGTTTTTATTTATTTATTTAACGAAACTCGTCACTCTTGTTGCAGAGAAAGCGAGCGCTGTCACCTCCAGTCGCAAGTAGTCAGTGTTGGCGAAAATCACGGTTAAAAAAAAAAGGAGACAATGGAACGAAATCGCTGTCTGTCGGAATCGGAGCGAACCAGTCTTTCATCCGAATGACAAATGTTCGCTCGACAGCCTCGACTGTCATTTGTTAGAATGTCGCGAACATGATTGGTTAAAAGTTTGAAATGTTTTTTTTACACCTCTCATTCAGAAAAGTAAGCTTTGCTCACTGTCGAGAGGGATCAAAGTGCAACTTTTCTGTTCAAGGCTTTTCTCTGTGTTTTTCTGCAAATGCAATTTTTTGAAATTGACAAGTGTAAAACCACGCCATTTTCTATGCTGGTAGCTCTTTAATAATATTTAGAATTCTTTTTTCAAGTTATTTCATGTTCGGTGTGAAAAGTTGTATGAGCCACTCGGGAGCAAAATTATTTTCATCTTGGGCGTTAACACTTGAATCCAGAATGTAGCGAAGGATTCTGCAATAGAATCGTAGCGCCCTCGCCGTAAATACATCATTTTGCTCCCTTGTGACACAAATAACTATTTTCTTCCATGTTTTACAGCCAGTAATTGGAAGACTCGATGATGATTTTGAATATCTTAAATCGTTTATTTAGCGATGCTTCATTTTTGAACTGAAAACTTCTCTAGCGGCGTTGGGCACTTTTTGAATGGGTAAAAAATGTTAAACTCGCGTCAGACGTAAGCCGGAGGGAGACTTTAAGTACCAGGATATCAGGATCCCCTAAGAGCTTATTTTGAAATACGAATGAAGCTAGAGGCGCGTTCGATTTTTGAAGTGTACGTTGATTTCGTCGCTTTAACTTATGTGCGTTTGGCCTAGTGGTATAAGGTGTGGAATAACAGTGTGTTCTCTCAGGTGACCGCAGTTCAAATCTCGTGTATTTTTTTTTTCTTTTTTCAATCCTCAGATAAGCGCTTAACTGACAGATACCCATAGAGTTGTTCTAAGTTAAAGAATAATGTGCTTAAGACGACAGTGAGATACTAAAATATGGAAATCCGGAAATCGGATGTTAATGGTGTCGGATTTTCCTCGTTTTAATGGGGTCCGATTTTCCCATTTTCAATGTCAGACGTTTGCCAGTTTCAACAAGTTACGTTTTTTATTATTATTATAAGAGAGTACGAAACGGGAGGATACAAGGTACTATAACCCCCTTTTTTCATAAACGCTCTGTAGGCTTCTTCTAACTTAGCAGTTTGTCTTTATCTGTCACTTTGACATTCAGCTTCCACAGATAAGAACAAACGATTGCTAAGTTAGCAGAAGTATAAACAGCGTTTATGAATAAGGGGTAAGACTAATTGTTTCGAAAATATATCCCGATTTTCGTTTTTATTTTACTGTTGACCCGTTAAAAATTATGTTTTTAAACGATAAAGAGATCCCTATAGGGATAAGTTCGCCTTTGTGCATTTTTTTGTGATTAATGTGTCTGTTTCTTTATATTTGTACAATAAAGCATAAATAAATTCAGCTCTACCTACTATTAGGTACAAACTTTTATTTAAATATCCATAATTAGTTTGGGAAATTCATTCAAAAATCTTGCAAGTTAGATTTTACTGAACTGTAGTCGGATTAACTTGAAATTTGGTAAAAGTGCATATTCTACAGGATGTATCAGATAGCCCCTAACAATAATCCACTGGGGTATATAACCATAGCTATAGAAGCTAAAAAAAATATTAAAAAAAGAATTGGAGTAAAAAATTTTTTACGTTTTCTATAGGAATTATTAGAGTTAATACTAATAATCAACTGGGGTATATAACCATAGCTACAGAAGCTAAAAATATATTTAAAAAAAAAAATATTATTTATTATTATTTATTTATTTAAATTGGAGTAAAAAATCAACTGGGGTATACAACCATAGCTACAAAAAAATTTACTCCAATTTTTTTTTACATATTTTTTTTAGCTTCTGTAGCTATGGTTAGGTATATACCCCAGTTGATTATTGTTAGGGGCTATCTGATACACCCTGTATAATACAATAACAATTACAGTCAGTAAAAAAAAAACTAGTTCCCCATTGAACTGGGGCCTTAGCCTTGATGCGATTCAATTCCGTTTCAGTTTAGGTTCGCTCGCTGTCAAATCTGTAAAATGACAGATTGAACCTGAACTGAGTCGAAATTGAATTGCATTAAGACGTGGTAAGGCCCCTGTACTAAAAAGCACTTGAAAAATCAGCTACAAATTCTGATAGAAAAGTAATTATAGCGTCATTATTTTTAAGCTTTTTTTGTACAACGATAAATGCAGTCAATTCGGAAACGCTTTACTCAATCTCAAGTCATTTTGAGAGGGGGAGGAACAAAGAGAAAGGTCAATTCTAATGGATCACTGGGTCAAAAGTGGGGATCGCTCAAAACACGGGAACAAAGAGTTGCAGTTCTACTTTCATAAGCTAGCTCTATATTTTTTTATTCACGGCCAAGAACAAAGGCATGGAACTACATGCGTTTGTTTTTTTAATTTTAAACCTTCGAGCGAAATTAAAATCAGTGTTGCGGTTTATTATGCCTTTTTTGCTAGACGGGTTCGCGAAAATGTCGTTCTTTTTTACGCATGCCAACCTTCCCATGACGACTTAAACGCGGCTTCATATTAAAAAATACGCTTTTTATCGCCCGCAGGCGTTCAGTTCATTACCGATCTTTCTTGATATAAAATGTATCGATTACATCAAAAAAAGCCAGCGAACTCGATATCTAGATCGTGAAAAAACTTCGAGCGCTCGCGGAAAGCTCAAAACACAGGCGGTAAAAACTTACGTCTCAGATCCAAGGTTAGGCTGACGTGGGAACGAAAAAAAAACACAGAACTGAAAATGAAAATCACTGGTCGCGTTGAAAAATTTCGGAGTAAAATGTAAAATGGCGGAGGAATACCCGACGTGCGCCCAGCGCGAAGGCGGCAGGCTACTGATCTAATTTCAAAACGAACGTTGTACGCCTCTTCAAAGTGACGTAATCGGCGCCATCTTGCCCCGCGCCCCTCCCCCAGCCGCGCCTAGCTTCCGACTTTCTGACAATAAAATTTCTGAACGAAAACGCACTATTATTTTTAATTAAAATCAATGCGAAAATTGTGCCTTTCATTCGTTAAAAGCGTGCACTAAAGTGAAATAATTTATTACACAAACCTAATAGCGACTTAAAACAGTCTCTCAATTGTTACCCAACTACCTATATCCTATTAACAGAAGACCATTATTATACTGCATTTCAGGTAACATTAGACAAGTTTGACGCGAGCAAACTAGCTTTTATTGTAAGTCTTCAACAAGGTCGGAAAAACTCGTAAGTGCGAGCTTGGGATTGAATCCAACTTCCTCTACTTGAGGAGATATATGCGAATCACTAGTGAATTTAAGTAAAAGTCTTAAACTACTGCGATTTCGACTCATATTTATTTAAGTCCCGGAAGTAATATCTACTTTATATAAATGTAAAGGGCTTAATTTCATAATACTCTAGCTTAGCTTCGTCCCACGGGTTTGTACATCGTTTTATTAAAAAGTGATCACCTTTTCGCCGTAATATACAGCCATATTTAATTTAACCATCCTCCGAAGTTAGGCTATCATAATGTGTTTTTTTTATTGATTATTAGTATGTATGTATGTAAACTCTTTATTGCACATAAAATTAAAAAAAAAAAACAGAAAATAGTACAAAGGCCAAGGCGAAAGTGCTAAAGATAAGCACGTTTCAAAAACCTCTTCAGTTTTGTTTGCTATGGCACATTGCGCTGTAGAAAAGGTAATAAAATTTCTACTAAAGTTATTTCAAAAGTCAGCTCTCGGTTAGTCCATTCTTATGGCTAAGGCATGTCTAAATATGAACTGCTCCTTAGATTTTTTTTCAACTTAACAGGATTTGTTACAGAACAATCTTAACCTTTCTCTCTCTCTCTCTTTCTCGTGAAAGTCCTAAATATGCCAACAGATATCTATTTGATATTATCCCTGTTTATTAAATGTACAACATAGGTTTCTGTCAAGTACCATAGTAGTGAGGTAGTAGTTGTGTGTGTGGTGTGTACCATATTCTCAGAAATAAATGATTGATTGATTGATTGAGTTTACAGATACAAAAATCACGTCTATTTCCCTTAAGTACAGGATAGACAGAGCCTACGGTAACAATACCTAAGAGCCAAATTTCTGACAGATTATGATATCAAGCTGATATCGCTGCTCCGTCCCCGCTGCTCCGTGCCCTCACACAACTTATTGCGTTGCTGACATCAGCACCGGAGTGCGACCTGTTTGCGGGGCGATGGATGGCTGTGCGAAGTGAATGCTTGCGGTTTTGTGAGTCGATGGATGACAGAATATCAAGTGTTCCAATCTGAAAGTCTGATTGTTTTTTTTTATTGAAAATGTTATTATGTAATTTTATTAGAAATGTTATTATTTAATTTATTGTAAATTGTTATTGTTCATTGTTTAATTTGTAGTTGGTTATATCATTTTTCATGGTGCATTAGTTATAAACCTGTAATGCCATGTAAAATTTTTTTTGTCAATAAATAAATAAATAAATATCAATTACATTATTATTACATAGGACCTTATTCAGCATAAACTAACATAATGTATGTAACTATTGTTGTTGTGGTACTTTATTGTTGTAATGTCACCTGGAATGAAGTATAAAGATGCAATTACTCCGTGTTAATAGTTGTCTAATATGTCGCTATTTCAATTAAGCACGAATGAGCAATAAAGCTAAGTTTATATGTTGACTGTTGTTTAATTTAGGTAATGAATTGAATAGTAGGTGCAGTTAGAAAAGATAATAAATTGGCAGGGCAATTAAGACAGGAAACTTCGTCGAAAAAGAGAAGGCTAAGATATAGCTCATGTCCAGCCTATATGCATTCCACTGATGGGCACAGGCTTCCTCTCAAAATATGACAGCTTGGGTTATAGTTCCCACTAAAACTAAAAGAAGAAGTAAGAGGCCTAGAATCCTACTAATACTATAAATGCGAATAGTCTCAGTACTATGTTATTTTTTCACGCCAGAACGGCTAGACAGATTTGATCATATTTGGCGCAGAGATAGATTACAGTCTGGAATAACACAAATTAAAAAAGAAAAAAAAAGAAAGAGAGAGAGAGAGGAGAAAGAGGTATGTCAGGATCGTAGCAAGTGGAACAAAGCAGTCTCTGCCTACCCGTGGGAAACGGCGTGACGATATGTATGTATGTATGTAAGTAAGTAAACTCTCTATTGTGCAAGACAAATACAATTGACAAACACAGATACATGCACAAAGGCGGACTTATCCTAAGGGATCTCTTCCATTCAACCTTTGAGTAGAGATGAGAGGAGCACTTTTGCGAAAATTGCGTAGTTCCCGCGGAATAGCAGGTAGCAGCTAGTATACACAATTTTTCACCATTTTCCTAGAGTTTTGTAACCATCTAGTTATCAACGTGCCTTCAAGATCATCCTGGCATCCATCCTTATTACAGCAGTCCATTATACATGGACTCCTGGCTTCTATAGATGCGGCAACGGTTTAGGGCTCAACCGACGCTGGCCCAGTTAGTGAAGCAAACAAATTGGTCTTCCTTCCTTGCGGGAAGTGTTTGACACCGTTTCGCGGTTTTTGTACGGCATTGGTGTTTGTAAGAGGTTTTTGTATGGTTCACAGTCTTCTATTTGCTGGCCCCTATTTCGTCAACTCGACAATTGACAACATTACATTTTTATAACACCTGAAAATGTATATGTGGTTCGAAAGCATTTTGCCCCCTGATCACTGCAATGTTTACATGATTTTAATATCGCTTATTATAAAAAATTAAAAATAATTAAAAATATGTCCTAATTTTACCAATACTATCTACCACAGGATAGGTGAAACGCCTTTGCTTTTTTCACGAGACAAAGTAAGCGATCATAATTTTGTATTTTTGACAACTTCAAAGTACAAGGGGGGCAACTCTGAAATTCTATTTTCGAAGTTCGTTGCATACCTTCTCTCTCACTCTCAAGATAATGACTACTAGTATGAGCGGAACAGCACGAAACGAACCTCGAAAATCGAATATAGGAGAATAGAGCCTGACATTGACAATTTGAAATTAACGTCAGTTTTTTTTTCTATAGAGAAAAGACGAAGGGATAAGTGTGTATTCTGTGTTAGTACCGGAGTTACGCCCTTTTTTTTTTTTTTTTTTTTTTAGAATAGAATAAATTTTATTGTATAACTGTAAAATACAAAGTTGGAACTTAATAATTAGTACATGTTTCAACAGTTAACCTTTTCGGGCGTACAATAGATATTACCTTAAAACTACAGGTCTATATAAAAACACTATCATGCATTGAAAATTATTGACTTGCATAGAACTCGTTTATGCTATAAAATACTTTATCAATCAGCCAGTTTTTTAGCCTTCGCCTGAATAAGTTCCCTTCAAGGGCTTTAATCTCAGCAGGGAGATGGTTGTAAATGCGGATGGCTATAATATAAGTACTTTTTTTATACATGGAGTTGTTCACTTTTGGAAGTTGTAAATTGTACTTATATTGACTACGCACATTAGATTTTAATGACGATTTTAAAGTAAAGTATGCTGATTGACATTTAACAAATAGACACAGCTCTAGGATATAAATTCCGGTTAACGTAAGAAATCGCTTGTTACGAAACACGTCTCGTAGGGAAACATCCGAACGCATACGGTACACAGTCCTTAAGCATCGCTTCTGTCGTGTAAACGTTTTTTGTATATCGACTGAATTACCCCAGTAAATAACTCCGTAAGTTAGTAAAGGATACACATTACCGTAGTACGCATTTACTACTACAGTTTCAGAACATGATTCAGACAATATTGACAGTGCATAACAGTTATTAGATTTTTTTTTGTTGATTTGGTCAATGTGAGATTTCCAATTCAAATGCGTATCTATTCTGACACCAAGAAAGTTTGCGCTAGTAACTTCCTCTACAGAAGTACCAGCTTCTTTTATATTGAGTAGCATAGGAGCGGTTTTATAATTTCTAAATTGAATTAGTTTTGTTTTGCTCAGATTTACTTTTAGATTTAGGGTTTGGAGCCACTTTATTATTTTACCAAGAGAACACTCAATATCGTGGTTTAGATCAATATTTCGCTTATCACTTGAGAAAAGTACAGTAACATCATCGGCAAACATCACACAAGGTTCGTGTATTAAATTTGGAAGTTCATTTAAGTAGATAAGGAAGAGAAGAGGTCCAAGTACACTCCCCTGGGGTACTCCCAATATGACCCTTCCGAAGCTCGACTGTACGTACTCAATAGACTTGTTACGATTTTCATAGCTTTCTATCACTACACCTTTTAGAATAAGCACAAAGTAATAAATTAAATACAAGCCCAAGCAAAACAAATAAACTGTCAGCATGTAATGTTAATGTTCATCTTTTCAAAACAAATACAGAGAACCATTAAAATTATAGGCTCAGAAATATGAAATGTTGACAATTGTCGGTGACAGTGACAATTCTAAATGCAATGCGTATTCAATATGAAGCCAACGGGAGCGGACACATAAAGTTTAAAATACATAATGGTTCAAAATATATAATGCTATTTTCTGTAAAACTATTAGCTAAATGAACTTTTTTGATATCGTAATCTATAGATTAGTTTAGGTTAGGTTAGGTTTGTTTTATAACAATCCTGTTAATTTGTCACTTTCTGAGAAAATCGCATTATATATTTTGAACCATTGTGTATTTTAACCCATTATACATTTTAAACTTTATGTATTTTAATACGTACCGGCGTAGATTCTCGTCATGTTTGTAATGTAAACAGAAATGTCACTTGTCACCGACAATTGTCGTATTGGTGTAATAGGGGCCTGCTTAAATATCTTCGAACAATTTATGTGTTACTAGCTTCTGCCCGCGACTTCGTCCGCGTAGTATTAGACTTAGAACTAATGTTCACAGTATATTCTGCAATATTTTTTACCTTGCTACTCTAGGCAGCTACGACCTGTGACATGTTTATCGCTATCCCGCGGGAACTATGCAACTATCCGGGATAAAAAGTAGCCTATGTTTCAATCTAGGGTACCAGCCATCTCCGTTCCAAATTTGAAGCAAATCCATCCAGTCGCTCAGCGTGAAGATGGGACAAACATACACACTCACTCACATCGTCACGTCGTCACAAACTTTCGCATTTATAATACTAGCTGTTGCCCGCAACTTCGTCTGCAAAGAATTCGTTTATCAATATCCTACGGGAATTTTCCGGGATAAAAAGTAGCCTATGTGCTATTCCAGACTTTTCTCTATCTATGTGCCAAATTTCACCCAGATTCGTTGGGCCGTTCTGGCGTGATTGAGTTACAAACAAACAAACATATATCCATCCATCCATACTTTCGTAGGTATTTATAATTAATAGTTAGATTAGTAGTAGGAAAGTAGGAATAGGATAATACCAAATTGACATGGCCTCAGCGTTTGACATTTCATTCAAAATATTCAAATGAGTGAACCCGTCTCATCGCGCCTTCAATTAGCTATCGCGAGAATAATGAATATCACTGAAATGGTTATTATAAAATGATTATAATACACGAGACGGACACGACACGACGGCATTTTTCTGAAAATAAATCCGCTCACCCTTTTTCTCAAATTATACAACTCCGATAGCGGTTCTTCTGCTCAAAATCACAAGCACGATTGATTTTAGTATAAGACAAAGTGACCTTTTTTCATTTATTTTCCATTACGTCATAGACACTTGTATGATAGTAACAAAATGGAAAGTTGAAAATTGTTTGAAAACTTTGGGATACATTTTGGGAGCAAAGAAAGAAAAAAACTACAATGTCGAAATTTTTCAATCCCGTATGAAAATCCAACTAAAAAGTAGTCTATGTGTTACTCCACACAGCCAGCTGTCTACGTACCAAATTTCATCCAAATCCATCTAGGCGTTTTAGCGTGAAGGAGTAACAAACACAAACTTTCACATTTATATATTAGTAGACAGGATGTTAGTAAAGGCAGTAAAAGCTTGCAAATCGGAATTCATACATACACGAATCACGTCTTTATCCCCTACGGGGTAGGGACCCCTACAACAAGATCTACAGGCCACGTTTGGTAAAACTGAAGGGGTAGGTGATGGGTTGCTAGCCGCATCGCCTATAACATGATTCCTAATGATTTTGGCCCGTTTCCTCGATGGGTTTTTACCATCAGCACGGGAAGAGAAGCAACTGGTACATTCGATGTATTTTCTTTGCTCCCAGAGGCTTATTGTCTAACTCGCTCGCAATCGCCGTCGTGTTCATTTTGACAGTTCTTGTATGAATGTGACAGCTGGCTGATTCCGATGCCAATTGTCAGCCCATACACGAACTGTCAAAGTGAACACGATGGCGATTGCGAGCGAGTTAGATGATAAGCCTACAGCATGGAGTAATGTAATCGTAGAGTATAAATAACCCTGTGACGGTAGAGCGGTGGCAAAAATATTAAATCGGTTTACATAATCTTATTAAGAGTTTCAAGCCACGGATAAAGGAATTAAATTAACGATTGGCTTAGTTTGTGCTCAGTTCCCTGTGTAATTTGAATTAATTAATTATACCGACTTGCTTCAACGTGTGCCTTTCACCCTTCATTTCACAAGTCACCAAGTGTATATTAAAATCATCTTTTTATTCTTGTTAAATTAATAAAATAAGCGACGGGAATGCCAGCAAAAGTGAAAAATGCAGCTTAGATAAGATTTTAATGTTGTAACCTCTATGAATGACGCTCAAGACGCGTACCGTACTGGCCGCTTACAAAAAAAAACGTACGTATTATCTATATTGACAGACCTCTAACAATGTGCTGATGCCCTAGTACTTTTGCTCCGCGACTCAAAGAAACACTTTAAAAATCGAACGCGATTCATTCGTGTATTTCAAAATAAGCTCTTAGAGGATCTGATATCTTGGTACTTAAACTCTCCCTTCGTCTTACGCCTAACGCGAGTTTAACATTTTTTACCTATCCCAAAATTGCCCAACGCCGCTAAAGAAGTTACAGCAACCGCAAACCAGCGGAACACTTTACATAGTACCGCGTTCTATATCAGTCGAGTTCTTGGAACGCTAAAAAATCTTTACCACCCTAGGGCACTGGCCGCATAAACCGAACTTTTGGACTCCTACCAAAACTAGTATAGGTAATGTGAGTTGCCATTATACAGTAACAGCTTGCTTGAAATATACAAGGTGTGTTAGAGTTAGGTATTCCGGAATATTCCAGCGGGTTTTTTATGTTAGAAAGGCCAGACAAACGGTTGCGTTTAATTGAACACCCCTGTATAATATAGCTAGCTGTTGCCAGCGACTTCGTCTGCAAAGAATTCGTTTATCGCTATCCCGCGGGAACTAAGCAATTTTCTGGGACAAAAAGTAGCCTAAGTGCTATTCCAGACTTTTCTCTATCTGTGTGCCGAATTGCATCCAGATCCGTTGGGCCGTTCTGGCGTGATTGAGTAACTAACAAACATCCATCCATCCATGCATCCATCCATCCATACTTTCGCATTTATAATACTAGCTGTTGCCTGCGACTTCGTCTACAAAGAATTCGTTTATCGCTATCCCGCGGGAACTACGCAATTTTCCGGGATAAAAAGTAGCCTATGTGCTATTCCAGACTTTTCTCTATATGTGTGCCGAATTTCATCCAGATCCGTTGGGCCGTTCTGGCGTAATTGAGTAACAAACAAACAAACATCCATCCATCCATACTTTCGCATTTATAATATTAGTTAGATGTACTCACTAGCAAAAATAACGGGTCGCTTTTCATATAACTTTGTATGAAAGTGACTCTATATTTTTGCTCTACATTGTATCAAAATGAATGAAGAGTTAAAACTTACTTTTTTTACGGTTTCCCCGGCCATAGCTTCGGTTTTCGGATTTTTCCATGTGTTCTAATTTTCATCAGTGTCCTTTAGAAATATACGATATTACCCGTTAAAAAATAATAAACAGGAAAAATAAATATAACTGCTCACCAGGGACGAGAGAAGGCGCTGTTTTTCAAATGAAAATGAATGAGATGAATCAAGAACTAAATTCTTCGAATTCTTCTTGATTTTTTTGTCACGATGACTTGAAGTTCCTTTGTGTTTTGTTTGTTTTGTTTTTGTTCAAAAATAACCATGTATATGTATGTATGTAAACTCTTTATTGTGCAAAACAAACAAGACAAAAATACAATTCACAAACACCATGTTTCGACTTAAATCGAAATAATAAGATCATTTGAAAATTAATGCTGCTAACGGCATTTTCGGGAACAGTTTTCACATCGTCCGTTTATGCGATTATTATTAATTCAATTAAGACGCTCGTATTTCATAATTATAGGTAAATTAATCGACAGCTTGAATCACGCGCAAGGCACAAGATAAAGCGATTTTTAAGACGTTGCCCGCGACTTCGGCCTCGCGGAATTAGGGTGCGACCAAACCGCCGCGTATACGCAGTGACGTGTCGTAGGCGTCACGTTTTCTCACCGTTTCTTCATACTTTTTGTTGCGATTCCGTACCGTCACCGTTTTTTAAGCGGCGGTGTGGTCGCACCCTTAACCTATGTTCTTCAGCCCGGCTAGCACGACAGCGTACAAGAGTCGCGTCGCGCGCGAGATAGATTATCCGTCCCTTTATAGAACAAACAGTAAGAAAAAGACAGGCAATCTATCTCGCGCGCGACGCGACTCTTGTGCGCTGTCGTGCTAGACGTGCAGGGATAATGTAGGATTCTAATGGTTAAAGAATTTTTCAAATCAAACTGGTAGTAATTTTTTTGTCTTATTGGGTGTCTGGTAGAGATTGCTATCAAGCGATAATACCGCCTGTAGTCTATTTTGTTTTTTGTTTCTGTATCGTTCATTTATATCATTAAAGACTATTTGTATTGTAATGAATGTATTGCATTGTAGTTTCGGAGCCTATTCAATGCAAACAATTAAATTTTGTTGCGTTACCTCTCCACTGCCTACCCTGCCCATGCTTCACGCCACAGGACAGAGCCTTTAAGACCTAAAGGCCACGTTTAGCATGACTGTAGGCGTACCTATAAGTGGAAAGAGGAATCAAAATAATGATGGGTTGCTAGCCGTATCGCCTAAACAACATGATTCCTAAGATTTTCGCCTATTCCCTCGATGGGCTTTTACCATCTGCGCAGAAAGAGCCAGAAGATGTAACACCCCAGGGTGCTACTATATCTAATCTTAGTAATCTTAAACGCTTTACGCTTTTATTTTATTTATTTTTTATTTTACGCCCAAGCACAATCCGCTACCTCTTGTCATTTGGAAATCATTGCGTGCAGTAGTTAAAAACACGTGTGGGATATAAGTAGTTAATTTATTTATGGATGGATATTCATTTTTATTTATGTCAAAATCGGAAGTTTTTGGATAGCTACACACACACACACACACACACACACACACACACACACACACACATTGGACACATTATGACGAAAATGTAGGTACTATTCTCAGACCTTTTTTTTTATAACCTTTTTATTCCGAATTCGCTACAATTTCAGTAAGTACATGTTGTTGTTGTTGTTATTGTCGTTTATTTATTAAATTGTCGCGTAATTCGGCGTGCCTCATGGCATAGGCCTCTTCCGTGTATTGGAGGGTTTGGGCTATAGTTCCCACGCGCGCCCAGTGCGGATTGGGGACTTAACACACACCATTGAATTTCTGGCTGGCTGGCACATAGCTGTTTTTTTAAATAAGTTAGTAGTAATAAATCTAAATAAGTATTAGTAAGTAGGTACATTACATTCCAAGGGTGGTGAAATAAAGAATGTCTGAGATCACAGGAACTTGTCGCACGAGCCAAAGGCGAGGGCGATAAACATGCGACCCGAGGCTTTCTTTACCGCAAGAGGTGTGTACACAATTTTACGTCTTCCCCTGGCCAGGAAGCGGCAATTGTGGACCTGGCTTCCGTTTCCCAACTCTATATGACCGAACAACACTAATAAAGCAAGTAAAACAAAAGCTTGTAACTACAACGCAAAGGAATTAACCAATAGAGTTGAAACCTATCATTGTGATGAACGGTATCGATAGTAGGTAAGCACTTATTAAAAAAAATAAGACAGTTATATTTACTACTAGCGACCTGCCCCGGCTCCACACGGGTGCAATCAGTGTTTCGCTACTACATTATGCATGTATTATACCTCGACTCGAGAAGCATAAGGTCTGATGTGTGATTTCTTAACTTTTCAGGAGAGCAGAAATAAAATTGATAAATGAATCGGCTTATAATTATTGAATTATTATAGTTAGGATCACGAAACTTTTTGCATCTTCACAAGATTACTTGTACCTATATTTTCATATATTAAATTTTCTTTTTGCGGTTTAAATAATATCGATACAACATTTTTTTTATGAAAACAGCGACTTCCGACTCTATGCTTCATACGTTATTGAACTGGTTGAAGGCATGTTATATTTGCACTTAACTACTCATATTATTCTCAAAAGTTAACGTTATTACAGGCATAAGGTCTCAAACTAATATACGAATTACTGTATAAAATTAAACAGCTAAAAATATTTGAAGCATTACGTCGTATCTAGTGATACGTACCTATGCTGTAACCTTTGCAAAGCAGAAGGCTTTTAGTGACATAACGCCAGTCATGAAGGAAAACAAATTTTGAAGCATAAACCTTGAAGTTGAAATACGCTAAACAAAAAACTTGGAGATGTCCATGCATAAAGGTGTAAGTCAAAATTAGTCCTGATGCGTCTCTATAATTTCTAAAAGTCGTCAGATCAGACCTTATGCATTTAAATATCTCCTCAACGGAAAGAGATAGAAATACAAGACAAGTGTCAGTGTGGTAGACAGAGAAAGAGCGCATTATAACCGTAATTTAAATAAGTCAATTTGGTCTGATTTTCACATCAGACCTTATGCCACTCGAGTCGAGATACATATAAACCTTCCTCTTGAATCACTCTATTAAAAAAACCGCATCAAAATCGGTTGCGTAGTTTTAAAGCTAAGCAAACATAGGTAAGGACAGACGACAGCGGAAAGCGACTTTGTTTTATGCTTATTTCTTTAAAACTACGCCAAGGATTTTGATGCGGTTTTTTTTCAATAGATAGAGTGATTCGAGAGGAAGATTTATAGTATAATTCTACGCAGACGAGGTCGCGGCCAGAAGCTAGTATGATATAAGTGACACATCATGATATTGTAGGGAAATCGGACAATCCATATTATCACTCTATTTGTTAATTCCTCTATAAAGCAGCATTAACCTACAAACGTGTTCACTGATACGTTTTTGTGACATTTTAGCGATACTATGTTGAACAATAAACTTTTCTACTAAGTCGGATCATGCACTGACAGAGGAAAGCGCGGGAACCGTCATTGTTACTATTAGGGTTCCGTAGGTTTTTTGTAGGGTACTCTTAGCCGATGCTGCTATAAAAAGTCAAAAGTCAAAAGTTTATTTTGCAAATAGGCCGCCGAGGGCTCTTTTACATGTCTTTTTTTTAATCTACCAGCGCATTCGGAAAGACCATCATTGCCAAGAAGAATGCGCCGCAAGAAACTTGGCAGAAAGTCATTTTTTTTTTATAAAATAGATTTACAATAGTACTTAAATTCTACTTAACTTACCTATAATATAATTAATACATTTAATGAAAGCAATTAATTAGCAACCCATCACTACTCTGAATCCCCTTACAATGTGCCTAATCATGCTAAGCGTGGTCTTTAGGTTTTGTTACCTTAGGCTTTGTCTACTTTATATGTCGCACCTTTAGGATGAAAACGACACATCTAAAAAAAAAACGGTTTTTGTGTTATGGTCGTAAAAAGACTTTATACGGTCATATCTATCGTTCCATAAAAAATAAAACGCCACATTCGGGTGGGAACGGGACAAAGCTGCAATATCGGTCTCTTTCATGCGCGTGGAATTCCGAGCTCATGACGGTGCGGGAGGGGCGGATTCAGTGTTCTGTCGATTATTAATGAAAAAGCTAGAAATGTTTAAGAAAAATAGAGCCTCAATCATGAAAACGTCAACAGCTTACCATATCTCGTAAACATGCAAAGGACGTAACTCTTAAATGGACACATATTAAAATATGTTTTTCAGTCGAATAAAGACTTAAACCCGAAATAGCCTTTTTTCTGTTTTACTTTTCGGTATAATAATGACCGATTAGATAAAAACCTTTATTTATCCCCACATATTACTCACAATTTATTTAGTTTTTTAATATAAATTGATAGCTAAATTAATCCTTTTCAATTTTATGCCCAAACTTTAGCTCTCACTTCAATAGTTAAAAAAATAACCACGACAAAGTATAACGGTGCCACAATCTCCATTCTTTTATTTCAATTTCCCGAAAAGTAACTTTTTTGAGTTGAGTCATTTTCATCCTAAAGGTGCGATGTGTTTTATGTGGCAGTGGAAGGAGGGATTGCATGAAAAACATATAATATTTAAATGAACACAAAATATTTATCTTGCTACTCCGCTACTTACGTGCAAGATAACCAAGCTTGTGCGAAATATATACGTTTTGCATGCAAGCCCTCCCACCACTACTGCGACAACAACTTATTATCTAATGTTCATAATATATACGCTCACTTTATATAAACTCGTTTAGTATAACGTTTACTGGATATAATGAACGAAAATTATAATCTTAAAATATCTAATTTTGTAAGGTATAACGTTGTTTATATATAATATCTATTGAAATAACGATCAAAGCATATAATGTTCATAACAGCTAACATCAAAAAGCATAATGCACAGTTGTTTATTGAATTTGCTATGTGGTTAGGGGGTTTTCTAGGTGGTTATAAAAAAAAAACTAACACCAAAGGCTAATGCGGGAGCTTCGCTGCGCTACGCTCCCGCATTAGCCTTTGAACCTAACCTATCCGAGTCGCTTCCGCTCCGTACCGTCTTGCTCGCTCGCTTCGCTCGCTCGCCGAAAATTAAACAATGTCTTGCAGCTGTTTCAGTTAGGTTAGATGTTTGTTATGTTAAAAGAAATTAGTCCATATAAATCTTATACAAATTGAAGTTATATAAAAATAACGTTATATAATTTAAGCCTTATACGTTAAAAAATTATACTTTTTGCTGTTATAGTTAACGTTCATTATATCTTGTGAACGTTATTATTATGAAATTAGATATTTTGTAGTTATATCTCGTGGGACGCACCCCACTACTGCCACACAAAACGCACACAAATCCCACAAACTTAATTAACATGCAAAACGTATATATTTCGCACAAGCTTGGTTATCTTGCACGTAAGTAGCGGAGTAGCAAGGTAAATATTTTGTGTTCATTGAAATGGACCTCCGCAAAGTAACGCCTGATTCAATAAAATATAATATTTAACACAGGCTTAGTTGTCTTGCACGTGAGTAGCGGAGTAGCAAGGTAAATATTTTGTGTTCATTGAAATGGACCTCCGCAAAGTAACGCCTGATTCAATAAAATATAATATTTAACACAGGCTTAGTTGTCTTGCACGTGAGTAGCGGAGTAGCAAGGTAAATATTTTTTGTTCATTATTATTGCTGCCTTTTAAATTTGTACGGATCCCTTACTGTGGAGTCTAACTCGCACTTGGCCGATTTTTAGGGTTCCGTAGCCAAATGGCTAAAACGGAACCCTTATAGATTCGTCATGTCTGTCTGTCTGTCCGTCCGTATGTCACAGCCACTTTTATCCGAAATTATACGAGCTATACTGTTAAAACTTGGTATGTAGATGTATTTTATGAACCGCATTAAGATTCTTGCACAAAAATAGAAAAAAAAAACATGGATAGGTCTTCAAAAATGATATTGAGGTTTCTAGTATCACTTTATTCTAAACTGTATAGTTAGCGCGAGAGACACTTCCATTAGTGGTAAAATGTGTGTCCCCCCCCCCCGTAACTTCTAAAATAAGACAAAGATAAAACTAAAAAAAATATATAATGTACATTACCATGCAAACTTCCACTCAAAATTGGTTTGAACGAGATCTAGTAAGTAGTTTTTTTTTTTTAATTTAATATTTGTTTGTCTATAATAATAACCAATATAAAATGACCTCACACTGCCAACATTTTGCTTAAGGCGCTGTCAACAGCAAATGACCTTGAGAAGCGCCACTCTTCACATATACGGTTCGCGTGCCTGTGAGTGAAAGAGATGAAACTATTCGGGTAGCTTGGCGCGCGTCTAAAATCTTGCAAATAAGACACAAATAAGAAGAAATAAACAAAAGTATGGATTATTTGTGAAATATGACTCGTTAGCCGTGTAGGTATGAATATGTTGACTTCATGTTTTTAATTGCAGACCCATACGTCGAAAAAATAAAGACATAGAACCGTTTAATGATGATTTTAAGACCAATCTTTGCAATTATTTTCTATTGAGCCGATTTTTTTCAATTATGTATCGAGTCCGTCTAGCGTGTTTGAAATATGATGAAAATTAACATTATATTTTTTTGTTTTTTTTTTTTGCGTGTAGTTTTTCTTAAAAAAGTGCTTAAATAACATCAATTTCAACAAAATTAGGTGTTGTCAGCCTCTTAAGAGCAGGGCTCTGCTAAGACTGGATTTTATAATAACTTGGCGAATTTGTACGGAACCCTCAATGCGCGAGTCCGACTCGCACTTAGCTGGTTTTTTTAGTTTTAATTCCAGTTGATTCGAATACATGTTGGATGATAAAATGTTGACATCTGTCAGTTTAACGAACAAAACCACTATACTACACTATTTTCTCTTTCTAAGTTAAAAGCAGTTTTTAGCCAATAATAAAATAAAAAGGGTAGTTCGAAAAAGTTACGACACATACACATTGCTTAGAAATAAGGTGGGTAGTTCGGTTTTTTTATTTTTTTTCTGTACCTCAGTAACGATTATAATACACACATATTATGTATATGTTATAAGCGATACAGTAAACACATGACAATCGGAAACTTCTAACTACAACTAACAATGAACAACTCGCGAAAAGGCCGGACTTTTCCAAGTTGCCTACTGCTTGCGTCGTGCACTGGCGGCGCAGGAAAAGTATACACTGTATTTTATAAAAAGCAAAAACTGTGAAACAAATCAACCGGATTTGATACGCACATTAAAAAAGAAGTAAGTTCAAAACTCGTCGCAATGTTTATGTTTTGTCGTGGATGTTTTTATCTATTTAAGTAATATTTTAAGTATGTATAAACGTATAAGTATGTTAGTAGGTATATCGTTGCCTAGTACCCATAACAATAGCGTTACTAGAGCTTCCGTTGGGACTAGGTCAATTTGTGCGAATTTTTCCGTAATACCTATATATATTTTTTTTAGTATTTTCTGAGGGTGGTTTTATTTTTAATAAAAAAACATAAGTACCTACATAATAATTTGCTCCGATCAGGAATCGAATCGAAGACCTCGAACTTCGTATGTATCGGGTGGAAAAATATTATCGGCCCTTGAGAGCAACTGTCTTCTTAAGTAAACTCATTTTACTGAAAGAAAATGTTCTTTATTTAAAAAAAGAAACAAAACTGATTTCAAAGATTTTTCTAATTCAAAAATTTCATACTCAACAATTAGATTCTAGTACTTTTTATAATAGTATTCGCAGCCCACTAGTTATCATACCTACGGATACACTTCAAACCATTCCTGGATCTTTTGTGTACCTAATGATCGCTTTCATCACCACATTTATGAATTGGGTGATCAGGCGCAGTGGTAGTGCCTTGAAGTCTCCTGTAGGCTTATTGTCTAACTCGCTCGCAATCGCCATCGTGTTCATTTTGACAGTTCGTGTATGGGCTGACAATTGGCATCGGAATCAGCTAGCTGTCACATTCATACAAGAACTGTCAAAATGAACGCGATGGCGATTGCGAGCGAGTTAGACAATAAGTTTCCTGGTTGTGGGTATCCGCTGGCGGGGAGTTTCTTTCGGTCCGCTATTTCCTATTATAATTGGTTTCACAAAACATATGACACAGACAATTAGTCAGATGTGGGATTCCGTTTGACAAGCACGAATAATAAAAACATCAATAAAAACACGTGTCTTAATTAGAGTAAAAAAGGCTTTATATCGTCATCACTGCAACGCTTCCTTGTTCGTTTCCGTATTGCAAATACATACGGCCAAAATATCGAACGTTCATTTGGCCTTCAACTAATTTTATATGGAATACACTATCACAGTACAAGCGCAGTATATGATCTGCTAGCAACACGCCAGCCACTAGAGAGATACTCCAAAATTTGATTTTCGAAGTTCGTGCTATACCTTCCCCCTCCCACTCAAACTAATGCCACTAAATGAACTTTGAAAATTCGAATTTCGGATTACATGAGGCAAATGGAAAGCATTTTCACAAACATCTCAAGATATTAAGACCAAGTATTAGCGGCATGGAACGGCAACAAAACAAATTCTCACAGTAATTGACACTTTAATGCGAACGCGTTCAAAATCGTATATGTATAAAAGTATATGTCGTAACTCAAGATTTGCCCATACACTCGATGTTTCCTGCCTTTGGAAAATGCAGGTATTTCAATTTATATTATAAATTATATTTTTTTACTAGAAAGTCACAATCAACATGAACAGAAAAATACCTACTTAATCTTTTTGTGAGTTACGTTTCCGAAAAAAAAAAACAATACTTTTACCAGTACCAGGTTTTTTCGTTTTTACTGGGAAAACTTGGAAAACTTTTAAATTTTCCATTCTGAAACCTTAAATGGGTGCACCATGTGCACATATTAAGTACAGTGTTTGAAGATTAGTTACCGGGCTTATTATGTGATATTACTTTGAACATAGTAAATACATTATATCCGCAAATGAGTCTTATGAAAGCTTAAAGAAGTGCCCAATACAAGTAGTTGCAGTGGTAGAGCGGTGCTAAACTATCTGCTAACTTAGCAATCGTCCTTATCTGTGAAAGATAAATGTCAAAGTGACAGATAAGGTCAAACGATTAATAAGTCAGCCGAAGCCTATAGAGCGTTTATTATTTATTTATTTATTTATTTTATTTATTTATTAACTTTGGCACACAAAACAAATTGTAAACATGTGATACAGTAGTGTAAATAATTAAGACTAAACATCATTTACAATTCAAAACCATGTGTACACATCATGAAAAGAGTGATATAGTTAATGTCTAAAGAAAAGTTTCAATATAGAATATATATAGGACAAAATTAAAAATACATGCACGAACACACCAATGAAGCTACACAAGCCTACATAATACGACTCAACCTCAACTGAGAATATTTTTCAACTGGCTCGAAAAATGGTTGAGTTTTGAGTTAAATATGTCTAGATCCTCATGGACACAGGCCAAGTCGTTGTATTCCCTACACATTCTAACTATGGGATTATAATAAGAAGTATTATTTTTAAAGACCTCGAGCACGGACTCTATATTTAATGTCAATGTTAAGGATGTTTATGAATAAGGGGGTATGTTTAAGCTTTCTATCTTCCAAATTGAATTCTGTTTTTCAAATCTCAATACGTACTAATTAAAATATTTTTTACACACACATACACATCGTCACGCCCCTTTCCCACAGGGGTAGGCAGAGACTACTTCAAAATATATATATATTTTTTAGCTATTTTTTTTCCGCAATAAATTTAGTTTTAATTTAAAAATGTTAATAAAATCTGTACACGTTACAATATTTTGCACGCCAGTGCACCCGCTAACAAAAGATGTAAGAGTCCTGTTATTGGCCCGAAGTCGAGGGGCTCTATCAAAGTACCCTCGAAAAATTCAATTCTGACCCCTGGGAATTGTCAATACTTTTGACGATTGCTAAGGCTCTTTGGTGCGTGTTAAGCTCATAAACTCCATTTAGATTAAATAAACCTTTCTTATAAAATAAACTGGCAAACGAGTGATGCAAGAGCAAGACATTACGGTAAGTGTATGGTCCATATTCCTATCAAATGAAAATGTCGCTAAAGTCGAACTTTCAAGTTGACAGCCTGTCTTATCGACGTTATACATTGTGACGTGCAAAGGAATTTTAACCTTAGGGTGGTAGACCACATATTTGGCTGATGGTAAACCATCACGTAAGGACAACAACACCAAAGGACTGCAGTATGCTTAGTGTAGGTTTTCGGTCACAAAATACGTCTCGAACGCGTTTGCATTAAAATGTGAAATACTATGAGAACAGGGGCCTTGCCATGACGTCTTAATGCGATTCAGGTTCGCTCGCTGTCAGATTCATGCTAAAAGTGACAGCTAAAACTTGAACTGAGACGGAATTAGGACGTCATGGTACGGCCCCAGAATAGTTTATTGCCGTTTCGTTCCGCAAGTGGCGCTGCTAATTTTTTCATAGTAATTGAGACGTTTACGTGGAGCGTTCGAGACGTTTTTATATGCGAAAACTTACACTAGAGGCTCAGATGCGTTGTCAACCTAGAAGGCTACCGTCCTAACCTTCCGACCGATTTCAGCCACGGCGACTACTTCCCTGGTAAGTTTGACGCTCGTGGAAGATGGCTTATGTTGCCGATATTAGCGGTGATACCTCGCGCACAATGAATGCAATTGAGCATGAGCACACCGTTGACATAATGGTAGCAAATGGCGAGTCTTCAATTCTTCGCGTTTAGCGTCGAGGACAAGTAAGCGCTGCTCCTCGAAATAACGAGCTTTATCCTGCACCAACCTGCGCCATTCAGCCCGGCTAGCACGCGAGAGCAAACGAGATACACGTCGCGCGGGAGATAAACTACCCGTCTCTTTCTAGAACAATCAGTAAGAAAAAGACGGGCAATCTATCTCGCGCGCGACGCGACTCTTGCGCGCTCTCGTGCCGTGCTAGACGTGCAGGGGGTTACCATGACGTCTTAATGTGACTCAATTCCGATTCAGTTTAGGTTCGCTCGTTGTCAGATCAATACCTACTAAAAATGACAGACCTGAACTGAGTTGGAGCTGAATCGCACTAAGACTCAGTTCAAGTTTTAGCTGTCACTTTTGGTATGAATCTGACAGCGAGCGAACCTAAACTGAAACGCATTAAGACGTCATGGTACGGCCCCAGGACGCTGTAAATAAAAGCCTGGAAAAAGCCTATTAGACTGACTTTTCAACGTGGATTGTTAGTGCAATTTGTGACATCCGATATTATTAATGTTTTACGATCACAAATGTAATGTTATAAATGCAAAATTTCGTGAGTGTGTATGGATGTTTGTTACTGTTTCCCGCTAAAACGGTCGAAAAGATCTTGATGTACTTTGGCAGAGGTAAATAGATTATACCTAATTTATAATCTAAAATAGCACAAAGGCTACCTTTTTCCTGGGAAACTGCGTAGCTCCCGCGGGATAGCAATAAACGTATTCTACGCAGAAGGAGTCACAGGCAACAACCAGTTATTTATGCTTACAAAACACCAGTTCTTTAGAGAAAAAAAACAACTTTTAAAAATGGTTTTTACGCTCAAAATGTCAAACAAGATTAAATAAACCGCTCTATTACAACAAATCCCCGCATTAGTTCCACATCGCTTCGTTCTATCCCTATAATGCTATAATCCTTTTCGTTCGTATATTTATCAAAAACTGCGTTAAAATATTACACGTCCGTTCGCAATGACAACACGCCTGCTTGTGACAGATGACGGCCGCCATTTTGAAAATGGAGACGACGGCACTGGCCGCATAGAAAACTAGAACGAAAGAAAAAGTTCTAACGCTAACTTTTCCTCCATATTATTCTCAACCTTAAATATAAAGTAAGTGAGGTTGGAAATTAAAGTTTTAGGTGGTGTTGGTTAGGGCGTTTTGATTGTGTGTAGCGGTTTAATAACGAAATGGGGGTTGTAGAATGTTGTAAAGTTACTGTATAATAATTATACAATGGAAATTGATCCTTTGGATTTGTTATGTAAATGATTTGACTTAAATTTTAAGGTTATACTTAATGAACTTTTGCCATAATAATTTGTTTTTCATTCGTAAAGGTGACAAGGCACAGAGAGCTAGGAAGGAGGCAGGTGCGTAAGTTCGCTACCACCAAGTTACTTGCTAATCCTACCGCGAAGCAGCTTGCGCTGTGTTCCGGCGTGGAGAGTATATTCGGTGAAATTGCTGTCTGGGTCTTAATGCTTACCATCAGGTAATCCGCTTGCTCGTTTACCTTCCTTGTTGTGTATAGCATTGTAAGATGTCTTGGACTTATTTCGAAATATTTCAAGTCAATTGGACTGAATTTTCATTTAAAATTTTGATTCATTTAATCAGGTTCGCTTTGAACATTGATCAATGTATTAATGTAATTTAAAATCTTAAAAAACATTAATAGAGGGCTATAAGTCAAACTACCCTCAATAAACTGCTTAAATATTCCGGATCAATTTTATGAGACCTCGTAAAGGTAGAAAATGATGAGTCAGTCAGGATAATATCAATCAATATCAATACTCTACTTCTTCTTAAGCTTAAGAGCTAGGCTCTTGTCGGTGGAGCAATTTCCAAGTGGTCCTTTCCAGGGCCTTTTCTTTGACTTCCTGATACGACACGACTTCTACTCTCTCTTTCACCTGGTCCCTAAATGTGCTTCTCAATCCAGAGTACCTATAAAACAAAGTTTCTTTCCCCTGTCTGTCTGTCCCTATGTATGCTTAGATCACGAAGCAGTAAATATTGTCTTTGGCTTAGATCCTTAAAACTACGCAACGGATTTTGATGCGGTTTTTTTAATAGATAGTGATTCATGATGAAGTTTCACATGTATTGTATAATCCCAGATGAAATCGTGGGCAGAAGCTAGTGCAGGATAAATAAAAATCCCTTTGCGTCCGCCATCTTGCTTGTGACGTCATCCGCTGATCTTACGCCGATTTAGCTCAAACAATTTGACGCGCCATTTGCATGTGTTCAGAAGTGAGCCACTATTGAAATATTTAGAGCATAAACTGTTTAACATATTTACTGAGCACTCGTAAAACGCATTCACACGTTTCTCGTTCATTCACCCAATAGCTGGTTCTATCCAAGGACCTTAACCGTTATTGATATACCTGTTAATATTGTTCTAATACCGTTATTTTATTTCGTTCGATAATATACCGGTTAATTGCTGGAACGAACAAAAATAAAACGAAATGGTCTTGCTTACCGTTAAGTACAGAGAACGAAATTTTAACGTTCGCGTTAGCAAAATTATACGCCAGACGCTCCAGTAGTGGTGTAAAAGAGGCAGCAATAAAATTTCTATCGCTCTTGTTTGTTAATTTTCAATTTAACCGGTTATTTTCGTTCCCCAAAAATAAATGAAGATCGAAAGCGCACAAATTGGTATCTCAATTGAACAGTTCTTTAACCGGTAACCGCGAACAGAAACGAAATCCTTTTCGTTCTCGGGCGAGTGCACAATACCGGTTTCAAGTATTAACCGGTTTCCAATCTCTAGTTCTATCGCTTCAACCACTTTACCACGCACGGTTAAACTAATCAAATCAGTCATCAAAGGAATCAGTTAGCGGCAGTTTTTCCCCCCGTTTTCTCGTGGTTCTACTGATATGTCCTATTAGCAGGACCTCATACAAAATCGCGAAGCTAATAAATAAAACCAGTGTTAGCAGATCTCTGTTCTTAGCAAAATGTATGCAGTGTGAAGTCATTTTATATTGGATTTTATATTCCTCTTGAATCACTCTATCTATTAAAAAAACCGCATTAAAATCCGTTGCGTAGTTTTAAAGCTCTAAGCACACATAGGACACACAGACAGACAGCGGTAAGCGACTTTGTTTTTTATTATGTAGTGATTTACATAGACACATGAAAATATTCTGTTTTTAGTATTTACTCTTATGGCGGCAACAGAAATACATCATTATGTGAAAATTTCAACCGACTAAATCACTGCTCATGAGATACAGCCTGGTGACAGATGGACAGACAGACAGACGGACGGACAGCAAAGTCTTAGTAATAGGGGTCTACCCTAAAAAATGAGAAATAAAATTTCATTCATCGACAGTGAAATAAAGTTAATTTTCCCACGTTTTAAACAGGTTTGAACAAGTGCTTAACTCTCGCCCTGCAAACATAAATAACACCAAAATGCCTCGACAACCACCAACCCCCCTCCACCCCGCTGCCCACGGGGGTCGTTAATCACGGGTGGGACAGTCTGCCTAATCAAGGACCAATTTCGGTGATATTACATATGGCGAAATTGCCGGCAGTGACGAGCACTCAGGGTACACTTTAGAGAGCTTTATACTAAATGCTATTAGGTGTTTTAGGAGCTAGGATGAATCTTTGACAAATTTTACAGTACAGGTAACAAGACTTTAGGGCCACGTATAGCATGATGGGCGTATAGGTGGAAAGGGGAATCAAAATAGTGATGGGTTGCTAGCCGCATCGGTTATAACATGATTCCTAAGATTTTCGCCCGTTCCCTCGATGGGCTTTTACCATCAGCGCGGGAAGGGAAGCAACTGGTACTTTTTTTTTTCTTTACGCCTAGACTAGCATGGGAGGTCTAATTATATCCACTATAAATATGACAATGAAATGATATTTAAGTATCAGACAATTCCCAAACTAACTTTGGGACTTCTATACCCAATGGCTCCGCGTCACTGATATGGCTGACGCGAAGCTAGCTACCTCTACATTCAAAAAAGTGTAAATCTTATTTAAATAATAATAATAATTTATAATTTCATCCCATATTAAATACGACGTGTCGAAACAATCACTTTCAAGTGGCATCGGATGACGTATTTTATAAGCCTATTTGGGCCATAAAGTGGAGGTATTATGTGTCCCGAAATACCGCGAGCCACTTGATTCGTATATAATAATTAGGGGCTCGGCCGGCGCGCCCCGAGGTGTGGCGAGGCATTGTTACAGCGACATTTAAAGGGTTAGCTCGTGTGACCTGATTTTTGAAGGTAAAATTATTGTCTCCCGAGCTTGCGAGTTGTACGTTGACGACCTAGTCGTTGGTGACCCTGCATTCACGCGGGAAGAGAAGCAACTAGTACGTTCTGTTTTTTCTTTGCTCCCAGAATCAATGGCAGTTAATATGCGGTAAGTTATTGACGCACCTTCATACTCATACTCATACTCATACTCATACTCATACTCGTTTATTCGTAATAATTATAGTTATTACATGTCATTTTTATCATTTTCCGTGCTGGTCTGGGAGCAAAGAAAAAACATAGAATATACCAGTTGCTTTTCCTCCCGTGCAAATGGTAAAAAGGCCTTTGAGGGAATGGGAGAAATTCTGAGGTATCACGTCATAGGCGATGCGGCTATCAACCCTATCACTATTTTTCTCCTATACGCCCACAATGATGCTAAACGTAGCCTTTAGATCTTACCTTAGGTTCTGTCTACCCAGTAAGGGACAAAGACGTGATGTAGGTATACTTTACTCTCCGACGCCTTTTTCTTCCCACCCTGTTACGTAAATCTGCTATAACAAAGAACCTGAGATTCTAAGCGGAATCCACATCAATACCCTACTCAAACAGGTGTGAGTGTAATCGAAACTTTTTAACGTTTGCCGCGCCCTAACGCGCCTTTGACGTAAGAACAGTGAGCATAGAAGTGAAGCTTCCTACGTTTAGACTAGCGCAACGAGTCGCCAGTGTAAAAACGTACGCAGGGTTGTCATTGTCACATTTTTTAATTTAAAAATTTCTAAGATTAGGTTAGTTCAATAAACTTTGTTGCTTTGATTCCCCCTTGCAACACGCCCACAATCATGCTAAACTTGGCGTTTAAGTCTTATTACTTTAGGCTCTGTCTACATAAAGACGCGATTTATGTATGTAAGTATGTATGTTCGGTGGCAAAATCCTCAGTGCTACTAAGCAAAAGTTAAAGACTGTTAGACATAATAAGTAAGATAAAAGACGAACTTTATAAACTAGCATATTCCGTTTATTTTGGTTGAAGGTTTTCAAACCTGAATAAAGGTTGCTAATGAAAACTTGAACAAAATAAGTCATTACTTTTCAGTGCTTGTACTTTAATATATACCTTTTTTCACTCTGACTATGGTTGCCTAACAGAGATCGCTCTGAAGCGATAAGCCGCCTGTCGGTTACCTTTTATTTTTTGCTGTGTACCCACCCGTTTTCTATATTGTCTAATAAAGAGTATTTTTATTGTATTATTTTACTTAAAAACATCTTGTAGTGCCAATCCCTATTGGGTAAGAAAGCTAGATCGGTTTGCGGTGAAGTTAGATGCCAAAAAAGAATTTTACAAATCGGTACACAAGTGACGGAGTTCTGAAGTCATAAACATAAAAAAATACAACCGAATTGAGAACCTCTTCCTTTTTTTGAAGTCGGTTAAAAAGGATCCGTAGGTAGTGCTTAAAAATAACTGTTTTTTTTTACATTTTCCATTTTATATTTTGACGATAGTTTTATTCCCCTGTTAAAGAACTACTGGTAGGTAATTTTTGCAACCAAAATATATCCAGTCCTAATGCTACGTGTCGCGTCTGCGTCGTTACTCTGCCGCCCGTCGCCCCGTAGGAAGCGGGCGCGGCGGGAAGTAGGCGCGACCTATATGCGATCAATTGTACCACTGGGTTAGTCGCGGCCTGCGCACTTTATATCGCCTCTGTTTTCCGAATCGAAAATCGAAATCGGAATCTGCTAGCTGTCCCATTCATACAAGAACTGTCATTTCAATCCGATGCCGAGTGTCAAAATAGTTACACAATTAGGGTGCGACCACACCGCCGCTTACAAAACGGTGACGTTACGGAATCGCAACAAAATGTGTGAAGAAACGGTGAGTAAACGTGACGCATACGACACGTCACTGCGTATACGCGGCGGTTTGGTCGCACCCTTACACCACAGATCATGACAACCTAAAAAGATTTACTTAGCTACTGTGAATGAAATCATAATAGTTTGGTGCAAAAATAAGAGAAAGATTAAAATATTTCAAAACTAGCTGTTGCCAGCGACTTCGTCTGCAAAGAATTCGTTTATCGCTACCCCGCGGGAATTTTCCGGGATAAAAAGTGGCCTATGTGCTATTCCAGATTGCTCTATCTATGTGCCGAATTTCATCCAGATTCGTTGGGCCGTTCTGGCGTGAGTGTGTAACAAACAAACATCCATCCATCCATACTTTCGCATTTATAATATTAGTTAGATTCACAATGAAAAAATACCGGCGTGACCTATATGCGATCAATTGTACCACTGGGTTAGTCGCGGCCTGCGCACTTTATAATCGCCTCAGCCCGGCTAGCACGACAGCGCACAAGAGTCGCGTCGCACGCGAGATAGATTACCCGTCTCTTTCTAGAACGAACAGTAAGAAAAAAACGGGCAATCCATCTCGCGCGCGACGCGACTCTTATGCGCTATCGTGCTAGACGTGCTGTTTTCCGATCAAACAGATCATGACAACCTAAAAAGATTTACTTAGCTATTGTGAATGAGGTCAAAATAGTTGGGTACAAAAATACCTAAGAGAAAGATAATATTTCAAAACTCACAATGAATAAACTTAAGAAGAGTGATCACACACACAAGCATACACACACACCCCCTTATTCAGAAACGCTCTATGGGCTTCTGCTAACTTAGTAATCGTTTGTCCTTATCTGTGAAAGGTAAATGTCAAAGTGACGGATAAGGACAAACGATTGCTAAGTTAGCAGAGGCCTATAGAGCGTTTATGAATAAGGGGGACAACTTCTAACCCCAAAAGCATATACTGTCTTTTCATTTCGTCTGTCGTGAATAAAAAGAGGTTACCTGGAAAGTTTTCTGGAAGCAAAGGGCCGACGCATTGACTAACGATAAACAACTAGACTCCCAATCACGCTCAAAAACTGTCGGAAGCAAAAGTCTGCACGACGCGTCTATTGCGCAGAGTTTTGGTTCAGTCGTGTTTCGACCGCGCTTCGATAACAATGTACATAATGTCTCTTTCGCACCGTAATCTCAAACACTTGAGAACAAGAGACAGACAGGATTCTAGCACGTGGCGTCATGTTATTACTTCTCACGATCGTATGCAACTGACATTAAACATTACTGCCACGAAATCAGGTGTTAATTTGAACGAATATGTTAATGTTATCTGTGTAAGTTGATGTGTTACATACATACATACATACATATCGTCAAGCCTCTTTCCCACAGGGGTAGGCAGAGACTACTTTGTTCCACTTGCTACGATCCTGACATACCTCTTTCGCTTCATCCACGTTCATCAATCTCTTCAGTTGATGTGTTGACACACACAATACATAGACAACGCCGCTCAGACGTTTTTAAGGCACTTTTGTTTGCGATTGGGAGTCTAGTTGTTTATCGTAAGTCATTGGCCCCACGCTGTGCACGGATACGCTATACACGTCACCCACGAAGGTCCATTGTTTCGTGCGTAGCGTGTGCGTGCACTGCTGTGGAAACGACCGCCTACGTTTTGATACGGAACGAATATGAACCCACGTAGCGTGACCGTACTGCAGTGTAACGTCGCCTTTATGAAAATGGGTAACTCTTTTCTTTCAGAATTACATCTTTGCCACTCACAAAGAAAGGTATCTAAAATAAGTTTTTTTTATAAGAATATCTCCCTTTGGGCTCAATTTACAATAACAGAAACAACAAAATCAACATTGAAGTAAAGAAAATTTTACTCATTTTTTTGTAAAATCAATAGTTTTAAAAATATTTTAAAAATGTACTAAAAAGAACCATTTTTCCTTCTATCTAATTTTATACTGAACTAACTTCTGCCCGCGACTTCGTCCGCGTAGAATTAGATTAAATAATTGATGTTGATAGTTTTTTTCCGCAATAATTATTTACGTTGCAACTCTAGGCAGCTACGTTTCACATACTACCTTTTACGTGTTTATCGCTATCCCGAGGGAAGTATTCAATTATCCGGAAAAAAAAGTAGCCTATGTGTTAATCTAGGATGCCAGCTATTTCCATTCCAAATTTTATGTAAATCTGTCCAGCCGTTTTCGCGTGAAGAAACAAACACACACACACACACTTACAAACTTTCGCCTAATATTAGTGTGATAGCTTTTTCCCGCGGCTTCGCTGGCTTGTACCAGGAGTATTTCGATCCCGTTTATTTCCCGTTCCCGTAAGAATTTCGGTAAATGCTCTCTTAATGCTCCCATACACTCCCCAAGGAGTCCACATGCCAAATTTCAGCTTTCTACGACCAGTAAAACGAAAAATCCAATTTATTTCCGTTCCCGTGGAAATTTTGCAAAGTCCTCTCTTAATGCTCCTCTACACTCTCCAAGCAATCTACATGCCGAATTTCAGCTTTTTACAACCAGTAAAACGAAAAGTCCCGTTTTTCCCGTTCCCGTGGGAAATTTGGGAAATTATCTTTTATAGCTTCCCTACACTCTTCAAGCAACCCACTTGCCTAATTTCAGCTTTCTACGGCCAGTAAAACGGAAAGCCCCTGGGAATTTAGGAAAGGGTGTGTAATGTTCGTCATAACAACGTTTAGCGAATTTTCATTTCTCAAAACACGAATATCATAATTTCAATTTGTCGAAGTATTGAGATCATATAAAAACAATATGCATACAAACAAAATGCCGAATTTCTCAAATCATAATATCAATTTGCATAATTGTCTTATGCATAATTAAGGTACTGCATAATAATCATGCAGCATAATAATCAAAAATCATAATAAACAATGTTTATACAAACATCGAAGATAATGATCGAAGAGTATAAGCGCCTGGAAAAAATCCAAGAGCAATACTAATATAATTATTGAATATAGCAGTTTGTTTTTGTTGGAAAAAATGCAACAGCAATATTATCCGGGCTGCTATAAAAAAAAAACCTAACATCGAAGGCTAAGGCGGAAGCTACGCTCCGCTTCGCTCCCGCCTAAGCCTTCTGAACCTAACCTATCCGACTCGCTTCTGCTCCGAACCGTCTTGCTCGCTCGCTTCGCTCGCTCGCACAAATGAAATGTTTTTTGCATTTGGCACCAATATGCGACAAAAAATAGTACGCTTACGTATTAAGTATAATTATGTTGCATGATGTTATACCCTCTAATCGTTATTCTAAATGTTGTTATGGATTTTAATCATTTAATTATTCAATAGAATAACCGAATATTAAAATGAAATTATTAAATATAAGCATTATTGCAATTGATTGTTGTTATGACTAATGAATGTTATTTTATTTAAAGCTTATGCTCGGTAAAAATCTGAAATCCGTTGTTATGCTAAATGAATATTATGATTTTTGAGCGTAGTGAAATTAAATTATGCTAAAAGTTTGTATGACGATTGAACGGCACCCATTTGGAAAGTCTTCTCTTAATGCTCCTCTACACTTCCCAAGCAACCTACATGCCGAATTTCAGTTTTCTACAACCAGTAAAACGAAAAGTCCCGTTTTTCCCGTTCCCGTGGGAATTTCGGGAAATTGTCCCTTAATGCTTCCCACACTCATCAAGCAACCTACATGCCGAATTTCAGCTTTCTACGATTGGTAAGATGAAAAATCCCGTTTTGTCTCGTTCCTATGGTAATTTCTGAAAATCCTTAAAACTGTTTTTTACTATTATTATCACCTACTTCTATGCCAAATTTGAAAAGTCTAGTATTTATAGTTCATAGTTCGTTGAACTAAATATATATACTCATCCCGTGGGAATTTCCAAAAATCCTGAAATTAACTTCTTAGTTTTCTAATCACCTACTTGTGTATCAAATTTGAAGAGTCTAGTCATTATAGTTACTGAGATAGGGTCACTCGGAATTGAATTATATAAATCCCGTTTTTTCCTTATCCCGTGGGAATTTCCAAAAATCCTTCCTTAGTGGATGCCTACACTGTATAAGGTATCTATGTGCAAAATTTCAAGTCTCTAGGTCCAGTGGTTTGGGCTGTGCGTTGATATATAGTTAAGTCAGTCAGTCAGTCAGTCAGTCAGTCAGTCAGTCAGTCAGTCAGGACTTTGAATTTTATATATATAGATGGAGCATACAAAACAACTAGTTGGTGCCCGCAACTCCGTCCACGCAGAATTTGCTTATCGCTATCCGGCGGGAACTATGCGATATTCCGGGATAAAAACTATCCTTTGTCCTTTCCCGGGACTGTAACTATCACTATACAAAATTTCAACAAAATCAGTTTAGCCGTTTTGCCATGAAAGAGCAACATTATCCAAAGATCCAAACATCCAAAGTTACAAACTTTCGCCTTTATAATAAATATTAGTAAGAAATAAGATAAACATTTCTTGTTTCTTCTTTCTCATAGGCTTTGAGAATTTCTGAGCAGCTCCGCGAGATACTGGCTTATTACTTTGAAGAAACGGACCGCCCTACTTACTTACTCTATATCCTCTTTAGGTGCCTTCTTCATCATCACCGGAGGTCTATCATCATAGCAATTCGCACTTATACAACGATAACAACGATATTTTACGTTTGACTGTTCGGCGATGTACACTGAAAAAAATAATTAGCTAAATGAAACTGAACTTTCATCAGCCTGTACCTTAAAAAAAGTGACTACATAACTAAGGCAATATCTTACCAAAATCTTTGGTTAAATTTTGTTCTTTATAGGTAAACCTGTTTGTTAAATCAGATTAACTTTAATAACGCCGTACCGAATTATGGTTATTGATGAAATAGCCGAAGTAGTTTGGTTAAATATTTTTTTCAGTGTATCTTTTCTTACCGACGAGCATGTATGAAGAGATTGATGAATGTGGATGAAGCGAAAGAGGTATGTCAGGATCGTAGCAAGTGGAACAAAGTAGTCTCTGCCTACCCCTGTGGGAAAGATGCGTGACGATATGTATGTATGTATGCATGTATCTTTCCCCGTATTATAAGCTGCAGAATGTCGTATTTGTCGTGGCTTTTTCTATGCGGTTACCGAAACACTGTCTACCTCTCATTTTGCCATTTTTTACCTAAAGTCACGCGATGCGACATTATTATGCAAATAATTCATATTTACACAGTTTTCTGCGTTTCATTCGCCGCCCATAATTTACTGTTATTAATGAGCCGAAGATCGACACACCTTGTTTCATGACAGAGCTTTTAAATACACATTAATCACCTTTTAAGGTTACTCACCCCAAAGGGACAATGGAACCCTTATCTCTTATCTCTTCTTGTTAGATGTAAGTATAAGTAAGAAAGTAAATGCTGTACAAATATAAAGAAAAAGACACAAATCACAAAAAAAACATTAAATACAGTGTTACAAAACTACCCGTAAAGCCGAAAGGAGTTTAAAATATGACCTTATAACAAGTCCATTTGCAATATTAGGGTCCGGTAGGGGCAGACATTTGTATGATGAATACGAATGTTTGTGCCCCGAGTCATGGATGTTGTATGTATTTAAGAATGTATTATACATTATATATAAGTATGTTTATCCGTTGCTTGGTACCCATAGGACAAGCTTTGCTTAATTTGGGACTGGGTCAATTGGTGTAATTTGTCCCATGATATTATTATTATTATTATTGTTAATATTTAAGAACCCCACAGTATGGTTTGCTGAGATGACAGTTTACTAGGGTTGACAATATTTTTGGCTTTTGATATTTTACGGGGTATTTTGTAACACTTTGTATATGAACAAAGGCGATCTTATCCCTATAAGGGATCTCTACCAGTTAACCTTTGAGTTAAGAGGAACAAAGCGAGGGACCGACAAAGAGTGAGTATTAAAGTTCCAGATAGTGAAAGCGAAAATAGAGAATCTCAAAATACAACTAACAATTCATAAAATAAACTTCTCTTATTACTTCTGTATACCTTTTCTCAGTTTTGATTGTTATATGTGGTGTTCAATAAAGAGTTATTGTATTAGATTGTATTGTATTGTAAACGACTAAATATCCTTGCCAACATGCATACAAACAAACTACATACGTATGCACATATTCCGAAACAATTTTAAGAGTGTCTGTAAAGCAAATAAAACTGACCTTAGCTTTTAGCTCTAACTAATATTTTCTAAGTAAAACCGAAACAATGTAGTAGCCAGCCATAAAAATAGCACATCGGTCTCGGCTCCGACCTCTTAAATGAGTCGCCCGCGGGGCACAGGGGTGCGGGGGTAGGGTAAAGGGGGCTCGTTGCGGGCGGGTAGTGGTGGTCGTTATTACAACAGCAGATTACGTAATGCATTATTTTGACGCAACGCGCAACACATTATGGAATCGTCAACTATCCTGCTATCATTATTTGTTGTCTGTTGTCAATGTTGTCATACGCGCTGTGTTTGTTCCCGTACGTTTTAATTTGTTGCGGTCACGCGCTTTGTATCGTAAGTCGTACGTAAGTTGTGCTGAGTGAGTGTAAGTGTAAATAAACATTTTTCGTGTAAATAAAAACAAACTGTTAATATTTAATGTTAAGTACGTAGTTTAGGTAATAATAAAATATTAAAACAAAATTCTGACAGTCCTAAGCCTGTGAAAAGTATGAAGGGAAGTTCATTTATCGTTCGTTAGTTGTTATCGTAACGAAATAAGTATAACAATTATTTTTTAATAAAATTATCAAGCAGTAATTTTCGTTCGTTAATTCATTGTCGTTTTGTAAAACAGCAATATAGCAGGATAACAGACAACAGTTTACAATAAGAGCTATTTAAGAATAACACAACACTGTTGTTCATTATTGCAAAACAGCCGTTATTGCCACCACTGCGGGCGGGTAAATGCGCCTGCCGCCCGCACCTCTCGGCCCCCGCGGTCGTCCCGCCCCGCGCCCCTGCACCGCGCGGGCGAAGAATCATATATGACTTCGGCTTGGTTACGTGACGCTAGATTGTCTCTTTCCAAAGACCGAAGTGCAATTATGGCCGGGTACTCTAATGAAAAGCTGTGGTACCCTAGTGGTTTGACCAGTGGCCTCTCAAGCAGAGGGTCGCGGGTTCGAATCCCGGGCTTCCACCTCTGAGTTTTTCGAAATTTATCTGCAAAATTACATTTGAAATTTACCATGAGCATTTCGGTGAAGGTTTTTACCTTGAGGAAACCGAACCAATCTCAATAAGACTTAGTTACCCTTCTGGGTTGGAGGGTCAGATGGCAGCCGCTTCTGTAAAAACTAGTGCCGACGTCAAATCTTGGGATTAGGTTCAAAGCAGACCCCAGGCTCACTGAGCCGTGGCAAAAACCAGGAAAAACGCTAGGAAGATGATGACTCTAATGAATCTGCTATATAACGCGACATATTCCTTCTCATTCGCACAAAATGCGTGTGCGTGTCCAGCTCTAATTGATTACATTACCTATCGGCTAAACCAAACCTTCAAAACAAGCCGACGATAAACCACCCTCATGTTTGTATTCTACCCTCAATTAATTAAATTGTTTAGTCCCTTTTACGGCCATTTTATAGTTGTCGTTGTCGCCATTTTGATCAGCCATGTTGGTTTAGGTGAAATGACTTAAGTCGGATGGGGCGGAGTTCGTTTGCTTTCCGTTTTATAACAAAACCGTTAAAATGTATGGTCTACAGCTATATTTACCCCAATGCTGGGCATAGGCTTGCTCCCAAAATAAGAGGGCTTGGGCTGAAGTTTCTATGGATTCCACTATTTGAATTTGCTTGTGGTAGGATCATGTAGGACCTCGTTTAGTCCGTCCGGGTAGCTACCACCGTCTTGATTGCTTATCCTGTCGCCAAGCAGCAGTGCTTGAGCTGCTGTGTTCCGGCGTGGAGAGTAAGACTACCGGTGAAATTAATGGCATATGTGGTTTTCCCAACTTGCTAACATGGGGGTCCTAAAAAGGCGAGTGTACCAAATTTTAGCAAGGCCGCAAAGCAACAGCACTATCAGTCCTAGTGGTACTTTACTTCGTGAAAAATGGGATAAAACTGCACCAAAACTCAATGCGAACCTTTTCAAGAGCAATGGTGTTTAAACAAACAAAACGTCGTAAAATATTGATGGTTCCGCTAAAAGCCGCACACGAGAAACAAAACAGTTCCGAAGCGACAGAGTCCCATCATCCACCATTCCTTCGCGTCGACAGTAAAAAAAAATCGTGATAGTCATTAGCGATAATTAAAGTACGCCGACACAGAATGTTTTACGCACCGGCACACAACAAACGACTTTACCCTCCCGTCAAAAGAGAAACAACGTTCCAAATACAAATTTGCGTCGGCCGTTGACAGATCTTTCATCGCCCCTGATTGGTTGACGTTTGCCGCCAAAAAGAGCATTCGAAAGACGAGTGACAGCTGTCAGATTTACCGCGCTATAGTTTTGTTAGGTGACATGTTTGAAAAACAAATGAATGAGGTGCGAATGAATGGGATGAGCTTTGTTTGTGTTGAATGGTGTGAATGAACTCTGAAAGCATCTTGATCACTAAAGCTTACGTCGTAAGATTAAGCCAAGTGGGGCGACATTGAGGACCGTCGTTCATTTACGTTGGAACACGATACAAAAGCACGACAGCATGAATGCAGAGCTAAAGCTCTGATTGGTTGATTTTTGACAGTTGTCAGTCGGATTTTCCTGTCCAAAATCAAAGATAAAGAAAACTCTTTGTGTGAATGTGGAATGGACGAGGGTTCAGTCGACCACAATGTTCTTCCACTGTTCCAAAATTGTTACTCCCCTATATGACCTCCTTCATCCAAAATTCCTCGCCCTGTTAACCTAAATTTCCTTCTTACACTAGCACACACCTCCCTTATTGTTAAACTAGCTGTTGCCAGCGACTTTGTCTGCAAAGAATTCGTTTATCGCTATCCCGCGGGAACTACGCAATTTTACGGGATAAAAAGCCTATGTGCTATTCCAGACTTTTCTCTATCTATGTGCCGAATTTCATCCAGATCCGTTGGGCCGTTCTGGCGTGATTGAGTAACAAACAAACATCCATCCATCCATCCATCCATAGTTTCGCATTTATAATATTCGTTAGATTAGAGTTAGATTAGATGTAAATTTATAAAAATCAACAAATTATATTTGTAGGTAGTCTAACAATTTATGTATGTTTTTTTCTTTTTATGTGAATAGGAAGGCAAACGAGCAAGTGGGTCACTTGATGTGTTGTCTATTTTAGATTCTCATCAGAGTACCGCACGCCGAAGGTACCGAACAACGGCTGATTAAAAACAAGCAGTGTCTTTTTCAACCTCAACATAGGCAGAAACATCGACAGTATCGATGGAGCTATAACTATAAAAATGGAATTGACAAAGAAAACCCTGAAAGTCAATTGAGGTACTTAGTTTTAAAAAAAATTGCGCCGTGGTCACGTGGAAGTTCAACTAGGCTTTCTACGTCCAAAAGTTTGGACTATGCGTTAATGAATCAGTAGGACAGGTTAATATTAATTTTATATGGCAAAATTACTTGCTTCTTGAACCTTAGAAAAACACTAAAAATTTAGAAAAAAATAGCCGCAAAGCTACGCAATCATGCAGGCAGAAATCTAAATAAAATAACTTGCAAGTATACCTATGGTATTTTCATTCTTACCTGTCTTATTTGGTAAACAAAATTCTAACCTCAATGTGCAAATTTTTGTAAAGAATAATGTGTATTATGTTATCAAATGAACCTGAGGTAATATTTTGTACATAATTTTGCTGATATTTTATCTCCAGTTCCTTTATTTACGATGAAATGGTTAAAAATAACAAAAATGAGACGTTTTGAGGTTAGAATTTTGTTTACCAAATAGGACAGATAAGAATGAAAATACCATAGTGCATTTCACGAAGTACATAACAATAGCAGTAATAAATGTCAAACAACAACCAACAACTATAAAAAGAACTTTTAATAATGTTCTATTTTAAAATCATAAAAATGGAAACTCTACAACTACGTAACGTCAGTTATAAAAAGTTAACGTAACAGGATAAAATAACAATTTAGCGAAACCTTTTAAACTTTTCTATTCAAACAGTTTCATAAGCTTTTAAAACAAATATAGCTTACATAAAGATGGTATTATATCTTATTACCTAACCACTCTTGGCCCTAACTACTTTTATATATTTTTGTTACAAAAAATTCGTACATAATAATAACACGGGAAAAAACGAGCAGCTACCTGTGCCTCTAAGTTTTTCATACAAAAAATGACACAAACGCGTTCATTTTTTAGGGTTCCGTACCCAAAGGGTAAAAACGGGACCCTATTACTAAGACTTCGCTGTCCGTCCATCCGTCCGTCTGTCTGTCACCAGGCTGTATCTCAAAGAACCGTAATAGCTAGACAGTTGAAATTTTCACAGATTGTGTATTTCTGTTGCCGCTATAACAACAAATACTAAAAACAAAATAATAATTAAAGAGGGCCCCCATACAAAAAACGTGATATTTTAGCCCTTTTTCATGGCTACCACTAAAATTGCTATGATGAAGCATTTTACGTCAAAAATGAGTCAGTTTCGTACAAAGTGGCGCCCTCATTTAGTTTCTTTTTATAAAAAAAAGCGACGGGTAGCACTCCGGGAGTGCCGGCAGAAGCGAAAACTACACCAAACGCACACTCGCGCAAAAAAAAAACAAAGTAAAAGAAAAAAATACACGAGATTTGAACTGCGGTCACCTGAGAGAACGCACTGTTAATCCACACCTTATACCACTACAAACGCACATACTTACGTTAAAGCGAAATCAACGTATGTTGGATGCACAACACAAAGATCGATTATTTACAATAATCGTAGTACCTAATTAATTATATATAACAGTAACACCAAACTGTCAACAATATTGCATTAGGGCAACACTGTACCTATCTCGCTCTCTTCCTGTGTGCGTATACCAAGCAATTACACGGCTGCTATCACCTCGAACCATTTTAATTATTTTTCACCCGTTTTCACCGCCCCTTCAGTCAGATAATAAGTAGACAGTGCATTGTTCAACGTACACTTCAAAAATCGAACGCGACTAGCTTCATTCGTATTTGAAAATAAGCTCTTAGAGGATTCTGATATCCTGGTACTTAAACTCTCCCTCCGTCTTACGCCTTTAACCCATCCCAAAAAGTGCTTAACGCCGAAGAAGTTTTCTCTTCAAGAAAAAATGTATAATGTTTTATGAAATAGAGTATTTCACGGACGCACTTTCTTTCCAAAACACGCAACCGATACGGGAAATTTCGAAACAATAAGATAATTCAATAACAATAGCCAAACGAAATTGAAAGTAACAAAATGGCGTCCCCAGCTGTTTGACAAATAGGCCAATGACGTAATGCTAGCCACCGGCCAAGTTACCCGTGCGGCTGATTTGGTGAATTTCAGAATATTTTGTGCGGGGATAAACGGCAAAGTTAAGTTGGTGGGAGAGTAATTCGTTTAACAAAGGACAAATAGTAATTAAATGTAGGGAGTACATACGGTTGTGTGGGTAGAGTGATGGGAGAGGGGAGAGGGGGAAGGGATCAAGAAATGTTTGGAATTTTTATAGTCAAGTGAAACCGTTGTTTTTGATAAGCCGTGATTACCTACGTAATTAAATTAATTATTACAAAACGGCTCATTATTTTAGAAGCAGCTTTGTATTTTAGATAAAATTGGTCAAGTAACGTTTCGCCAAAAAAAAATTCGACAAATTATCAGGTGCCAAAAGTATTTTTATCGAATTATCATTTGGACATGTACCTAGGTAATTGTTTGGCGAAATGGCGAAATGAATGTTCGTACTCTTGGCAAATATTTTTCGCCGAATGAAGGATTACTTCGTCAAGGAAATGGCGAGGGTGATAAACATGCGACCTGATGCTTTCTTTACCGCCCGAGGAGTGTGCACAATTTTAGCTCTTTCTGCCACGAAGTAAAAATTATCTCCGGGCGGTAAATTGTCGCTTACGGCCCGGGACGAAAAGTCAAAAGCAAACCCTGACATCAACTCCAATACATTCGTCAGATTTTTAATTACGCCGCACGTAAATTACGCGCGGAATTTACGCCCTAAAGAGGGGATCCTGTCACGCGTTCGATTGTAATTAGAAACTAAGCGATCGAGACACGAAGCCTCAGTGTAGGGTGGCCATGGGGCTGGAGCAAATGAGGACAGTCCTGTTTTAACTATGAAGAAAAAAATATTTAACTTTTCCCCATTCCAATTCATTTTGTAGTAAACGAAACAATTTCACCTGAATCCCCACACTATCTCACGCTCTCAGAATGCATTCGGTTTTGTCTTGTCTCCCTCACTCAGCCGATCATACCCATAAGAGTGAATGAGGCACCAATACAAACCCGAATTGGAACGCCAAGAGCTCACGCGTTGTATGCAATTAGCATTACTCCACCGGAATTTTGATGGTTCGTACATTATGGGCGCCTAGTGGTAGCCTAGTGGTTTGACCTGTAGTCGCAGGTTCGAATCCTGGGCTCGCACCTCTGGGTATTTCGGAATTTTTGTGCGAAATTACTTTTGAAATTTACCATGAACTTTTCTGAGGAAACCGGACCAATCCCAATAAGGCTTAGTTACCCTTCTGGGTTGGAAGGTCAGATGCTCAGATGGCAGTCGCTTCTGTAAAAACTAGTGCCTACGCCAAATCTTGGGATTAGGTTGTCAAAGCGGGTTGTTTGCGGGTGGTAGGGCCTTGTGCAAGGTCCGTCCGGATCGCTACCACCATCTTACTCGCTAATCCTGCCGCTAAGCAGCAGTGCTTGCACTGCTGTGTTCCGGTGTGGAGAGTAAGACAGCCGGGGAAATTACGGGCACAAGAGACATTTCATCTAAGTTCTCTAGGTTGGCAACGCATCCGCAATCCCTCCGGGGTTGTGGGTGTCTATGGGCAGTGGTGATCGCTTACCATCAAGTGACCCACTTGCTCGTTTCCCTTCCTATTCACATAAAAAATAAAATAAAAAAAAAAGCGGACCCCAGCCTCACTGAGCCGTGGCAAATGCCGGGAAAAACGCTAGGAAGATGATGACAACCCGCCCGCACCTCTCTCGGTCCCCTTTGTCGTCCTACCCCGCGGGCGAGGACTCAGCGGTTGGTCTATATTCGTGCTGTGCAGGATTGTCCCAACCTAACTCATGGCCCCCGCGTCCCCACTAATCAAGAAACCGAACATTTCTGACGAATATTAATTCGTCAGAGTTGTTCCCGAGTTGTGATTGCGTGTCTAATGGCGGCCGGCCGCGTCCGGCGTTTGTTGCCGCTCGTCGCGCCCGCTGCGGCCTAAGCCAAGGGATTCAGTACATTACAAAAATCGCTATATTATTACATCACTATCATCACTACGTATACTTCATTTATTTTAGAATGAGAAACCACAGCAACATATTGCGGCTCGTGAACTGTAATCTCTTTACGATTTGTACTAGAGTAACAATTGACGACGCGCAAATAAAGTGACAAAACAATTTTATTTTGCGGCTCCCAGACTATTGTATTGTACTATTTGCTAGGTAAGAAATAGTTGGCCAGACGTAATATAATGTTATTGTGGTTTCTCATTCTAAATAGAATGAAGTATAGTATAAAACAAAGTCGCTTTCTGCTGTCCGTCCCTATGTGCTTAGATCTTTAAAACTGCGCCACGGATTTTGATGCGGTTTTGTTTAATTGATACAGTGATTCAAGAGGAAGGTTAAGGGTGCGACCAAACCACCGCGTATACGCAGTGACGTGTCGTATGCGTCACGTTTTATCACCGTTTCTTCATACATTTTGTTGCGATTCCGTAACGTCACCGTTTTTTAAGCGGCGGTGTGGTCTCACCCTTATATGTATAGTTCTACGCAGACTATGTCGCGGGCAGAAGCTAGTATTATAATAAGAAAACTGGACTTAATCACGTCAATAAAAAAGTAAAGTAGGTAAATGAGTTAAGTCCTGTTTTCTTATAATAATGTGTAAAAATCGCGAAAGTTTGAATCGCTGTATTATGTTTCACTTCCATGCCGGTCTGGGAAGCAAGGAAAAACATAGAATGTACCAGTTGCTTCTATTACTTCTACTAGGGAATGGGCCGAAAATCTTAGGAATCATGTTATAGGCGATGCGGCTAGCAACCCATCACTATTTAGGTTATCTTTTCCATTTCCTTTACGCCCACAATCGTGCTAAACGGCCCTTGTTACCCTAGTTTCTACTCCGTACGGGATAAAGACGTGATGTATGTATGTTTTAGAAGTGTATGAAAGGATCACGTGTATGCTCCGTCCTGCAGGCTTATTACGTAACTCAATCACAATCGCCGTCGTGTTCATTTTGACAGTTCTTGTATGAATGTGACAGCTAGCTGATTCCGATGCCAATTGTCAGCCCATACATGAACTGTCAAAATGAACGCGATGGTGATCGCGAGCGAGTTACGCAATAAGCTTGCCGATCGCTTCCACCACCTGAAGTACTAAGCAAATCGTTACATTACAGCCAATTTATACAAAATACTGTCAAATAATATTATAATTATAATTTGACAATATTTTGTGTAAATTGGTTGTATATAGTTAGGGCTCGTACAGAAATCATTGTGATCATATTTGGCCTACTTTTGACCCTTGGTGATATTTAGTGATTATAACGCTACCCCCTATATTCCAGATCACGTGTATTTTTCGGGCATAGTATGAAATGCCTGGAAGAGTTTCTGGTCCATGAAGACGCTAATGAAGGGCAACCTTCCTCTGTCACTGAAGCGTAAGCTCGTCGACATGTGTATTCTTCCCATCCTAACCTACGGCGCTCAAACTTGGTCATTAACTGAAGCTCAAAAGTCCAGACTCAAGGTTTGCCAGCGGGCAATGGAGCGCAGCATTTTGGGTGTTCGCAGAAGGGATCGAGTCCGAAACACGGAACTGCGCTCCAAAACTCGCGTTCTAGATGTGGGTGCCAAGACCGCCAAGCTTAAATGGGACTGGGCTGGTCACGTCTGCCGGATGCATCCACAGCGATGGGCCCAAATTACCAACCATTGGATCCCGCGAGATGGCTATCGAAGCAGAGGCAGACCAAGGAGGATGGCGGGACGATTTGGATGCGTATCGAAAAGGGTGGCAGGAGCATGCATTTGACAGGGACGAGTGGCAAAAAGAAGGGGAGGCCTTTGCCCAGCAGTGGGACACTATAATAGGCTATTAAAAAAAAAAAAAAAAGTATGAATTAAGTAGGTCACTTAAAAAAACAGCAATAACTTGATTTTTTAGTTATTTTTTGACTTTTCTGCTGTACAAAAATTTACACGTGATGTGTTCTCGGATACCCCCATCGTGATCATTCGTGATATTTTCCTGGACCTAACCTGGTTTTTCTGGACGAGCCCTTACCTAAGGCCGCTGTCTTTTCCCCGTCTTTAACCTGTGTTCGTAGATGCTTGGATAAAAAATTCCAGTTGTTTTTGAGTTTATCACAAACAGACAAACAGACGCGGCGGAGGGCTTTATTTTATCATTTGCAGTGATGTAAATCGGAGATCTAATTCTCTTACCGCTCTCGCTACCTCTTATAACTTAAAAGCCCGCCATTCAGAGCAATTGTGACAATCGATTTCAAACCCTGTTGCCTTGTAATAGGATTGGTCACGGTTCGTTATAAAATGAAGTTACAGTACCAAGGTATGTCGATTGAGCAATTAATTCTATATTTCTATGATATTTAGGGTCAATTCACATGTACCACAACCACGCGACATCAAAATAAGCTCTTAGAGGTTTTCACTTCAAAAACTGCATCGAAATTGGTCTATCCGTTTGAGCGCTAGGATGCCATAGACAGAAAGACATACACAGAATCAACGTCAAACTTAACACCCCTGTTTTAGCGTCGGGGCTTAATAGCCTAGTGACCTATGGCCTCTCATGCAGGGGATCGTGGGTTCAAATCCGGACACGCACATTGAGTTCTTCAGTATTTAGCAGCTTTTCGGTGAATAAAACATTGTGAGGAAACCTGCATACAACTGCGAATTCGATGGTGTGTGTGAAGTGTGGGCTTGAGGGGGATCCATGCTCGTGCGGGGGAGGGCTCTGCCCAGCAGTGGGACGTATAAGCTGGAGATATAATGAAATGAGCTCTAAAAACAACCTTACCTTTATTTCTTACTAGCTGTTGCCAGCGACTTCGTCTGCAAAGAATTCGTTTATCGCTTTCCCGCGGGAACTACGCAATTTTCCGGGATAAAAAGTAGCCTATGTGCTATTCCAGACTTTTCTCTATCTGTGTGTCGAATTTCATCCAGATCCGTTGAGCCGTTCTGGCGTGATTGAATAACAAACAAACATCCATCCATCCATCCATACTTTCGCATTTATAATTATTAGTTAGACTAGCTGTTGCCCGCGACTCCGTCCGCGCTTATCGCTATCCCGCGGGAACTATATATTCCGGGATATTCCGGGATAAAAACTATTCTATGTCCTTTCCCGGGACCGTAACTATCACTATACAAAATTTCAATAATATCGGTTTAGCCGTTTTGCATTGAAAGAGCAACAAACATCCAAACTTTCGCCTTTATAATATTAGTTCGATTTTATTGCTCATCTTTTTTTATCTATCAAAAAGCATTGTCAAAAGCCACTAAGTTGCAACTGCAGAGTTTTCATCTTCTTTCCTTGTCTATCGAACAGGCTTGGTATAAGTACTTCTCTCTCGTTCAGTTCTCTGTGGAAAATGACACCGTAACTCGGGCGATGTCAATCAAAAACGGGCTTAAAAGGGGTTTGTCGATAAGTTATCGAAAACTCGAAAGCGATATCGATAGCGAAAAATGTAGGTGGGTATTAGAAATAAGTATAGATTTATAACGAATAGCCTAAATCGAATGCATCTTTAGTTCAGTAGTTTAATTGGGGACGTTTTGGAAAAAGGCCAGGGGCCTTACCATGACGTCTTAATGCGATTCAGTTTAGGTTCGCTCGCTGTCAGATTCATACTAAAAGTGACGGCTAAACCTTGAACTGAGTCGGAATTAGGACGTCCTAGTAAGGCCCCAGGTCAAGAGTACCCGAAACCGACGAGCATGTATGAAGAGATTGATGAATGTGAATGAAGCGAAAGAGGTATGTCAGGATCGTAGCAAGTGGAGCAAAGTAGTCTCTGCCTACCCCTGTGGGAAAGAGGCGTGACGATATGTATGTATGTATGAATCTTTAGTTCGGAATTGAATCGGACGTCATAGTAAGTCCAGTAGTTTGATTTGTGCGTTAATCGATCAGTCAGTCACGGTTCATCTCATCTCCAGCCTATTATACGTCCCATTGCTGGGCACAGGCCTCCTCTCAGAATGAGAGGGCTTGGGCTATAGTTCCCACGCGGGCCCAGTGCGGATTGGGAACTTCACACACACCATTGAATTGCTTCGCAGAAGTGTGCAGCTTTCCTCAGGATGTTTTCCTTCACGGAAAAGCTCACGGTAAATTTCAAATGTAATATCACACATAAATTCCGAAAAACTTAGAGGTGCGAGCCCGGGCTCGAACCCACGACCTTCTGCTTGAGAGGCCACAGGCCAAACCACTGTACGTTGGCTTTTTTAGTCACAGTTGCCCTTTGTATATACAGATTTGAAAAAACGTACTTTAAAAATACTTTTCAGTGTCGATATCGCCACACCCGCTAACCCTCAGGTCAAGTCGCCACGAGTGATGACCCCGCGCGTAACGATCTGTCCATCTCCCTCCCACTCGCCGCCACAGACTAAAAAACAGAAGCATAGACTGTCAGCTACTCTGATATTACTAATAGAGTTATAACGTAAGTACATCGGTAGGTCAAACAGTAGGTCATTGACAAAAAATAAAGGCAAAACTAAACACCTTATTTTTTTCCAATCCAGTCTATGAATACTGAAGTTCTTATCGGTTGTAGATTCGCAGTGTTGTTTATACACCCCCTTGCAAAAAAAAACGGACACCCATGGTTTTTGTATTTTATGTGCATAAAAGCTTAGTTAATCGCCACTTCGCTCGGTTCTCAGCCAGCCTCTTGACCTCCCGATACGACGCGGCACCCACTTTCTCCTTCACCTGGTCAAAATAGGTCAATCTTGACTTTCCTCTGCCTCGTCGTCTACTTTTCCTTCCAGCAGGTTTAAAAAGAACTCGTCGCGTCGCATCATTCTAAGCTTTTATGCCTAAAAATCTTCGATATTTTTGCAAGGGGGTAAATTATCAGTTTTACGCAATTTTGCAAGATTGGAAATAAATAGAAATGTGTTTCAGTTTCGAAAATAAATACACGTGATATCTCCTTAAACTCCCCCTCTCCCCTTGTGATATTTGTGGACTTCTCTTCCCTTTTTGGCCTCACGTGATTGATTAGTGGACAGCTCCTTATAAAATGTTGATGTCCTGTCTGTTTTCCTGTTTAGTCTGTGCCCTCCTGGCCCCTCCCCCCTTGAATGCTGTCAGTAGTCGGACATTGAATGCGCGCAATTTAGTTTTTTAGTTTGCTGCAGTTTTGCTGATCTCATTACGGATATGCTAGTTTTTGCTAGGCATGTTTTTTTATAACAAACAGAAAACATTCTCGAATGCGGCTTAGCATGCAGATGGAAAGATAAATTCACTAATTATGAAAAAGTTAGTATAAAAATGCGCCGCCAGTTCCTTTCAGTTTTAACTTGGCTGACACGCTGCCGCGTGTCTAGGTGAATTTAAATTATAATCTAAATATCGCAATAAATTTGTGCCAGTACCTACGAAGTATAATTTAATAGACCACTCTATAGTAATTTATCTATGCTTTAGTTTTAGCATTTATTAGCTTACTCACCTGCTATGGGTGGTGTAGGGGTATAGCACGCGTCACGGAATGACGAGGACCCGGGTTCGATTCCCGGCCATAGCTTTACTTTTCGGATTTTTCTATGTGTTCTAATTTTCAGTGTCGTTTAGAAATTAAATTTCTAACGGTAAAACCGTAAAAGTAATCATAAAAATTAAGAAATAAAAATTTCTTGATTCATTTGATATTTCCTATCATTTGAAAAACAGCGCCATCTCTCGTCCCTGGTGAGCAGTAGATGTTCCACGGGAGTTTGTAATTGTGTCGTACAGACACATCATTCAAATAGATGACGCTTCGCGACAAATAATCGCATACTAACAAGGTCACGTGACAGTTAGTAATAGATAGAAAAATTCGAACGCTTACTCACCTGCTATGGGTGGTGTAGGGGTATAGCACGCGTCACGGAATGACGAGGACCCGGGTTCGATTCCCGGCCATAGCTTTACTTTTCGGATTTTTCTATGTGTTCTAATTTTCAGTGTCGTTTAGAAATTAGCATTTATTGTTACACAACTTTAAATAAAAGTCATGTTGGTGATTCCTTAGGGCACACAGAATGATTTTATGGAGGAATAAATAACAAAATATTGGAACGGGGATGAAACCACGGGAAACAGCTAGATGTATATAAATCACAAAAACAATAACAGGACAAATCAGATATACCTACACTAACTAGCAATTAACTAGATTCTGCCTCGACTTCATCTGCGTAGAATATAAAAATAAACCTTCCTCTAGAATCACTCTATCTATTCAAAAAACCGCATCAGCATCAAAATCAATTGCGTAGTTTTAAAGACCTATAAGCATACAGGGACAGATAAACAGACAGTGGAAAGCAACTTTGATTTATACTATGTACCTAGTGATATATAATGAAGCTCATGCAATTACAATTATTTAAGAAAATTGACAAAATTGTGTAGTCGAAATATACGTAGACGGGATACGAACCGCGATTACCTTTATTGAGCTCCCGATATTCCGACGCAGTTGCATGCATCATGATCACAGGAACTCTTATTCAAATTGTGTAGGTACCAAAATAGACGAATACCACTCTATTGATAGTTCCTCTATGCTTTAAGGTTGATATCCTTGCCTCCAGAGTTGCGTAACCAACCAGCCATCCATCACAGCTGTCAGAGGAAATGTTCTGCTAAATGCCTTCCTTCCCCGTTGACTCGCGCCTATCAAAAACTTGTTAATATCCTATTGCTATTGCTATGATATTGTGTTTGTGGCTGACACTGCAATTTAGTGTAAGAGACTATAGCTGTTACCTGCGACTATGTCTGCAAAGAATTTATTTATCGCTCCAGGAACTACGCCATTTTGAAGTGAAAACTTCTTTAGTTTAGTGGCGCTGAGCGCTTTTTGGGATGGATAATTTTTTTTTAACTCACGTCAGGTGGAAGACGGAGGGAGAGTTCAAGTACCAGGATATCAGATCCTCTAAGAGCTTACTTTGAAATACGAATGAATCGCGTTCGATTTTTGAAGTTTTTTTTGTTGAGTCGTGGAGCAAAAAAGGTCTGTCAATATAGCGATAATACGTACGTTTTTTTTTGTAAGCGGCCAGTACGGTACGCGTCTTGAAAGTCGTGGAGGTCAATCTAATCAATCTAATCTAAGCTGCTGTTTTCACTTCTGCCGGCACTCCCAGAGTACTACCCGTCGCTTTTTTTCGGGATAAAAAGTAGCGTATTGTGTTGTTTCAGGCTATAGTTTATCCTTGTGTCAAATTTCAGCCAAATCTATTGAGTCAACGGTGGTCAGTAGTGTACCTCCAAAAATTTACGTTTTCCTAGATGTACACTATAGAACCTTGTCGTAAAATGTCAATGTCAAAATATTATTGAAATTTGTTCTTCTTCTTCTTCTTCTTCTTATTTGTGGCGTTACAAGTCGTTATAGCGACGACAACTTCGCCAAAGGGTAAAATTTTCCTAAAATAAAATCTTGTGACAAAATGTCGGCAACGTTGTACGGTAACACGGTCAAAGACCCCCCTCCCCCCTGTCGGGCTCTTTGCCAACGGTCAATGATATTCCTCAGATACTGCCAGGAAATCATTAGCCGTTGCCCAGGGTGCACCGGACCCAGCACTGCTCTTCCCCCCGGACGGATCCAGAAACGAACCGCAGCTCTTGGCCACACGTGGAGGTAACCCGACACGCACCCCTTGAAATTTGTTTGTCGACGTGGCGTTACTTCACTATGACAGCGTTCCATGTATGCTCACAAGTACACTCGAACACAAAAATTTTGCGGAACCCTGCTTTATAGTGTTCTGTCCCTTTTATCTTTCGCAACTGAGCAACGAATTGATGTGATTCGTTCTGAGCCAGTGTAGGCCGGAAAGTAACTTGATTTGGCTACTTTTTATCCCGGAAAACGGATAGCTCCCACGGGACAGGGATAAACGAATTGTATCAAACTAGATCACTGGTTAACAGCTATAGGTACTGGCTAACACCGTCTCAGTTTGAAGGTTTTTTAGGGTTCCGTACCTCAAAAGGAAAAAACGGAACCCTTATAGGATCACTTTGTTGTCCGTCCGTCCGTCCGTCTGTCAATACCCTTTTTCTCAGGAACGCATGGAGGTATCAAGCTGAAATTTATATCAAAGACTCAGGTCTACTGCCCCTTGGAGCTGTGAAAAAATCATACTTCTTAGCCAACGCAATCAAAAAATACAGCCGTTTATGCCCCAAGTTTCCGCAAATTTTCAACTCTCAAGAGAATCAAAACCACACACAAAAAAAAAAGTAAAGTTAAAGTACCTACAGGGTACTTTCCGTGAACGCAGAATCTTGAAATTTGGTATGGGGGTAGGTCTTATAGCACAGATTAAGGAATAATTGCGAAAACCGTAAATATGTATGTATGCCTGTATAAAGTGACCAATATAAAGTGACCCCACACTGCGTACATTTTGCTTTGGAGCAGGGCTCTGCTTACACTGGTTTATAGATATTTATAGATAAAATGATACGGAACCCTCGGTGCGCGAGTCCGACTCGCACTTGGCCGGTTTTTTTATTATTACAAGCTTTATATTAACTTGTAATGTATGTTTGTCCGGGTGGAATCTTGCGAGTCAATTTTGAAGCAGATATCTTCAACCGATTGAGCTGAAATTTTGCATAATTATGTAAGACAGATGACAATAATATTCTGGTAGTAGAATTCTGGTGGTCCGGCCAGAACCGTCTCCGTAGAAGGGAACTCTTCAACAGTTGGTCCGACTGACTTGATATTTGGTTCACATAATGTAAGACGGATGACGATGCGAGTACAGTCAACAAAAAGTACAGTCAGCACAGAAAGCTTGTATCTGCTTGTAGATTAAGCTATTGTGGCCTTCGAAAGGAAGAATGGAATCCTTATAGGACTCACTTTGATGTCCGTCCGTCCGTTCGTAAACACCATTCGTCTCAGGGGGGCAACTCCGAAATCCGATTTTCGAAGTTCGTATCACACCGTCCCTCTCACTCTCAGCGGAACGGCACGAAACGAACTTCGAAAATCGGATTTCGGAGTATAAGGCCAGGAAAGTGTAGAGGTGTAAAGCTGAATTTAATACCAAATACCTGGATGACCGGTACCTACCTATTTTTTTTGTACGCCATTTTCCAAAAATCATCGATGTATCGCCCCCGAAACCTGCGTACCAAAATTTCATGAAAATCGTTGGAGCCATTTCAGAGATTTAGGCAAAACTGCTCGTTTGACGTCTCTGTCTGTTTCGTAGTAATAAATAGAGACGGAATGATAAATAACTGACACTTATGATAACTGTAATTTAGCAGAGAGTGGTGAAACAGGCCCTTATAGTTTAGAACTTAACTCAAGCTTTAATCCTAAAGTCTTATAACTTAATACTTACTAGCTTTTGCCCACGACTTCGTCTGCAAAAAATTACGAATAGTTCATCACTATCCCACGGGAACTATGCAATTATCTGGGATAAAAAGTAGACTATGTATTTTTAAGAATAAGTATTTTTAAGAATAAGAAGACATTTATTCCTTTTTGCATGACACACAATTATAAGAGCATAATACAAAATTTTATAGAAAAAAATAAAACAAAAAAAAAAGAAAATACACGCATGAAAAATAGATTCTGTGTCTTCGCAAAAGTGAAACGGTCGCACGGTTTTTGACCTTTATTGTTTTGCAATTTAATGCTATTTTCCATTTGTGTGTACCTAACCTAATTGTGGACCTTTGTTGTTCGTGAATAAATGAATTATTATTATTAATCTAAGGTACCAGCTGTCCAAATCCGTTCAGTCGTTTCAGCGTGAAGAACTCTCACTCACACACATCCCACAATCATGCTAAACGTGGCTTTTAAGTCGTGATGCCTAAGGCTCTGTCTACCTCATGAGGGATAAAAACGTGATTTATGTATGGATGGATGCAAAATCTAGATTAATTATAGGTACTCAAACCTTCCTCGTGGATTACTCTATCTATTGGTGAAAATTGCATGAAAATCCGTTCAGTCGTTTTGAACTTATAGCGAACAGACAGACACGGCCTTTGTTGTTAAAATATATACATACATAAATAACGTCTTTATCCCTTACGGGGTAGATAGAGCCTAAGGTGACAAGACCTAAAGGCCACGTTTAGCATTTATGGTAGGCGTAGGTAAAGGTGGAAGGGGGAATCAAAATAGTGATGGGTTGCTAGCATCGCCTGTAACATGATGACAGTGACAAGAAAAATCATTGTGCCGTTTACTGTGACAACGTTCTACGGGAATAAAGTTCTATAGTACACTGACCTGGAAAACTCCAGAAAATGTCAAGCAAAAGCACTCCTAAGTATTCATATTACGTAGGTATTACCAACTTCCATCGTATTCATCTGACATCGGAGCATAATATGAAAGTAAGACACGCCACCAATGCCTCCCCCCAGCTTTACCACCACCCGGTGACTCAGCCCACTTGCGTCGACGGGTGTACACGCACACAGGCACACCGCGTTCGATATCGTGACCTGTTGCTTTACCCACACACCGGCGAACTTGATGCACACAGACGAAAATAGGGTGGTTCCGCTTAGCACTAACTTTTTGCGTCATCCTGACCTATTTAATTATGCTACGCCATCGAGGAAATTACCAATAGAGTTGTAATCATCATCAACTAGGCCTCTATGATTTAAACATGTCAGCGGCACTTCCATTGATGGCTACAGACAATTCTTCGCCTGGGACGATGTTGAGAGGCTGACAACACCTAATTTTGTTGAAATTCATGTTATTTAAGCACTTTTTTTCCTCCTGGCCTCTCAAGCAGAGGGTCGTGGGTTCGAATCCCGGGCTCGCACCTCTGAGTTTTTCGGAATTTATGTGCGATATCTCATTTGAAATTTACCATGAGCTATTCGGTGAAGGAAAATCATCGTGAGAAAACCTGCACACAACTGCGAAGCAATTCAATGGTGTGTGTGAAGTTCCCAATCCGCACTGGGCCCGCGTGGGAACTATAGCCCAAGCCGGACAGAGAATGAGTCTGAGAGGAGGCCTGTGCCCAGCAGTGGGACGTATATAGGCTGGAGATGATGAAGCACTTTTTTTAAGGAAAACTACACACACAAATAACTAACTAACTTGGCTCAGGGACCCAAATAGGGTCTTGGCCTCCGAAACGAGAGCACGCCATCTGTCCCGATCGTGCGCAGCTTCTTGCCAGTCGTCGACTTGAAGACGTCGCAGATCCGCCTGGACACTGTCCCCCCAGCGATACCAGGGTCGCCCAACCGGGCGGCGACCAGTCGGTCGTCCCACGTACGCCCTCTTGCCAGCACGATCCTCTCCCATTCGGAGTAGGTGGCCGAACCAGCGAAGTCTGACACACACAAATAATACAATAAAAATATATGTTCATTTTCATCATATTTCAAAGACGCTGGACGGACTCGATACCTGAATCGGGATCGAATCGCATTAAGACGCAACCCTCCTCAGCTATCATCACACTGACGATTTTTTTCATTTACTATATTTCTTCATTTCCAACTCTATTGCTTATTTTCTCTATGTACTTTGCTGAGTTTCGTGCCATTTCATGTCTTTTCATGGACATAGAGTTATTCGTCAGTGAAAATGAGTTTATGGCCTTTTTTATGCGCTTTTAAAATGAGATCGTGATCTACAAAGGCCTGGATGCAAATTAAGGGCGGGCAATTAAACAGAAGTAGGCGATAAAACACATTCCGCTTCCGCTTTTTTTGTTTTAATACCGAGCTGTGAACGTAACATAATCTACTATTTAGGACTAGTTAAGGATCCTACGCTCAGGTCTGGTAGCAAAAAAAGCGACGGGTACCTAGCACTCCGGGAGTGCCGGCAGAAGTGAAAACAGCAGCTTAGATTAGATTTTAATGTTGTAGCATGACGCTCAAGACGCGTACCGTACTGGCCGCTTACAAAAAAATAACCGGCTAAGTACGAATCGGACTCGCGCACTGAGGGTTCCTTACAAATTCGCTAAGTTATTATAAAATCCAGTGTTAGCAGAGCCCTGATTTTAAGCAAAATGTAGGCGGTGTGAGGTCATTTTATATTGGTTACAAATATTAAATTAAAAAAAGCTACTCACTAGATCTCGTTCAAACCAATTTTGGGGTTTGTATGGTAATGTACGTCATATATATTTTTTAGTTTTATCATTTTCTTATTTTAGAAATTACAGGGGGGGGGACACATTTTATCACTTTGGAAGTGTCTCTCGCGCAAACTATTCAGTTTAGAAAAAAATGATACCTCACACGTATGGGTTTGATGAAAAAAAAATTTTTTCAGTTTCTGTTCTTAGTATGGGGAACCCCCAAATTTTTTTTTTTGTGTGAAAATCTTAATGCGGTTCACAGAATACATCTACTTACCAAGTTTCAACAGTATAGCTGTTATAGTTTCGGAGAAAAGTGGCTGTGACATACAGACGGACAGACAGACAGACAGACATGACAAATCTATAAGGGTTCCGTTTTTCGCCATTTGGCTACGGAACCCTAAAAACGTACGTATTATCTATATTGACAGATCTCTCACATGCCCTAGTACTTTTGCTCCACGACACAACAAAAAATCACTTTAAAAATCGAACGCGATTCTTTCGTATTTCAAAATAAGCTCTTAGAGGATCTGATATCCTGGTACTTAAACTCTCCCTCCGTCTTGTTTTACTATAACAGGCCTAGTCCATTTCAGTAAAAACTCTCCATTCGTCACAGAAAAAATGTAGCAACATTTGGCATTTCTTTTCCCTATAACTTTGTACTTGCGAGAACCCATAGCAATTGAATATGGAATTGAGGGCTAGGGTGGTTTCAATATACATACAAAACGTACGAGTATACCTACAGTACATACACTCGGGAGCAAAAACACGGGTCACTTTTTAGGTGCCGGATAAATAATAAGTAGGTAGGTACACAAAGTGCAATTGAAGTGATCGAGTGTTGCTGTACATAGGTAATTTCATGTATTGTTGTTTTTTTTAACTGCTATTGTAACTACACCTAACATTTTCAAACCTTAATTTTTGAACCTGAATACTTTTACTTTTTTTTTTTTACTTTCGAACTGCGTTTGTAACTGAACCTAACATTTTTAAAACTAAACTTTTGTACCTAACATTTATAAACGTAACTATTTTGAACCTGACATTATAAACTTTTTTTTTTACTGTAATTGTAACTGCACCTAACATTTTTAAAACTAAACTTTTGTACCTAACATTTATAAACGTAACTATTTTGAACCTAAAATTATAAACTTTTTTTTTTACTGTAATTGTAACTGCACCTAACATTTTTAAAACTAAACTTTTGTACCTAACATTTATAAACGTAACTATTTTGAACCTAACATTATAAACTTTTTTTTTTACTGTAATTGTAACTGCACCTAACATTTTTAAAACTAAACTTTTGTACCTAACATTTATAAACGTTTTTATTTTGAACCTAAAATTATAAACTTTTTTTTTTACTGTAATTGTAACTGCACCTAACATTTTTAAAACTAAACTTCTGTACCTAACATTTATAAACGTAACTATTTTGAACCTAACATTATAAACTTTTTTTTTTACTGTAATTGTAACTGCACCTGACATTTATAAACGTAAACAGTTGGACCCAACCATTTTGAACCTATTTCTTTTTATTTTAAATGCTTTTGTAACTGAACCTAACATTTTTAAAACTAAACTTTTGTACCTAACATTTATAAACGTAACTATTTTGAACCTAACATTATAAACTTTTTTTTTTACTGTAATTGTAACTGCACCTAACATTTATAAACGTAAACATTTGGACCCTAACCATTTTGAACCTATTTTTTTTTATTTTAAATGCTTTTGTAACTGAACCTACCATTTTAAAACCTTAACTTTTTGAACCTAACCTTTTGGAACCTAACATTTAACATTTAATTTTTCAGCTTGTTTTTGAAGCTCCCTTAGCGCTACCCGTCGCTTTTTTGTTTTAAATATATAATTACTAATTAGACAAAGCCTAGGGTTACAAGACCTAAAGGCCACGTTTATAAATAAAATAAATAAATATCTTGGGACAAATTACACCAATTGACCCAGTCCCAAACTAAGCAAAGCTTGTACCTACTATCTATGGGTACCAGGCAACGGATAAACATACTTATATAATGTACTACTTAAATACATACAACATCCATGACTCGGGCACAAACATTCGTATTCATCATATCATATAATTTAATTTGATTGATTTAATTTAATTTGACTTCATTTAATTTTATATAGTTTAGTTTGATTTAATTTGAGCACATTCAATTTAATTACTGCACGACGTCAAATTTTTCTTTCTTTTCAAATATTCTGTTATAATATGGACGTAAGTCTGGCAATAAATCATTTCATTTCATATAAATGTCTGCCCCTACCGGGATTCGAACCCGGGACCTCTAACTTCATAGTCAGGGTCACTAACCACTAGGCTATCCGGTCGTCAAACGTTTAGCATGATTGTGGGCGTATTGCTGGAAAATGAAATCAAAATAGTGATGGGTTGCTAGCGGCATCGCTACCATGATACCTATTTTCACTTATATTGATAAAGCAATTTCAATGTACGTGAAGTTTCCAATACGCTTGGGCTACATGGGAACTTTAACCCACGCCCTCTCATTCTGAGAGGAAGCCTGTGCCCAGCTGTGGGACATATATGACGACCGGATGGCCTAGTGGTTAGAGTACCTGACTATGAAGCTTGAGGTCCCGGGTTCGATCCCCGGTCGGGGCAGATATTTGTATGAAAACTACGAATGTTTGTTCTCGAGTCTTGGATATTTAATATGTATTTATCTATATAAGTATGTTTATCCGTTGTCTAGTGCCCGTATCACAAGCTTTGCTTAGTTTGGGACTAGGTCAATTGGTGTAATTTGTCCCAAGATATTTATTTATGTATTTTATTTATATAGGCTGGAGACGATATGTGATAATACGGAGCTCAATAAACCTTTATATTATTTGCCATAATATATTCTTACGAAGCCCTACCAACGACCAATCACTCTTGACACCTTGTCTTCAAACATCGCAAAGGTCGCAGCTGGATGTAAGAGGTCGTCCCTAATTGGTCTTCCGGTTTCACTTCACACTTTGAAGAAGTTTATTTTAGGAACAAAGGAATGTAGTTCTTCAAATTTAGATTCAAAATTGCACTGAGTTAAAACAGTGGTACAGTATTTATTTATTTTATTTATGCCTTTTCTATTCCGAATTCGCTTACCATCAGGTGACCCACTTGCTCGTTTGCCTTCCTATTCGCATAAAAAAAAACAATTTCAGTAAGTACACGTTGTTGTTGTTGTTATTGTCGTTTTTTTATATACATATATACTTTGGTACAGTACACATAGTCAGCAACAAATTACATGCAGCGAGTAAAGTGTTTCTTCCATGCTGGTCTGGTGTAGAGAAAAAACATAGAATGTACCAGTTTCTTCCCTTCCCGCACAGATGGTAAAAGTCCATCGAGGGAATGGGCAATAATCTTAGGAATCATGTTAAGTATAGGCGATGCGGCTAGCGACCCATCACTATTTTGATTCCCCTTTCTACCTATACGCCCACAATCATGCTGAACGTGGCCTTCAGGTCTTATTACCTTACAGCGTTATTCATAAAAAGTTAGAGGCTCGCTGTAAGCTCGCTATAGGCCGATGCAAAAAAACATGATTCATAAACGTCAATTTGCGCTAATCAGTCCATCAAGGGTCTGTTAAGTCTTCCGAAAGTTAGCGGACCGTAGACCCACTTTATCTCTCTGCTAACTCACAAAATGGCTGCCACGCATGTGAACAGCTGATTTTGGCAAGAGCAAAACCATACGCATAACAGTTTTTTTGTTGTAAGTTTTTATTCCCTCCGGGAAAGGTAAAGGAAACTACATCCACACTGCCTAGTCTGTCGTATTAATTCGCTGGTTTCCCGCTAATTCGCTGCCACTGCTGTCAATTTTTTTTTTAATTCACTAAAAGGCCATTTTTGGTCCATGATTTGTCAAGGTGACAACATAACGCGTCTAATCCATCCATCAGCAGCTCATTAGTTAACAGACTGCTAGCAAGCGTTTATGAATCATACTTTTTAACAACTGTCAAATAAGCTTAATCAGTCTGTTAACTAATCGACTGATCAAACCTCAATTAAGGATTTTTTATGAATAAGGCTGTTAGACTCTGTCCAACCCATAGGAGATATAGACGTGATTTGTGTGTGTGTGTATGTGTTTGGGTGGCAAAAAAGCCGTGGTAGCCTAGTGGTTTGACCTGTGGTCTTTCAAGCAGAGCGTCGTGGGTTCAAATCTCGGGCTCGCGCCTCTGAGTTTTTCGGAATTTATGTGCGAAAATTACATTTGAAATTTGCCATGAGCTTTTCGGTGAAGGAAAACATCGTGAGGAAACCTGCACACATCTGCGGAGAAATTCAATGGTGTGTGTTAAGTTCCGAATCCGCACTGGGCGCGTTTGGGAACTATAGCCCAAACCCTCCCACACACGGAGGAGGCCTATGCCATGAGGCACGCCGAATTACGCGACAATCTAGTAAAAAAAAACCTACAACAACAACAACAACAACAACAACAACAACAACAACAACAACAACAACAACAACAACAACAACAATAACAACAACAACAACAACAACTACTACTACTTACTGAAATTGTAGCGAATTCGGAATAAAAAGGCTAAAATAAATGTGTTTGTGTATTTAGCAAGGTCACACAGTCCATGAGTTCCTAAAACGTCTTTTGCGTTTCAAGGAGGATTGAAATATCAAACCCATAAGAGTGAGTAGGACAGCAAGAAAGACCCGAAGTTTTTTTTACTTATATACTAGCTTCTGCCCGCGACTTTGTCTGCGTAGAATTTGCAATTGACATGTTTATGGCTATCCCCCGGGAACTGTGCTATTATCCGGGATAAAAAGTACCCTATGTTTTAATCTAGGGTACCAGCTATCTTCGTTACAAATTTTATCCATATCCGTCCAGTCGTTTTAGCGTGAAGAAGGAACAAACATACTCACTCACTCACATAACATGGTCACATCGTCACAAACTTTCGCAGTTATAATATTAGTAGGATAGATTTATTCATCAAACAATTTACACAGCATTACAATTTACGGTATTGACAAAAAACACTGGAAAATTAATTTTAACAAGTAAAGGCGCATACCATTTAATAGGTACATTCAACAAATAATTTTATAACATAAAAATAATTTTAATCAAAAACGCTAATTTCATGACAAGCTCGCTAAAAATAAAATAATTCTAGACAGAAGTGTCACCCAACGATCAGCGAACACATCAGCATCCTGGATCCTACCTTATTACGTAACTCGCTCGCAATCGCCATTGTGTTAGTTCTGACAGTTCTTGTATGAATATGACAGCTAGCTGATTCCGATGCCAATTGTCAGCCCTTACATGAACTGTCAAAATGAAGACCATGGTGATCGCGAGCGAGTGACGTAATAAGCTAGCACAGAAACACATTTAGTAATATCGCACTATATATACAGATCTAGATTTAAATCGGCCCTTCATAGGATTTCTAATACTTTCATAAATATCGTAGAAAATCTTGCGCACAGGCAGAGGCCGGAATCACTTTTTTGTGCTATTTTCGTTATTTTCCAGCCGTTTTCTGTAACGTAAAGTGTGCCGTCCTGCGTTACTGTACCGGTTAAGGGGAATGTATGTTTTTTGTTGGAAAAAAAAATATATCAAAATCCACAGGTGACCATAGGGCTGGCTCTTTCCTCGGGCAACGCATAGGCATTGCTATCCAACGAGGAAACGCAGCCAGCATTATGGGCACCTTGCCCAATGACAACGATCTGGGCGATATTTGTAAATATAGGTATTTAGGTTTATATTAAAGTAGTTTAAGGTTTTATATATAGGTATAATTTTTTATGATCTTGTAAATATGTATATTGATTGAATAAAACCATACATACACATGTAATAGAATGTACCGGTGTAAATCCAAGTTATCGTACTGGTTTAAAAAATGACTTTCTGCCAAGTTTCTTGCGGCGCATTCTTCTTGGTAATGATGGTATTTCCGAATGCGCTGGTATGTAGCTTCAAAAAAAGACATGTAAAAGAGCCTTTGGCGTCCTGTTTGCAGAATAAACTTTTGTTTTTTGTTTTACTATAGCAGTTAAAAAAAAAGCCGTGGTAGCCTAGTGGTTTGACCTGTGGCCTCTCAAGCAGAGGGTCGTGGGTTCGAATCCCGGGCTCGCACCTCTGAGTTTTACGGAATTTATGTGCGATATCTCATTTGAAATTTAACATGTGAGCTTTTCGGTGAAAGAAAACATCCTGAGGAAACCTGCACACAACTGCGAAGCAATTCAATGGTGTGTGTGAAGTTCCCAATCCGCACTGGGCCCGCGTGGGAACTGTAGCCCAAGCCCTCTTATTCTGAGAGGAGGCCTGTGCCCAGCAAATGGGACGTGTATAGGCTGGAGATGATGATGATAGCAGTTATATAAGTATGACAGACTCAGATATTCGCGGATAACCACACGTGTCCAGTACACACTGGATATTGGTGCTTATTTAATATCAGGTTCTCCGCTAGCTCGTTTGCCACCAAATTTTAAAACTAGCTATTTCCCTCGGTTTTGCCCTCGTTTATTTTTAGGGTTCCGTACCTCAAAGGGAAAAACGGAACCCTTATAAGATAAATTTGTTGTGCGTCCGTCCGTTCGTCTGTCAAGACCCTTTTTCTCAGAAAGGCGTGGAGGTATCAAGCTGAAATTTATATAAAATACCTACTCAAGTCTACTGCCTCTTGGAGCTGTGAAAAAATCAAACTTCTAAGCCAACGCAATCAAAAGATACCGCCGTTTATGCCGCAAATTTCCGCAAATTTTCGAAACTCGCAAGGGAATCAAAACCTACAGGGTACTTCCCGTGAACGTAAAATCTTGAAATTTGGTATGAAGGTAGGTCTTATAGCATAGATTAAGGAATAATTGCGAAAACCGTAAATATGTATGTATGTCTGTATATAGCAGTGACCAATATAAAGTGACCACACACTGCGTACATTTTGCTTTGGAGCAGGGCTCTGCTTACATTGGTTTATAGATATTTATAGATAATGGTACTTATTTTTTCGCCTTATTTCTCCACTAGCTTTTGCCCGCAACTTCATCCGCGTAGAAATAGATTTAAGAACTGATGTTAATGATAGTTATATATTCTGCAATAATTATTTTTACGTTGCGACTCTAGGCAGCTACGACCTTTGACATGTTTATGACTATCCCGTGGGAGCTAAGCTTTTATCGGCCTCTTTGCAGAATACACGTTTTGGTTATGATTTTGCAAAGCGTTCGTTTCACATTAAGAGGCTGACAACACCTAATTTTGTTGAAATCGATGTTATTTAAGCACTTTTTTAAGAAAAACTACACACAAAAAAATACAAAAAATAATAATAATGTTAATTTTCATCATATTTCAAACACGCTAGACGGAATCGATACATAATTGAACAAAATCGGCTCGATAGAAAATAATTGCAAAGATTAGTCTTAAAATCATCATTAAACGGTTCTATGTCTTTATTTTTTCGACGAATGGGTCTGCAATGAAAAACATGAAGTCAACATATTCATACCCACACGGCTAACGAGTCATATTTCACAAATAATCCATACTTTTTTCTATTTCTTCTTATTTGTGTCTTATTTGCAAGATTTTAGACGCGCGCCAAGCTGCCGGAATAGTTTCTTCTCTTTCACTAACAGGCACGCGAACCGTATGTGTGAAGAGTGGCGCTGCTCAAGGTAGTTTGCTGTTGACAGCGCCTTAAAAATAAAAAAATAATAAAAAAAGCAGACTTTACCTACTTTTTGTTGTTAACCTGTACCTGCGTTGTCACCCATTTTACAATATGTATACCAAATGTCAATTCGATTGGACCAACTGTTGAATAGTTCTCATCTGGATAAAAAGTGTTACTTTTGCGGTTGGTAGGGCCTTGTGCAAGGTCCGTCCGGATCGCTACCACCATCTTACTCGCTAATCCTGCCGCTAAGCAGAAGTGCTTGCACTGCTGTGTTCCGGTGTGGAGAGTAAGACAGCCGGGGAAATTACGGGCACAAGAGGCATTTCATCTAAGTCCTCTAGGTTGGCAACGCATCTGCAATACCTCCGGGGTTGCGGGTGTCTATGTGCAGTGGTGTTCGCTTACCATCAGGTGACCCACTTACTCGTTTGCCTTCCTATTCGTATAAAAAAAATACTTATAACAAAAAATATATATATAAAAAATCCACCCTACCCTTAACATGGATCTCAAAATAGCCTCGTTTGATCGCCAGCAGGCGCACGCGTCGATCCAGCCTATCGATCGATTGATTTATATATACTTCTCCTTCCCTCACCCAGAACGCCACAACTCCACTCACACACCAAACCTCTTTTAAACTCTACCGCCCAAAAAACAAAGTTGAATTTTGCTTTAGTAAGTAATTTCTTTTAGATCTTTTTGGAGGGTAGTTTGTGATTTTTACTAGAGTGGTAAGATTCACGGATACTTCATTCCATATAACATTACACAAGGTTAATATGAACATGTTAGTATCTTTGTAACTTTGGGCTATATTGTCGAAGGAGGCTAAAGGAAGCTGCTAAAAAAGGAAGGAAGGAGGCTGCTGCTGGGGGGTGCAGTGATATACACGCATCAGCTCAAAGAGCTGCTAGTGTATTATTTTAAATAATAATAATAATAATAATAGGGTCTACGAGTCTTTTCCAAGTTAGGTACAAATAAATAAAATTAATAATTATTAAGACTGTTAATTTCTCTCTCTTAAATCAGGTTAACGGAAGAGATCGCTTTCTAAGTATAAGTTCGCCTTTGTATTGTTCTCTGTCATTATTTTTATTGGGTTATGTACAATAAAGAGTTAGGTACCCACCATACTTTAATTACAGTTAAGGGCATAAATATGTATAGTACATTACCAAGACGTCAAAAGCATCTAAGTACCTATACAACTTTATGCCACAATCAATAAGGTCAGTGACACATTTATTTGATATGACTGCTGTATCGATATTTATGTCCTCAGCACATACAAAAATTGGGTAATCTAAGAATAAGAATAAAAGAATAAGAGAACTTTATTAGCTGATACGGAAACACAAACAGAATATTACAAATGGATACTTATTCTAACCAGCCAAATGGCCGCCACTCAGCTATGTGTCACGATAAGATCCAGGATAATGTCGTGACGCTGATTTTCAGTGACGCCAGTTACAGAGGTGGCTGTCACCAGGCACACATCCCAGTACATACTGGTTTACGAAATCACCACTTCCAATACCCATACCTTATACAAGAATTATGTTTACAATTTTATTATTTATAAGTTTGACAGTACTACAACAATTTAAATCATTGACACATATTAATGTTGTGCGTAAGTATACCTATGTGTGTGTATGTGCTTGTTTGTGTGTGCGTGTATGTGTGTGTATATATGTGTAGATACATTTAGGGGCAGCTAATGAGTTCGGTGTATCGGTGTTCGGGTAATAATCTCATGTAACGGTATCTGAAATGTATATACGGCCTTTATGATGTGATTTAGAGGTTAAGAAATCCAGCGGACGCCAGACGCGCAGACTCCGGCGCAGGCGCGGGGCCCCAAATAGATCAGTGCCTTCTAATTAATCTCCGGGACTATATGGGTTGAGAAATGGAGAGCCGGGCATTGGTGAGTTGTATTGGGGCCCGATTTTTAAAAATACGTTGAACCAATCGATAGAGGCCAAAATTTGTCGCTACATAAATACGGTCCAAATAGGGAATAGGTATTTATGATTATTTTTATTGGCTTTCATTAAAAGCTCATTAATATAAATAATATACAATAATGTAAAATATTTTCATTTTTTTTTAATTTTGGTCACCTACGCATTTATTTATAAATAGTTTTTATTTATTTATTATTTTAATTTTTTAAAAGATTAATCTTAGTTGACATTTCCCGAATTTATTATTTATAAAATTAATTAAGATTTGGTTGTCCATCGCAGTACAACGTAGTAATGCTGCGAGTGTGATGGGCACCTTTGCGTCTGGTATGACGCGGGGCGGGTTATTTTCTTTTTATTTATTAGGTATTTTATTGTAAAAAAAACCATTTTGAATTGATGTACTTCTGACAACCCCTAGTACAGAACCAACTATTAATGTACTTACATATTTTGTGACATTTGATATTTTATTTTTATTTTTATTTGTGACATTTAGTATTATATTCTTGTTTAATGATTTAAGCTGTCAAAGATTTGACACTATATCTTTATAGAAAAACTGAATGTTAATGGAATTATTATATGCGGCAAAGTTGCCGCAGTTTATGCACTTGGCTGATATTAAGGTCGCGTTTCGTTTTTGCAATGAGTTATGCATGTTGTCGGCCCCGCTGCGCCGGGCGCATTGCAGACTGCAGATCAATGCATTTCGTCAACTATAACAAATATATCACAAATATATATGACTTAATGCGCTAGACTCACAGGGAATATGCATTTTTGTTTAATGGTTCCACTGAGAAACGGCGTCGTTGCTACCTTTGCATACATGCTGAGTTGAAATCCTATTTTGAAACAACTAACCCCCCTTACTCATAAACACTCTGGCTTCTGCCAATGATGTTGTGTTACATGTTACTATCGTATAAGTTCATTGGCTTCTGGTAACTTCGCTCCCTTTTATAAAACCCTTTTTTTGGACGACCGGATAGCCTAGTGGTTAGTGACCCTGACTATGAAGCTAGAGGTCCCGGGTTCGAATCCCGGTAGGGGCAGGCGTTTGTATGATGAATACGAATGTATGTGCCCGAGTCATGGATGTTGTTTGTATTTAAGTATTTATTTATCTATATTATATAAGTATGTTTATCCGTTGCCTGGTACCCATAGCACAAGCTCTGCTTAGTTTGGGACTGGGTCAATTGGTGTAATTTGTCCCATAATATTTATTTATTTGTTTATTAAAAAAAAATCGTTTGTCCTTATCTGTCACTTTGACATTTTCGTTTCACAGACAAGGACAAACGATTGCTAATTTAGCAGAAGCTATAGAGCGTTTATGAATAAGGGGGTAACCATATTATTATCCATCTATTGTTAAAGCTATTTTGAATACAAATCTAACTATCTAACTAATATTATAAATGCGAAAGTATGGATGGATGGATGGATGTTTGTTTGTTACTCAATCACGCCAGAACGGCCTAACGGATCTGGATGAAATTCGGCACATAGATAGAGAAAAGTCTGGAATAGCCCATAGGCTACTTTTTATCCCGGAAAATTGCGTAGTTCTCACGGGATAGCGATAAACGAATTCTTTGCAGACGAAGTCGCTGGCAGCAGCTAGTTACTTATAATTATGTGTGTATGTCATGGATAATATTGGTTTTAGGGTTCTGTACCCGAAGGGTTAGAACGGTACCCTATTACTAAGACTCCATCCCTCCATGCATTTAAGAGTTGTACAATCGAGTGCATAAATATCGATACATCCATCAAATATGTGTCACCGTCACCGCCCTTTTTGTTAGTGACATAAAGGTGTATAGATGTTTTTGACGTCTTGGTAATGTACATATATTTATGCCCTTAACTGTACTCTCCATACGAATGGGCGTTGACGTGTTATTGTACACATTGTTAAATGTAATGAAAACTTATTTAGTAAGGTCTCAGACACACGCAGGCTTCCCATAAGGTCGCAGTATCAAAACACCTTAAAAAGCACCCGATGCAAAACTGCACTGATGCGGAAAAGTTTGCTGGGAATGGCACCGCAAATTTTCAATAAAATTCCTGCTGACGTAAGGGAGTTAAAGATAAATATTGTAGGGTATTTGATGACATTGACCTGGCAACCCGCTAGGCTCGCTAGATAGTGGTGGAGGGGTATGGGCCCCTCTGCTCTTCTCTCGCCGATCGTCGGAGCGTAAGGACGTACATTTCGTGTGATTTCCTACTGTGTGTGTACTACCTACGTTTTTCTAGATCTATTTGCTTGTAATACCTGATTTGATTCTTATTAAATTGTTACTGTTTATTTGAAGTGTATTATCTTTAATCAAACCCGCTACTGGTCCCTAATATCAGTAGTGGGATGCGTAAATTCACTCCCACAGTTAATTTTTTTTTTTTTTTTGAAACTTGATAGTTTATAACGCTGCCTATAATTAGGTCAAAAATTTTAACACCTTAAGTGAATACGTGGGTAGTACAAAATTTGTCTTGTTATTTTTCGTGTCGTGCGGTGCGTTTGCGTACCATAACATACTTGTTTTTAATAAGATTTAAGGTGTGAAATGGGGAGATCGAGTCGTTCTCGATCTCGAAATCGGCGTTCGCGCAGCCCGCGCGGTCGCGTGTCGCGTGATCGGCGCTCGCGCGGTAGGCGGGCGCGTAGCCACTCGCGGGCCTGCTCGCCGCTATGCAGACGCCGCGGCCGCGACAGCCGTAGTCGAAGTCGCTTCCAAGCACGTCGCAGTCCCAGCCGTAGTCGCCGCGATCGCGAGTGCTCGCGGCGTTTGCGCACTAGTACGCCGCCAATACAGGGTAGTCGTGAGTCCTGGAGAACTGTAATTTCCCGTCTAGACGCTCTGGAGAAGCGCCCGTCTTCGACAGTAACCGCCGAGCGTACAATAGATCAGGGTACAAGTACTAATCAGATTGTTGAGGCTATACAATCGTTAAAGTCCGTAAGCACTAACAGTTATTACATTTCGCATTTTGATCCAAGTATTAATGATGTAGACGTGTGGTTTAATGAAGTGGATAGAGCTATGCTCGCTAATCGGTGGGATGATTGTGAATGCCTTTCGCGTATAGGTAATTGTTTAAAAGGCGACGCCAGGTCCTGGCTCAATGATTGGGTATCTGTCGATCGCTCGTGGAGCAACTTTAAAAAAGATTTTAAAAGTTTGTGTGTGAAAAGAATTGATTATGCTGGCATTCTTTTTGAGGTCATGTCTACGAGCTCCGACAAATACCAAACCTATGCCGAATATGCGCGTAAATCATTATTGCGATTACGTATAATCAAGGGCCTTGGTGACGATTTAATCACGTCAATAGTCATACGTGGTATTACTGACCCACAAGTAAAGGCATCCGCGACTAATGCTAATTTAAAACCTAACGATCTAGTTAATTATTTATCTACCTTCGTCAAATCAACTAAAGCTTTAGTCACTGATGCTTCTGTGGGTCGACAGATTATGTCTCAAAAGAATAATAGTAAGTTCCAAGTGTTCAAAAAGCAGTCGCGCCCGGTGGGTTCTGACAAGTGTTTTTCATGTGGGGAGGCCGGTCATCGGCAGGCCGGCTGCCCTAAGAAGGTAAAACCGAATATCGTGGGGCAACCTAAACTTGAAACTAAGCCTAAACCGAACACACCGTGCGCTTATTGCAAGAGACTAGGTCATGACATAACTACTTGTTACGCTAAACAACGTATTGATCAACGTAGTCATAACAATGCAAGTACATGTTCTGTCCCTGTAACAAGGGAAGGTAATATTGTAGTTGGCCACATTCAGAACATGCCCGTGGATATTCTAATTGATAGTGGTGCCTTAGAAGTTTCACTTATATCCAAGTCGGTTGTTGATAAACTTTCATGTGTGCATAAACCTGTTACGTGTGAAATAAAAGGCATAGGGGGCTCGATTACTAAAATTGAATTTTATACCACGCTAACAATAACTTTAGAGGGTATTTATTTCTTTAGAGGTAAACTTTCTAGTCGTTCCTAGTGAATCCATGAGTACCCCCGTTATTATCGGTACAGATGTACTCAATAGGGACGGCATTACTTTTATTCGTACAAACAAGATGCAACGAATCTTATGTGAGCCGAAACTAACAAAGGTTTCAGTTGTGAAGTCTAATGCACAAGTGGTAGTTGATACGTCACTGCATGGTGAAAATTTGACAAAACTAGAGGCTATTCTTAATGATTATTCTGAGTTCATGATATCGGGTACGGCAACGTCTACTGTTACAACGGGAAGTATGTGCATAAGACTTAACAATGATACCCCTATTAACTACCGCCCTTATAAGATGTCTCATGACGAAAAATTAAAAGTATGTGACATTATTAAAGATCTCTTGTCGAAGGGTATTATTCGCGAATCGGAATCGCCCTACTCTAGTCCAGTCCTTTTGGTAAAGAAGAAGGACGGTTCCGATCGTATGTGCGTAGATTTTCGCGCCCTTAATAGAATCACCGTCAAAGATAGGTATCCTTTACCTCTAATCGATGACCATATTGACAGATTAGGTAAGAGTAGATATTTCACGACCCTAGATATGGCGACTGGCTTCCACCAGATTAAACTTGACGATGAATCTATCCCGTACACGGGTTTTGTGACGCCTGAGGGGCACTATGAGTACCTAAAAATGCCCTACGGTTTAGCTAACGCCCCTATAGTCTATCAACGCATTATAACCAATACACTGCGTGACTTTATTGCTGCTGGTAAGGTCTTGGTCTATATCGATGACTGTTTAATACTTCACGATACCATTGATGAGGGGTTGCAAACTCTCAAGGAAGTACTAACTTGTTTGACTAGTGCAGGTTTTTCTATTAATCTGCGTAAATGTTCGTTTCTGTGCGCGAAAATCGAGTACTTAGGTAGAGTTATCTCTAATGGTGAAGTACGACCTGCCGAGTCAAAGGTTCGCGCTCTTGCCAATTCTCCTATTCCACAAAGTGTTAAGCAGGTTCGGCAATTTTTAGGCTTAGCGGGATACTTTCGCAAGTACATACCTAGCTACTCTACTAAGACAGCTTGCATAGCACGGTTAACGCGTAAAGATGTGCCATTTAGTTGGGAGCCCGTACATGAACGCGTACGCCAAGAAATTATTAAGATTTTGACTAACGAACCCGTTCTAGCTATCTTTAACCCAGACTTAGTTACCGAGCTCCACACTGACGCGAGCAGTCTAGGATATGGCTCAATCCTATTGCAGCTTCATAAAGACGGTAGTAGGCGGGTGGTGGCGTATTATAGTCAGGTTACGAAGGGGGCCGAAATGAAATACCATTCGTACGAACTCGAAACTCTCGCAGTTGTCAAATCATTACGGCACTTTAGGCATTATTTAGTAGGTGTGCCATTTACTGTAGTGACTGACTGCAATGCCTTAAAGGCCACTCAACAAAAAAGAGACTTACTACCACGGGTGGCAAGGTGGTGGGTTTATTTGCAAGATTTCAATTTTACCATCGCATACAGGAAAGGTACAGCTTTGCCGCACGTGGATTATTTGAGCCGTAATCCGTGTAAAGATGTTAATAACATTGAAAGACCTCGTAACTGGGCTCAAATCGCTCAAGCTGGGGATGAGGAGACGCGTAGCTTGATGCAGTCGTTAGAAAGAGGAGAGTTAGACTCTTCACGTTATGTCATGCGTCACGACACTCTTTACTATCGGTACTGTAAAACAGGTGAAGAGCCGAAGCTGTTGTGCTATATACCCAAGGGTCACCACTTGAGTCTTTTGAGAATCTTTCACGACGAACATGGACACATTAACGCGGACAAGACTAACGATTTAATATTGAAACACTTTTGGTTTCCGGGTCTTAGGCCTTTCGTCAAAAAGTATATTGCCCATTGTCTAACTTGTATTGCGCACAAAAGGGTTCCTCGGGCACCTTTCCAACCTATAACTTCGTGGTCAAAGCCAGACATTCCTTTTGACACTCTCCATGCTGATGTATTAGGCCCGCTTCCCGAGTCAAAAGGTTACAAACACATTATGCTTGTGGTTGACGCATTCACAAAGTTCTGTTTACTAACGCCCCTTTACCGCCAAGACCTGAATGAACTTAAACGCGTTTTTAAAAATGTAATTTCCCTTTTCGGCACTCCCCGATTGATTGTATCTGATAGGGGTAGAATGTTCGAGTCATCTGGATTTAAATCATGGATGCAAGTTCTGGAAATTCAGTTGCATTACATCACACCTGGTATGCATAATGCCAATGGTCAAGTTGAGCGGTACGTCCGGACTCTGCTCAATATGCTTAGGATCGAAACGAATCATAAGAAAACAGAGTGGGTTGAAGAGTTATGGCAGCTTCAATTAATTTTGAATATCACTAAGCAGAAAACTACGCAAACTTCTGCTTTAAACCTTTTAGTAGGCCACGAAAATGCTACGCCAGCGATTCGCGTACTGGTACGAGATGTTGTTACGGAGTCTACTTCCACCAATCGTGAGTCAAGAAGAGAAATGCTTAGACAGCGGTCTGCCGAGCTGTTGTCAAAGAATCAGGCGACTCAAGACGCCTACGTTAATAAGGACAGACGTCCTGTTCGCTTGTTTCAGATTGATGACCTGGTATTTGTCATCAAGTTTACTCAATCCAAAGGTAAACTTGATCCTGGCATGCGAGGTCCCTACAAAATCACCAAGGTGCTGAGCAACGGCCGTTACGAGCTAAGACTGTTGGCCGGAGCGTACGGCAAGACGTCGTATGCTGCTGCACAGTACATGGTGCCCTGGAAGGGTGAATGGACACCCGAGACTTGCTCTGCTTTCTTCGAGGGTGAGTCTAAAGTCTACGCGGTATGCGAACTTTGTGCCTATGCCGGTAGCCTACGCGGTATGCGAACTTTGTGCCTATGCCGGTAGCCTACGCGGTATGCGAACTTTGTGCCTATGCCGGTAGCCCACGCGGTATGCGAACTTTGTGCCTATGCCGGTAGCCCACGCGGTATGCGAACTTTGTGCCTATGCCGGTAGCCCACGCGGTATGCGAACTGGGTGCCTCTACCGGTAGCTATTATCACTTGGGAGGTGTACCAACGTGGTATGCCTACAGTGATGGGAATCTGGTCGGCACGCGAACTTTGGGCCTATACCGACCAGTCACTTGTCTCTATATTTGATGTATTATTTTGTCTCTTTGACTAAATGTTATTGCTAATAATATATTTTATGTGCATATTTAACCACATCTAACATAACTAACATAACTTACGTGTGTGTGAACCATTGTCAGTATTATGTGCCTCACGTGTTGTTTATTCCACAGTGAGCGATGATGACGATGATTCTGACTACTCCAGGGAGCCCGTCACCCGGCCAGGACCTTCGGTTACACCAAGCATCACACGGGGCGAGCCTGAGCCATGCTTGGGACCTCGCCGACCCCTGGAAGACCAATCAACAGCGGCATCGATACATAATGACTCATTGAACAATGAGTCTGACACGTTCACGGAGCCTGACGAAGAATTCGATGCAGAGCCCACCAGACGACCGACGTCAGAGTTCAATACTTCCGCACCAGACGAGTCTGATACGTTCACGGAGCCTGACGAGGACGTCAGGGTGTCAGGAGAGGCCGTGTAGGGTATTTGATGACATTGACCTGGCAACCCGCTAGGCTCGCTAGATAGTGGTGGAGGGGTATGGGCCCCTCTGCTCTTCTCTCGCCGATCGTCGGAGCGTAAGGACGTACATTTCGTGTGATTTCCTACTGTGTGTGTACTACCTACGTTTTTCTAGATCTATTTGCTTGTAATACCTGATTTGATTCTTATTAAATTGTTACTGTTTATTTGAAGTGTATTATCTTTAATCAAACCCGCTACTGGTCCCTAATAATATATTTTCTCCAACTTGCTCGGAAATGTGCGTCTTACTGCTAAAAACAGCTTCCAGGAAGGTCTCCGTTACTGGCGCAACATTAGAAAAAAAAAACAGCTGCAGCGGCGGCCGGGAAATAGCGGAAGCGGCCGGGAAATTTTCATTACTGTACAACTATTTAACTTTTTAATTTGTTATGGCTAAGATCATTCACCACAAACAGCCAAATGCTCGTACAATCATATGGAACCAGCGCGTTTAAAAGTGTCTTAAATAGTTTTGTTTTTACCTAAAGTTCAGATTCTGTGGAAAAAAAAGTAAAAGTTGTCTGATTTTTTAATCCAATGTAAATTTAAATTAAATAGTTTTATAACATTTAATTTTGCACTTTTAGTTGATTTATTACAATTTTATAGTAAAAGGAAATATACTTTCGAATGAAATGGCGTTATCAGAAGACAAATGGGAACACAAAATATTTACCTTGCTACTCCGCTACTTACGTGCAAGATAACCAAGCTTGTGCGAAATATGTACGTTTTGCATGCAAGCCCTCCCACCACTACTACCACACAAAACGCACACAAATCCCACAAACTTAATTAATCCTAACACCACACAAACACTGACGCGCGTTTCGATCCCTCTACGGGATCATTCTCAAAGTTAGAGCACAACCGATGCACATGCGAACCAACGTCGACGCTGTGTGTCGTGGTGGGAGGGCTTGCATGCAAAACGTACATATTTCGCACAAGCTTGGTTATCTTGCACGTAAGTAGCGGAGTAGCAAGGTAAATATTTTGTGTTCATTGAAATGGACCTCCGCAAAGTAACGCCTGATTCAATAAAATATTTGACAAATGGGAAATTACAGGTACCTATGTCCTATGTACTGTTGCGGGAGTAGAACATTGCGATAATTTTGTTCAATTGCAAGTCAGTGGAATATTTTAACATTTTATTTTATTTCCTCGCATTATACATGCCTCGGCGGAAACGGCAATTCGTGGATTCGTATTTATTAACGGACTCCGCTACGCGTCGTCCGTCAAACTATATACTCATCCACGAATTGCAATTTCCCGGCCTCGGCAGTAATGTACTATTAACAAGAGATTGACATCGCTATTGCTGGAAAAATGTTATTATACACGCAACAATTCTTAAATGATAATGATCTGTAAATTTTTATTGTATTTTTAGTAATTTTAAGTACTTCATGTAATGACATTGTGTTTATTATAATTTTAATGTCCAATGTCTACCTATGGTGTTCCGATATGCAACGGATGTTTGTATGCCTAGCGGCTAAACATGGAGGGTCCTTAATGTCATAAGATCTTGTAATCTACCTATGTTTAACAAATAAAAAAATATTTTAATCTTTTCTATTCTATTCTATTCATGTTCTCTTATTACTAATACCTAAGACTAGACTAGAAATAATAATGATACGCGAGCAAGCGTGAGTAGGCGTAGCAAGTGGAACGAAGTAGTCTCAGCCTACCCTTATGGGAAAGAAGCGTGGCGATCAAGTAAAGTCACCTCCTTAAGTAAGTTTCAAAGATAAAGGGTTTTGTGCCCAGGCAACCACATCCAATTATATTTTATTATGTTTATTTTTATTGTTGTATTATCACTACGTAGTAAAAAACAAAGTCGCTTTCTCTGTCGCTAATGTCCCTATGTATGCTTAAATCTTTAAATCTACGCAACGGATTTTGATGCGGTTTTTTTTAATAGATAGAGTGAATCAAGAGGAAGGTTTATATGCATAATACAAGCATAATATACCGTGTGAAGCCGGGGCTGGTCGTTAGTATGTACTAAATTACTTTTTTTTTTCAATATATGTACTATCACCCGATGGTCTCAACGGAAAACCAGCCAGGCCAGCAAATACTGAGTAGGGACCAATGATATTAGTATATAATATTATGGCAATTTATTTAGCTGTTGTTTTTAATAAGTGTGTGTTTCTTTGTTTGTTGTTTTGTGAAAGTCATAAATATATTTTTTTCTTACTTTCTCTCTTTCTTTCTTAAGTGGTTGTGCAAAACTTTTAACTTTTAACGAGGCTTAATGTAGCTTTAGAGCTAGAGAGTGGAATGCCCTACTAAACTTGAATCCAGTCGTGATACAACCTAGCTTGATATAGTATAGTATGTCCACGATCTATATGTTCGCAATGAACAAGCCAAAAAGCAACGTAACAACAGGACACAATGTCGCAATTCGTACGATCTAGATTCGTTTTGAAATCTTTTAAGTAATCATTTTATCTTTATTTTGTTTTGAAAAATTAGCGCTTTCTTTTTGGCAATAACGGTTTTCCAAAAGCGCTGGAAGTGCAAAAAAATTTAGAAAATACAGAAACAAAGAACAAAGTAGGTAGGTATACAATATGCGGCTTATTTGTAATTGTTTGTAAGTTTGTTTTATTTTGAAAAAAATACTTTTTGCCAAGTTTCTTGCCGCGCATTCTTCTTGGCAATAATGTTCTTTGCTAATTCGCTGGTAGTTTAAAAAAAACATGTAAAAGAGCCCTTGGCAGCATATTGCGGGTCACGAAGCAGTAAACCAGTGGAGTGATAAAAGACGCATTTGTTCCTTAAAACCGTTTCGCCAGTTTAGTGAAGACTGCGGGGGGTAGACAAAGCCTCTCATTGGCTGACTCAAGGCCATCCCAATGTCAACAAAGAATTTAGTGATGTGCCATTCGCGTTTTGGACTTTTATCGATAAAACATTTACTTTTTACCTTTTAGTGTGTAATTTCCCCATTTACCTCTTATTATTTTTAACCGACTTCAATAAAAGGAGGTTCTTTCTATGTTAGACTGTACGTTTTTTGATGTAGGTATGTTCACTAGAGATGTGCCGACTAGTCGGTAAAGCCGACTATTTTGCAACTAACATAATCGGCGACTATCCGGCAAAGAGAGCCCAGTATCCGGCTTCTTACTTTGTATATCATCATCATCATCGTCATCATCCCGGCCTAAACACCGTGTATTTGTTGATTTACGATAACTTTGGCATATTATCCATAGATTTTTAAATATTGCAAAAAAATTGCGTTCCAAATCGCTATAGCCATGTCATAGCCAAACCATACGATTACTATAGCGATTTCGAACGCAGCCCGTGAACCAATTCGTAAAATGGGACGTTACCAAACTTAATAGCATGGCTTGTAGAAGACAATAAAGACGGCTATGCATGTAGAGGGAATTGGATTAAATAACAACAAATATAAAAAATATTTATAAAGGCAACACTTTTAATGAACAATACAATAACAGTATTATTAGTTTCAGCCGAAGTCATAATCGGCATCGGAACATATCTAACGTTACATAGTAGTACTATTGATTTTTAAAATGAATTAATTTTGACAAAGTTTTACGAATGAACTTCTTAGGATCTTTATAATTTTTGGTAAAATATGACAACCTCGCATCGACGTATTTCTTTATAACACACCTAGTCAGCTCAATTATGTGATTTTCGGTTTCAACTTCAAATTGATGAAAATGTATGTCAGGAAACAAATTGTACCCTATAAACGACTTTAACACAGTTCTTTCGAAGAAATCTGAATTATATTTTGGTGGCAATACTTTTGATCCATTTTCATTTATAGCTCTTTTAATATTGATTTCACACCGGCGACAAATTTCTAGGACTGTATTTGAACCGTAAAAAAGTTTTTTTTGAACGTCTTTTTGATGTGATAACTTTTAGTATTTGTGTCGCCTATTAATGCACCAATACATGTTTGACACTTAATTTTTTTAATTGTATGTGTATGCAAAATTTCATCTCAATTGGTAACCGGGAAGTGGATCAAATCTAACTTGCAAGGTTTGATTACAGACAAACAAACATCGGGACAGGTGAAACTAAAAAAAAAGCTTGCAATATTATTATTACCTAGGGGAAAGTGGTCACCATTATCGTTGAAAAATGGCTATAACATTTTGACATAATAGTTTCGGACTTTTTTGTAACAAACTACAATTATATTTGTTACACTTTACACTTATGTACATAAACTAGCTAAATTTGACAATTAAATAAAAAATAAAAAATGAAATCTATAAAGTCTACGAATGGTGACCACTTTCCCATACTCTGACTAAACCCTAATCATTATTTTATTTAACTATTCCACTGCGTAATCCTGCAGCTTGTTACTTAAGATTCCTCGATAGTGATTATTAAAAGCGGGTGGGACATCACTAACTTACACGTGCCGCACTAAAGCGGGATGGCTATATGTATTTGAGCCTGGGAGTGACAGAGACGGCTAAAAACGAAGGTATTTAATTTATTAAATAAGTTTTTCGAATTTATAAATGAAAATGTACATACCTGTGGAATGTAACACCATCAGTGGAATAGTTCGATGTTTTACTATTTTTACCGCACCACTTGATGGCGCAGAACGGCATATTTATATATTTTTTTATTATTTTCGAGCGATCGTTCCTAGCGTAGTACGGAATTGGAACTAACGAAGATTTGAGTGGGGCGAGCCTGTATTAGCTCTGTCGGAGCTAATGTTTGGCGGTACGGATTCCCCCCGCATGAGCAGTCTAGTGGTTATATTGTCTTTGTTGCGGGTGGTAGGGCCTTGTGCAAGGTCCGTCCGGATAGCTATCACCATCTTACTCGCTAATCCTACCTGCCGCTAAGCAGCAGTGCTTGCACTGCCGTGTTCCAGTGTGGAGAGTAAGACAGCCGGGGAAATTACCGGCACAAGAGGCATTTCATCTTAGCCCTCTAGGTTGGCAACGCATCTGCAATCCCTCCGGGGTTTCCGGGGGAAGTGGTGATCGCTTACCATCAGGTGACCAACTTGCTCGTTTGGCTTCTTATTCACATTAAAAAAAAATGCAAAATAAGGTTTCAGTAGTTAGGTATGTTTTTTTTTGACCTATTGACAGAAAAATATGTGAAATAGGTATTATGTAAAAATCTCTGGTTATGGTTATTTGTTAAAGTAAAATAATGCTGCGACTCCCACTAACTCGAGTAATTTGCCTACTCTTCGGCCTCTCCCACTTTCGCTAAAAACTCAAACAAAAAAGCGGATCTTTTCTAAAATTAATAGAGCATTTTAGTTCGGGCAACAATGGATCGGACACAGACGGGGTCAGTGCCCGGGTCACGGGTCGCTGACCCCTAATGCCGTACCATTGTTTTATACTATAGTTTTTGTTTAGGAATATAAATGCGGTTAGCCCAGTTTAGAAACGGGAGGTTGGCACGAGACGTACGGGGATTAATTGATGGTTAAATTTATCTGAAACGGGAAAAGGTTGCGGTTAAATTAAAGTTTATTTATAGGTTAAAAAAGATAAGGGTCATAAAATTTACATACCTACCATGCACAGTAAAAGAACTAATTTCTAACATAATCTATGTGATTTCTAAACGACACTGAAAATTAGAACACATAGAAAAATCCGAAAAGTAAAGCTATGGCCGGGAATCGAACCCGGGTCCTCGTCATTGCGTGACGCGTGCTATACCCCTACACCACCCATACATAGCAGGTGAGTAAGCCTCCGAATTTTTCTATCTGTTGCCAACTGTCACGTGACCATGTTACTATGCGAATATTTGTCGCTAAGCGTCATCTGTTTGAATGATGTGTCTGTACGACACAATACATACAACATAATCTATGTGGCAAAAAGCATTACAGCATTCGCTCTGGGACCTTACCATGACGTCTTAATTCCGACTCAGTTCAGGTTTTAGCTGTCATTTTTAATATAGATCTGACAGCGAGCGAACCTACACTGAATCGCATTAAGAGGTCATGGTAAGGCCCCTGATGTTTTATTTAATCTGCCTGCCTAATAGACAAATTTCACCGCATACGAGTATATTGTCGCTTTCCCGTAGGTACCAAGAAATGTCACTTTCATGCTGGAGCAGAGAAAAACATAGAATATACCTAAAGGCTATAGCTAAAATGGGCGTGGGCCGGCCATGTGTGCCGACGACACGACGAACGGTGGAGCAAGCGCGTTCTGGACTGGAGACCCCGGCTAGGCAGAAGAAGTGTAGGCAGACCACCTGCCCGATGGTCCGATGACATAAGGGAGACAGCAGGACCAGTCTGGAAGAGGGAAACGAGCAACCGTTCGGGATGGAGACAGATTGGAGAGGCGTATGCCCAACGGTGGGCGTCTACACGCTGAAGAAGAAGAAAAAGAAGAAGACCTAAAGGCCTCGTTCAGTGTGATTGTGGGCGTGTAAGTGGAAAAGGGAATCAAAATAGCGATGTTTTACAGCAACGACTTTTACTTTTACCATCTGCGCGACCGGACCAGCATGGAAAAGAGAGACTATACATTATTTTCTCAGTCAGAATTAGTATCTTAATTTATTTGAGGCTTTAGTAGCATAGGATAGGATTAATATAGAGTTTAATATAATCCTAGAATAAATACTGGACGGTGGACAGATATTATAATCGCGATGATTCTAAGCGGATTTCGGATTCGCAAATTAATTTGAAATTCAAATAGAATGATATTGTTGTGAAGTTTCGGGTTGTTAACTGCGGGAACTAAGGGATTTACCTTGGGGAAGTTTCGATTGGTTTATTTGGAAGTTTTGTTGCTTACTGCGACCTTCAGACACGGTTACTGTTAGTGCTATTTCACGCGATCATTTGGCACGTTGAATGTTTGCGTTGGAAGGTTGGCTAGACGGACGTTTCGGGACCATATAGGAGACGTTTTGAAAATGGTCAGGTCAGGAGTACCCGAAATCGGCGAGCATGTATGAATCTCTTCAGATTGATGAATGTGGATGAAGCAAAAAAGGTATGCCAGGAACAGTCCAATTTTATTGATGATAATGAAGAAAGTTACTATTAAATGTCACAAATCTTCATCTAAAGGTTTTAAACGCGGGTTTCCGAGTGCGGCGGTTAAACTCACTCATAACACATCAATCTTCCAGCAATCCGTCCATCGAAGCAACGCCATAACGTTATATTTTAATGGCCTCAGCTGCCAGTTAAATTTGGATAGTTTACGATCTCGTAAAATGTTAGCGAAAGGGCGCGAACGCCGCCATCTTGAAATTCGTTGAGAGTTGCTGCTGTGGCTAATCTGTGGTTCGAACAGGGTATAAGGTAAGCCAACGGGTTACCGTTTCTTCATACAATAACGTGACCAGAGAAATGATTACAACACACTGGATAACTCACGTATAAAAGCCGAAGGATTGCTCCGACAATTGTTTCGGACTATTCCGTAGCCCTTCATCCTTTTTTTTTATACGTGAGTTATCCGGTGTGTTGTAATTATGTGTGAGTCTCACGTTAGTTTCATGTTGAAACCAGAGAAATGGTCAAAACTAGATTCCCTCGTGGTCCCATTGATGGGTAATCAATTGGACCACGAGAAAACGGGGGCTGAGAGTCTGTAGAATTGGGAATCTGTAGTGCTATGATTTTGACTGACATTCGTCGTGTCATTCATCAGTCGTCTAGGATCCTACAGTTAAATTATGAAGTCAGAACAGACGGCGGACTTCTGTGGATCCGACACCTGGACCAGCTGTTCCCTGCTCCTCTGATCCATGGAATCACGGCAGAGGCGTGTCATATAATTGACTCAGTATCCTAGTTACCGTTTGTTATGATTATGACTGACATTCGTAATATAATATACCCTCAATGATGAATTGCTTATTTTAATTAGGTATTTAACATGAAAAATGGGCTAAAAAAAAAAAAAAAAAAAAGTTAAGGCGAGGTAGGCTTAAAGAGGCCGCTTTTAGAGTTTTTAAAAACCATCTCAGACGTAGAAAATAGGGTTTAAAAATCTGAAAAAAAGTTATGTCTTACTTAAGGATCTAGTCTAGTCAAAATCGCATTCAGTTACACGATCCGATAAACTTCCCTCGATAGAAAGAAATCCCAAAGTTACTCCTTTTTGTAAAGTTTTTTCAATATTATGACTAAACTATTAATATTTTAAATTAAATTTTTGTACTCAACTAAAGCCATTAAATATTTATAGACAAATTCGCAGAGTTTGAATAGATAAAATGATTGTCTTAATTACTATGCTTAAATACCTACAAAATGTGCGAGCGCGGAGCCTCGGTAGGCCCGATCAGTCGCGCGCTGGCGCTTACGGACGACGGACCTGTGTCAGTTTTATCCGCGACAGGTTCGTGCACTAAACAAACAGATTTATTACAGCAGCAACGTCATTGTCTGTTTTCTGAGGCTGCCCTGTTGACCTACAATAACAAGTAAATGGAGTAAGGTACATTTTGCAAACGGGAGGCAGAGGTACCGACCGATATAGACAAAATAATTATGGATTATCAAAAATTGTAGCTATTTTCAGATGTTATACTGATATTTTTGTACTATGGCACTATGACCGAAATTTTACGAATAATAATTTTATAAATTACGTACCAATCAAAGATGGAAATAAAATGACATACATACATACCGTCACGCCTCTTTCCCACAGGGGTAGGCAGAGACTGCTTTGTTCCACTTTCTACGATCCTGACATACCTCTTTCACTTCATCCACATTCATCAATATCTTCAAATAAAATGAAATCTAACTTATCTTATTTAATTTCAATATGTTGTAAACCAAATTATATAAATATGTTTAGGATCCTTACTTCCTAAACGCGATTACACTTTACTAAATAAGGTTTCTAAATCATCATCATGTTTGCGGCTAAGTACAGATAGACACGACAAATAAATTACGAAGAATCTTGAGATTATAAGGTAACGGCGGGTATTACCGAGGGTATCAAAATCAGTGTCATTTACCGCGGTATTTTCAAATACGCATTTTATAATCAAACCGATCGATTTCCTAAAAAATGAATTATACACGAACGAAACTTATTTAATTGACCAACGGATCTATTAGCGCTAGTGTGTGCGAATTGGAATATAGAGCTCACAATTCGACAGTTTCCGCAACGGGGGCGCGGGAAGAGGTGTACCATACTAACGCGTGACGCCACATCACATTTAAGAGAACTCTAATTTTATGTAGTGCTTTACGTAATGGTTCAGACAATAGAACTAATAATATGGTTTTTAAGTGGTTGTTTATAGTTTTCTGCACAACCTTAAAATATTCTTTATATGTTTTTTGAGCTCGAATGGCGTTAAAAATGGAAAATAAAATACGGCGGTGATAGGACTTATTTTTTGCTGTGTATCTTACTTCCCTGGTGTGCCGCGTAAACTAATAGATTAAGTGGTTATTTTGGTTCTTTATGCTCTTTTTTGCCAGGCTGTACCTAGATATGTTAATTACTTTGTAATTTATTACTTTAGTAATATTTTTATTTTTATAATAAAATTATTAATGTTTACAAGGACATATTTAATTCTGAAAAAATGACTTTCTGCCAAGTTTCTTGCGGCGCATTCTTCTTGGCAGTGATGATTTTTCCGAATGCGCTGGTAGATTAAAAAAAAGACATGTAAAAGAGCCCTTGGCGGCCTATTTACAAAATAAACTTTTAACTTTTGACTTTTATTTTTGGTATATATGATCGGTTATATGCTTTCTTAAAGTTATTTCAATCTTGATCTATTCACGCTATTAAAGAACTATTTCCGTGGTATGGAAAGTATTCAATAGACCCTTAATTTTTAGCAAAAACTTCAGTACTGAATTTGTATAGGTCTACCAGAATCTCATGGCATAGAAAAAAAAAGAGTTTTTGATATGGCAATGTCAAACTGTCACTGTCTAATATCAGTACGTTCATTGTCATAACGACTTGCTGCTCGACTGTTTTAATAAAATTTCAATTATTATTATCGTGAAAATGTCGAAGAAACCTCTCGGTGCACAATCGCGAAACATTGTGTTCAATGTTTACAACCAAATTTGTGAAGAAAGTGAAGGATCCCTAACGCAATCTTAAATTATAAGCGAGTGGTAAATTTAACTTGTTAGTAGGAATCGATCAAGTTGATACTTGTAGTTCATTTTGAATGTTAAGATCCTATTTTTCAAGTTATTTTATATAGTCATTATACAGGATGTATCAAACACCCCCTAACAATAATCCACTGGGATAACCATAGCTATAGAAGCTAACAAAAATATTTTTAAAAAATTGGAGTATTTTTTTTAATATTTTCTATAGGAATGGTAGTATTAATAACTGTAATCATTCCTATAGAAAATATAAAAAATACTCCAATTTTTTTTTAAATATTATATATGGGACTATTACCGACCCATTCAATATTTGTTTGGCTCGGTTATAGGTTCTTAAAGAAGTATCTATTACCAAGTGACATTTTAATTTTCTATTAAAATATGAACATTTATGGTACTGTAAGTGTATACTTTTTTGATAAAATTTAGACTTTTACTTATCAATTGGAAATGCTTCCGTTTATACTAAACTACTTAAAAAAAATTGATGCAGGTACAAAAATAATATACATACATATACATACACAAATCACGTCTTTATCCCTTACAGGGTCGACAGAGTCTAAGGTAACAAGACCTAAAGGCCACGTTTAGCATGATTGTGGGTGTATAGATGGAAAAAAGGGGAATCAAAATAGTGATGGGTTGCTAGCCTCATCGCCTATAACATGATTCTTAAGATTTACGCACATTCCCTCGTTGGGCTTTTACCATCTGCGCGGGAAGAGAAGTAACTGGTACATTCTATGTTTTATTCTATACTCCAAGACCAGCATGGACGAAAGAAAAAATAATATACAGAACCCAAGCCATAATTATGTTTCTTAACATTCGGTATTAGGTTCCAAATCGTGAATCTGGTTTCTATTACCGATGGTAGAAAATTCCTGATTCTTATACCCTCGGAAATGAAAGTTCAATTCGCGGTGAAAGAGTCACAGACTGTACATTACCACGGTATCAGAAGAAATGCACATTTCAGTTTCAATAATAATTTTACCAATTAATAAGAAGTAAAATGAGTCCAAAAACTTACGAGGCTGAAAGTTCAAAACGCTTTTCAATAAAAAAAAATACTTGGTCGTTAAGAAGCTTTGATACCCGTAATTATATGGACTCTTTTGAAAACTTACTTAGGTACCACGGTAATACCTGCCGTTGCCTTAATTATATTTTTAATTCATAGTTTTATTTGTAACCTTACCTGTTTATTTGTCTTTTTTGCCAAAAGTTCTTTGAAATAAAGAACCCGAATATATCGGGTATATTTAACACGATGACGAAGAATGAAACGATTGACTATTAATTATTTTTCATCACCTATTTATCTATTCAAATTCATAGTAAGTAGGTATACTTATTTAAGTTTGATCACAATAAATGCATTTCTAAAGTCATACTAAGGTTATACTATTTCTTTTCTATACTGTGACGCTGGCGAGGTCATGCGAGTTCACAAAATCTGAGTCCGCGCGAACTATCGCGCGGACGGCCGGGACAGCGCTAAATGCCTATTTTCGCAGGAATACCGAGCCTTAAGTAGTCTCTGCCTCCCCTGTGGGAAAGAGGCGTGACGATATGTATGTATGTATGTATGGGCTAAAATAGGAATCTGGCAACCCATCACCATTTTGATTCCCCTTTCTACCTATACCTACGCCTACAGCCCCGCGATCATGCTAAACGTGGCCTTTAGGTTTTGTTACCTTAGGCTCTGTCTACCCCGTAATGGATTTATATATGTACTAGCTTTTGCCCGCGACTTCGTCCGCATGGACTTCATTTATTCACAAAAGTCACATATTGCTATGCATATTTGAACAGGCACTTAACACCCCTATTCTGACATTTAATTGGTATTTTTTTATATATATAATAAGTGACATTAAATCCCGTGGGAATTTTGATAATCCCTCCTTATATCTATGACACTGAGACAATATTTATATACGTTGCGATTTTAGGCAGCTGCGATTTTCGACATGTTCATCGCTTTCCCGCGGGAACTATGCAATTTTCCGAGATAAAAAGTAGTATATAACCTGGCCGGTGATTTTCTCAACAGATTAGTAAAGTTTCCAACAAAATCCGTTCAGCCGTTTTCACGTGATGCGCACACAAATATACAGACAAACAGATAAACAGACAAAAATTCTAAAAACTGTTGGAGCGGGTTCTGTTATCGATTGTGAGTATCCCAAGCTTAATTACAACAAACCGGATAACTCACGTATAAAAAGCCGAAAGAATGCTCCGACAATTGACAACATTTCATAAGAGTTTTTAATGATTCACGGTTAAGTTCATTCGAAATATTATAAACGGGTGATCATGATACATGCAACTGTATCGAAATATCGGGAGCTCAATAAAGGTAATCGCGGTTCACATCCCGTTTATAATATTTCGGACAACATTTCATTTTTATAACACCTGAAAATGTATATATGGTTCGAAAGCATTTTGCCTCCTGATCACTGCAATACGTTTATATAATTTTAATATCGCTTATTATAAAAAATAAAAATTAATTAAAAATATGTCCTAATTTTACCAAAACTACCACAGGGTAGGTGAAACGCCTTTGCCTTTTTCACGAGAAAAAATAAGCGATCATAATTGTGTATTTTTGACAACTTCAAAGTACAAGGGGGGCAACTCTGAAATTCTGTTTTCGAAATTCGTTACATACTTTCACTCTCACTCTCAAGATAATGACTATTTGTATGAGCGGAACAGCACGAAGCGAACCTCGAAAATCGAATATTGGAGAATAGGGCCTGACATTGACAATTTGAAATAAACGTCAGTTTTTTTTCTATAGAGAAAAGACAAAGGGATAAGTGTGTATTCTGTGATAGTATCGGAGTTACGCCCTTTTAGAATAAGCACAAATTAATAAATTAATTATAAATTAAATACAAGCCCTAGCGAAAATATTAAACTGTCAGCATGTTCGTCTTTTCAAACAAAATACAGAGAACTAAAGAAGAAATAGGCTCAGAAATATGAAATGTTGTCAATTGTTTCGGACTATCCGTTCTTTCGGCTTTTTATACATGAGTTATCCGGTTTGTTGTAATTATGATTGAGTCTCACGGTAGTTTCATGTTAAAAATCCCCAGCTTATTTTTTTTTAATATCTTCCATGTACTGACTTTCGACCCTCTTCAGCTTTAGCAGGTTACAGCCATCGTATCGCACCAACTTTGATCTCGTTAGGAAACTTTGAACTATGTAGTACCTAATCTACTTATTTCGATCCTTTATACCCCATCAATGGCGCAAAATCCAAAAGATTCTATTGTCCCGCAAAAGATTATTCCCAAGTGGCGCTAACAAAAGTCCCTGTTATGCTAAACATCGCAATAATAAATAGCTCCATGCAAAACAATAAGAAAAGATTCCAAGGGTGGGCAGTGGAGCGCCGCGGGACGAAATATCACGGCATTTCGGCCATTTTGACATTTTGGCGGCGGCCATCTTGTAATGCCAAGGGGAACGTTGAATGGAATTGGTATTTTGAAAAATGACCTTAATTGGGGGTGGAAATGTTAAGTGTCTCGATGAAGGTTATGTTTTGATTTGACTAGATAAATTTGAAAATAATTAGAAGAGAAAGTGGACTGCGTACAAACTTACATACACAAATCACGTCTATATCTCTCACCCGTAAGGGATTACGGGGTAGACAGAGCATAAGGTAACAAGACCTAAAGACCACGTTTAGCATGATTGTGGGCGTATAGGTGGATAGACGAATCAAAATAGTGATGAGTTGCTATTATAGCCGCATCGCCTATAACATGATTTCTACGATTTCCGCTCATTCCCTCGATGGGCTTTTACCATCTGCACGGGAAGAGAAGCAACTGGTACATTCTATGTTTTTTCTTTCCTCCCGGACCAGTATTGGGACTGTGTAAAGTGTATAAATTACATAATACATAGTTACACAAAGTATTAACTCACGTATAAAAGTCTAGTAATGCTCGACATGTTTCGCACTAATTCATAGTCCTTCCTCATGGAGCGCTCGCCCTGGCGGCAGCGAAACGAACACAGTGTTACTTTGGGGGCGTCCATAAATTACGTGAGGTGTTTAAGGGGGGGAGAGGGTCGAGTCAAATCTCACCTAATCTTACGTTGGAGAGAGGGGGGTCTCGGCAAATATCACGCAATTTTTTTTCTGATTGAAGCAAAAAAAATTATACTATTTTGGTCCATTTTTATTACACTTATAATTAAACTCTCAGCAATATTGATTACTAGGCTTTACTAGTCGTAAATAAAAGCACGAAGCAATTTTTTTTTTCTTTTTACAATAACAATCCAACGCGTTTATGTAAGAAACCCACATTTTGAAAAATCTCACGTGAGATTGCGGGATGAGGGAGGGGGTTGAATAAAATCTCACGACATCTCACCAGGGGGGGAGGGACAGAAAATTAAAAAAAACACCTCACGTAATTTATGGACGCCTCCTTTGCCTCTCCGCGATATAGTGAAGTTAAGTCATGCTACAACAAAAGAAACATGTTGAGGTACTCTACTTTTATACGTGAGTTATCCGTTTCTGTAACTATACTTAATTAAACTATTATTTGTGGTTTGATTTTTTTTATTATTTCTAATGTAATTTTTCCTGTCAATAAATTATTTTTATAAACATTAAACTATTTAAGTGTTCCTATAAGATTTTCAAGTCGCCCGTTAGTTTTTTTAGGTTGTTAGATAACTACTTGGATACATTAAATGAAAAATAATAAAAATAAAATTAGCTATGTAATACTTTATTTCAAAATAACGGTAGGTACAAAAACAGACTAAGTATAAAATTAACATAGTAACTAAAACTAACTTAAAAATAGCCTAACAAAAACTAAAACTAAAAATTATCTAAATTTGGATTAGAGATGGACGATATACATCGATGTATTGTAAACACTCGATGTATCGTAACGATGCATCGTATTGAACCGATGTAGGTATTGTTAATACTTCAACATCGAATATTATATCGATGTTTTTTTATTCGATGCATCGAATACGCAAACTATGAGATGAGCGTCTATAAGTGTGAGAACACTGGCTGACTGGAACCTGAATCGTAATAATCAGTTCAGCCTTTCAGTCAATATTACACACCTACCATATTTTATCAGTTTGGGCAGATGTTCCCTTTGTCACGGTACCGGCAAAGTCAAAATTAAATAATAAAACCTAAAACAATATGGCCCACCGAGTTTTTGTTGCGTAGTGTAAAGTGTGAATGTAATGTGTATTTACATTGTTTTTTATGATACAATTACGGTTATTTGCCTAAACACATGTCCATTGCGAAAAACAATCGATGTTTTCGAAACATCGATGTTTTTCTAAATACATCGAATTAACATCGATGCAACCGATCGATGCATTGCATCGGAAAAAACATCGATGTATATTTTAAATGTCCATCCCTAATTTGGATCCTTAGGCCCATCACGCAGGCAGCGTTTTCGCGCTGAATTGCGGTAGCGACACATAAAATAAAATAATTGATACTTACTAGCTTCTGCCCGCGACTTCGTCTGCGTAGAATTAGCAATTAACATGTTAATCGCTATCCCGCGGGAACTATGCAATTTTCCGGGATAAAAAGTAACCTATGTTTTAATCTAGGGTACCAGCTATCTCTGTTCCAAATCCGTCCAGTCGTTTCAGCGTGAAAAAGGAACAAACATACACACTCACTCACATCGTCAAAAACTTTCGCATTTATAATATTAGTAGGATAACTAATTAAAATAATTATTATAGTTACGTAGAAACAAAGTGACTGGACGTATCTAGAGGGTTCCGTTTTTGGCATGGGCTGAACCCTGAAACCGACAGCCGACCACCAATCCCTCTAGCGATTAGCATACATAACACATAACCATAGCATACATACCTACATCAGCATAATAAGTAGGCTGGTGAATAATTCTTGCACCTTCCTTTGTTGTCGGTCCAAGAAACTGTGCCAGGAAACAAATTCTAATACAATAAAGTTTGATGCCTTTTTCTTAGTAAACTAGGTAGACTATAATCATCATACTATCATCTATTCAAAGGTTAACTGGTAGAGATCCCTTGTAGGGATAAGTTCGCCTTTGTGCATAATATCTAATGTATTCTTTTTTTGTGATTTGTGTCTGTTTGTACAATAAATCATTTACTTAGGTACTTACTTAAAGAAAGAAAGAAAGAAAGAAAGAAAACATTTATTGACACAAAACGACACATAAAAAATAAAATAAAAAAACAAAAAGAACAATTCAAAAAATATATCATGTGACGCAAGTGCCAAAAGGGCCACACTCAGCACGTTGCTGCGGCAGGCCGCAGCGCTGATTTTCAGTGTGACCCTTTTGCCTAAAACTAAACCTAAAACTAATAATTACTTACTATAGCACAGAATAAGTAATAGTACTACGTAAAGGGACACCACTGTGACGTATCCGACGCAACCTGAGCCGAAGGCGGTTATGACCAACACGGGATGGTTAATAAAACCAACACAGTTAAATGAATGAAATGAATTTATTCAAATATATAAAAAAAACCTCGGCTAACCTACAGTACAATCTTGAGCGAGTTATTAAGAATCTATGCCAACTTATATGTTTGCTCGCTTCTCCTGATGGAGTCCGGCAATCCCGACAGAATCCTGAAATCCTGACGGAATCCTGCAATCCTGACGGAATAAAACCCGTAAAAATCACTGTTAATTTGTCAGTTGGGATTCCTCATACTTCTCGTGTAAACTGTACTCTACGCGTACCTAAGTACTTAGCTAATATAAATAAACATGACTCACTTATTTAAAATATTTGCTTGTCTGTCCGTCTGTCAGTCACAGTTTGACGCATGTTTAATCTCGAGTCCGACTCGAGAGTTTTTAATTGTGATGTGATTGAAGACTTCCAAGGAATGTTGTATAAATACTGTGCTCTAGGAACTGCCTTACGTATAAATGCTATTTTATAAAATTTTATTAAAAGTACCTACCTACTTTTACCGTAAAACGGGGTGAGTAGGATAAAATTGAAGTTCAAACCTCGATAAAAAAATATTTTCATACGCGGCAAGTTGGTTTTTATAAATAAACAGTTTCGATGGTGTAAGTTTTAGTTTAATAACGATTAGAATCATTTAGTTTCATAGTTTAAACAATAAACACTAAAATATATTTTATTGAATCAGGCGTTACTTTGCGGAGGTCCATTTTCCATTCGATTCCATTTCATTCTATTTTTTAGGAGGTTCACTAAAATATAGGCAAATCCCAGCTCACCCCATAGGGTCAGAAGGTCACAAATAAGTAAAGTGAAAATCGGATAGAACAATTAAGTAGCAAGTGAAAACACAAAATATTAGTTCTATCCTTCCCCCCCCCCCCGCAATCCCTTTTCACCCCGTTTTACGGTACTTTCGATTGAAATATTCGCAATAATACACTGTCATCAGATGATACCTCTAATTTATATATACATATGTATACAATGATATGAGATTATTATAAATGCACACATGCATGGCATGTACTCACACGAGCATGAATGAATGAATGAATGAATGAATTATTTATTCGCAGTAAATGTTGTACAAAAATGATGTTATAAATATTATAGTTTCAAACATTTTAACTTATAAAGTCGTGCAAATATAAAGTTAATTTAGTGTTAGATAAAATGACCGTCAAAGCTTAAATTATAATGGTAATTATTATTATACAATATGTCAAGAATATTAGAATTACAATTTGAAATTTATATATATTGTCATGTTACTACTATTATCATTATAATTACAATTACATTTTCCCTAGTATTAATATGTTAGTTAAGATAAATGTCTGATCAAAACTTATAGTTAAAAAATTCTTCAACACTGTAAAAGCAGCATGTATGAAGAGATTGATGAATGAATGAAGCGAAAGAGGTATAATGTCAGGATCGTAGCAAGTGGAACAAAGTAGTTTCTGCCTATCCCTGTGGGAAAGAGGCGTGACGGTATGTATGTATGTATGTATGTAGGTATGTATGTATGTATGTATACATACATAATTATCATGTCTATATTATCCTCTAATAAAACAAAATTATTTTAAGCAAACAAAAAATCATAATACTCGATACAAAACATGAACATAATTACATAAAATCTTGGAAAAAAAATCTTAAAAGACCTGCCTTCTTCAAGCTAAGACCAGTGAATGATAACTTGAACATGATATCCTCAAATCAAAGGGATGTGCGCCGCGTGATTTTCGGCGTTCCTTCTACTTCTGCGCGCGCGCAGCGCAGATGTGAGGCTCGACGCGTGCGCCGCCGGCCCTCCACCCACATACAGGGTGTTCACTGAATTTATCATCATTTGTTGAAAAACTTTTCATCGAACAAAAAACATTTACGTCGCTACTACTACTACTTGTAGCAAGTTGTAGTTTTTGAAGTGATAATTTCTTCAGCGGTGTTGAACACTTTTTGCGATGGGTAAAAAATGTTAAACTCGCGTCAGCCGTTTTTGTCCAATGAAATAGACCTCCGCAAAGTCACGCCTGATTCGAAAAAATACACAAACTCGTTATTTGACTAAAACATTTATTTACGCCTCGCTTAACATCACTTCACACCATAACAATAAAAACATTCCAGCGGATAAATCTTTTAACACTCATAATCTTAATAGGTATGTCTAAATACCATTACGCCTCTTTCCCATAGGGGTAGGCAGAGACTACTTTGTTCTTCTTGCTATGATCCATACATACCTTCGTTTTATCCACATTCATCAATCTCTTCATATGCTCGTCAAGTTAGGAGTCAATTTATTTTCAAAACGCCCCCAATTTGGTCCCCAGTTTGGTTTGGTGGTTTAAATCAACTATTTTGAAAAGTTAAAACTCTTAACTTAATTTGCGAATAGTTTTTTGGTTTGTTATATAAATTTACGAATTAGCAGATACAGGTTTGTCAAAATGATGGATTGGTGAAATGATGCGTTTGTGAAAAGTTTTTAAACTGTAATTAACAAATAAATACCTAGTCCCAAACTAAGCAAAGCTTGTACATGTTCATAGTCAGGCTCACTAACCGGGATATTGGGTAGTTACATCCCTTTTTTAGGGTTCCGTACCCAAAGGGTAAAAACGGGACCCTATTACTAAGACTTTGCGGTCCGTCCGTCTGTCACCAGGCTGTATCTCAAGAACCGTAATAGCTAGAGAGTTGAAATTTTCACAGATTGTGTATTTCTGTTGCCGCTATAACAACAAATACTAAAAACAAAATAATAAGGGCTTCTATACAAAAAACGTGATATTTTAGCCCTTTTTCATGGCTACCACTTGCCGAGCTAGATCTCAAGAACCGTAATAGCTAGATAGTTGAAATTTGCACAGATTATGTATTTTTATTGTGGCTACAACAACAAATACTAAAATCAAAATAATAATAATAATTAAGGGGGCTCCCATACAACAGAGTACCTAGTTGTTGGCGTTTTTTGCTGTATCTCATGAACCGTAATAGCAAGGAGGTTAATTTCTGGTACGGAACCCTTCGTGCGGGAGTCCGACTCACACTTGGCTGGTTTTTCTACATACTAATTTGAATATCATTCAATAATATAATCCCACATGTAAATTCAGATATTACAGTTGGTTACTGGATCACCCCGTAGCTTAGTTTTATTTTTACCCGCTGATTGCTGGGCTCTTTTGTTCTTTGATGTGCGTAACACATGGCCTTACGGCTAAAAACAGCCGGTTTATAAAGAATCGTAGCTAATTTACGAATAGCCTGTCAGCCGGCGCGGGCGCATCGCTCGCTTGAAACGGACCTTAGGTAAACTAACGATTTCGATACATCGTTCGTTCCCTAAATATCAGGGGCCTTACCACTAAGATTTCTAATTAATCTAACTAATATTATAAATGCGAAAGTATGGATGGATAGATGGATAGATGGATGGATGGATGGATGGATGTTTGTTACTCAATCACGCCAGAACGGCCCAACGGATCTGGATGAAATTTGGCACATAGATAGAGAAAAGTCTGGAATAGCACATAGGCTACTTTTTATCCCGGAAAATTGCGTAGTCCCCGCGGGATAGCGATAAATGAATTTTTTGCAGACGAAGTCGCTGGCAACAGCTATTATTATAAATGCGAAAGTTTGGATGGATGGATGGATGTTTGTTTGTTACTCAATCACGCCAGAACGGCCCAACGGATCTGGATGAAATTCGGCATATAGATAGAAAAAAGTCTGGAGTAGCACATAAACTACTTTTTATCCCGGAAAATTGCATAGTTCCTGCGGGATAGCGATAAACAGGGTCGTAGCTGCGTAGAGTTGCAACGTAAATAATTTCTGCAGAATATAACTACACAAACATTAGTTCTTCAACCTGATTCTACGCGGACGAAGACGCGAGCAGAAGCTAGTATATAAAACTAGCTAGTAATATGTCATAGCCTTACCATGACGTATTAATGATAAAATTCCGACTCAGTTTAGGTGTAATTGTTAGTATGGATCTGACAGCGAGCGAACCTAAACTGAATTGGAATTGGATCGCACTAAGTCGCCATGGTAAGGCCCCAGAACTGCAAAATACCAGAGGCCCAATTTTTGAAAGAAAGTGCTAAAAATCTGTTTATAATCTTCAAAGTAGCAAATTTTTACTAGTTCACAAGATCACAGCTGTAATTTTCTTCTAAGCTTGTATTTCAAATTCAGCACGTTTTTTCACCAATTTATATAGTATTTTCACATGTGCTATCAAACCCATAAGAGTGAGTGAGACAAGAAGACAAACACGAAAGGCGTTCTAAGAGATATTTTCGAGCGTCACTCAGAATTAAATTGTCCGCCTTCAAAAACTCCTTAAGGCAGTGTTTCTTAACCTGTGGTCCGTCAGTATACGTATGGGGTCCGTAGTCTCATCTTTGGACCACTCTTGCTTGTCGGTATCACTCTTGACAGAGTGGTCGTGGTCATCACTTCAGGTATTGGTGGCTTCACAATACGCCGCTCCTCTCTGATGGCCTTCCTCGTGCGTTCATGCAGGGATGATGAGTCATTTACTGCCGCCTTTATGTGGTCAGTCCACCTCATAGGCGATCTTCCTCGTGGCCTGGTACTCAATCTTTTCTTGGACCACAAGTCGCTCAATAGCCCCTCCCCTCGGCGGCATACGTGACCAAAAAAGGTACGAGACTGTATCAAAGATGATAATTTTTTAATTAGGGGGTCCAGCAGGCTTATTACGTAACTCGCTCGCAATCGCCATCGTGTTCATTTTGAAAGTGCTTGTATGAATAGCTGATTGCGATGCCAATTGTCAACATGAACTGTCAAAATGAACACGATTACGATCGCGAGCGAGTTACGTACTTACCTAATAAGATTAACTGGTGAGCAGTAGATGTTCCACGGCAGTTTGTATAGTGTCGTACAGACACATCATTCAAACAGATGACAAGTAATAAGGTCACTCGACAGCTAGTAACAGATAGAAAAATTCAAAGGCTTACTCACCCTATGGGTGGTGTAGCGGTATAGCACGCATCACGGAATCCGGGTCCGCTTCCCGGCCATAGTACTTTTCGGATTTTTCTGTGTTCTAATTTGTGTCGTTTAGAATTTTTTTTAGGGGGTCCTTAAAAATGGTGCTACTTTTCCTAGGGGTCCGTGGCTGAAAAAGGTTAAGGAACACTGCCTTAAGGAATTAAAAATGGATTCACAGACCAACAATGGTTGAATCTTAATCCGAAATTGGTGGGCATTATTCCTACAGCTTTAGAAACTTCCAGAACACTGTCCGAAGGAGGAACGGTGATAACTGAATATTCATTTGTAGGTACTCTGATGGGAAAAGGAGCCCGGTTGCGATTGCCATACAAAGCTATTGTAAAAAGTGTAAATAATTGAACTGTTTTTGAAGAGTTTAGACATGTATAGTTCACAATGTTCTGCCCGCGACTTCGTCCGCGTAGAATTAGCAATTTGTTAGCAAAAATATTTACATTGCGAATCTAGGCTGCTACGACCTTGGATATGTTTATCGCTATCCCACGGGAACTACGCAATTTTCCGGGATAAAAGTAGCCTTTTTTTTTTTTATGTGAAATGGAAGGCAAACGAGCAAGTGGGTCACATGATGGTAAGCGATCACCACTGCCCATAGACACCCGCAACCCCGGAGGGATTGCAGATGCGTTGCCAACCTGGAGGACTTAGATGAAATGCCTCTTGTGCCCGTAATTTCTCCGGCTGTCTTACTCTCCACACCGGAACACAGCAGTGCAAGCAGTGCTGCTTAGCGGCAGGATTAGCGAGTAAGATGGTGGTAGCGATCCGGACGGACCTTGCACAAGGCCCTACCACCAGCCTATGTTTTATTCCAAGTTACAAACTATCTCAGTTCCAAATCCGTCCAGTCGGTTTAGCGTGAAGAAGGAACAAACATACACACTCACTCACATCGTCACATCGCATCGTCGTTTCGCATTTATAATTATAGTAGGATCACCATGACCGAAAGAACGCCATAATGAACGACAATTGCATCCAAGTTACCCTCAATCGATCATTATAATCATCTTCACAAATCATAAACAATCCTCATTTAACGCCATCCAAAACCATCACATAACATCACCGACCTTAAGTCATATTTGTTTATCTTAATTATAGCACTAAAATCATTGTCAATATGTTCATAGAATCGCAGCCGCCCGTATTCCTGGGGCCCTGTATTCGTTTTTTTGTTTTTGCGAATCCATCAACTACTTAATCTTTTATTTCTAAACGATACTGAACATTAATTAGAACACACAGAAAAATCCGAAAAATAAAGCTATTTCCGTAAAACGAATAAAACAACCTCCAATAAACAGTACCTACCGTTAATTTTATTTAAGATTTCATAGATACCGTAGACCGACATACTAACAACAAAGAGTTCCAATGGTTCCTTTTTCCTTTTGAGGTAAGTACGAAACTTTTTATTTGTATGAAGTTTTATAAAATTGTGTGTACAAGCGTCCGTGTGCATTGTAGCTTTAAAAAGGGGGAAAGTGTGTCTGTTTGTCAGCGATAACCCACTTACACAGCTTGCTTAGGATTAGTCGACCATTATGACGTCAACCTGCCTCATCATAGCAACTTTGATGGTGAAATTAAAATAGTTCGGGCACGTGGGAAAAATACACGAAACATAAAAAAGGTTTTCAGTTGGCGACGCTTATTAGATCACTAGCTGTTGCCTGCGACTTCGTCTGCAAAGAATTCGTTTATCGCTATCCCGCGGGAATTTTCCGGGATAAAAAGTAGCCTATGTGCTATTCCAGACTTTTCTCTATCCATGTGCCTAATTTCATCTAGATCCATTGGGCCGTTCTGGGCCTCTATTCGGCGCTGTTACCGGCGCACTTCTGCTTTCGATCGGCATAGGTTGGGCATAGGATCGGCATTCACCAATGCCTCTGTTCGGCAAACGTTGTGTTAAAATTGCCAGCCGAATAAAATTTAATGCCCCTTAAATTACGGAACGAAAACTTTATTTAATTGGCAACACTGGGCTGTTCAACTATTTTGATTTTGAATAATGATTGTAAATTATTATTTAGTGTAAATTAAGCTAATTTTCACGAATATTTCCGAAAAATGTTCTGTAGTAATATTGTGAAATTTAATATTTCCAAAACCACCCTAAAACGCTCTTTATCGCTGATCGTTATGACCATGCATGTTGGCGTATGAACTGTACTAAAATGCTTGAATTTATTTATGTTGGAAGGTAACTAGAGTTATAAGAACTAAAAAATATCAGATTTTATGGTTGCGTCGCATAATTATAAAAATTCAAAATAGTTTATTAAATCTGGGACGGATTGAAATCGACCGATGCTGACTAATGCTGGTCATTTCCTACGGTTTCTGAACGCATTCAGCACTACGAACTGATAAAAAAAACTCTTTCATAAATCAATGACCTCATGTTTTTATTTCATAAATTACACAGCCATCTGAATTTTCCAGATATAGGTATGTTCTCGATTCAAAATTGATATTTGTTTATGCTTTATAATTGGGAATAGGTTTTGATCGAATTAATGGAGAAAATTATGTTTGCCGTGCGAATGCCCAACGTATGCCGAACGAAAATTCAACCTTTCTACGTCCACCATTGCTTGCTTCGCCATCAGTTAGGCATTCAGTAGGCGATTTGACACATTCAAATGACAAGCAAAAATTGACAGCCAGAGAGTGTTACTGTTACTGTTAGTTATGTTGTCACACTCTGCGAGTCTGCAAAACATCATCGTTTGTTGTAAAAATAGTATAGTAGACGTTTTCAATTTTCATAACGATAACCGATAATGTCGATAACCCAAAGCAAACAGCAATAACTTGCCCAAAATCGATGCCGATGCTTGGCACATAATTCACGACGAACAGCGACTTTTGCTATGTCAAAACAACGAAGTAAGTATATAATATTGATTAGAACCTTAAATAGCAATATTTTAGGTTTATAAGCTATTTTGAATGAAATACATATAGTTTTTAGATCTATTGTTTTGACATACTTTAAGGTTAGGATTACGAAGTATAAAGTATAAACAAACAAGTGAAAAATTAATAAACTTAATTTCAGGTTTTCACGAGCTTCATATGGTGACGACGCCGTAAGCTATGTGCTGCTTAAGCGTGACACAAAACTAAAGTTCATAATAATATGTCCAGAGCACAAATTTCATGCTAAATTAAATTATCTGCATGCACACTGGCTGTTAACGAAGAAAATGATGCTATTATTTATTATTTTTATCCAATGTCAAGACTGTGAGGCATCACAAGGTGACTGTAAGCACGTAATAGCTTTCCTTATGTGACTCCACCAACAAAGTGAGAACCATCATGGATCATGGACTTCTGCGGAGTGTTATATTGGAAGAAATCTAAACTGTCCAGAGTTGGTAATACCCTGAAATATATGACAGCACAAGGCAATCCCATATCACTCAAAGATAGAATAAGGAATAGTGTGATAAGGGAACGTGCTGGTGTGAAAGAAGATATAGTGACTAGAATAGAGAAGAGTATGCTTAGTTGGCTTGGTCACATAGTGAGGATGGATGAAAGAAGATTAACTAAACAAATTTATATGGGGAGTGGGAATGGGTGCGTTAGGAGGGGAAGGCCTAGACGGATGTTCCATGATCAAATCGGGGACGTTTAGGAAAAAGGTCAGGTCAAGAGTACCGGAAACCAACAAGCATGTATGAAGAGATTGTTAAATGTGGATGAAGTGCAAGGGGTATGTCAGGATCGTAGCAAGTGGAACAAAGTAGTCTCTGCTTACCCCTGTAGTATGTATGTATGTATGTACTAAACTATATTGGAAAATTTATATTATATCCGAGTGTAGGGTGTGTATTTTTTCCCCTTTGTTGCCTGTGGTCCTACTACAGTTTGTCCTACTGATTTTCGATGGAGCTCCGCCCTAGGGCCCAAAGGCGCTGAGCTGCTTTTTCTGGGTATTTTGCCCTTTGGGCAACTGATTATACCTAACCAACCTATAACCTACCTGTTTTTGTATTAAAATATTATTGAATGCTTCAAAATAATGGCAGCATTTTTTCAGGGTAGGACAAATTAGTAGGATCACGGGCAAGACTTTTTTGTTTTTTTTTTATTTTGTTTTGTGTGTACTATAAATAAAAGAATTTTGAAGTGCAGTTTTATTTTATTAAAGAATCTTGCAAATTACTTATTGAAAGCACATGCTATGATTTATATATCATAACTAGCTGTTGCCAGCGACTTCGTCTGCAAAGATTTCGTTTATCGCTATCCCGCGGGAACTACGTAATTTTCCGGGATAAAATGTAGCCTATGTGCTATTCCAGACTTTTCTCTATCTATGTGCCAAATTTCATCCAGATCCATTGGGCTGTTCTGGCGTGATTGAGTAACAAACAAACATTCATCCATCCATACTTTCGCATTTATAATATTAGTTAGATGTATTCTTACAAATTTAAAACCAACAAAATGCGTGGTTTAAGCATATAGAATTCACATAAGCGGCAAATAACTCTTTCAAAGTGTATTCTCAAGCTGGCTATCTGTTTGGTCAGCTTCGCTAGACTTTTGTCCATTTTCACTCCTGTTTCAACACTTAGAGGCCTTACTATTGTAATATTATATTTTTGTAGATATTGCTCTATATGCTTAAATACCATACCAACTATACCACTTTTTTATGTCTTGACTTGACTAAGTCACATATTGATTCAACCTCACGTGTCAGTTGTTCCAAATCTAAGAGAAAAATAGTTAATCAATCCCTTTGCTGTGCTGGATATTAATTTTTTTTAATGGTGTTAGCTTTTTTATAATCGAACCATGTCAGAGCTTGGTTTACTGCCTTAGATGGCTTCTGCACCTCAATTTCAAGGCAATCTACAATGCAACTCACATTATAATAATTGTGTCTAAATGCCCTAGGTAAGGTTTTTTTCTAGGTCCGCAATAAAAGAATGCATAAGGCACTTGTCCTACCGCCAGCGAGAAGCATGGGTTTTTTAGTATGGAACTTTTGTTGCCCGGCAAGCAACAAAATTTCCATACTAAAAAACACTCGCTACTCACCGGCAGTGGGACAAGTGCCTAAAGCTGGCTTTGAGTGGTATATTTTTAAAAATATCTTAATTAAATATGACAAACAAAGTGATTATCTTATTCAAACAGCAATATGTTGTTACAACTCTCAATGGATGGTTTCATTGGGTGATAATGTCTGGTTTCTTGTCTTCATATGGTTCTGAATTCGGGTGTTCCAAATGCTTGAACTGATTTATCTACTTTCTGCTCACATATCGTCGGCTGTAGGTCTAATTGGCGTAACTGATATAATACGTTTTTTCAGGAGAGCCAATCAAAGTTTTTTTTCGGAGTAAATGGCTCATAACTTTTATTATAACGAATCTTTTTTAGATCGGATTTAACACATAATCTTAGATTTTAGTGCTCTATCCTTATGTGTAACATTTATTAAAGTATTGCGGCTATTTTAGAAATTAGATTTCCCTTACATCAATTTGTTTCGACAGTAACGTCCCTTACATGCCAAGTATTTTGCAGTCTTGCCCCTTACGTGGAATTGACCTCTACGTTGGAACCAACAATAATGACAAAAACAGGGTAAAGGACTAGTTGGAGAAATGCATGAAATACAAAATAGTGTACAGGGATTGACGAAAAGAAAGCATTGAATACAAAATGGTGCATAGGTGTTTATGAAAAAAATGCATGAAATACAAAGTAGTGTATGACGATGGTTGAAAAAAATAACATGAAAACAAAATAATATAAAGGGATTCCTGAACAATAAAGATGTACACCCTTTTAGTGTAAAGCGATTTTTAAATTGTTTTTTGGTTTTTTAAACCATTTAAGACGTATAAAAATGTATTGGAAGAGTGTGTGTGGTTGTTTTTGCCCCTTACGTGCGATATTATTGTTTGTTTATAGTAAGAGTTGACTTCTATTGATTCGAATAAAACAATTTATCATTATTTTTATTGTTATCAAATAAAACAATGTGTATAAATAATTTACCCATACCGCATCATTGGCGGTAAATATTTTTTACCTACTATCTATTGATCAACAATACGGATGTAGTGAGATGTAGCGAAGTAGAAAACTCTGATCTCAATTGGAATACGATGTCACCCGAAAACTGTTAATCAATGATTTTATTAAATGAGTGACGTTTTCATATCCATTAATATGGAACTTTACTGTTTGATTCACTCTATCTATTAAAAAAACTGCATCAAAATCCGTTGCGTAATTTTAAAGATTTAACCATACATAGGGACATAAGGACATAGGTATATAGGGACAGAGAAAGCGACTTTGTTTTATACTATGTAGTGATGAAGTGATGTCAAAGTGAAAAATGTTATTGTATAATATAGAGATGTTACAACACCTTCAGTAACTTCGAACTTTTTTTTATGTGAATAGGAAGGCAAACGAGCAAGTGGGTCACCTGATGGTAAGCGATCACCACTGCCCATAGACACCCGCAACCCCGGAGAGATTGCAGATGCGTTGCCAACCTAGAGGACTTAGATGAAATGCCTCTTGTGCCCGTAATTTCCCCGGCTGTCTTACTCTCCACACTGGAACACAGTAGTGCAAGCACTGCTGCTTAGCGACAGGATTAGCGAGTATGATGGTAGTAGCGATCCGGACGGACCTTGCACAAGGCCCTACCACCCGCGAATATTCTATTGTCATAAGTATAATTATAAACAAATTATAATCAAAGCATTTTATCTTCACTTTAAAACAAAGTAAGTATACAACAAAATAAAGCTTATTGGGAAATGTTTACAAAAATAAAACTCAATACCTGCCTACTTAAAAACAACATCTACTTAGTAGCCCCTATGAAAATTTGTATGTAAGTAAATATGCATTTGAGAGGGATGCAAACGACATGAAGGTTTTCATACTAGGCCCGTTAGTATACTTATAGGTACTTTACATTGTTATTTTATCTACTGGATTATTTGGATCGATATTTTCAAAATTTTCCATTTCATAATCTGAGTCACAGTCAGACATATTATCGTTAGATTCGTCAGTGCTTTCACTAACATTAATTACAATTCTATCAATGTGATCATCCATCGAGTGTTCCGGAGACCAATATTTTTGCACTATAAATCTGTACACACAAGTAACATTCTTATATTGACTTAATGTTGTCCGAGGCTTCGCCCCCGTTTTGTTTATTTTTATTTTGTTTAATACCTATTGTTTCATCAGAAAGGTCTTAACGATAACGAACACAGAAAAATATTTAGATATCGTTAAGTAATTTTTTCCGTGCATGATGTCGTAAGAAGGTAGGTTGTAGTTAATAAACCAAACGACAGGTGAACGTGCACTGAGCTTAACGAATTACGGAGCTTTGTTTTGATGCCCGTGTGCTGTGTGTCGCATCCTCTCTTTCACACTCAAAAGACGTCGTGGGATAGAAAAGAATAACAATAATGTAAGCACGTCCGCTCTTATCTTGTGTTATGAAGTATGATGTGCTTGTAAATAAAGGTAACGGATAAAATATTCATTACTTTCACAATCAAATTGGTTTAACGTAAAATGAAACTAAATACAATTCGCATCAAATTAGCGTAACAGACAATAAACTCAAATATAATTCGAATCAAATTGGTGTAACGTTAGCACTGCTTAAAGTATGGGAATGCAAATCGGCGTAAGGGACAAATATTTCGAAACACTTGCAGTCCGTTTGATGTAAAAGCGATGCGTATTTTTTTAAATAACTGAGACATTGGTGTAAGGCAAGTTTTATTATGTTTTTCTTCGATAATTAACCATGTAAGGGTAATTCGTTGATTGAAAAGATCCTTACCTTATTCAAAGTGGGTTGGCGGCGGTAAATACACCATTTTTTGTTGCTATATTTAATATTTTTTCAGATACATTGTTTTTGTGAGGCTGATCTGACAAGAACCCCTTGAAAAAAATTAGAGTAAGGGACATTTTTTTAAAGCTAGAATTTTTTCAATAATACCATTCGAAAGAGCGGAAAATTCTGAACAAAACTGTATACTCAACTCATTTTGCGTATTTTGTCAGTTACGCCAATTAGACCTACAGCCGACGATATGATTTCTAGCTCATTTTGTTCAACGGTTTGAAAATCTGCAAAATTAATGCAAGTAATTAGCTATATAGTTTAATAAAACAAATAATAAATAAATATCTTGGGACAATTGACACCATTTGACCTAGTCCCAAACTAAGCAAAGCTTGTGGTATGGGCACTAGACAACGGATAAACATAATTATATAGATAAATACATATGACACATCCAAGACTCCAGAACAAACATTCATATTGTTTCATACAAATATCTGCCCCGTCCGGGATCGAACCCGGGACCTCAAGCTTCATAGTCAGGTTCTCTAAACACTAGGGTCGTCAAAGTTTATAAATAAACAAAGTCCTTGTTGTTATAATTTTGTGTTGTTTATTACTAGTACTACATGCCTGAACTTGTATGAGGAGTATCTTTCAGAGACGAACTTGGCGCAGAACTTTGTTCTGGTTTAATCAAGCAGTCTTCTATTAGTGTCATTCTTTGTTTTAATATGTATGATCGTTTTGTGCTGTTGGCTGTTGATTACTGCCCGTTTTCTTCTGTCTTCTTGACATCCAAATTTACTTAGAGTACAACCTGGTTTCATACGCACTGGTGACACTTTCACCATGATATTATTACTCTGTATAATTGTGCACATCCTTGGCAACTAGAACAAAAAACAAGATAAGATAAACGTTTATTACCATTAAAGATAGAAATAAAACAATTACAGACACAAGTGTTACACAATTACAAGTGTTTAATTCAATGAATATAGGACTATAAAAAGATTCTAAATCATAAAACTAAAACCAAATTCCTAACCTCAGATTAGTAAGTATTATTTATCAATATTCTAGACCAAAATACATAAGTTTCATTGGATATTTATACATTTTCTAGATTAAAATGTTTGTAATACTTACATCGAAATGATCTTCACAAAAATGCATTTTACTATTTATTTTGTTGATATCATTGTTATTGTTGGCTGTTCCATTGAGCAAATCGACCAATCACATCGATCCGCTGATCACTGATTCGACCAATCAGAACACAATTGGCCAATGAGAAGTCGTTTTATTTTTTCACGCTTAGGCAAAGGAATCAGATTTCATACAGACATATGTGTCTCTTTTTAATTATCTGAAATATAGTTTTAGCTCGAATTCCTTAAAAATAATAATGTCGCGAAGGTCATGTCTTATTCTTATTTTACAACTATAACAGTTAAATAAAACAAGGTAAATAGGTACAGAAAATTATTTAAAAAGCATTTATCTTGAAGTGCTTCCCATACATTACAAAAAAAATAGACAATCTCAAATACATAGTTTGTACCTATGTATGTACATTGCTTCCTTTATCCAGAAGAGACGAACTGATAAAAAAACTCAAAGATGGCAACCGATTTCATACATCCTTCCTCATTAACCTCCTGGATCCCCCGGTCCTCACTTGAGGACATAACATTTCAAAAAATCTACAGCTAAATGTCAAACCCGCTTGAAAAATGAATACGAATAGAACGTTTCCGAACGAAACTGTCAACCTAAAAAAAATAAGAACCAAGTCATAGATGGCCAATCAGCGATCAGAGCCTCTAGTCACTAGAGTCTAGTGTAAGTTTTCGCATATAAAAACGTCTCGAACGCGTTCACGTAAACGTCTCAATTACTATGGAAAAATTCGCAGTGCCACTTGCGGATCGAAACGGCAACAAACTGGTCTTGTACTCCGAAATTCGATTTTCGAAGTTCGTTTCGTGCCGTTCCGTTCTTACTAATAGTTATTAATTTGAGAGTGAGAGGGACGACGTGACACGAACTTCGAAAATCGAATTTCGGAGTAGCCCCCCTGGCCTTATACTCCGAAATCCGATTTTCGAAGTTCGTTTCGTGCCGTTCCGCTCTCACTAATAGTTATTAATTTGAGAGTGAGAGGGACGGTGTGATACGAACTTCGAAAATCGGATTTCGGAGTTGCCCCCCTGTTCCCATAGTATTTGACATTTTGACGCAAACGCGTACGAGACGTATTTTGTGACCGAAAACCTACACTAAGCATACAGAGCCGCTTTACAATTGACACCGCCGGCCACACCATGCCCCGCGGTAAGTAAATCCAGATTTATCTTACTGAAAGTCTAATTATATATTTTTGTTTTGTTGTGATTAGTAAATTGTTGGTAAATTTCGCATGTTAGTAAGTTAATTTCTTCCAGAAAATTTAAAATCTTTAGCTTTATGTAGGTCTGAAGTTTATGTACTCGTGCGAGTACAAGCGGTTATAACATTGTAGTTTATGTTCTCGTACGAGTACAAGCGGTCTTAACGATGTAAGATATTTTGATATTATATGAAAGTTAACTATGTTTTTTTGCGATTTTCAGGCTTAAAGGAATATGAAATAGAGGAGTACTTCAACTTCGACCAATCCGACGATTTTTCCGAGGGTGACGATGCCTATGTCAAAAATAATCTTGAATGGTACATAATGGCCCCGTTATATCTGATTTTAAAGATTATTAATTATAATTGATGACAGTTTTCTGCAAAAAAAATATTTTAGGAACAAATTGGACTGCCATTCTGAAACAAATAAATCTTTTTGACTAACTTTAATACGTAAAATATGTACGTACGTACTATTATTACATTTTACTTGTACATAGTTTATTTCAGAGGAGTTTCTTTTTGTTACTGACGTTATTTTTTTTATTATGTTACTGAATTTATAAGCCTGTGCTATAATATGTACAAATAAGTAACATTTGTAAGAATATATGCAAATAAAGTTCATTCATTATAGTATTTTATTTTATTTGATACTGTCTCGAGTGAGGACAATATCCTCATGTACTCGTCTGAGGACATAAGGAAAAATCCAGGGGAAAACACCATGTTTTTTTTTACTAATTTTCCGATATTAAGGGATACCTATTAAGTCGATTTTTGTAAAGAAATATCAGTTTCGGCAAAATCGATACCTCCAGGATCCAGGAGGTTAATAGTAATTCAATGACCTCTTTTTGTTTCGTAAATTACACAGCAATCTAAATTTTCCAGATATATGTTCTCGATTCAAAATCTTTTTTTTTTTATTCTTTATAATTGGGGATAGGTTTCGATCGAATTAGTAGAAAAAATAATGTTTGCCGTGCGAACGCCCAACGTATGCCCAACGAAAATTCAACGTTTCTACGTCCACCATAGCTTAGGTTAGGCAATCAGTCAGCGATTTGACATTGACATTTGACACATCCAAGCCAAAATTGACAGCCAGTGTCACTGACTGATGCCAACTTAGCGCTTTCGGCGCTAAATATAACGCTTTTTTGGCTGTGTGAACTCCCAACAAAATTATATAGCGCTTAGCGCCCAATCTAGCGCCCATTCTACCGAGCAGGAAAGCCAGGAAATTTAAAAAAAAGAACAAGATTCTGACGATGAAAAAGACTGGCTACTAAATTTGTAGATTATCTTTTTATGTAATTTTTAATTAAAAGTAATAATCACCTAATCTTTCATTTATATTTAAATTCAGCCCTATTTTTCGAAAAATATCCAAATCTAGCGCTTTTTTTAATCAATTCAGCGCGTCTTTTTAAAGAGTGTTGGCAACACTGGCCAGTGTTACTGTTACGTCCGTCAAACTCTGCGAAACATCATAACGATTTACTTATACTTACTGTATTTTGTCACCTCAATACAGTTTCTACGTCATAATCGTTATCAAAAGATAGTATATCAGGCCATGGAGAACTTGCCCAAAATCCGAATCGATGCCGTTATGCTTGGCACATAATTCGCGACGAACAGCGACTCGCTCATCAGAATTTCGCAATGTCAAAACTTCGAAGTAAGTATAATATAATATTGATTAAAAGTTTAAATAGCAATATTTCAGTTTAAGCTATTTTCGATTGAATACATATAGTTCTTAGACCTTTTGTTTTGCCATATTTTGAGGTTAGAATTACGAAGTATAAACAAACAAGTAATAAATTAATAAACGTAATTTCAGGTCCTTACGAGCTTCGTATGGTGACGATGCCGTAAGCTATGTGCTGCCCAATGTCAAGCAATAGCTTTCCTTATGTGGCTTCATCATGCACTTCTGTGGATGGATTGGAAGAAATATAAACCGTCCAGCATTGGTCCCTGAGTGGGACCCTGAAATATATGATAGCACAAGGCAATCCCATATTACCAGCAAATTCATCTGTTTTAAAGAATTTTTTAGAAGAGGCGAAATAAAGAAATATTAAAGACTGAACTATGAAAATACCAACCCACTTATTGTTCAAGTGTACTGCAGGCTGGTCTCACTCAATGCATGAACTTGTATGTAACAAGTATAAAGAGAAATGTGTTGAAGACAAAACTGGAAGAAGAAGAAACAAGAGAACAAGCAAATTGCTAACTTTGCTTTGAACCGAGGTACGGTTGAATAACTGCTTCCAGAGCACTTGAAGTAGGCCGATGCAAAACTAGTGATGGTAGGCTCATATCCCTTATACTGGGTGGTAAAATCCAAGATACACCATCCACGAAGCGTAGACATCTATCTCCTAGAAGATGAAGTATAAAACAGTGGAGCAAATTAAAAAAAAAAACAAGTGTGGCCTTAATATCCAATATCCAGTGATTGCTGGTTCCCCAGATGGAATAATTGGAATTAAATGTACTTGTCACAAAAGAATAATTGTTTGTTGTGTGTAGCTAACCCAGACTATGTTAAAAATAAAGAAGTAGTTATTATAAATGTACCATTATTTGACCTTCAAAATGTTGAGTTGATGTTGAGAATTTAATTAATAATAAGTTACTAAACTTTTGGAAAATTAACATAAATACATATATATCCTTTATCATATCGAAGTGTGGTGTGTTTATTTTTTTGTATGTACTTTTATAAATCCCATCAAAAACATAAATTGTGAAATGACAGTCAAGTTCAATATTGATTATGATTTGGTTGTTAGGTTTTAAAAACATAATTTCTTAAATTTGTTTTTAAACCTGACAAATTGTAAGTGGCCAGTATTTAGTAATGTCATGCACGGTTTTCTAAAGATGTTTCAATCATTCCTTTTTATTTTATAGCGGTTCTAGGAAATGTATGTTAAGGCGGATGCTCGCGTTAGCTCATTGTAAAAGTCCCGTTAGATGGCGCTATAATCAATTTTGTTGGTTTTTTGTAGTTTTTAGAAGATTCTTAATACATTTATAGATTATTTATTGATTTGCGCACACAATTTAATACGGCCGATTTTTTGAGACCACACTCAAATGGTAACAATGCACCAATTCGGAGAATAGCTGCACAAACGCTGGTGTCACTAACGAACTTATACAGATACTAGGTCTTACACACACATGCAAATGGGAGGCGCTAGCTGCTGGTGGAAAAATATTGCAACACCTTGCTAAGCTATTAGCGTAATTTTTCACGTTATATTTACGTTTTTATATCAACTTTTCTTTTACCAGAAATTTTACAAATCTATACGTGTACAAAAGTAAGTCGTGTTATTTAACTATTGATAACTTTGGAATGGCTGCACGGATTTTTATGATTTTTAATTTGTTGGCTTTCTCTCTTCCACGAATAGCCGAATATGTCATCAAATATATGAAAAATGCACAAAAAAACTTTAATTTTTCGTATGCAGCGCCATCTCAGACAAAAACTGACTTTCGAATTTTTATTTGCCAGCTCAGCTAGTTATAAGTATTATATATGAGTCCAGCAAATGCAAATATGTGAATCAATGCCACCTTCAACCCTTTTTGAATACCAGGGAGTCGATTTTTTTGTACTTTGTTAGAATGAGGGCTATCGTATTTGTACTCACTAGTTGGCGCCACTGTAGAGTAAGGTATATCACATTATTCAGGATTTCTTTCAATTAATATTTAATAGCAAGCTATTTATTACCCAGTGTTGCACAGTCCCATTTATCTTCTAAATTAACTGCCATTTTATTTGCCTGCTTAATTTGGCTCCTAATTTTCAAAGCTCTTCTTTTATCTTTTAATAAACCTGTCGTATGTCTGCGATAATAATCGGAAACAATCTTAATAACACTAAACCTTCGTTATGCAAAGCCGGAATATGTAACTTGTAGGTACTACTAATTTTACGTTTCTGTATAATACCTCACGTTACAATAGCGCCTCTAGCGGCAAATTCATATGCCGTCATTGCTAGTATCTTCAAAAGCTAGTACCTATTAGTATGTAGGAACCTGCGATTCATATTTGATATTCGCTCACACGTAGAGACATCATCATCACCATCGTCTGACATTTTATTAATACTCTTATGCATTATAACTTATAAGCGTTTCGTCTGGGGCATCTAAACAGCTAGCGCCGTAAGGTAGGGATTGTCGTTTCGAGTCAGGCGCGCCTTTCGTAAATAGGTAACTTGAGAATGAGCCTGGTTGCAGCGATGAGACGAAGTCACTCTTGCTAGCCATTCGGATCCTTTCACCAAAATGCATTGCAGTATAGGTTCAGACAAAGGAAATAATTACGCATAGCGGGTAGGGACTACGTCTGAATGCTTCTTGGCCTAGGGATTTAGTTAGGGGTTTGGTTAGATAATTTTGTTCCAGAGTTGTGAGCTGCCTTTTTTAAGTTATGTCCTTATGTCATCATAATTCATATTTATAATAATTCATCGTATAGCGCATAAAAGGAAAAAATAATATTAGATAATTATGATGACTTTGCAATAGGTAGGTACGTCAAATAAAATAATGACAACTCCAAAACAAATCTAATCCATCTGAAGTCGCTTTTACTTACTAATACTTACTTCCACAAAAGTCCAACTTCATCCGTCGATGGTTTTGATTAGCGTTCGTTACCTAGAGTGGGATAAAGCAGAGTACTACGGTGTCTAGTCCACACGCGAAAAAATAAAATTGCAGCTCGACGCGTATTATATCAGCGCTTTCCTCATGAGCCTACTCTACATATATGTTGTGCCATTAGGAATTTCGGGTCAATAAAAATAAGAATTCTCATTTGAGATAGTAAAATTAGGTTAGGTTCATTAGGTATTTTCAAAATGCCCGAAGGGCAAACTGAATAGAAATAGGAACCCCGCCGTCGACCTTACGGAGGAGTGAAATTCCTAAAAGCACAACTAGTTGTGCATAATATAGAGTAAGGTCCATGAGGAAAGCGTCATAAATTTAGTCAAAAATCGTGTGCATAAAAATGAGATAAAATTTAGCTAGCGTCGTGCAGCTATTGTGCCTGTACTGCGTGTCAACCAGTGAACCAGAACCATATTTTTTTCGATCTTTACCCGTGATCCACCTACAGGTTGTCCACCTGGTTTTTGATGGAGCTCCGCTCTTGGGCGGAGCTCATTTTTTCTGGGTATTGGAAGCTGGGTATTGGTTTTCCGGGTGGACAAATTAGGTGGGCCACGGGTAAGTCCCTATATTTTTCTAATTGGTATAGTAAGTAGATATTCGACTTTGTGTTTGATATCTAGTCGAAAAAACGTGCACGCTGCCATAGTACCTATGGCGTAATGGCTACTACGAACGAAATCATTCGACTCATAAGTAAATGCGCCACGCAACATGTGGTATGCGCACACAAGGGCTAATTTATCAAAGCGCTGGTAGTTAAAAAAAGATATATTTTTCAAATAAAACTTTCAATTTGATTTGAAACCAAATACCAGTGAGATGTCACTTTTGAAATAATCTGTATCACTATTCTATTCAGTATTCATAAACATTTGACACACTGTAACAGGTATACGAATAGTTTTATCCGTACTATGTACTTATTCCTGGGTAGTGACAAATCAAGTCCTGACACATTGTTGTACTTTTTCACAGCAAATGTCTTAGTGAAGTTTCATTTTGATTGAACTGACAAGAAAATTCACTGTGCTGTTGACCGCGTTGATCGTGAATACGTTCTACTGTAGGTTAGAAATATAGGAACCCGACCCGGAGCAAACTGAGTAAAAGCGTTTTCAGTCAAATTTCACGAAATTTTAGTAGATAGATTCAAGTCTCTTGATACCTATTTTTTTCATTTGGGCATAACTCCCTCAGAATTACATGCTTCCAGTAATGATCAAATTTATATTTTTCTATTTCTATTATATTTTTTAACGCGATAAGTTCTTTGAAATAACACACACTGACTAGTTATTGATAATTATGCCTAACTAATTATAATTCTGAGAGAGTTATGCTCCTACAAAAACCATACCAAGATACTGAGAATTCATACTAAAATTTTGTGAGAAGTAACTACCTACTGAAACTACTTTTTCCTCAAGTTTTCCTGCAGGGCTCTTTTATTGATAGTACATACATACATACTTAAATCACGTCTTTGTCCCTTACGGTGTAGACAAAGCCTAAGGTAACAAGACCTAAAGGCCACGTTTAGTATGATTGTGGGCGTATAGGTGCAAAGGAGAATCAAAATCGAGCGATGGGTTGCTAGCCTGTTGATTGATAGTATATACATATATCGATACCTTTAGGTTCAATTGGCGTAAAGGACAAAATGCCGAAAATGAGTTAAATATACAGTTTTGTTCAGAATTTTAAGCTCTATCGAACTGTATACTTAAAATTTTGATATCTCGTAAAATTTGACCTTTACGCCCCATAATTTTGGATCACCTATCACCAAAATGTGCTTTTTTTGTGGGTGTAAGTAACAAACCTGAAATCACATGGAACGTAAAGGAAATCATGAAGTTATAAACAACGACGTATAAACCTAAATTTACCATATTGTCCTTTAAGACCTACTTTTATAGGACTGAATTTACTTATTTGTCCTTTACGACCTTTACTTCTATACATTATACTTTAATACCAAATCAAAACTACGGCGTAAAGGACGTATATACAAATAGATATTTATTTCTTGGATTATACGACCTGATTAAGACACAAACATAAATCCTTAGGTCTAATTTAGATGAGAAAGTAAGTGTATCTCTATAAATTCTACACTTTAAGGTTCAATAAAATTGGTGTAAAAGACAAAAATGCTACTTTTCAGGAGAAGTAAAATATATTTTTTTAAGCTAAATATTTTTTTAATTGGGGACCTATATCTTCGATGTATATGACAAAAGTGCTTAGAATTCCTCACCCTACGCAGTAAAATGGTAACCACAACGATAAATAGTGTATTTTAGAAGTTAAGTATCCTTTACACCCCGGAAAAAAGCGTCGGTAGTCCCTTACGCCCCGACCTTTTTAAAGAACTCAAAAGTTTTGAGGTTGTAAAGGTCAGTTTTATATAAAATTATACAATTTTGGGGTGTATAGTTCACTGTAACTTACTAAATAGTTCTTAAATAACTATAATTGCTGATTCCTCTTTCCACCTATACCCACAATTATGCTGAACATGGCCTTTAGGTCTTGTTACCTTAGGCTCTGTCTACGCCGTAAGGGATAAAACGTGATTTATGTATGTTATATATGTATTGTTCTTTATAATTAGAAGTATTTATACGTGTCGTATAGATTAGCTAAAGTTAAACGTTAGCAATCGTTATCTTAATAATAGGTATGTATGTTATTAGTTATGTAGCATTGAAATTTCATGTAACATACATATTTTAAACAGTTTAGTTATATTTATAAACGATTATTTATGTAATAAAACATGTAGATTTACCCAGTCATAATTATAACAAAATGTCCAAATATTATAAATCTTAAATCAAGTATCTAAGAGCTCACAAATATTAAGCACGTCACTTATTAATTACTAGCTGTTATCAGCGAATTCGTCTGCAAAGAATTCGTTTATCGCTATTCCGCGGGAACTACGAAATTTTCCGGGATAAAAAGTAGTCTATGTGCTATTCCAGACTTTTTTCTATGTGTGCCAAATTTCACCCAGATCCGTTTCACCGTTCTGGCGTGATTGAGTAACAGACAAACATCCATCCATACTTTCGCATTTATAATATTAGTTAGATAGTTAGATTAGATTCTATCCAACTAAGTGTCATTGGAAGATTTGATGCACAATTTGTCATTAGTTATTGCTCACATAAACTGAAATCATTAATTGCCAACAAGTATAAACATAGGTATACCTTATCAGACAGATTTTGAAAGCAATGTTCGTTTGTTAGCAATATTTAACAAAAAACACCAAAATTTATAATCTATAGGTACCTAAATGATACAAAATTTAACTTATAACGATCTCGTTTTGTGTATGGTTGCGTTAAATGATAAATATAAGTGACGTACTTATTAATGTTTATGATACCTGATTTAATACTTAAAATGATCAAACATTTTGTTACAATTATTATAATTCGTGCTTTCATTTACAATATTCTTTTCTTTCTTCTTTTCTTCTTCTTTCTCAATGACTTTGAGCAGTGCCACTGTTCACACATATGGTTCGAGTGCCTGTTAGTGATAGAGAAGAAACCATTTTGGCAGCGTAGCGTGCGTCTAAAGTCTTTACAAATAAGACACAAATGATTGTCAGCCTCTTAATGACATTTGAATGCTACATTACCAATAAAATAAAAATATAATAATTCCCAAAGGTACATTTTAGCAAATAGTAAAATATTTTGCGTCATTGATACCTTTAATTACGGTTATGTAAGGAAAATAACATAAAACGTCTAAATTATAGTGAGCTATACACCCGAAAATTGTATAATTTTATAAAAAACTGACCTTTACAACCTCAAAACTTTTGAATTCTTTAAAAAGGTCGGGGCGTAAGGGACTATCGACGCTTTTTTCCGGGGTGTAAAGGACACTTAACTTCTAAAGTATGCTATTTATCGTTGTGGTTACCATTCTACTGCGTAGAGAGAAGAATTCTAAGCACTTTTGTCATATACATCGAAGAAATAGGTCCACAAATAAAAAAAATACAAAGGTTTTAAAAATAAAAAAAACGTTTTTTGCTTCTCCTGAAAAGTAGCATTTTGTCCTTTACGCCAATTGAACCTAAAGGTATCGATATACCTATGAACAAATGATCAAACTATTGATAGAAGGTACGAAATGGGACCCGTTGTATAGGCAGTCCCACGTACCAATACCTAGGGAAATAAGACGAAAAATACAAGCATTTCCAAATACACGAGTCTCTCAATACGAAACTCAAAATATTTAATAATTTATTAAAAGATGTCACGAAATTGTAGTTTGTACAGTCACCAGCATAAATAAGTGATCATTTTTGTACCTTGTCGCTTTCAGTCGTTACATGATTTCGTATGGTTTTTCAAACATGACTTTGAAGTGACAAGGTACAAGTGATCACTTATTTATGCTGGTGACTGTAGATCACGTAACATATTCAATAAATAAAATTTTACACGACAGATCATTCATTCATTCAAGTTTCATAACTGAATTGCATGTAATGGAAATTTGCCACTTATTATTTATTGTTCACAAAATAATATATTTTACATGCATACAAAAAACAATCATAACTTATTTTCCTACTTGGCATTATATAGGCTGACTTTTTTATCACCGTCGAAAGCAACAACACAACAAATACAAGCATTATTTTTCAGTTTGGTATTAAAATATTGCAAATAGTATCATTAAATGATACCTGTCATCATTATCATCATCATCATCATCATCATCATCATCATCATATCAACTGTAGGACGTCCACTGTTGGCCATAGGTCTCCTTCATACAGCTCCAGTTGCCTCGGTTGGAAGCGGCTTACATCCACCGTGAACCTGCGACTTACGGTAGGTACCTATACGATTGCGTATGATACCTACGTAAAAAACTACGTAAAAACTTGGACGGTGATATATATATCACCCTGTATCATACAGTTTCCTTTTGCTTTACTGGTCATAGGTAATGAGAACATGAAAGACGGACTAAAAGTCTTCAGAACAGGGTTGACAAAATTCCGCTGTTGGACATCTGGCATTTCACGGTCTTGATATTTTCCCTAGTTATTTTTATCTCATTATGTTATGTTATTACAAATTACGCCAATAAAAATCTACAGAATGTTTCATGTGTTTTTAGAACCAACAATTTTTTTTTAACATCACACCAGCAGTAAACATTTTGCTCTTCTTGCACAATAGTAGCAAGTACGATACGCTCGCGTCCAGTGGATGTTTGCTTCACTTATTTCCTGTTACTGGAGACAAAAATTAAGTACCTTCCGAATCCAATGTGAATCTGAAAAAATATTCTACAGTCAGTACTACAAAAGGATACAGATGGATGGGCAGACGAATGGATGAATAATATTTATAATGACAGACAAACAGACAGACAGGTTTACATACAAACAGATGGACAGTGACGAACGGATAGAGGGTCAGACGCACAGACAGACATATGAGCGGACGAACGGACGGATGATTGGACGCACAGACAAACAGACAGACAGACGGACGCACGGACAGACGGACAATCAGAAAGACAAACGGGCGGACGGACAGTCGGTCAGATGCAATACAAAAAGACAGACAGACAGACGGACGGACGGACGGATGATTAGACGCATAGATTAACAAGCAGATGGACGGATGGACGGACGGTTGTTCGGATGCACAGACAAACAGACAGCTGGATGGATCGTCGGATGCACAGACAGACAGTCAAACGAACGGATGGACTGCCGGATGGATGGTTGAACAAACAGACAAACGAATAGACAAACAGACAAATGAACAGACAGACAAACAGACATACATACAGACAAACAGACGAACAGATAGACAGACAGGCAGACAGAAAGAAATAAAGAAAAAGTTTATTTATGACAATCACAAAAGTAGTTAAAAAACAAAAGTAAGTACCTATATAAACATACAAAGCTAAAAATAAAAACCTACAGATAAATAAATTGTCACAAAATGGTCCAGAAGAATGGACAGACGGAAAGACAGACAGACAAAATAAGTGCTTCTACAATGGTTCCTTTTTTTCTATTTGTTTATTTTACTTACCTTTGTTATACCTTTCTATAATGTATACATACGTACGTATAGTTTTTAATTATCATTTTGACGGCAAATTCGGTATTTGGACGCCGGTCGGATACTCTGTAAAATATGTACATACATACACAAATCACGTCTATCCCTTACGAGGTAGACAGAGCCTAAGGTTACAAAACCTTAAGTCCATCAAGAACAAGCATGATTGTGGGCGTATAGGTGGAAAGCGGAATCAAACTAGTGATGGATTGCCGTATCGCCTATAATATGATTCCTAAGATTCTTGCATTTACCATCTGCGCGAGAAGCGAAGCAACTGGTACATTCCAGACCAGCATGAAAATGAGTAAAATATAACTACCTAATATGGGTAAGAAAACTATAAAGTTAGGACAGACGGACAGATAGACAGCCATAGACGGACGAATTTGAATAATGTGGCCATAAAATAAACCATGGTACAGCATGAACTCGGTAATAGATAAGCTCCTTTGTGTTCCGAACACCAAAGACTGGCCAAGTGTGGGTCGGACTCTCGTACCGAGGGATTCGTACAAATTCGGCAAGTAAATATAAAATCCAGTGTTAGCAGAGCCCTGCCTCCTAACCAAGATGTAGTCTTTATGAGGTAATTTTATATTTGTTATTTACATACTTAGACTCCCAAAAATATTCTGTTTTTAGTATTTGATGTTAGAGCGGCAACAGAGAAACGTAATTTGTGAAAATTTCAACTGTCGCTAGACAATCATGATAGCTGACAGCCATATCACGGTTCATGAGATACAGCTTGGTGACACAGACAGACAAACAGACAGACGGATAGTGGCTTCTAAGCAAAATGTAAGCAGTTTGAGGTCATTTGGGTTGTATGTATTTAAGTATGTATTTACCTACATTATATAAGTATGTTTATCCGTTGCCTGGTACCCATAGTACAAGCCTTGTGCTTAGTATGGGACTGGGTCAATTGGTGTAATTTGTCCCATGATATTTAATTATTTATTTATTTTACATTGGTTACTTTACTTACATAGACAGATGGACAAAAATATATTGTTTTAGTATTTGTTGTTATAGCTGCCTCAGAAATACATCATCTGTGAAAATTTCATCTATCACGGTTCATGAGATACTATAACAGCCTGGTGACAGACAGACGGTACATACAGACAGACAGATGGACAGTGGAATCTTAGTAGGTAATTAGAGTCCCGTTTTCACCCTTTGGGTACGGAACCCTAAAAAACCTGGTCAATAGCAAGTTCGATTCGAGCACTACAGACTCCAGTGAGTTCTAAAAGTTATAATTAGACGTAAACGTAATGCATGGATGGTTGTTACTCTTTCTGTTGATGAGTTTCCAACAGCGGGAACGATACCAGAATTTCACTTCAAGATTACTGTAGTACTTCTTACAAGTCTGACTTACAAGTACTTATGCCAGATTTCACGTCAATCTGATCAATTAGAAGTGGGTCAAAATTCACTTCCAAGATTTGATTACATGCAGACACCGGGACTGTGCACTTCAATTGCGTTTACAAAATATTTTGTGCCAATCTGACACTAACGTTGAAGTATTGTATCTTAAAAAAATATTATGATTAATTGATAAGTACATACCTGTACGTCCAAATAAATGCCTACGCTGCGTACAATATCGTAGCTCGTAAGATCTTTTACTTCCAATTGACTTCAATTTATTTCGAATAAAATGATTATTTTTATTTTGAGACACCACGTTCTGTCAATCATTAGTTTATGTCAATTTCATGTCATTGTTTTTTTAATTACCCGTCTAGCCAGGTTTTTGACTCGCATGTTTTTTTTTAATGTTCTATAATTGAGAAAACCTATTTACTCGGCCTATTTTGTATTTAGCACCTGTCGGATTTTAAAATCATTGCCGTGTGGCCGTGGTGTATGGCTGTGTTTTGATGCAGAGGTTTAGGGTTCGATTCTCGTGAGAAGCATTCGTGTAATTAACTAGAAGAACTTTTTTATTTTAATAGGTGTAATTTCTGTAGTTGAGTACCTTTTCTTAGTACATAAGGCAAAACATGTTATAAGGTGGCAATATGACTGCGAGGCGCCACCATCTATGCCAAAGTAATAAGCACGTGTGATCCTAATACTAAAGTACTTACTAGGTATGAAAGCTTTGCCAAGTTTAGGTTTGATAATGGGCATAAATTGCCCTAAATCAACTTGCTAAGTTTGTGGTTGTTTTAAAACCACTTAGGTAGTACCTAGCTTCTTTGATTTGGTTTGACAAGTAAAATATAGAATTTAACTTAAAGTTTCCTACATCTCAATGAGATGGTCTTACTCACTTTAAATTTGTAAATTATTAAAAAAAATGTTTAGAAAATATAAAAAAATCAAATGCGGCCTCGGGATTTGAACTTGGTCACTAACTATTCAGTTCTTTGAGTCATAACCACTGAGCCACATTAGTGGTCACGTGACAGCTCGAAATAGTCGATTGGTTTTTACAACTATTTTCATTTGACACTAGCTACTCACACTATTGTAAAATGCACCGAAATTTACTGCATCGTACTGCAATTTAGGTATGATAAATGCACACCTTTTTGCAATTTGCGCACACAATTTATCCATATCTAACTATCCTCAAAAAACCGCATTAAAATTAAGCCTGTGGACGAAATGCAGCTGCACGGAAGATTTGTATGGAAGAGCAACCCCCTTAAGTATTTTATGTAAAGATATCTCCAAGTTCTCCCACTGCTATAATTTTGAAAAAAAAAATACATAGGTATATATGTTGGTGGGTGTATTATTGGTGAATAAAATGGAGCGGCTCTAATGTGGAAGTAAATTAAACTACTTAAATATCTGAAAAGTTTAGTCAGTTTTTTTTTTACTTTTTTATATGACAATGAAAATATAATTTATGTCATATACCTAATCATCTTTAGAAGGTGAACAATATATGTGTAGCAGACTAAAATCGGTTGGCTAGATTTTTTTTTATCGTAGTGCTTACGTGCCGGCACCTAAGTAAGTATATAAAAGTTACCTATCAATGGTAGGTACAATAGGGCCGACAACGCACTGGCATCGCATAAAGCGCTGCGGGTGTCTATGGATAGTGGTGATCATTTAACATCAGGTGACCCACTAGTTCGTTTGTCTGGCCTCTCTAACATAAAAAAAAAAAACCTATAGTATTTTTTTTTCCTTTGCTTCAAACCTGGCGACCGATCTTAACAACTCAAGATTAATAGTTCAATGACCTCATCGTGTTTTTATTTCACAAATTACATAGCAATCTGAATTTTCCAGACATATGTTCTCGATTCAAAATCGCTATTTTTTTATGTTCTTCAATTGGGGATAGGTTTCGATAGAATTATTGAATTTATTGAAAACAAATTAATCTCCTTGAGATCGCGGATTCGCCTCACCTTGCATAGCTCGTTTTTATTTACCGAATTACACAACAATCTGAATTTTCCAGATATAAGTCCTCGATTCAAAATCGATATTTTTTTACGCTTAATAATTTGGGATAAGTTTCGATCGAATTAATAAAAAAATAATGTTAGCCGTGATAATGCCGAACCTAAAATTCAACCTTTCTTCGTTCACCATTGCTTCGGCATCCGTAAGGCAACCAGTAGGCTATTTGACACATTCAAATGACAAAGTTGCCAGCTATCGTGACCATGCGTTCTGCAGTCTGCGATTATGTTGCAAAGGCTCGGGTTACTTGGGGATTCGGGGGTTATAGTTTTTCTTAATTTTGGCTTAAATTTTGATGAATTTGCTGAGTTTGCACTGAATAAATAATTATTAGATAGCAGGTTATTGATTTGATACGATATGCGATCAGAATTCCTCTTTTTTTCTGTCACACTGCGACAGCTGTTGAAAATCCCCAACAAAATTAACGATGCGCCCCGAATAGCTTACTAAGAACTCATCGCGTCTCATCGGATTGTGTTCGGCAAACTGATAGTTGGCGACGCCGAATAGCAAACTTTACGTTAGGCATTACTTAGGCACTGCAAATGGTTGGTAATAGCTTCGGCGTGTCAGTGCCGAATAGAGGCCCTGGCGTGATTGAGTAACAAACAAACATCCATCCATCCATCCATCCATATACTTTCGCATTTATAATATTAGTTAGATTTAAAGTTCCTCAACACACCAAAGTGGTTCAACACTAAAGTGGCTTAACACATTATTGTGGTTCAACACACAAAGTGGATCAATACTCTAATCAGAGTCAAATGAAACAAAACACACTAAATTATTATCTAACTAATATTATAAATGCGAAAGTATGGATGGATGGATGGATGTATGTTTGTTTGTTACTCAATCACGCCAGAACCGCCCAACGAATCTGGATGAAATTTGGCACATAGATAGAGAAAAGTCTGGAATAGCACATAGGCTACTTTTTATCCCGGAAAATTCCTGCGGGATAGCGATAAACGAATTATTTGCAGACGAAGTCGCTGGCAACAGCTAGTTACTATATAAAGTCGCTGTACCTACTGATTTTTGGTGTTATAAAGAATATTTTTGTATTATATTGTATTGTAAAGTGGTTCGACATCGACACACTAAAGTGGCTTAACACGCTAAAGTGGACTTACACATAAAAGTGGTTCAGCACACTAAATTACCTCAACACACATAACTTTTGAAAACAAATTTAGGGTTGAGTTGACTTCGACTGTAGAAAATTTATACCTAACGATCATTTGATAAAATTACATTAGGACGAAAAATATTTGACCACACGGACACAGTATAATTACGAATACATGTAAATAACAATTTGTCAAAATTTAATTATTTCTAACTGTTACATTGCATCATAATGTGTCGATACTGCGCGATACAATCAATATAACAGTTGTAAAACTTAACACAGGACTATCGCACTCATTATCACAATATTATCGTGCCCACGTGTGGACCGTGGGCTGTGGGCAGTGACTAAGCGGCCTCCAACAGGTGTTTAGCAGATGCATTGTTTACGGTAGCGTTGGTAAAAACGTGCATAACATAAACTTTGATATTTTCAATCATTTAGTCATACATACGTCAGAGGAAGAGCTTAGAATAACTTCCGAGGGTTAGTGTAATTTTTTGACACAAAAAACGAGGTGCGTTTGCGTTAACGTCACAATAACTGTGCATTGTGCCTTGTAAATGTTTCGTAGTTCATATATTAACAAAAAAATACATACATACATACATATATATGGGAATAGGTTAGTTAGGTTACAATTTAAAAGTAAAAGAGTTAACCAGAGAGTGGCAACGAGGTGTCATTTTGGTTTGCGTTTTTATGCGTGTTGCGATCGTTTTACATTAATAAGGCTTTAAAAGAATAACTCGCTTGCTTTTCGTCTGTCATCTCTATATACGTACTGTCACGCCTCTTTCCACCAGGGGTAGGCAGAGACTACTTTGTTCCACTTGCTTCGATCCTGACATACCTTTAGCTTCATTCACATTCATCAATCTATTCATACTATGCTCGTTGGCTTCGGGTTTCGGGTGTAAAAAAATACACATCCCAAAAAAAGCAAATAGAACATTTTTATAAATCTAATACCTTTACACGAGCAATTCTTGTATTGTATAATATTATAAAAAGGCAAATATCTGAATCTCGGAAACGGCTTCAGCGATTTTCATGAAATTTAGTATGGCAGGGCGATATCAATCTAGCCGCTAATTGCTATGCTATGTATGCTATGTATTGTGCTTTACCACCTTATGTACCATATTTCAAGCGAAATAAAGTTATTCTATTCTATTCTAGATTTCGTTTTTAAAAACCGCACCAAATCAAAAATAAAGCGGTTATCCAGGTACTATCATCAATCAGTAAATAATCAATAACTATCACTAATAATAAATCTTTATTTTTATTTTTAATAGGTATAGGTATTACTCGCTCGCACTTGGCAGGGTTTTAGTGCGATAATTTACGCCAATGTTGCCAACGGGACTTGGTTACTTTATAGCCTTATTATATGCAAAGTAGCTTTGCTTTTGCGATAATATTAATTGGAATTTGTAATAGAAACGATTAATTAAATTTTACAAGAAAATAAATTATATGGCCTGTTTCCCTTTTAGTTATATACTAGTTTTCGCTGGCGGCATCGCTCCCGCTTCAAAGCTCACACCTTGCCCGCCTAAGACTAGAAATGCTACCAATTTTACAAGCATTTTATAAGCTTAAGAGGCTGACAACACCTAATTTTGCTGAAATTGATGTTATTTAAGCACTTTTTTAAGAAAAACTACACGCAAAAAAAAATACAAAAATAATATAATGTTAATTTTCATCATATTTCAAACACGCTAGACGGACTCGATACATAATTGAACAAAATCGGCTCGATAGAAAATAATTGCAAAGATTGGTCTTAAAATCATCATTAAACGGTTCTATGTCTTTATTTTTTCAACGTATGGGTCTGCAATTAAAAACATAAAGTCAACATATTCATACCTACACGGCTAACTAGTCATATTTCACAAATAATCCATACTTTTTTTTATTTCTTCTTATTTGTATCTTATTTGCAAGATTTTAGACGCGCGCCAAGCTGCCGGAATAGTTTCTTCTCTTTCACTCACAGGCATGCGAACCGTATGTGTGAAGAGTGGCGCTGCTCAAGGTCATTTGCTGTTTGCTTGCTTTGTATTATTATTATGTGTCTTGTTGTTTTACCAGTTGCTTTTCTTCCATCGAGTGAATAGGTGAAATTCTTAGGAATTACATAATGTTATAGGCGATGCGGCTAGCAACGCATTACTGTTTTGATTCCCCTTTCCACCTTTACGCCCACAATCAAAAACGTGGCCTTTAGGTCTTACCTTAGGCTCTGTCTGCCCCGTAAGGGATAAAGACGTGAGTTATGTAGTATGTATGTATTGTATGTGTGGACCAATCTTGTAAGTTTTTGTCCCATTTCAGTTTAATGAATGTAGGTACCTACTCACGTGAAATTGGGTACGAGGGCATTTAAAAAATGTGTACCTAAGTAAAATGGTAAGTAACTTTTTTCCAACAAAATTACCTCAATTTCCCATTCAATTTTTACGTATCGGTTTTGTGACGACACAATACATACAAATTGTATGAAAATAGTGTCACAAACCGGTGGATGCAGGTGGCGACTTGTCGTTCAGTATGGTGTGCTAAGGGGGAGGCCTTTGTTCAACAGTGGACGTCTTCAGGCTGATGATGATGATGATGATGATGATGAGTGTCACAAAACTGTCAAAAACACCAAAGGACAAGCAAAAAAACTTGTAGGTAGGTAGCTACCCTATCTATTCTATACCTACCTACGTAATAATAAAAATCAGTAGAAAGTTCGTGTCTGTACATTAAATAAATTCATCAAAAATAGAGTGCTAACGATTATGGGCGAGGAATAAAACACAAACAAGTAAGTACCTAGATTTTATAATTTTTGTCTGTTTGTATGTGCATATTTATGTATGTGTTCGCTAATCTCCAAAACTATGCAACGGATTTTATTGTGGTTTCACAAATAGTTAACACTTATATCAGGGCAACTTATAGGCTTTATTTTATTGAAATCTAAGGTCAGCAAAAAAAGTTATCGTCATAAAGTTTAAAGTATTAAGTGCCTGTTCAAATATGCATAGCAATATGTGACTTTTGTCAATACATGAAGTCTACGCGGACGAAGTCGCGGGCAAAAGCTAGTTTTTTTTTAATGTGAATAGGAAGGCAAACGAGCAAGTGGGTCACCTGATGGTAAGCGATCACCACTGCCCATAGACACCCGCAACCCCGGAGGGATTGCAGATGCGTTGCCAACCTAGAGGGCTAAGATGAAATGCCTCTTGTGCCCGTAATTTCCCCGGCTGTCTTACTCTCCACACCGGAACACAGCAGTGCAAGCACTGCTGCTTAGCGGCAGGATTAGCGAGTAAGATGGTGGTAGCGATCCGGACACTTGCACAAGGCCCTACCACCCGCAAAAAAACAAGTTTAAAATGTTTTTTAGGCAAACTCGGCTTCTGCTGTTGACTGTATCTATGCATAAAATGTAGTACTTATGCAATGGCGTAATTTAGATACGATACAGTAATCTGCGGTCCTGATTAAAGCGGCCTTGCTGTCCGTCCGTCTGTGCCTACAATCACAATTAACCCTTTGTTCGGCCGCTTATGTCGCGAGCAATGAAGTCTTGTTCGGTTTAGCTTCTGCGGGCCTTGCAACACACATGATGTATACATACCTAAATAGTTTTTTTTCCATGAATATTTTTTTTATATAAATAATAAAATAAATAAATAAATAGAAAGAAAGAAAAAGGTTTATTTGGTGCAATATAAAAACAAAAACCGTACAAAAATAACCATAAAATGAAAACACACACCAAAAAGGTTGCCGCTCAGCATGTGTCAGACAAAGGCACCTATGTCTGACGCTGGTTTTCAGGGCAACCAAAAACAAAAACAAAACAAACAAAAACTTACAGCTAAATTACTATTACTAAAAAACAACAATATTATTTGTGTACACCCTAAGAGACCTAAGCGATGGTGAGATGGTGATATACACATAAATACACACATGCATAGTGAAGACAAGTTTGCTGCCGGAAAAGTAAGCGAACTTCGTAACCAAACTTCGTTCCCGCCAATATATATCTTGGGACAATTGACACCAATTGACCTAGTCCCAAACTAAGCATAGCTTGTGATATGGGCACTAGACAACGGATAAACATACTTAAATACATATTAAACATCCATGACTCGAGAACAGACATTCGTATTTTTCATACAAATGTCATACCCGACCGGGGATCGAACCCGGGACCTCGAGCTTCATAGTCAGGTTCTCTAACCACTAGGCTATTCGGTCGCCGAATATATATAAGAGGGGGCAAATAAGCAGACGGGTCACCTGATGGAAAGTAGGTAATCACCATCGCCCATGGACACCTGCAAGACTTGGGGAATCACAGGTGCGTTGCCGGCCCTTTCAAGAACAGGAAGGCTCGCTTTTTAAAGATCCCTAAATTGTACCGCTCAGGTAATGTTGCAGCATGAAGTTGGTTCCAGACCTTCGTCGTACGAGGAAAGAAATTGCGTTTAAAACGCACGGTACTTGACTGCCAACCATCGGTGGTGTTTTAAGAATGTGTCTGTCTGTATCATCATGGCTTCCAAACAGATCTGATAATATTATTAACTAGCTTTTGCCCGCGACGTCGTCCGCGTAGAATTCATTTATTGACAAAAGTCACATACTGCTATACATATTTGAACAGGCGCTTAACACTTTATACTTTAAATAACGATAACTTTTTTGCTGACCTTAGATTTCAATAAAATAAAGCTAAGACGTTTCCCTGATGTATATAAGTGTTAACTATTTGTGAAAACCGCAATAAAATCCGTTGCGTAGTTTTGGAGATTAGCTAACACATACATAAATATATCACGCTGGTCTGGGAGTAAAGAAAAAACATAGAATGTACCATTTACTTCTCTTGCCGCGCAGATGGTTAAAGCCCATTGAGTGAATGGGCGAAAATCTTAGAAATCATGTTATAGACGATGCGGCTAGCAACCCATCACTATTATTCCTATCATGCTAAACGTGGCCTTTATTTAGGTCTTGTTTGCTTTGGGCTCTGTCTACCCCGTAGACGTAGACGTAGATTAATGTATGTATGTATATGTATGCATGCAACATCCATGATTTGGGTATAAACATTTATATTTATTAAAAGGGCAAGGGCCTGCAACTACCGGGATTTGAACACGGAACCTCTAGCTTCAAAGCCAGGGTTAGTAACCACTAGGCTACCTCCAGTTATATCCAGCTATATGCGGTTATATCCGGTTATTTGCGGTTAAATCCGGTTATATGTGGTTATATGCGGTTATATCCGGTCGTCAAATTTGGAAGTTTAGTAGAATATTAGCATTATCAATGGAACCTTATGTTACGAAGTACGGCTTGCTATATGTATATGTATATTATATATCACGGTGACGCAACGGCTAGCGCTATAAAACAATGGTGTCGTAAAACTGTAAGCGAAGGGCACGGGCTGGCCGGTATGCGGGTAACATAATATATTATATTACTACACACATCAAAAAAGCCTTGGGATAATCATCCGTGGACAAATTTGATGTTGTGACTCGGTAGTAATATGCCTATATTGAAATGTTGAAAACTGTCTAGCGATAAAAAATACCCCTATTTTTGATGAGTGTATATGAGGGCCCCATTTTTGCCGCCGAGTATTAGGTTTATAATGATAAAATTTCTCACAAGATCGGGATGTAGGTTCAAATCTTGGATCAATCTTTATGAAACATAAATAAAGGCTACAATGGAATTTTTGGTAATGTAAAACTAGTGCCTACGCCAAATCTTGATATTAGGTTGTCAAAGCGGACCCCAGGCTCACTGAGCCGTGGCAAATGCCGGGAAAAACGCTAAGAAGATGAGACGAATGGAATTTTTGGAAATTCCCACAAAAATTTTGTAAACACAAGTTTAGTAAAATCATAATAATAAGCGATAAGACCGCCTATTGTATACTTTGTTCTTTGTTTTTGTAATGATTTGTTGTGTTCAATAAAGAGTATTTGTACAAATAATACAAATGTATTTGTAGTATCATAGGTACCACTTGTTAAAGTCTATAGAATCCTACTAATATTATAAATGCGAAAGTTTGTGACGATGTGAGTGAGTGAGTGTGTATGTTTGTTCCTTGTTCACGCTAAAACGACTGGACGGATTTGGATAAAATTTGGAACGAAGATAGCTGGTACCCTAGATTGAAACATAGGCTACTTTTTATCCCGGAAAATTGCATAGTTTAGTCTGTGCATAGTAGAAGTCGCGGACAGAACCTAGTACTTAGATAAATCATGATTTAACTCACGGCAGTTTAATATTTAGATTATGATTGGAGAGGCAACGCCCTTCCGCCGATTCCTTGGAAGCTGAGTGTACCGCTGAGCGTCAGAAAGCAGGAAGCGCACGTGGCTGACTGTACCGTGATTGAGTGACGAGCGTAGGTACGGGAAGCACAATCGCAGGCTTTGTTTACGTTATGATGTTGTCAGGGGTAGAGCACCTTTTTTTGAAGTTTAAATATGATCTTGTTTTTTGAAGTGATAGTGATAGGTGCATAGGTGGTCTATATTGTACCATATTCTCAGAAATAAATAATTGATTGATTGATTGATAACTTCTTATGGGAGGGTAGTCCTATCTTATCTTACTTCTTACTAATAGGTATTATATAGGCGAAAGTTTGTAAGTTTGGATGTATTTGCTTTTTCATGGCAAAACAGCTAAACCGATTTTATTAAAATTTAGTATAATGATAGTTACAGCCGTGGTAGCCTAGTGGTTTGACTTGTGGCCTCTCAAGCAGAGGGTCGTGGGTTCGAATCCCGGGTCGCACCTCTGAGTTTTTCGGAATTTATGTGCGATATCTCATTTGGAATTTACCATGCGCTTTTCGGTGAAGGAAAACATCGTGAAGAAACCTGCACACAACTGCGAAGCAATTCAATGGTGTGTGTGAAGTTCCCAATCCGCACTGGGCTCGCGTAGGAACTATAGCCCAAGCCCTCTCATTCTGAGAGGAGGCCTGTGCCCAGCAGTGGGACGTGTATAGGCTGGTGATGTGATGTGATGTGTGATGTGATAGTTACAGTCCCGAGAAAGGACATAGGATAGTTTTTATCCCGGAATATCGCATGGTTCCTGCGGGATGGCGATAAGCGAATACAGCGCGGATGGAGTCGCATAGGCAACTGCTAGTAGGTACAAAAAAAATTACGATCCAGATCCAGACATTTATATGCAGAAAGTTAAATATTACATCGTCTATATCTCCGTGTTATCTACCTAGATGTAAAATAAATAAATATTTATTATATTAGTTTAAGGTTGCGCACCCCTGCCCGATGTTTACACAGCACAGATGCGGCGCACGTGCGCTCGCTATCGCCGCATCTACACATTATATGTTAATCTAATTAAGGCATGGAATTTTTACTATTTATAGAAGGTTTTTTATTTAGAGCATCAAACTAACTGGAGATGACAATCTAACTAATATTATAAATGCAAAAGTTATGGATGGATGGATGGATGTTTGTTACTCAATCACGCCGGAACGGCCCAACGAATCTGGATGAAATTCGGCACATAGATAGAGAAAAGTCTGGAATAGCACATAGGCTACTTTTTGTCCCTGAAAATTCCTGCGGGATAGCGATAAACGAATTCTTTGCAGACGAAGTCGCTGGCAACAGCTAGTTTATTTATAAATGCTTGCCCTGCAATGTTTACACCAAAGTATTGAGTGAGGCAAAAACAGACGAACGGTCACATTTGTCATTAGGTATGTATAATTTTATGTTGTGATTTTTTTGTATGATCCATTACTATAGAGTAGTAAGTAAGTAGATGCTTTATTGTAAACTAGCTTCTGCCCGCGACTGCGTCCGCGTAGAATCAGCAATTGTCATATTTATCGCTATACCGCACGCAGGAACTATGCAATTTTCCGGGATAAAAAGTAGTCTATGTTTTAATCTAGGGTACCAGCTATCTCCATTCCAAATTTGAAGCAAATACATCTAGTCGTTTCAGCGTGAAAAATTAACAAACATACACACACATTCACATCGTCACATCATCACAAACTTTCGCATTTATAATATTAATAGGATTTATGCATTGAGTAGTATTGCCGTTTCTTAATATGTATAAGTAAAGTACGTGTATTGACATTGCTTCAACCCCTGTGTAAAGAGTCAGATGTTTGTATAAAAAATCTTAAGGCGAAGGGATAGGCAAATGACCTTGCCCGTTTGTGACGTGGCAAGCAGTCCGATCAACGCGACATCTGTTAAATAATCGACGTGTGAACTCGATGCGAATGGGCGCGGGCTGATGGATTGAAATATTGCACTGTGATGTTAGTAGATGGCGCTTGTTTCAGTTTTCCGATTGCCTTACACACACAGCATAATGTTCAAATCAGATTTCGCAAAAATAATAAAAATTGTAACATTTCGGCATTCGTAACGTGGCCTTAAAGTCTTGTTACCTTGGGCTCTGTCTGCTCCGCAAGGGATAGAGACGTTATTTATGTATGTATGTATGTGATATTATACATGAGAAAGTTTGTGACGATGTGAGTGAGTGTGTAAGTATGTTTGTTTCTTCTTTTTTTTTTCTTTTTTATATGTGAATAGGAAGGTAAACGAGCAAGTGGGTCACCTGATGGTAAGCGATCACCACTGTCCATAGACACCCGCAACCCCGGAGGGATTGCAGATGCGTTGCCATGCCAACCTAGAGGACTTAGATGAAATGCTTCTGCATGAAATTTGGAACGAAGACAGTTGGTACCCTAGATTAAAACAGGCTACTTATTATCCCAGAAAATTGCGGTGTCCAGTCCAGGGTCTGTCTAGAGTCGCAACGTAAATTATTATTGCAGAATAAAGTAAAACTTGAACGTGTGCGGAAAGGTACAGAATAAGGTATAGTTTTTCCAATGATTATTTTCAAAACCGATATCTGAGGGTCCGAGAGGTCCCCCAAACATAAATCCGTTATCAAAAATGAAAAAGGTGGCCGCCATTTTGAATTCTTTAAGTTTTGAAACGACTATTTTCAAAATCGATATCTGAGGGTCCGAGTGGTCGTCAAACACAAATCTGCTATCGAAAATAAAAAAAACTGGCCGCCATTTTGAATTCTTTACTTTTTGAACCGATTGTTTCCAAATTCGATATCTGAGGATCCAAGTGGTCTCCAAACATGAATCCGTTTTTAAAAATGAAAAAAGTGGCCGCCATTTTGAAAACCTTTGTTTTTGGACCAATTGTTTTCAAAATCGATATCTGACGATCCGAGTGATTCCCAAACACGTATCCGTTATATAAAATGGAAAAAGTGACCGCCATTTTGAAATCTCTAGTTTTTGAACCGATTGATTTCAAAATCGATATCTGAGGGTCCGAGTGGTCCGCAAACATGAATCCGTTATCCAAAATGAAAAAAGTGGTCGCCATTTTGAAATCTTTAGTTTTTGGACCGATTGTTTTAAAATTCGATATCTGAGGATCCGAGTGGTCCCTAAACATGAATCCGTTTTTAAAAATGAAAAAAGTGGCCGCCATTTTGAAAACTTTTGTTTTTGGACCGATTGTTTTCAAAATCGATATCTGATGATCCGAGTGGTTCCCAAACACGTATCCGTTATATAAAATGGAAAAAGTCACCACCATTTTGAAATCTGTAGTTTTTGAACTGATTGTTTTCAAAATCGATATCTGAGGGTTCGAGTGGTCCTCAAACATAAATCCGTTATCAAAAATGAAAAAAGTGCCCGCCATTTTGAAATCTTTAGTTTTTAGATTGATAGCTTTCAAAATCGATATCGGAGGATCCGAGTAGTCCCCAAACACAAACCCGTTATCAAAAATGGAAAAAGTGGCCGCCAGCTCAGATATCGATTTTGAAAACAATCTGTTCAAAAACTAAACATTTCAAAATGGTGGTCACTTTTCTATTTTGTATAACGGATACGTGTTTGGGAACCACTCGGATCGCAAGATATCGATTTTGAAAACAATCGGTCCAAAAAGTAAAGAATTCAGAATGGCGGCCAGTTTTTTTTATTTTCGATAGCAGATTTGTATTTGACGACCACTCGGACCCTCAGATATCGATTTTAAAAATAATCGGTCCAAAACTTAAAGATTTCAAAATGGCGGCCACTTTTTTCATTTTTAAAAACGGATTCATGTTTGAGGACCACTCGGATCCTCAGATATCAATTTTGAAAACAATTGGTCCAGAAAGTAAAGAATTCAAAATGGCGGCCAGCTTTTTCATTTTCGGTAGCAGATTTGTGTTTGACAACCACTCGGACCCTCAGATATCGATTTTGAAAATAATCGGCCCAAAACTTAAGGATTTCAAAATGGCGGCCACTTTTTTCATTTTTCATAACGGATTTATGTTTGGGGACCTCTCGGACCCTCAGATATCGGTTTTGAAAATAATCGGTCCAAAAACTAAAGATTTCAAAATGGCGGCCATTTTTTTCATTTTCGATAGCAAATTTGTGTTTCACGACCACTCGGACCCTCACATATCGATTTTGGAAATATTCGGTCCAAAACTTAAAAATTTCAAAATGGCGGCCACTTTTTTCATTTTTAAAAACGGATTCATGTTTGGGGACCACACGGATCCTCAGATATCGATTTTGAAAACAATTGGTCCAGAAAGTAAAGAATTCAAAATGGCGGCCAGTTTTTCATTTTCGGTAGCAGGATTGTGTTTGACAACCAATCGGACCCTCAGATTTCGATTTTGTAAATAATCGGCCCAAAACTTAAAGATTTCAAAATGGCAGCCACTTTTTTCATTTTTGATAACGGATTTATGTTTGGGGACCTCTCGGACCCTCAGATATCGATTTTGAAAATAATTGGCCCAAAACATAAAGAGTTCAAAATGGCGGCCACTTTTTTCATTTTTGATAACGGATTTATGTTTGGGGACCTCTCGGACCCTCAGATATCGGTTTTGAAAATAATCGGTCCAAAAACTAAATATTTCAAAATGGCGGCCACTTTTGTCATTTTTGATAACGGATACGTGTTTGGAGACAACTCGGATTCTCAGATATCGATTTTGAAATCAATCGGTCGGAAAACTAAAGATTTCAAAATGGCGGCCATTTTTTTCATTTTCGATAGCAAATTTGTGTTTGACGACCACTCGGACCCTCAGATATCGATTTTGAAAATAATCGGCCCAAAACTTAAAGATTTCAAAATGGCGGCCACTTTTTTCATTTTTGATAACGGATTTATGTTTGGGGACCTCTCGGACTTTCAGATATCGGTTTTGAAAATAATCGGTCGGAAAACTAAAGGTTTCAAAATGGCGGCCACTTTTGTCATTTTTGACAACGGATACGTGTTTGGAGACAACTCGGATTCTCAGATATCGATTTTGAAATCAATCGGTCGGAAAACTAAAGATTTCAAAATGGCGGCCATTTTTTTCATTTTCGATAGCAAATTTGTGTTTGACGACCACTCGGACCCTCACATATCGATTTTGAAAATATTCGGTCCAAAACTTAAAGATTTCAAAATGGCGGCCACTTTTTTCATTTTTAAAAACGGATTCATGTTTGGGGACCACTCGGATCCTCAGATATCGATTTTGAAAACAATTGGTCCAGAAAGTAAAGAATTCAAAATGGCGGCCAGTTTTTTCATTTTCGGTAGCAGATTTGTGTTTGACGACCACTCGGACCCTCAGATATCGATTTTGAAAATAATCGGCCCAAAACTTAAAGATTTCAAAATAGCAGCCACTTTTGTCATTTCTGATAACGGATACGTGTTTGGAGACAACTCGGATCCTCAGATATCGATTTTGAAATTAATCGGTCGAAAAACTAAAGATTTCAATATGGCGGTCTTTTTTATTTTGATAACGGATCGATGTTTGGGAACCACTTTGACCTTCAGATATCTTTTTTTTTTCTTTCTAATAATAGACTATACATTGGAGTACTACTTGCCTCATTATCAAAATTTTTCATGCAGTAATTCCAACCAAAATCCTATTTCCCATGCTTGTTCGCTAAACAGCAAGTAAGTATCAAACCAACCTGCCACTAAGTTCCCAAAAAACGGATTGAAAATAATAACTTTTAACTTAATATAGGTATTATACGTGCGAAGCGAACAAGTACGACTTTTTGAAGCACTGTTTTGCGCCTATTCTGTGACTCAAACAACATGCTTAGCCAAACCAATATGAAAAAACGCAAAGCGAATATTGGCAACGTCGCGTCGCTTACACACTGCCGCCACCGAGCGAACATGCAACGTTGCTTTTTCCTTATTATTTTCATACGTCTTATCCAAATTATTTTTTTATTTATTTATCTATTATTTTTTTATTTTTTTATGAACATTTTTGGTTTTATCTTAATAATTTATTTCATTGTATTATCTTTTTAACATTTTTTTGGTTTCCGAATTTTTTTGTACATTGAAAAGCGCCTGATTGAATGTGCGGGCAAATATTGCGTTCGCCCTTTTCATAGGATCAGGGCAGTACTACTCTCTAAAGCCTTATTTGTTGGCTAATTGAAGCAAACGCACCGCGGAATTTTAATTATGAGTTACTAGAGTGACCTCGTCGAGATTGGTAGCAAACAGATTGGTTTCACCCGAGCAAACCGTGTACAAAATATTTGCGAGACTCTTAGAGCAAACGAATTTTAGTACTAACTACGACATTAAGGAATATGTTTTCACCGGTGAATTCTAATTCAAGACATGTTTTATAGAATGTGCAGTTTTCAAAACTCCAAATTGTGTATTATCGCCATAAAACATGCACAAAAACAACCAATTTATGAGCTTTTGCCTATCCCTTCGCCTTAACGCTTAATGTTATGAGTGTCTATGGGCAGCGGTGATTACTTTCCATCATGTAATCCGCTTGCTAGTTTTCCCCTATCATAAAAAAATGAGTGCGTATGACGTCTCCGGTTGGCTTAATGCTCTAAGCATTTCACAAGGGGTTTTCTAATTAGATGTGTTGATGGGTTTTTTTTAATGGGTGTCGATGCGTTTTTTTTGAGGAATTTCAGAAATTTCGTCGGTTTTGTACCTACTATCTTAATTAAATTATTATACACGAATACTTAAATAACTAAACAGTTGTATGGTTGTTTGTTTTTAGCGCGATTTATACCCTCTTTATCAGTTCAAAAATTACTGTCAAAAATAAAAAATGTAGATGGCTCGGTTTGTCTATTTTTAGCTACCTATGTATAAAACTATATAGTAAAATGTCATTCTATAGAACTTGCTAACTATGTAAACAAACTGCCATATTGAAATTGACTCTGAATGATGAATTTACTAGTGATGTTTCTTTACATAGCCAACAAGTTCCATAGAACACTTTACATACCACTCTTTTGGATTATTACAACACTAAGGGCCTGTCTCACCACTCCTTAATTGTCTGTTATCTATGATGACGTCTCTGTCTGTTTCGTAGTAATAAATAGAGACGGAATGTGTTGCACTACTCTCTGTTAAGTTATAGTTATCTTAACTGTCAGTTATCTATAATTCCGTCTATTTATTGCTACGAAACAGACATAGACGTCATCATAGATAACTGACAGTAAAGATAATTATAACTTAACAGAGAGTGGTGAAGCGGGCCCTGAAACTTTCTCATACCTTCGTTTGCAGCCCAATTTAATTTATTATTCCATTCTTTTAATATCAAGATACATTTTCTTTTGTGCAATAACTAGGTTGTACGTAAGAATAAACAACCAGACGCGTAATAATGCCGTTCGGGTTTGTCTTGTCTCACTCACTCTTATTTATTTACGAGCTGTTGCCAGCGACTTCGTCTGCAAAGAATTCGTTTTTCGCTATCCCACGGGAATTTCCCGGGATAAAAAGTAGCCTATGTGCTATTCCAGACTTTTCTGTATCTATGTGGCGAATTTCATCCAGATTCGTTGGGCCATTCTGGCGTGATTGAGTAACAAACAAACATCCATCCATCCATCCATCCATATTTTCGCATTTATAATATTAGTTAGACTAGCTGTTGCCAGCGACTTCGTCTGCAAAGAATTCGTTTATCGCTATCCCGCGGGAACTACGCAACTTTCCGGGATAAAAAGTAGCCCATGTGATATTCCAAACTTTTTTCTATCTATGTGCCGAATTTCATCCAGGTCCGTTGGGCCGTTATGGCGTGATTGAGTAACAAAAAAACATCCATCCATCCATACTTTCGCATTTATAATATTAGTGTTAGATTCTCTTCTTCTATAGTCTGTGATGTGGTTGTCTGTGCTTTTTTAGTATTTTTCTCTCCTTTGGAATTATTTTTCTATTCCGCAATTCCCACACCTATTATAAAAGAAAACGACGAACAAAAAAGTGACAAACTGGAATAAAAGCTTAATAGGGACACATTTTTCTTGTTTAAGTAAGTAAAACAACCCAATATATACAGTAAAATTCGAAAAAAAACATGTACACTTTTTTGAAAATGCTCCTATTATAGACATCGAAGTGTCGTTTCTGTTAATATTTGTTCTGAGGCCGACGAAAGATCTAGATCTAGTGCAACATTATTAGACTCTATTCAGGCATCGATCTGGTCCCGACAAACGTCCGCTTCAGTCTTTTGTCTGGAAACAGGCTGGTAGTGACGCGACAACGGTTTCGGCTAAAACTAAACCGAGGTCAATTTCGGCCTAGTTTTCGGCCTAGAACGACCCATGTCATTAATCATTTCATCCTACTAATATTATAAATGCGAAAGTTTGTGACGATGTGAGTGAAAGTGAAATGAAATGAAATGAAATGTAATTAAATTAAATTAAATGAAAATGAAATGAAATGAAATGAAAAATTATTTTGCTGGAACAAGGGCCAAGGCAAGGGGCAAGGGGTTGCTTTGTTCCTTCTTCACGCTAAAACGACTGGACGGATTTGGATAAAATTTGGTACGAAGATAGCTGGTACGGTCGATCAAATAAGTGGTCTACCACTTTTCATCCAACTTCCTATCAAATGAAAATGTCGTTAAAGTCAAAGTTTCAAGTTGACAGCCTGTCTTATCGACATTATTATATTGTGACGTGCAAAGGAATTTTAACCTTAGAGTGGTAGACCACATATTTGGCTGATGGTACCCTAGATTACAACAGAGACTACTTTTTATCCCGGAAAATGGTATAGTACCTACCCGCGGGATAGCGATAAAGATCAATTGCTAATTCTACGCAGACGAAGTCGCGGGCAGAAGCTAGTACATAATATAGCCCTTTTATTCTGAATTCGCTACAATTTCAGTACAATGTAGTCTTTTTTCCTTTTTTTTTATAAATTATCGCTTAATTCGGCTTGCCTCATGGCACAGGCCTCCTCCGTTTATTGGAGGGTTAGAGCTATTAGTTCCCACGCGGGCCCAGTGCGGATTGGAAGCTTCACACACACCATTGAATTGCTTCGCAGACGCGTGCAGGTTTCCCTCACGATGTATCTTTTCACCGAAAAGCTCATGGCAAATTTCAAATGTAATTCCGCACATAAATTCCGTAAAACTCAGAGGTGCGAGCCCGGGAACCCTCTGCTTGAGAGGCCACAGGTCAAACCACCCATATTAATATATGGCCCATATTAATTGGCGTAGTTTGGTTGTGCTTATATCGTAACTGTGTAAGTAAAAATATTTGGTTTCGGCCATATTAAAAATCCTTAATCGTACCGCAAGCAAGCCTTTGTTTCGTTCGTCTATTTTTGTATTTAGAACAAGCATTTTAAATAAATATCATTAGCTTAGCCTACATAAACAACTGTCGTAAGGTATTGTACGAGTATAGGCGACCGAGAAAGGGCCCATTTTTATGTCAAGTATTTATATCCCAGGGGTAGACAGAGCCCATAGTAACAAAACCGAAAGGCCACATTTTGTATGACGGAAAGGGGATTTTTTTTTTTTTTTTTGATGCCATAAATTGTATGTTGTAACATGCCAATGTTGTGCAATACAGATTGTATCAATACAATTTTACCCAGTGGGTGTGGCTACATAGTTTCCTTAATGACTAATAGTTGAAATTAAAATATTCACAAATCAAAATAGTGATGGGTTGCTAGCCGCATCGCCTGTAACATGATTCCTATGATTTTCGCCCATTCCCTCGATGGGATTTTACCATCTGCGAGGGGAGAGAAGCAACTGATACATTCTATGTTTTTTCTATGCTCCCTATCTATCTATACGCTATAATTAAAGTTTTACTGTACAAAGTCACCTTTTATCAGTTTTTTTGATGTTGACTGCCTATTTTTATCTTTAAACCACTCCAGTTGTATCAGACCAAAATGTTGTGGCTAATTATGTATTGAAAACGGTTAAGCCGTTTTTGACTTTTAGCGAGACTAATGAGCAGGTAAGTACTACTTTAAAAAAAAATACAATTACGGGCACACAAGGAGGCAATTCATCTAAGTCCTCTAGGTTGGCAACGCATCTGCAATCCCTCCGGGGTTGCGGGTGTCTATGGGCAGTGGTGATCGCTTAGCATCAGGTGATCCACTTGCACGTTTGCCTTCCTATTCACATAAAATAAAATAAAAACCAAAAAAATATAAGTATTGTATGTAACCTTCCTACGAATGTCACATCTTACACTCCCCGGAACGCAGCGCAAACGGCCGCTTAGCGACAGGATTGACGAGTGAGGTAGCTATCCAGATAGACCTTCCTACCACCCAAAACATCTCACCCCCAGTAACCCACATATTATACTCCACCCTAATTGATTTCCACCCCCTTGCGAGACCCCCCTTGCCCCCTAGTATGAGCATTTCAAAAACTCATTTTGTACGAGACAACTCTAATTCAGTTAAGTGGAATAGTTTGGTAGCGATTGTGGTTTAGGCGGTTAATATATAACATACATGTTATAAGCCTAATTATTGTGTGAACAAGATAGTTGTGCCGAATTCGTGATAATATAGAAACAAGTGAATAATGCTCTCCCCTTTTGTAGTGTGTAATGTGTGTGTGTATTTTTATCTCAATGTAGTATAGCCGTGCTTGAATCTGACTGTGTGTGTGTGTGTGTGTGTGTGTGTGTGTGTGTGTGTGTGTGTGTGGATGACGTGACTGCAGTAGGTATAATAATATCATTGATATTCGTTCGTGCTATTTTTTCTTTCTGTTAATTTAATTATGTAATGTAAAATTTGTAACATGCTAGTCTGGGAGTAAATAAAAAACATAGACCTCTCGCGCAGATGGTAAAAGCCCATCGAGGGAATGGGCGAAAATCTTAGGAATCATGTTATAGGCGATGCGGCTAGCAACCCATCACTATTTTGATTCCTCTTTCCACCTATACGCCCACTATCATACTAAACGTGGCCTGTCTTATTACCATAGGCTCTGTTTTCCCTGAAGGGATAAAGCCGTGATTTATAATTTCTAAACGACACTGAAAATTAGAACACATAGAAAAATCCAAAAAGTAAAGCTATGGCCGGGAATCGAACCCGGGTCCTCGTCATTCCGTGACGCGTGCTATACCCCTACACCACCCATAGCAGGTACGTGTAGGGACGTGATTTATATTATTATGATATAGGTACAGTTGAACCGGGGTAAATGTTAAAATCAATGACAACATTGACATCACAATAAAAATGGCCGCGGCTTTAATAATTGAAAAGTATTGACGTTAACGAGACGGAAACTTACTTAAACTTATCTTGACATGTCATGGGTCAATTATGTGGGAGTGAAACCAAATATAATCTCACTTAGGTACACTAATTCATTTTTTAGGGTTTCGTACCCAAAGGGAGGGGCTCAGAGTCGCTCAACGAGCTATGGAGAGAGCTATGCTCGGAGTATCTTTGCGCGACAGAATCCGGAATACGGAGATTCGCCGAAGAACTAGAGTCACCGACATAGCTCGAATATCTACGTGAAGTGGCAAAATGTGCAGGCCACATCGCTCGTAGAACAGACAACCAAGGGAGAAGTTCTCAAGGCCGACCACGAACCGGAAGACGCGTTGGCAGGCCTCCCACTAGGTGGACCGACATCGTAAAAGTTGCGGGAAACCGGTGCAGGTGGCGAGGTGTCGTTCATTGTGGCGTTCTAAAGGCCGCCTTTGTTCAACAGTGGACGTCTTCTAACTTGCGGCTGGACGAATTTCCTTCTTTCTCTGTGCAAATCCTGCTTGGCTATATGGTCATCCATCAGTTCTAGTGTACGCCCTATCCAGCGCCACTTCTGCCATAATTTCCGTCTTTAACTTAAAGCATTAGCCTTAAACATTTTATTCACAAACACCTTACCATAATAATAATAATAGTGTGTGTATGTGTGATGTCCTAATTTCGACTCATTTTGAGTTTTAGCTGTCACTTTTAATATGAATCTGACAGCGAGCGAACCTAAACTGAATCGCGTTAAGACGTCATGGTAAGGCCCCTGAAGGCGATCAGCAACATTTCTCACAAACCACGAAGGTTTATTGCTGGCATGTACAATACAAATATGAAAGATAATAAGAAACGGAAGCGCACATTTGTTATAAATATGTCGGGTGATCCCGTAAGTAATATATATAGCTTGTACGTGTTTCCCTGCGTCATATATCTGCTACCGAATTACAACTGTCCAAACAAAGACCGCAATGTAAAGCTACTGAATCGTATCAGACGCGCCAAACAGGTATAACACACACACACACATAAATCACGTCTGTATTCCTTACGGGGTAGACAGAGCCTAGGGTAACAAGACCTAAAGCCCCTAAAGGGCACGTTTAGCAGGATTGTGGGCGTATAGGTGGAAGGGGAATCAAAATAGTGATGGGTTGCTAGCCGCATCGCCTAAAACATGATTTCTAAGATTTTCGCCCCCCTCGATGGGCGTTTACCATCTGCGCGGGAAGAGAAGCAACTGGTACATCCTGCAACTGGTGGTCCTTTTTCATGTGTTTTATGTACAATAAAGAGTTATACATACATACATACATTCTATGTTTTTTCCTTGCTCCCAGACCAACACTATTGTGGCTTTCACTATATGGATATTTTAAACTCACTCTTTGTCTTTGTCTAAAATGCTCCTCTCATCTACTCTCTTTTTCGTGATTTGTAAAAAAAAATTAAAATAAAAAAAAATATTGGGTTTTTTTACATGATATAAACAGACGAGGTTGGAGCCTCCCATTAAGCAAAAGTAATGCTTAACTCACCTGCTATGGGAGGTGTAGGGGTATAGCACGCGTCACGGAATGACGAGGACCCGGGTTCGATTACCGGCCATAGCTTTACTTTTCGGATTTTTCATGTATTCTAATTTTCAGTGTCGCTTAGGAAGTAATGCTAGTGTCGGGATTTGTGTGTGTTTCTTTATATTTGTACAATAAAGCATTTACAGAGAGAGAGAGGAACATTTATTTACACATATTCGACCGTAGATATAAAATAGGGAGAAATACAATACTATAAGAAATAGTACCGATGTACTTATTTGCTTACCAGCATGGAAGACAGCTTTAGGTATGAGTACTGACAGCCGTAAGCCACCCTGCGGTGCCCAACCCACTTGGTATCCAGGTCGCGGCCGCGCAACAAGTGGGTCATCGCTATGGATTATCCCGCCGAACCGCCGAATGGGTTCCGCGAGTTCCTATTTCTCTAGCGAATCTAGAAATGAAACAGTTCAATCTAAAATCTAAAAAAAAACTATCTATTATAAATCTATCTTTCTAATATAAATTTATGCGAAAGTATGGATGGATGAATGGATGAATGGATGGATGGATGTTTGTTTCTCAAACACGCCAGAACGGCCCAACGGATCTGGATGAAATTCGGCACACAGATAGAGAAAAGTCTGGAATAGCACATAGGCTACTTTTTTATCCCGGAAAAATGCATAGTTCCCGCGGGATAGCGATAAATGAATTCCTTGTAGACGAAGTCGCTGGCAACAGCTAGTGTCAGAATTGTTAGATATATATGGCACTAAGCTTCTGCTCGCGACTTCGTCTGCGTAGAATTAGCAATTGACATGTTTATGGCTATCCCTTGGAAATTATGCTATTTTCTGGGATAAAAAGTAGCCTATGTTTTAATCTAAGGTACCAGCTAGCTTCGTTCTAAATTTTATCCAAATCCGTCCAGTCGTTTTAGCGTGAAGAAGGAACGAACATACACACTCACTCACATCGTCACATCGTCACAATCTTTCGCATTTATAATATTAGTAGGAAAGTGGGAATAGGATAGGATAGCATTTAATTTTGGCGGTTACGCTATTTTGCCTTCGGCAAATTGTCGTAGGCGCCAGCGTATTTTGCAGTGTATCGAAATATTAGTAACCGGGACTCGGGACAGGCCCCCATTGTTCTTAATTCAAACAAAGAGGATCAGTGTCAAATAACAATTACGTCTAGACGATAAACGTCACGTTAGGGATGTGCCAAAAATCGATTTAAAATATATTAAAATATGCACTTATATTAAAAGTCTATCTACTACTTCAGCAGTAAATTTTTGCATTTTTCTATTGTGAACAGAGCCAATATGGATCAAAGCAATGGATCCTGGTCTGGGAACAAAGGAAAAACATAGAATGTAATGTTGCTTCTCTTCCCGCACCGATGGTAACTTAAATGCCCATCGAGAGAATGGGCGAAAATATTAGGAATCATGTTGTATATGCGATGCGGCTAGCAACACGTCACTATTTGGATATTTCTTTTACGCCCACTATCATGCTAAACGTGGCCTTTAGATATTGTTACCTGAAGATCTATCTACACGTGAGGGGATAAAGATGGGATTAATGCGTTTGTGCGGGTGGTAGGGCCTTGTGCAAGGTCCGTCCGGATCGCTACCACCATCTTACTCGCTAATCCTGCCGCTAAGCAGCAGTGCTTGCACTGCTGTGTTCCGGTGTGGAGAGTAAGACAGCCGGGGAAATTACGGGCACAAGAGGCATTTCATCTAAGTCCTCTAGGTTGGCAACGCATCTGCAATCCCTCTGTGTCTATGGGCAGTGGTGATCGCTTACCATCAGGTGACCCACTTGCTCGTTTTCCTTCCTATTCACATAGAAAAAAAAAATTGTTAGAAAATATCAAATGAATCAAGAAATTTTACTTCTTGATTTTAATGTTTACTTTTTACGTTTTACCGTTAGAAATTTAATTTCTAAACGACATGGAAAATTAGAACACATAGAAAAACGCGTAGAAAAGCAGGTAGTAGGTACCTGCTATGGGTGGTGTAGGGGTATAGCAGGTATAGCACGCGGCACGGAATGACGAGGACCCGGGTTAGATTCCCGGCCATAGCTTTACTTTTCGGATTTTTCTATGTGTTCTAATTTTCAGTGTCGTTTAGAAATTAAAAAAATTGTTGTAAGTATTTTTTTTATGCGAATAGGAAGGCAAACGAGCAAGTGGCGAGCAAGTATGTTAATATAATGAATTTTTGACTGCCAGTCGAAATAAAAAAGAGCTGATTACGGTTTAAGTGAGTAATTAAAAGATTATGCCAAATTTCGGACCGCCAAATGGCTGGACACCTGGCTCCGTGTAATGCCTGCGAGTGAATAGGTCATTTTAGGTCTCTGAGTACAGTCACTTCCCAAAACAAGGTGTTATAGAGAATCGCGCGATTGATTTTTGAACGATATTTTAGATTTTGTGTTTCGGTTTTACGTTAATGTCACATCCCTGCCTCAGCGTTCTGAAAACCGTAAGCGACATTATGATTTATGTCAAGCTTATGCAAAAGTGATTTAGAATTAGCGAGTCATATTAAATTGGTGAATTCGGACGTTTTACGCACTTGCAAAAGGCTTTGTTTTTGATTGCTTTTGAAATTAAACATGTTTGGACAGGTACCAACACAGCATGTTATTTACCTACAAATAAATGCAAGTAAAACCTCTTTGTTCCGCGCCGATAACCAAGTTAGCTACCAGCAGCCAAGAAGGAAGAAATTTTCTTCCCAGATAACTGGTTTCTAACGGGAAATATTTGTTTCCCGTACATATAACAGAACTATAAGGTACGAATATGTTCGCGGCTTAGCCGCCGCACACCTAAACCTAAATTAATCCAAATTAATCATCCTACATTGGTTTTACCAGTGCCGGTTATGTCACTTGGTTATCGTGCAGGAAAAAATATTTCCCGTTAAAATGAACACAAAATATTTATCTTGCTACTCCGCTACTTACGTGCAAGATAACCAAGCCTGTGCGAAATATATACGTTTTGCATGCAAGCCCTCCTACCACTACTGCCACACAAAACGCACACAAATCCCACAAACTTAATTAATCCTATCACCACACAAACACTGACGCGCGTTTCGATCCCTCTACGGGATCATTCTCAAAGTCAGAGCACAACCGATGCACATGCGAACCAACGTCGTACTAATTTGTAAATCTATAAATAAACTAAATGTACCCACATTCGTATATTTCCAAACTACCCTCTTATTTATAATTTTTATTAGCAATCAACAACTACCTTCATAAAATTTTCCGACTACAACAAAAACAAAGAGGGTTATAAATGTATGTAACAAAACAATTTTTCTATTCATCAAAACGGACACGCAACAAAGGTAATGACACCAAGTTCACCTGTTCGTAAAAAAAAAAAAAAAAAAAAAAAAAAAAAAAACCCGTTAAAAAACCAGTTATCTGGGAAGATTTTTTTTTCCTTCTTGGCTGGTGGTCAGCCAACTTGGTTATCTGCGAGGATGATAAGCTGAAGCCCGGCCGGGACCCTATTTCATGGAACTACAAGTTACGATTTACAAGCGGAAGTCTCTTTTTGACCCTATGTGTTAGATAGAGACTTCCGCTTGTAAATTGTAGCTTTATAAAATACTAGCTGTCGCCAGCGACTTCGTCTGTAAAGAATTCGTTTATCGCTATCCCGCGGGAGCTACGCAATTTTCCGGGATAAAAAGTACCCTATGTGCTATTCCAGACTTTTCTCTATCTATGTGCCAAATTTCATCCAGATCCTTTGGGCAGTAACAAACAAACATCCATCCATCCATCTATCCATCCATCCATACTTTCGCATTTATAATATTAGTTAGATAGTTAGAAGGACCAGCTTTTATTTTATTTGCTGTTGTCAATTCCAATCAAAATTTTCCTAACTTGACAATGTACAATTTATGATGTAATTCTTATTGAATGAATAAACGATCTAATCTAATCTAATCCAGTTAAATAAAAAACCTCCGTTTATTCTTCCCGGAACTTCTTAACACGCACGGTTAAACTCTGGTATCAGCTAGCGGCACTAATTTTCCCGGACTAGTACGACTAAGGGATTTTCAAAAACGAGCCTATTCTTTTCTTAAAGGCCGGCAACACACTCTTAACGATCTATGTTGTTAAATGTTGTGTCTATGGGCAGCGGTGATTACTTTCCATCAGGTATCCAGCTTACTCATATCTAACTATCTAACTAATATTATAAATGCGAAAGTATGGATGGATGGATGGATGGATGTTTGTTTGTTACTCAATCACGCCAGAACGGCCCAACGGATCTGGATGAAATTCGGCACATAGATAGAGAAAAGTCTGGAATAGCACATAGGCTACTTTTTATCCCGGAAAATTGCGTAGTTCCCGCGGGATAGCGATAAACGAATTCTTTGCAGACGAAGTCGCTGGCAACAACTAGTACATACATAAATCACGTCTTCATACCTTACGGGGTAAACAGCCAAAAGTAACAACACCTAAATGCCATTTAGCCATAGGTAGAAAAGGGAACCGAAATAGTGATGGGTTGCTAGCATCCCCTATAACAATGATTCCTATTTTCGCCCATTCCCTCGATGAGGAAGAAAAGCAACTGGTACATTCTATGTAACTCCCAGACCAGGGGGGTTGCCATGACGTTCTAATTCTTCTTCTTTTTTCTTTGTGGCATTACAAGTCGTTATAGCGACGACAACTTCGCCAATGTCAGGGTAAAATTTTCATAAAATAAAATCTTGTGACAAAATGTCGGCAACGTTGTACGGTAACACGGTCAAAGACCCCCCTCCCCCCCCCCCTGTCGGGCTCTTAGCCAACGGTCAATGATATCCCTCAGATACTGCCAGGAAATCATTACCCGTTGCCCAGGGTGCAGCGGAACAAGCACTGCTCTTCCCCCCGGACGGATCCAGAAACGAACCGCAGCTCTTGTTCACACGTGGAAGTAACCCGACTCGCACCCCACGTTCAAATTCCGACTCAGTTCAAGTTGTAGCTGTCACTTTTAGTATGAGTCTGACAGCGAGCGAACCTAAACTGAATGAAGGCCCCAGCGCGTGATAAAAGTTGGTTGCGCCCTTTCTTGGAGGTGCGTTACGTCATTAGTGTTTGTTGGGTGTGACGTCATCGACGGAATGAGCTCCAATTTGAATTGGGGCGCGGCGGAAAAGTCTAGCTGTGTCGGTAGCTCGGTGGCACCGTGTGCTAACCGGAGATTAACGATACAAATAAACATAAACCTTGCTCCTCCGCTACTCGTTTGGAATGGGCTGGCGTCTGGGGTTTTTCCAACTGGCTACGACATGAATACCTTTAAGAGGCGAGTGTACCACTTCTTGCATGGCTGGCAACGCGCTGGCAGTCCCAATGGTGCTGTGGTTGCCCATGGGCGGCGGTGATCATTTACCATCAGGTCACAGTATACAATATCAGGTGCACCGCATGCCCGTTTGTCGGTATTAATATTTAAAAAAAACTCAAGCTTAGTAGGCGGATAGGTGTTGAGTAGCGGAGTAGCAAGGTAAATATTTTATGTTCATTAAAATGGACCTCCGCAAAGTAACGCCTGATTCAATAAAATATTAACGATACACTTTGTTGAAGTGAACACTTCTTAGTGGCGTTGAGCGCTTTGGTATGGGTAAAAAATGTTAAACTCGCGTCAGGCGTAAGACGGAGGGAGAGTTTAAGTACCAGGATATCAGGATCCTCTAAGAGCTTATTTTGAAATGCGAGTGAAGCTAGAGTCGCGTTCGATTTTTGAAGTGTACGTTTATTTCGTCGCTTAACGTATGTGCGTTTGGCCTAGTGGTATAAGATTTGGAATAACATTGTGTTCTCTCAGGTGACCGCAGTTCAAATCTCGTGTATTTTTTTTCTTTTTGCGCGAGTGTGCGTGTGTGTAGTTTTCACTTCTGCCGGCACTCCCGGAGTGCTACCCGGTGTTTTTTATTGTACAATGACGGCAGATGGTAGAAGCCTATCGAGGGAATCTGCGGAAATCGTGGGAATCATGTTACAGGTGATGCACCAACCTGGCATAATCATGACTATTTTAATTTCTAAACGACACTGAAAATTAGAACACATAGAAAAATCCGAAAAGTAAAGCTATGGCCGGGAATCGAACCCGGGTCCAGTGTTGCCAGGTCTCCTGATTTCTCAGGAGATCTACTGAATTCCAGGTATGCCTACTGATCTTCTGAATTTCCACAAGATTCTACTGATTTTTTTACTTCGGGAATTTGTCACACTTTTTCGAATCAAACAAACGTCAATTCACTTTGATATACCTATCGAATGCGTAAAATGAAATGTATCGTCGCTATCAATTCATTTCGGGCTCCCGCCAAAATATTCTGATTGACATTGACATAACACTTGTCGCATGACTCTCGACTTTCCGTTCATGCGATGCGAAATTCAGCTCTCGGTCAAGGCCTATAGATTTGACAGTTGATTTCATGCGAGATGGATCTCTCATGAAAATTTCTATCTGGTTGTCTATGTTTTTTGTCTTGTCCTTGTCAGTCATATCAATACAAGTTCAAGTTTTCTTTTCAGTTTTCAACTTTTCACTGTCGGGTCCGTACAAGTAAAGTAAATTAAGTTAGTAAAGTTCTGTTTGTTCAGTGTTCTGTTTCTGTTAAGTGCAATATTGAAAATATTGAAATTGAGTGACTGTGCTTATACTCCGAAATTCGATTTTCGAAGTTCGTTTCGTGCCGTTCCGCTCACACTAAATAGTTATTAATTTGAGAGTGAGAGAGACGGTGTGATACGAACTTCGAAAATCAAATATAGGAGTAGCGCCCCTGGGCGTGTTAGTAATCAAACTCAATACTAAAACTTTATGTGCACGCACAATCTAGCAAAATAATACTGAAAGTCTGAAAGGCGAAATTTTCCTAACCTTAACATTAACACTGATGTGAGGTTTGGCTACTGCACACTATATAAACATTGTTTCACATTTTATTTATTATTATTATTATTTTTATATTGGATCTCTTGTGAAAGGTTTTTTTTTTGCAGACAAAATTAATGTTAAAAATTGAAAAAAAAAATGAAATATAATGAAATAGATAAAATAAAAAAAAAACAAGAATAAAATCCTGTAAAGAAAAAACTAATCTGGAAAGCATTAAGAACTTATTATAAGGTATGTACTATAGAAAAACATTCTACTGATTTTTTTTCCCAATCTTCTGATTTTTGACGCTCATATCTTCTGACTTTTTCAGATTGGACCTGGCAACACTGCCCGGGTCCTCGTCATTCCGTGACGCGTGCTATACCCCTACACCACCATAGCAGGTACCTAGGCAGCATTGTTCCTTCTAATTTTCAGTGTCGTTTAGAAATTAAATTTCTAACGGTAAAACGTAAAAAGTAAACATTAAAAATCAAGAAAAAAAAAAATCTTGATTCATTTGATATTTCATGACTATTTTGATTCCCCTTTCCACCTAATAATAGTACCTAATGGACTATAAGCGCTGATATATGTGTCGTTGACGTCTAAAAGTTTATCTGGCCTAAAAACAAACAGAGAAAACGATTTTGAAACGGAAGCTAATCATTACTTAATCGACAGTAAAGTTAACATTGTAGCACCGGCCCCGCCCCAGTGGAAGAGCGGTGCCGAGGAAATTCCATTTGTGTGCGTAATCCCGTGTACGTGCACGATTATGCGAAGCTGTGTGCGTGGAGCGTACTGTGTGTGGATTAAATAATAGTGTTGCGTGTGTGGGTAGATGTAATATTTATTACAAATAGGGTAAGTGCACGAATAACTAAAGAAATCATCATCATCATCAGCATACTGCCTAAGCACATTGGCTAAGCACTGGACTGGCACCTGAGGCGGTATTTGCCTTTCATAATATATTGTATTTTAGTTCAAGTATTTATTTATATTTGATATTCGATAGTGTTTATGTAAGTTTATTGATTAAATTTTATTCCGTTATTTATATATTATTTTATTATGGTTTTATAATGTACTTTAGTTGTTAGTTTATTAAGTATTAATATTACGTATTTGCGTATAATAATGAGTGCTTGCCTTTTTTTTTGTAACTATTCCTCTCTGTATCAGGTTAGCTGGAAGAGATCCCTTCTTAGGGATAAGTTCGCCTTTGTAGTATTTTCTGTGTACTTCTGTATTTTAAAATTTTTATGTGCAATAAAGTGTTTCCATACATACATACTGCCTTGACGTATCCGTCAACCGCGAACCGTTAGCCATAGGCATAAGAATAAATAATGGTTATTATTTATTCTTAATGCCATAGGTGAGGGTGAAAATAATTAGCAAAACCAAATTTTGTTTCAAATGCACGGTTGGACAACAAAACAAACAAACAAATCATGTCTTATATAACCCTTACGGAGTAGACAGAGCCTAAGGTAACAAGATCGAAGGGCCACGTTTAGCATAATAGTGGGCAGTAGGTGTCCCTAAGATATTTGCCCGTTCCCTCGATGGGCTAACCATCTGCGCGGGAAGAGAAGCAAGTGGTACATTCTATGTTCTTCCTGACCCACAGAGTTTATAATACGTGTACTTAAGTATTGTGTAGGAAGGCTTAGGATTGTTCTTTTTTGAAGTAAAAACTTCTTAAGCGACGTTGGGCACTTTTTTGGATGGGTAAAAAATGTTAAACTCGCGTCAGGTGTAAGACCTGGTGGTGGTAGCGATCGGGACGGACCTTGCACAAGGCCCCACCACCGGTGTTCTGCCTTTTCGCCGATTTTTTTTATCGAATTTCATTTGGCAACCAACGTTTCACCGAATGTTCACTTTGACAGCTGACAATTGGCAAATTTTTGTATGCCAACCTTTCATTTGGCCGAATTTTCATAAAGACGAATATCATTTTGATTTTAAGCTTTTGGAATATCTTTCACATGGCAAATGTTACACTAGGCCGATAAAGTCTTATGATTAATTTGGATTAATTTAGGTTTAGGTGAGCCGGGGTGGCACTTGGGCCACCCCTTAGCCGCGAACATGTTTGTTTTAATTTATAAACGGTCTTTTTTACCTTAGAATGTCTTATTTTTTACTAATGGTTATGTAAGTACCATTTGGCTATATAAAAAAAAAATCATTTTAATAAGTGTCCATGTAAAAAAAAACAAACGTTGAGTTGGCAATCGTGAGATTGGGAAATGAAACTAATCATTTTAAAAAGTTGCCATATGATGATTCGGCAAAATGAAATTCGGCCAAACGTTGGTTGGGAAGGGAAATTCGGCAATAAAATTATCGGCAAATCAATAGAGAACCCCTTACCACCCGCATCACGTCAGGGGCCCGCGGCAAATTCATCAGCCCTTCCTCACTATAAAGAAGTGCATCATCTTCCCTTCTGTGCTCAAGGCCAAGCCAGTTCGGGGCCCCGTAGAGCTGGGGGCCCGTGGCATTTTGCCAGCCCCGCCACCCTATAGCTACGCCACTGCTCGTTTGCTCTCGTGTTATAGGTATAGCCGGGCTGGAGAGACCTTTCTCTATTGTGGCCTCTCCCTACGATTTCCTTACCGTGTCTACCGTTTAATATATCTAACATAGTGCTGAGCTTGGGTAGGTTTCAGTGCAGACCGCCTGATATACTATTTAGCTCATCCATAGCAATACCCTTTCCCATTTCCCATTACTGAAAGAGCAATAGGTATTAAATTTAGGATATTCTCTGGCTCAGCTATACTGTGATTGTTTGTTTCTTAAAATACAGGCTGTATCAGATACCCCCTAACAATAATCCACTGGGGTATATAACCATAGCTATAGGAGCAAAAAAAAATATTTTGAAAAAAATTGGAGTAAAAAATTTCTTGTACTTTGTATAGGAATGATTATAGTTAATACTACCATTCCTACAGAAAATATAAAAAAAATAATCTTGGTGATCTTGCACGTAAGTAGCGGAGTAGCAAGGTAAATATTTTGTGTTCATTGAAATGGACCTCCGCAAAGTAACGCCTGATTCAATAAAATAAAAAAAATACTCCAATATTTTTCAAAGTATTTGTTTTAGCTTCTATAGCTATGGTTATATACCCCAGTGGATTATTGTTAGGGGCTATCTGATACACCCTGTATAAGACATAAGACAAAGGTACATAGAGATACAATACAATACAATAACTCTTTATTGAACACCACATTTAACAATCAAAACAGAAAAAAGGTATACAGAAGTAATAAGGTAACAATAGGCGGCCTTATCGCTACAGAGCGATCTCTACCAGGCAACCATAATGCACCGGAGAAAAGAACAGATCTAAGCAGGTGGTGCAATTTAGAATATATATTAATATACTTACCTAAGTAGAGATGTTCATCAGAACAATTAATTTCACTGTGAACTATAAATCTTTATTTTTAATTTCTGTTTTATGTTTAAATCACTTAGTGTTGGAATATTACTTAGCAATGTATACTGTTTTATTTGCATAGTGTGTCGTTTGATATTGTGCGCGTCACCTCATTTTAAGTTAGCTATGCTTAACTTGTACTCTATTGCTAAATTGCTATCTGTGAGTTCCTGTAATTGGCTCTATGTTACTACTTTCATTACCTAAATTGTGTTAAATGCTGTTGCATCTCCTTAAATAAATAAATAAATTTCCACATATATGCATTGCAAGCAACTCCGCCTGCGCAGATTTCGCTTATCGCTATACCGCGGGTACTATGCGATTTTCCGGGATAAAAACTACCCTATGTCCTTCCCCGGGACTCAAAACTATCTCTATACTGAATCTCATTAAAATCGGTTCAGTGGTTTAGGCGTGAAAGCGTAACAGACAGACAGACACAGTTACTTTCGTATTTATAATATTAGTACGCACGAGTGCGGTAATATAAACTTTTTTTTAATCTCAGCAAATAGTTCAGTTATGTATTTTATCTAAAAACTGACCATAATTTGCATATTTAAAGCAATGATTAATTATTTTATTATTATAAGAGTTATTTTATTATTATTTTAATATTAAGCTGTTTAGCAGTCTGTTGTCAGTGCCTCGTTCCGTGCGTGCGAAGTGCACAGCGCGCATGCGCGAGTGCTGCGCGCGGATTGGCCCGGAGAAAATATCTGCCGCCATCTTTCACACACAGATTTTGTTGATTATTTTACCTTGTTATTACTTTAAACATTACGAGTTCAAATAATAAAGAAAAACTAAATATAAATAGTGTCCATCGCCGGAAATACTAGTAAACCGTCTTCGGACAGGTTATGTCAGTAAGAAATCCAAGGTGTTAATTACCAAATTACAAAGAAAAGTTCTAAAGCCTCCAGTTAAGCAATGTCTGGTAACAAAGGTGAACTAAACTTCTTTTTTACTTATTTATCAAGAATTTCATTTATTTTCCCCCGCAAATGTGTTGAAAAACGTCGTATGAAACGCGTGTGCATTGATCATTACTCCACTCGGCGAACTTACCTCGCTCGCTATCGCTCGCGAGCAATAATGCCTCGTGTGTCATGACCAACATCCAACATAGCACACTTGTATCATAATGTACTATTTACACCTCAAATTTTCATTTAAATTATGTCCCTAATTAGGTACGCATATTTAAGAATTTGTAGTTGTAAATTATTAAATTCAACTGCATGAGAAAACAATATTATTTAATTACATACCTTACATTACTAGCATTTGCTTATTAGTATTTGACGCAGTGTAGGTGTGCTGAAATTATTCGAAAATAAAGCTCGTATCGAATGAACCCCATTGATATTGAATTGACGTCATTACACACCTGAGTCAACAGAGGGCGGGTATCGAAATCGATATCGCTATCCTCGGAAATCCATGCACTATGCTAATATGACTAAACTAGCTTCTGCCCGCGACTTCGTCCACATAGTTAAATTTAAGAACTTTGAATATATTCTGTATTAATTACTAACGACCTTAGACATGTTTATCGCTATCCCGTGATCTTTAAATAGGATATTGATGCAGTTTTGAAGTAGACAGAGTGATTCAAAAGGAGAGGTTTATATTATGTATTTTACGCAGACGACGTAGCGGGCAGAAGCTAGTTAATATCGCGGCTTGGGAGGCAGACGGACTGTATAATTGATGGCGGGTCGAGGGCTCTTGACCTGGCTTTGTGGAACCAGTGTTATGTCTACCTGTGTACCTTCACACAAGTAGGTATATACTAGGTATATAGGGTGGAAAAATAAGTCGGGCCCTGGAGGGAAACTACCTTAAATCCTTAAGTTGGCCCATTTTAATTAAAGGAGACATTCCTTTATTTTAAAGAGAAACAAAACTGCATTTAAAGATTTCCTAAAACTCGCTTGCATCGCCCGGGATTCGAACCAACTAAAATTTAAAAAAAACACTCGCAATTTAATATACTAATCGATAAGATATAAATTTTATCCCGAATAATAAATCTTTTGCATTTAAGTAAATGGACGTATGTAGGTATAGGTCGTTGACGTAGACTCGTAGAGCCTGCGATGCTGATATATGTCGTTGGCCCCAAAAAGGTTAACCGGGAACGACGGGCAGGAAATTCCAATAAAACAACGAATTAAAAATATACAATTTTTATTATATCACATTTAGTCAGATAGGTAAAAAATACTGAATATCCCAAACAGCATCATTAAGAAAACTTTTTCGTCATAAATTATTCAATCTCCAGAGATCAAACTAAACTAATTCAACTAAAAGACCACAGATTGACAAGAGTGTAGAAAGAGATAAAATAAACTTTTTACATGGAAAATTGTCTTTGTTCCGCGCAGATAACCAAGTTGGCTGACCAGCAGCCAAGAAGGAAGAAATTTTCTTCCCAGATAACTGGTTTTTTAACGGGAAATAATTTTTCCTGCACGATAACCAAGTTACATAACCAGAACTGGTAAAACCAATGTAGGATGATTAATTTGGATTAATTTAGGTTTAGGTGCGGCGGGGGTGGCCCTGGGCCACCCTTAAGCTGCGAACATGGCTGTTTTAATTTAGAAATAGTCTTTATTTTACCTTATAGTAGTACTAGATAGTAGGTGAATGCTAAAATATAAGTTAGGATAAGCTGTATATTGTATTGTTTTGATTTACTCTATGTAGTTGTAGTTAGTAATATTGCTCAGTCTGGTTTCTTAACTGGATCCTGTCACTCAGGGATTTCTAGCTCATGATCCAGAGTCGAAGTATTTTTATATAATAAACTTTTTCATTTTCATTTTTATAGTTATGTACGGGGAACAAAATCTTTCCCGTTAAAAAACCAGTTATCTAGGAGGAAAATTCTTCCTTCTTGGCTGCTGGTCAGCTAACTTGGTTATCTGCGAGGAACAAAGGGAAAATTGTTGCCATATCAAAGTACCTACTTTCGACAAAAATTTACATTTACAAATAAACCGGCATTCACATTTTATTTATCTTTATTGTCAATGTATTGAAATCACTGTACAGTCGCCATTAGATACATGAGAGCTATTAAGGTGAAAAATATATGAAAACACATTTAAACAATGTATGTATTGTATTACACGATTGACCGGTATGATAGCGACTGTACCTCGAGGTAATTGACATAATTGACATTTTCGAATCTTAAATTGTTATGCTATTTTTAAGAGACTTTAAAAAAGGATTCTCAATTTGATAGTTATTTTAAACGTGCCGGCACGTAAGTCTAGCGATGACGAGTCTAGTGGAGGAGATCTGCGCACCCACGGATACCGTATTTAATACTTCTGCGCATACAAGGTCATCGCTAGACTTACGTGCCGGCACTTATACAAGCATTTTATCTGACTCACAATTTTTGTCTGTACGTTTACAGCAAAAAGTACAGTCAGCGAAAAAAAACACTAGTTATAAAAGTACAGCAAAAACTTTTTTGTATGTATATCGGTCTATCATCGGCTGCTGTGAGCCGATTTCCATGATTCTTTTTTTAATCGACAGAGCATTTATCAAGCTTGGTCCCACACAACTTTCATTAAAATCGATGAAGTAATTATAACTTTATTTACATTCAAAGTCGGTTAATATTAATCATAAGGACAAGTTATTTGGTTCTTAAAGCACCAGACTTAATCATATACATACGGCTCGATACGCCAAATATTGTGCATGAGCAAGTAAGAAGACGCCGTCTCTTTCTAATGTTCACTTCACGGTCGCGTTAGAAAGAGATGGCTATACTGTTGTCGCGGCCGTTTAAAACTGATCGCTATTGCTGTCAGACGTTATACTTACAATTCTAAAATAAACAAAATTGATAAACTACAAATTAAAATAAACGCTTTCGAAGCGCACATAGTAAAATAGATCTTTCATTCTTTATCTCATTATTTCAGTAAGATTGACTAATAAAATTAATTGATATGCAATTTGTCTAGTAAATTTGGAGTCATTTTCTTATTTTAATAATTAGTATATTATCTAGATACTACACATTATGTTCCCTGTCATTAAAATACGCAAGATTACATAGGCTGATACGAAAAACATATATGATACTAGCTTGCCCGCGACTGCGTCTGCAAAGAATTCTTATCGCTGTCCTGCGAGGACTACGCAATTTTCCGGGATAGAAAGTAGCCTATGTGTTATTCCAGACCATAATCTATCTCTGTTCCAAATTTTATCCAGATCCGTTATGCCGTACTGGCGTGGGAGTATAACAAGCATTCATAAATCCTCACAAACTTTCGCATTTATCAAAAGTGCATCTAACTATCTAATCTGACTTATATTATAAATGCGAAAGTTTGGATGGATGGATGGATGTTTGTTTGTTACTCAATCATGCCAGAACGGCCCAACGAATCTGGATGAAATTCGGCATATAGACAGAGAAAGGTCTGGAATAGCACATAGGCTACTTTTTATCCCGGCAAATTCCCGCGGGATAGCGATAAATTAATTCTTTGCTTTGAAGTCGCGGGCAACAGCTAGTAATAAAATAAATTTCGTAGCAGCCCTCGTAGATATCTGACAGTAAAAAATAGGGACTGTCTGTAGGGGCAGTACTAAATAGTAATTTATACAATCGTTGCATAAAACGTCGATTGCCGTGATTAAATAAGGTGCGATACAACCTAAATTATGAAATGATTTTACAATATTTTTCTAATAGTAGAATACTGAAATTAACAAAAGCATCTCAAATCATTAATATTAATTGTCATAAGTACTATGAAATCATAGACAATTTTGCTACAGTTTCGAAGTATTTTTTTGATATGCGATAAAATTCGCAGATTAAAATAGAGGAGTAGAAAAGTAATGTTGAGCTCCTTATTACAGATGTAGTGGAAAATGATTTTCCATGACGTTTCGTAAAATTTTATTCGGTTTTCAACTTTAGTGACATGTTATTAAAGTCGTGTATACAATGCAGCTGTCAGATTAAATTGTTTTATAAATAAAAACCTTATTCAAATATCGTTAAAGTTGAAAACCGCATGGGATTCCACGTAATGTCATGGAACTGCATCTGTAACACACTAGATGTATTAATATAAGCTGAGCTGTGACGACCTCTTTCCCATAGGGGTAGGCACAGACTTTGTTCCACTGACCTGAAATAGCGGCAGATAAATCCTATGTACAAGTCAGTCTATTTTGACGTATAGACGAAAACCTCTGAAAAAATATTATACCTACATTAATAGTTACGAGTATAAGCTCTCTTGTTTTCGATCCGTCCACTTCCCAGTCTGCGAAATTTAGGTATATTTTATAATACCGCATTACCCTCCTTTAGGTCGCGTAGTCGGGCAAATCAATCTCATTACACAGTCAAAGTAAATTAAATAAAAGTAAATTAAATTAAATTAAAAATGGCATTGTTACAGCATGATTATGTTAAAATAATATAGTGAAATAGTCAAAAAGATTACAATCGAAGGCTGAAATAAATATTGTTTAGGCTTAGGTTATAGAGCTGTAGAGGTGACGGGTTTGAGTCCCCGCACGAGTATCGTGGGCGAGAGATCCTTTGTGAATTCGTCTAATATCTGGAAAAAGAGCAAAATAATAATAATAATAATAACTTTATTTTCACCACAGAAGTTACAAATGCATAATATTTTACAAAGCACACATTGTTATAGAGATGGGTAGGTGATATTTTATGCTGTAAGTGAAACGGCGGCGCTCGCACTAGACTCTGGGTCTGTATCGCGAGTGCCAAGGAAGTACACAAAATACAGGAATAATACAAATAATAAAAGAGAAGAATATAAATAGCTAGAAAGTAGTGTGTGTGTGTGTGTGTGTGTGTGTGTCTCTCCCTCTCTCTCTCTCTCTCTCTCTCTCTCTCTCTCTCTCTCTCTCTCTCTCTCTCTCTCTCTCTGTGTGTGTGTGTGTGTGTGTGTGTGTGTGTGTGTGTGTGTGTGTGTGTGTGTGTGTGTGTGTGTGTTTTTCAGATTCGGCGTAGTTTAGTTTTTGTAGCCATTCTGAAACAATTATCTTGCAGCGATTTCTTGTTAGGGGGTATAAAGTCAGAGTGGTGTTAAGCTGATTGTAGAGAAAACCCCCTAAAAAGCAAAAGAATCTGTGTGAAAATCGAGAATTTTGTTTATTAGGGGGGCAGATCACACCTTTTCTTCGTCTTCCAGTGATGTACGAGGGTTCATAGTGGAGAAGAGAATGTCATTCGAATCAAGACGCGTCGCGTTGCATCGGGTCGCGTCGCGTGTTAACAATGTGTTTCCACCTTTAGCACTTATAGCACTTAGTTTTTGTTGGGCACACAATAACAAAGAGACAATAGAAGTGCGATAAGTCAAAATTTAAATTCAATTTGACGTTTACACATGCGATTTTCCGCATAAAGGTTGCACGCGTCTCTCGTTCACATGCCAGTTCTACTTTTCTTATTCTTCTATAAATAAATAATAAATATCATGGGACAAATTACACCAATAAATCCAGTCCCAAACTAAGCAAAGCTTGTACTATGGGTACCAGGCAACGTATAAACATAGATAATATAATAATATATATAAATACATACTTAAATACATACAACATCCATGACTCGGGCACAAACATTTGTATAAATAAATATCTCGGGACAATTGACACCAATTGACCTAGTACCAAACTAAGCATAGCTTGTGATATGTGCACTAGACAACGGATAAACATACTTATATAGATAAATACATACTTAAATACATATTAAACATCCAAGACTCGAGAACAAACAATCGTATTCATCATACAAATGTCTGCCCCTACCGGGATTCGAACCAGGGACCTCTAGCTTCATTGTCAGGGTCACTAACCACTAGCCTATCCGGTAGTCAATAGTTATTTCCTCTATAGGCGAGAACTAACCTGTAGATAGGTTTCGCACACAGCTATGTCTTCATCAGAGAGACGCGCGGTCAGCTTCGGCGGTTCCGGCAACTGGACAAACGTGACGGCAGTCTCGACGCCGCTGCGGCTCTTTATCGTTTGGTTTACTCTGAAATCATCACCATCATCATCATGCTTTATGCTACACGGAGCCTAGCCAATGGCTTGCCTTCTCTGGAGTGGCAACCGCCCAGAGAGCGGTGTTGGTAGGCCTCCCACAAGATGGACAGACGATATTGAAAAGGCGGGAAGTCATTGGCTACGGGTAAATCATCATCATCATCGTCATCATCATCATCATCATCATACAAACAACCAGGCTATCACGGCTTTTTAGCTATATATTTTAAACTATGCTAATTAATCTAATTATCAGGGGTCGGACAAAAAGTGCGGATGACGTAAAATTGACGTAATCTTGCACACAGTATGATGTGTCAGTCAAAAACGTAGTTAGTCATTTCAAGTGGCGATATCGTTTAATAAAGAGGTTGATAAAATTGTTCATGAAAATCAAAAATACTATTTGTAATCATCCTATAAGTGGTTTGACGTCATTATAACAGTTACTTACTTTTGCAAGTAACTAATAGGCACTCTTTGGTATAGGCTGTTGTCGTCTGAGCTGTCAGTGCTCCATCGACTACTGTCTTCTAGCGCTGGCCATTCTGATACCTGTCAAAATTATACAATAATTCGTTAATATTCTTATTCAGAAATTGTTAAAATGGGGGCTGAGGTCTAAAGGGTGGGCGGATAGATCGATGGGCGGATAGACGGATGGACGGATAGATCGATGGGCGGCTAGACGGATGGATGGATAGACCAATGGACGTATAAACCGATGAGCGAAAAGATGGAAGGACGGATAGACCGATGGAAGCATAGACGGATGGATGAATAGACTAATGGACGTAAAGACCGATGGGCGGATAGATGGATGGGCGGATAGATGGATGGACAGAAAGATGGATGGACGGATGGATACATGGACGGGTGGATCGACGGCGGATAGACGGATGGATGGATAGACAGATGGGCGGATAGATGGATGGACGTACGGACAAATGGACAAATGACAAACGAACGTATAGCACGAATAGCATGTATCAATACTCACGACATGCACGGTGGCGTTGATCCTGAGCAGCGTCAGCAGGCGCGCCAGGCGCAGCTCGGGCGCGGTGCCGGGCGGCAGGCTCAGCACGGCCGGGTCCAGCGCCGGCTCCTCCGCCAGCGGGACCGTCCTCCCCCCCTCCGACATGCCTGGGTGGATCAACAATTTCTTTATGTTATTCTGTCCCATCAGCGAGGGGACAAAAGTAGTACAGTTTGTTAGAAGAAATGTCGTGTCTCTTTACACTAACATACTTAGTAGATGACCAATTATAGAAGAGGTCTAGAACTACCGCAAAAACACATGTTTTACAAAATTTAAACCCATAAACTTACGGTTCAAAGAGTGACCCAGGAGAATGTAACCATAGCAACGAGCGACAAGAAAAAGTTGATCCAACCTGCACGGCAGCACTCTACTAGATCAAAGCTTCATCTTGCAACGCGGCCGAGGGTTTGTCTAATAATAATTTATCAACACACATTATCACAAACCGTACATTATTCTTTCAAAACCCGCAAATTAGTAATCCTGGAACGTCGGCTTGTGCAAGTATTTTGCGATAAGTTGTTCTTTTATCGGCAGTACAAATTTGACAATGGCGATCGTCGAGCGCGGCTCCAACACTAGTTCAAACAGTCCCTCGTTTGAACAATCCTCATAATAATAATGAATTTAGTGTCATAGTGTGGTATATCGGATCTGTGGGAATACCCATTGATTCCTCAGTCTTCGTACAATATCAGACGGTTGTAACTCGTATTAGATAATCATAAATAAATATTATTCACAGTATAAAGTTAGTGGTATTCACTATCATCGTGAATATGTAAAAGAAAATAATAACATTGACAATACTAATAACAACGAATTCGATTTTATACTTTTTGTGCTGTTAAATGCATGTCACATTTAATTTTGTTCACTCCAAGACCCCAAGATACAGGCTCAGCCCAGGTTGGGGTTCGTCAGACATTCCTTTTTATGTACCTATACTAAAGTTAGTGTTTTTTTAAGCAAATAAATTATTATAATTATTTAAATCAATTATTTTTGACCTCAACAGTGTTATCAGTTTTTTTGGTTCACGATACGGGCGTACGTCAAGTATCATGGTACCATCGTGTGGTTAGATGTTCGTGTAAATGCTGCGTGTGAAAAACAAAATGGCCGCAGCGCTGACCTGTGGCCGGCGGCGGCTCGGGCTTGCAGAACACGCGCAGGCGCAGATGCCGCCAGCCGCGCGCCGAGCGCACCACCGCGCTGAGCTGCAGCGCAAATAGCGCGCGCACCGTGAACGCGCCGTGCCGCGGGGACAGCGGCTCCACCAGCCACACGTCTATGTACTTCAGGGTCGGCGATTTACTGAAAATTAATGCTTCATCATCTGACTGTTCGACAAAGCTGTAGTAGTCACACTCCATGGACCGATAGACTGGAGGGCGGATGGAATGAGAGATGGGCATACGGATGGATGAACGGATAAGTAAATGGACGGAAAAAATAATGGAAAGATAGACCGATAAGGTCCATTTAGACATAGTCATGCAAGAATTGCAAGAAAGTTTCATTAGATTGTAGGTTGCCGGGGTAAACCGAATTCAACCGATCTGTCAAACTTCGCAATTTAACTAAAACGGCATACAATTCTTGCATGTGTCTAAATGGGCCTTTATGGACTGATGAACCGGTGAACGGATAGACCGATGGGCGGATAGACCGATGAGCGGATAGATGGATGGACGGATAAACGGATGGACGGATAGACCGATGAGCGGATAGATGGATGTACGCATAGAATGATGGGCGGATATATGGATGGACGGATAGACCGATAGGCGGATGGAGGGATGGACGTACGGACATATATAAATAAATAAATAAATAAATATCATGGGACAAATTACACCAATTGACCCAGTCCCAAACTAAGCAGAGCTTGTACTATGGGTACCAGGCAACGGATAAACATACTTTTACATATAATGTAGATAAATACATACTTAAATACATACAACATCCATGACTCGGGCACAAACATTCGTATTCATCATACAAATGTCTGCCTCTACCGGGATTCGAACCCAGGACCTCTAGCTTCATAGTCAGGGTCACTAACCACTAGGCTATCCGGTCGTCAAAATCGGTGTATGTATTCCTTACCGCTCAACGGCAGCCATGTCCAGCCTGTGGTAGTGCCGGCAGAGGCCCACGTTCTTCTTGACGCTGAGCACGTCGGCCACGACGCGCACGTACTCGCGCGCGGGCAGCGCGTGCGCGCCGCGACGCAGCGGGAACACGTCGCCCGCCTCCGTGTCGAACTCGCGCGTGAAGTACGGGGAGTTCGGGCTGCGGAGACACAGTTGGTTCAGGGCCCCAATTTTTGAAAACACATCACTCGAAAGTGGTATAAATCTGTTTATATCTTCAAAACTACGGCTCTAATCAAATTTTTAACGAGTTCACGTGTTTAATGAGAGCCGTAAGCACAGAATATATAATAGTACTAACGTACAGAATGGCCACGCTCCGCCCCGCACCTCTTCGAGTTACCCCACCCCTCAAGCGCAGTCTGCCGGAAAGCTGCTGGCAACTAGTAGGGCTCGCAACGCGATGTATGTCGGCCGCACGTCACAAGTTCGAGAACCTATCCTACCTACTTCATTTTATAAAACATTAGAAAATTAATGCTTTCTGAAATTATCGCGATTAATACATGAAATAACTACAGAATCATTCGCTTAAGTTTGTTGTCGTACATCTATTGTAATTGAAAATAATAATGCATAAATACACAGACAGACACATTTTAAGTAAGTTTAAATAAATAGATAACGATTAAGTACATTTATTTGCACACATCTAAGCCATATCTTTAGTATATTTATGTCATTGGTAGTACTTATAGTACTAGGTTTTTGCGATAGACAGCCCTGTGTATCTTACGCACACATTGACGCATGTACAGACGACGTCGTGCCTGTGTTCATTTCAGAACGCGGATTCTGTACGTCGTGGCCGCCGTGTGCCGTAAGTATCTTCTAAGCTACTCGTATTTCAAATTCAGCACAATTTGTCACCAATTTCGAGTGGTATTTTCACACATATGCTTTCAAAAATCGGGCCCCAGGCTGCGTAACCATACGTGGGAGGAACCATACTGCGGTCCGATCCTCGAAGCTACAGTTACGATTGTAAAAGGCTAAATTATCTTTTTTGAAAATAACATTCACGCTATATTGTGTAAGCGTATACAACGAGAATTAGGAATTTATTACGTTCGGTAATTTTTTTAGCTTGAAATATAAGTCGACTATTAATTGATAGCGACCTCCGTGTCTGCGAGTTTAAAAAAACTAGCCGGCAGCCATTGGTGCGCAGAAGAAATGCGCAATGCGCTCAAATCAAGAGCGGGAAAAGAAAGACAAACGTAACAAATATTAAGTGCGACCGTGCGACGTTAGTGAAATTTTTCCTAATAACTTCTTTTACTTTCCTCATATTCGAAATGAAAAGTAGTGTTCAACACGGGTGAAATTACCCATTTCACCCTCGAACTATTGGCGCTCTCACTTTGTTCGAACGCCAGAAATATCTCAGGTGAAATGGGTCAATTTCAACCCTTGTTTATCAATCAACTATTGTGTGGCCCCTGATGGCAACTCACTCCCGGAAGAAGTCCCGGGGCGGCGCGTTGTCCCGGAAGCCGAGCAGCACCGTGTCCGGCTTCATGGCGCCCAGCCCGGACAGCCGCGTCAGGTGCGCCGCGCCGCTGCGCACAGACTCCGCCAGGCACAGCTCCACGAACGCTTTCACCTGACAATAGTACATGGGTGCCACAGATGCTAAAAGGAAACAACGCACTCCACAATTAAAGTATGGGAACACCCAAATTGATTCCGAATTTACTAATTCCGATTTTTAAAACTCCGAATTTCATAATTCCTAAGAAATAAAATTCCGATTACTAACTAAAAAAAAACGAAATTTATTTAACCGCATTTCAAAATTCCGATTGCTATAACTCCGAATAATGAAAAGCCCGAAATGTCATTGGCCCGAAAACAAAATTCCGATTATTAATTTTCCAAAATGTCATTACTAATTCGGAAATTTGATATTCGGCATAATGGAATTCGTGTTTTCAAATATCGGAATTTCATTTATTAGGAATTGGATTAATTTAGATTTAGGTGCAGCGGCGGTGGCCCTTGGGCTACCCCTATGCCGCGAACACGTTTGTTTTACTACGTTTTACTCCAATGATATTGAACAAGTGTGATGAAAAATTATACATTATTATACCTACTTCGTACATGACATACTTTGAAGTATACAGCAAGTGAAGCAAGCAGAGCTCACCTTAAGATGGTCGATCAGCTTGAGCCAGTACTTGTGCTCGTCGGCGAGCGGGTCCCCGCTGCCGTCCAGCTCGCCCACTCTAACGTGACCCACCACGAACAGACCGCCCTGGAACAACACTAACTTAGTTAATTTACTTCAAATATCACGTTAATTACTTATAATCTCGCAGATAACCGAGTTAGCTAACCAAGAGCCACGAAGGAAGAAATTTTCTTCCCAGATAACTAGTTTTTTAACGGGAAATATTTTTTCCTGTACGATAACTAAGTTACATAACCGGCACTGGTAAAACCAATGTAGGTTGATTCATTTGGATTAATAGTAGCTAGATGCGGGGGTGACCCTCGGGCCACCCTTAAGCCGCGAACATGTTTGTTTTAATTTAGAAATAGTCTTTATTTTACCTTACAGTTATGTACGCGGAACAAATATTTCCCGTTAAAAAACCAGTTATCAGGGAAGAAAATTTCTTCCTTCTTGGCTGCTGGTTAGCTCACTTGGTTATCTGCGAGGAACAAAGGGTTAATTCTTAGTTATCATGCTAAATGCCTTTAGGTCTATTATCCTTTACGGGATAACGACGTGATTTATGCATGTACATAATGAGAAAACGCTCAACAGAATACAGAATACGCGATTCAGCAGGCTTATTGCGTAACTCGCTCGCAATCGCCATCGTGTTCATTTTGACAGTTCTAGTATGAATGTGACAGCTAGCTGATTCCGATGCCAATTGTCAGCCTACACATGAACTGTCAAAATGAAGACGCTGGTGATCGCGAGCGAGTTACGCAATAAGCTTGCAGTCTTCGTACCTTCTTCTGGTCATTGACGAAGTCTATCAGCGGCGCCTGCTGGCGCGGGCTGGCGATCAACAGAAGCATCTGCGGCCGCCAGAACTTGACGTGCTCGCGCCGCGGGTCCAGCAGGAGCAAATACTTGCGCACCTGGATAAAGGGGGGGACGTCAGCGTTTCTATACAGAAGTAGACTGCTGGCCCCCGTTTCACCAACTCAGCAATTGCGTAGTCAATACGAGGGCAACCAGCGCTGGGAATTTAACTTTTGAAACCGGTATTGTACACTCGCCCGAGAACAAAAAGGATTTCGTTTCTGTTCGCAGTTACCGGTTAAAAACTGTTCAATTGAGATACCGGTTTGTGCGCTTTTCGTTCGGCATTCGTTTTTGGGAACAAAATTAACCGGTCAAATTGAAAAATACGAAACAAGAGCAAGATAGAACTTGTATTGCTATCTCTTTTACACCACTACTGGAGCGTCTAGCGTATGTCGGCGGCGGCTGGGTTTAACTGCTATAATTTCGTTAACGCGAACGTTAAAATTTCGTTCTCTGTACTTATTAACGGTAAGCAAGACCATTTCGATATTTTTTTGTTCGTTCCATCAATTAACCGGTACATTATCGCACGAAATAAAATAACGATATTGGAACAATATTAACAGGTATAGCAATAACGGTTCCGGTCCCTGAACCAGCGTATATTTTTGTCGAGTTTGTAATGTAAAAAGGATTGTCACTTGTCACCGACAATTGTCGCGTTAGTGACATAGAGGCCTGGTCTTAATAATAATTCTAAACGGCACTGAAAGCCAGAACGCATGAAATCCGAAAAGTAAAGCTGCTGCTTTAAATTGAACTCGGATCCTCCTAGCTGGTGCAGCCAGCAGCGGCGTGTGCGCAGCGAGACATCACCTGGTGGAAGATGAGCGCCTGCGAGAGGCTGCCCCAGCTGGGCTGCGCGGCGGCGGGCGACAGCGCGTGCAGCGCCAGCACCAGCGCCGCGCAGGCTCCGGCCGCGCCGCTGGCGTGCGCCGGCCGCAGCGAGACATCACCTGGTGGAAGATGAGCGCCTGCGAGAGGCTGCCCCAGCTGGGCTGCGCGGCGGCGGGCGACAGCGCGTGCAGCGCCAGCACCAGCGCCGCGCAGGCTCCGGCCGCGCCGCTGGCGTGCGCCGGCCGCAGCGAGACATCACCTGGTGGAAGATGAGCGCCTGCGAGAGGCTGCCCCAGCTGGGCTGCGCGGCGGCGGGCGACAGCGCGTGCAGCGCCAGCACCAGCGCCGCGCAGGCTCCGGCCGCGCCGCTGGCGTGCGCCGGCCGCAGCGAGACATCACCTGGTGGAAGATGAGCGCCTGCGAGAGGCTGCCCCAGCTGGGCTGCGCGGCGGCGGGCGACAGCGCGTGCAGCGCCAGCACCAGCGCCGCGCAGGCTCCGGCCGCGCCGCTGGCGTGCGCCGGCCGCAGCGAGAACATCACGCCCGCGCAGCCCGCCAGCCCCGCCAGGCACGTCGCCCACGAGAACTGCTTGAACGACGGCCTGCCACGACACGACAGACACCATGATGATTATGAACTTCTGGGCAATGATGGTCTTTCCGAAAGCGCGTAGGTAGATAAAAAAAAAGATTTACGCAAAAAATGCTTTACATCATTTTAGAAAAGAGCCGATACTCTTCGAACTGCTGGACCGATTTTTATCAAACTCGGCTTGGAACCACCGCAAGGAAACTGGTTTTCGAATGAAAAAAACCACATGCGAATCGGTACACCCGCTCGAGAGCTACTGTAACGAGGCGGTGTCCGGCCTTGTTTATTTTCATCCTCCATCCTAAATTTTATGTTTTTCTCTGTTCCAAATTCAAAATTTAAAAGTCATTTCGATCGTCTCGTTCGATCCTTTATAACGATGTCATTCCCAATTGAGATCTGATAGCATCAATAAGTACCTATTCACGTCACAATTTATAACTCAACATTATCACAAAGCCGTTTATTGTAATGTGCTACATTGTGCAGTGCGTTTCTAAATAAATACATACATACATACATACATATCGTCACGCCTCTTTCCCACAGGGGTAGGCAGAGACTACTTTGTTCCACTTGCTACGATCCTGACATACCTCTTTCGCTTCGTCCACATTCATCAATCTCTTCATACATGCTCGTCGGTTTCGGGTACTCTTGACCTGGCCTTTTTCCAAAACGTCCCTAATTTGATCATGGAACGTCCGCCTAGTCCTTCCCCTCCCAACGCACCCATTCACACTCGCCGTATAAATCTGTTTAGTTAATCTTCTTTCATCCATCCTCTCTACGTGACCAAACCAACTAAGCATACTTTTTTCTATCCTAGTCACTATATCTTCTTTCACACCAAATTCTTTCTAAATAAATATGTGATCATATACTGTGAAGTGATTGACCACTAACAAAAAGCAAACCACTGTTATCATCATAATTATCTTCATTGTGATCTTCGTTATTAGCAAAGGCACATTTTGTAAGTTATTTACCTTTCCCTTTATCCTTCCTTCCGCTTATCCTTTTTATAACAGTATTACGAGTATTAACTATGTACCCAGTGTTTTAGGTGCCTTTCTTACTTAATAAAATCCATTCACCATCTCCGAGTTTCCTTCCTCTCTCAACTGTTCACAACGTGACACTACAATGCCACAGACACACACACAGAGATAAATTAACGTCAAACTTTATAACCCCTCTTTTTTCGTCAGGGGTTTAAGCATCTCACCTGAAATTAGGCGCCCCAGCCAGATCCAGCCCAAGGCAAGCGAGGTTGATAGCGAAGTAACTCGTCATGAACAGCACCGAGTTGATCTGAGCGATGGTGTTGAGGGAGCCGGTGATGATGCCCACCTGTACCAGCAGCCAGGATGCTATGACGGCTAAGACAGGGTTCCCAGAGCGGGAGACCATCGGACGGAGGAGGAAACCTGGTAATAAACCTAACCGTAAGACCAAACGCAAGCTCTCTTAATATAATATATTATGTATGTGTGTATTAATGTGCTAGAACTTATGGATCTTTAGTTATCTTGAATAAATGATTATTATTATTACTAAGTTAAAGCAGTTTAAAAACAATCAAAGTTGCCCCAAAATTATCAAAGTCACCCCGTTAACGGTACAATAAAGAAGAAACAAGAGGAAGAAGTTTTGAATTTCACTACACAAGTTACGTATCATTTATATCATATAAAAAACGCAGGGGTATAAAAATGACATTGAAAAAGAAATTAAAAATCACTTACCGTAAATATTGTCCTTGGCCAAGGCTTCCAATACTCTCGACGCTCCGATCAAATTAGACAATCCAGCAGAAAATGTAGCCATAAGCATACCTGAAAGCGAAGAATAACCGTTAACCTTATTGCCTCCAAGCAGGTAGCTTATTGTCTAACTCGCTCGCAATTGCCATCGTGTTCATTTTGACAGTTCTTGTATGAATGTGACAGCTAGCTGATTCCGATGCCAATTGTCAGCCCATAAATGAACTGTCAAAATGAAGACAATGGAGATCGCGAGCGAGTTACGTAATAAGCCTGCAGCTCTAGTGTCACTCGCAGCTATCAACCTTAATTTGTCACTTGAAGGTGCATTTTACAGTGACAACTAAATTCACATCAAGTCAAGGGCGGCGAAAAAGTTAAGAAAGAGAGAAAATTAATACAATACGAGTTATCACGAGAGTAAGCGAAGTACAGATTGGATTGTATTACGTATAACTACCCTCGAAATATGTACTTTTTATTTTAATTGCATGTTAGATTAACCGTCGAAATATTTTCATTTTTGTAAACATTTTTTCTCATTGTAAGTGAATGTAATTCTTTTGAGAAATAAATAATCTTAAACCTTAAACCTTAATACTATAAATAAATAAATATCTTGGGACAATTGACACCAATTGACCTATAACCTCCTTGAATACAATAACTCTTTATTGAACACCACATATAACAACCAAAACAGAAAAAAGGTATACAGAAGTAATAATGGTAACAATAGACGGATAGATGGATTCATTTCATTTCTCCAAACCAAAATGCGAATTAAAGCAACCACGATGCCTTCATATGAGTTTATCAGTTTAACAAATTATCGAGAAGAATAAATTTCCAAAAAAATATCGATAGGTAGGAATTTCCTTATCATCCTCGCAGATAAATAAGTTAGCTAACCAGCAGCCAAGAAGGAAGAAATTTTCTTCCCAGATAACTGGTTTTTAACGGGAAAGGTTTTGAAGAAAATTACGAAACAAGAGCAAGATAGAACTTGTATTGCTGTCTCTTTTACACCACTACTGGAGCGTCTGGCGTATGTCAGCGGCGGCTGGGTTTAACCGGTATAATTTCGTTAACGCGAACGTTAAAATTTCGTTCTCTGTAAGTACTTAACGGTAAGCAAGACCATTTCGATTTTTTTTGTTCGTTCCATCAATTAACCGGTAATAGAATAACGATATTGGAACAATATTAAAAGGTATATCAATAACGGTTCCGGTCCCTGTATGGTCGTTCTTTAAAAAAGTTGCTAGTATAAAAAGAGACATGTAAAAAGCATATACGCAAACAACTTACCAACAGCTATAAAAGGCGACCATATATTGATAGGCAGGAGGTACACATAGTTATTCTGAAGCAGTTCCCTGGTACATGTGGCGGCGGTCAGCACGCTCAATACGACGTACGATATTGCGGTAAACAGGAGAGCGGCGAGCGTGCCACGCGGGATGCTGCTCGCCGGGTTCTTTAGTTCCCCTGAAAAAGCAAGTCTTGATTTTACTTCTTAGTTTCTAATTAAGATAGATTTGTATGCTTCAATTTATGTTCTTTGTGAGTGACGATGTGAGTGAGTGAGGGTGTATATTTGTTCCTTCTTGACGCTGAAACAACTCGACGGATTTGGACAAAATTTGGAATGTAGATAGCTGGCACCCTAGATCGAAACATAGGCTACTTTTTATCCCGAAAAATTGCATAGTTCCTGTGGGATAGCGATAAACTTGTCAAAGGTCGTATCTGCGTATAGTCGCAACGTAAATAGTTATTGCAGCTAGCTTATTACGTAACTCGCTCGCAATCGCCATCGTGTTCATTTTGACAGTTCTTGTATGAATGTGACAGCTAGCAGATTCCGATGCCAACTGTCAGCCCATACATGAACTGTCAAAATGAACACAAACAAAACGCAAGCGAGTTACGTAATAAGCCTGCAGAATATACTATCAACATCAGTTCTCAAGTCTAATTCTACGCGACGAAGTCGCGAGCAACAGCTAGTTGTCAATATGTCTACCTCACAACATATCATATTACTTACCACTCATATTGGCCCCAGCCATGACCCCCGTGACTCCAGTGAAGAGTACTCCGAACACAGAAGCAAAGTCCACCATTTCCCCGTCCGTCGTGGAGTAGTCCCGCGTGTAATTAGGGTACAGGTTCGAAGCCAGCGTCGCCCCACTCAGACCCGTGTAGTTAAAAGAAGATATGTTGGTCAGGCGATTTGTGCCGGGACGTTCGAACTGGAAGGTGAAAGATTTTGATCAGAAATTTTTCGCTGAAAGAAATTTCTTATCGCACTGCTACTACACCTTTTTGTATCTTGAAATAATCCGACCTTCGGATTTGGGTCACAATTTGCTTAAAAGAAGAGAAGAAACCTACCTGTATTCGAACTTGAGACCTCTAGCTTCAATTGCCAGGGACTAACCACTAGGCTATCCAGTCGTCAACAGGATAAGATTGGTCACATGTACGGTTAATAACGGGATATTACGGATAATGAGGTTTTCCAACATACAAACAACTTCAATGGCTCCTTATTTTGGCGGACCATGGGAAGCAAAGGTGAAATCCACTAAAAACACAAGTCGTTCCCAATTTTTGTGTAGTCCTCACCTCGCCCGGGGGAGTGATGAAGAAACTCAGCAACGCGCTGCTGAGGCATACAAGCATGGTGACCCATATGGCTAGACTGGTTCGTGCGAAGAGTGACGCTCCCGCCAAGGACACCCCAACTCCTATGGCGTTGAGAATAGAGCGGTAAAGGAAGCGATACCAGTAGCCATTTGGGAGGCCTGGCTGTCCATCAGCTATAAGATACCCTGGAAATAATTGAGTTAAATTTTAAAATTGCTATATGAGGAATGGGGACTATCGTCTTTTTGGTCACCAGTTGGCGCCAATGTTGTCTAAGGTAAGGTATAGCTGTCAAAGGCGACTCTACAAGATCGGCGCCGAAATCTTGAATGTCATTAAGTTTATTAATTGTAAATAACTATCATGGCATCAAGTAGCTATGCTATGCCGCAATGTTGTGCAGTTCCGTTTTGTCCGGAAAAACATCCGCTTTCAAAGCGTTCATATTTCACCGCTAAATATCCATATTTGCGATAATTTCACGAAGGAGATCACTTTTCAACAGGTAAATGAAAGAAATTACAATTTATGTCACGAAACCCGCCAAAACCAGTGTAAAGTGAATGTTATTGGTCCTCACGCGACACTAGCGCCTCTAGTGGCAAATTCACACGCGATAGCCCCCATTGGGTGAGTAGAAATACACTTAGCGGCAACTGTGGCTCTCATATAAGGTAATTTTGTGTGGAAACTGGGTCATATTTGTGCTGCTGAGTATAGTGTCCTTTATTATTCAAGATTGAATTAAAAAAAAAAAAACATTTTGAATTCAAGCTTTTTGCTGACTGTACTTTTTGTTGACTACTTGCATTGTCATCAAATACCAATCGCGTACCAAATTTCAACCACTAGATGTAGGTGAGAGACTTGCATGATTCGACCCAAACAAAAAAAAACGTCCAAGTGCGAGTCGAACTCGCACACAAAGGGTTCCGTACAAATTCGGCAAGTTATAAAATCCAGTGTTAGCAGAGCCCTGCTCTTAAGCAAAATATATGCAGTCATTTTATCTTGCTACTGAAATAGACATACAGACATAAAAATAAACTGTTTTTAGTATTTGTTGTTATATCGGCAACAGAAATACATCATCTGTGAACATTTCAACTGTCTAGCTATCACGGTTCATGAGATACAGCTGGTGACAGACGGTAAGCGAAGTCTTAGTAAACAGGTCAAGTCAAGTCTTTTAATAATGTACTCACCATTAGGTCCGAAATTCTCAACCAACGCCTCAGTACATGCGGAGATGCAAAGGGCACTCGACACCACGTTAGCGAAGAAGAACAGGGTGCCAATAGCACCCCCGAACTCGGGGCCTAAGGTCCGGCTTATCATAACTGATACGTGTTTAGGAAAATACAAAATGGCGAATAATGAGAGCAAAACTAGCTAGATTTATTCGAAATATTATAGACGGAATATGAACCGCGATTACCTTTATTGAGCTACCGATATTTCGACGCAGTTGCATGCATCATGATGGTAGACGAGTCTGCCCGAATATCGGGAGCTCAATAAAGGTAATCGCGGTTCATATCCCGTCTATAATATTTCGAATGAACTTAACCGTGTATCATTGAAAACTCTTATAGCAAGATTTACTTCATTACGGCTTTTTCGACGAATTTTATGTGATCGCACTCAATTAATAATTATTAGATTGCTCGTTATAGATTCGATAGGATATGCGATCAGAACACTTAATTAACATACTTAATTTTTAATCTAGTTTTAGAAACTTGACATGAAACTGTTATTTTTTTTAATATTGACACTTCTTCCTTTCCTTTTCCCTTTTTTTAGGTAGGGTCGGCTATCCGAATTAATTTGCCAAGTCGACCAGTAAAGTCTAATTTTCATATAAAATACTAAATAGAATATAAAAGGATACAGTACACCCCTCCCCCTTCCACTGCCCCGTTGGTAGATATGGCGCATATGGATGTAACGGTAAACACCACTATTAGATACGCCAGACCAAACTGCGCCAAGGTCACCAAGAGACCAGCGTTGCCAACGAGGTATCCTGAAACGGAGATAAAATAGATTCATGAAACACTTCTCATCCTCGCAGATAACCAAGTTGGCTAACCAGCAGCCAAGAAGGAAGAAATTTTCTTCCCAGATAACTGGTTTTTTAACGGGAAAAATTTTTTCCTGCACGATAACCAAGTTACATAACCGGCACTGGTAAAACCAATGTAGGATGATTAATTTGGATTCAATTAGGTTTAGGTGCGGGGGGGTGGCTCTTGGGCCACCCCTAAGCCGCGAACATGTTTGTTTTAATTCAAACTTTCGCGATTTTCACACATTATTGTAAGAAAACGGGACTTAATCACGTAAACAAAAAGTGTTTTTGTAAATACCTACTATCTATGATATTATATTATTATATTGTATTTTTTGCTAACGTGATTAAGTCCCGTTTTCTTATAATAATGTTTGTTTTAATTTAGAAATAGTCTTTATTTTACCTTATAGTTATGTACGAGGAATTGACGGGGAACAAATATTTCCCGTTAAAAAACCAGTTATCTGGGAAGAAAATTTCTTGCTTCTTGGCTGCTGGTTAGCTAACTTGGTTATATGCGAAGAGCAAAGCAAGAAACACCCCTTTTTAATAATAATAATAATAATAATACTTTATTTAATAATAATAATAAACACTATAGCGTATACAGCTTTTTGTTATGATACAGTTCAATAGCATTAAATTTAGTACGAAACATGGTGGCTCTATCTAACTTTTTTGACCGTGTAATTTATAAGTAAGTGTAAGTTTTGAACTTATAAATTACACGGTCAAAAAAGTTAGATAGCTAACTTTTTTGACCGTGTAATTTATAAGTCCGTTATGCATTAACTTTAAACTTACATTCAGCACATTTACAATATTTTTCAGAGTGCAGCGTCGCGCTCGCCTTCTGCAAAGTCGTCCCTACCTACATATTCCGCATATAAATTGTTACTTGTTCATGCTTGCCGTGCGTGCTCATTGGTCTGCAGTTTAGTTTTTTATTTACACATACATACATACATATCGTCACGCCTCTTTCCCACAGGGGAAGGCAGAGACTACTTTGTTCCACTTGCTACGATCCTGACATACCTCTTATCATCGTGTTATTCCTCTCTCTCTTGTTTTTTATTTATTTGTGTAAAATTTGATGCGTACCATGCCTCCGGAAAAAAAACTGTGTCTTTATGGATACTGACTTTCCTAGAACATTTACTTACGACGGAAATGTGTTATATTGTCAAGTTTGCGAGAAAAAATCCTGAAATTTATCATTTAATCTTGCATATTTTGCATATTTCGTGCATATTCTGGCAATTTTCGTGCATATTTCTGCCATTTTTCATGCATATTCGCATGCATATAACAAGCTTTTTATGTTGCATATTATCCGATCTCTAGTTATTACGTATCGAATCGTACAGTGCCTAAGTAGACAACAAATAAGATAACACGCTCGAGTGCAAACGGTGCATTGTCAGTTGATAACCTACTGGTGTATACTGTGGTATTAAGTAATGATGTTTATGCCGCAGGCGGATTGTTGTGAGCCGCCATATTTCATTTCGGCTAGCCGTTTTGAATGACAGGACCGGTTTACAATGCGGCAGTTCAACGATTAGCCGGATTACACACTGCTGCTGGCTTCTACTGGTTGTTCGTTTTTGTGCAAGTAATTGTAATATGGGCAATAAATGCTTTTTTTATTTTTATTTTTTTTATTTATTTATTGTCATTCTTTAATAAGGCGACCTACGTTTAGCCGCATCGTACTACTATAATAACGTACCAAATCTAACTGATATTATAAATGCGAAAGTATGGATGGATGGATGGATGGATGGATGTTTGTTTGTTACTCAATCACGCCAGAACGGCCCAACGGATCTGGATGAAATTTGGCACATAGATAGAGAAAAGTCTAGAATAGCACATAGGCTACTTTTTATCCCGGAAAACTGCGTAGTTCAACCGGATAGCGCTAAACGAATTCTTTGCAGACGAAGTCGCTGTCAACAGCTAGTATTGTAATATGTCGGATAACCTGCGCCTGCGACATTAATACATTATGAATCACTAAATTTTATCGACGCTGACACATGTTTCGAGTGTGCGTTATTGCGCTGAGCGTCCGATTACTTGACGACTGCTTGAACATGTTTATTGTAGTTGTGATAAATTAATATTTAATTTACGTAATGTATACATACGTACATAAATCACGTCTTTATCCCTTACGGGGTAAAGAGACTAAGGTAGGGATTGCAATCCGGATAATCCGAAATCCGAAATAACCGGATAAATCCGGATTTTTGTCGCCTTTTATAGATTCGGATTCTTAGCATAAAAATCCGGTTTTTTCGGATTTCAATTACAGTTGACAAAGTTGACATTTAAGCAGAATTTCCTATCGAATTTAGTTTCATTTCATTCATTCATGCGTTCGTTTCGTTCCCCGCCACGTAGCATATCTATCCCTCTCCCCTCCGCGCTTTACTGGCTACCTCATACCTAGCTTTAGATCTAGCTAGTCGGCCGGTCCGGTAGTACTGTACGGCAGACACAGCAGTACTGGACTGATTAAACGCGGATTATCAAGATTTTTGCAGTTTTATTTTATATATTCTTAGGAAAATTTTAAAAACAATAAAATTGAACACCATTAGGTTTCAAAAAACATGTAATTACATGAAAATTTCAAAATATTAATAAAAATCCGAAAAATCCGGATAATCCGGATTTGTACTAGTTGATAATTTTTAAATCCGGATTTGAGAAAAGAACCGGATTTTGCAATCCCTAGACTAAGGTAACAAGACAAAGGCTACGTTTAGCATGATTGTGGGCTTATAGGAAAGGGGAATCAAAATAGTGATGGGTTGCTAGCATCGCCTATAACATGATTCCTAAGTGACACTCACCCATTCGAATGAAGATGAGCGCGCTGAACATGGACAGCACGACGGGGCAAAACACGCCGGCGAAGGTGCCCACCTTTTTGACGGTGGGCCTCTCCGCTCGGAACTCGCCGAACTCCACATAGCCTAGAAACAAAACACGACACAACCTTTAAAGTAATCGAGTAGTCCGAGTGGAGCGAGTGCTTCGGCGAAACAAATGAATTGATCATCATCATCTGCAGCTGTGTCCCACTATATGCTGAATGCTGAGATGGGACCATTTTGTGACAAACTAGGACTTATTTGTAAATTGTTGTAATTGTTTTTTGTTTTTATAATCGATTGTTTGTCATAAATAAACTTTTTCTTTCTTTCTTTCTTTCTTTATATGTTTCTAGCACAGGCCTCTTCTGTTTCTTAGGGGTACAATCAAATGGTTTTTTCACTTTAACATTAATCCTACCAACATTATATCTGACTCTGTAACATTTTCAGTCTTAAACCACTAAACGATTTACTTAGATGAAATTTGGTATGGAGATAGTTGAAGGGAGATGTAAATGTTGTATGTTGCACATCTATTTGGTTAATTTATTGCTTACCATTATGTGCTTTGCTTAACGAAACATAAACAATTTACAAACACGTTTTATACGATCAATACCTTTAAAATTACCTTGAAATTCAATGTAAAAAGTTCAGCCAATTAGAAAATACAGAATGACGTAAACGGTTATTTAGCAAGCGTGTCAAGGTTGTGCTAATACCAAGTAGGTACAGTAAAATAGAAATTAAATTAAAATTAAAAATGAAAATGAAAAATGAAAAAGAAAAAAAGAAAATTGAAAATGAAAAATATTTATAGTTATTTCGTTATCACATATTGTAGGAAATAGAGGATGATGCCTCTCTAAGTATAAAATCTGTGTTGAGAGATAACTTCTAGAGAATACTTCTATTCTATTACTGATTCAGAGGGCATGGCTTAGTAAAAATGACAGGTGTACACCTACTGTGGTTTAAAAGACACATCCCTGTTACCGAGGCAAACAGACGGGCATACAAATAAGGATATACAAGGGGAACCCTAAAAATAAATAATTAAAAATAAACTGTTACCGTGTGCACTGCTTTTCTCGATCATTTTGTCACGCCACTTGCTTTGAAACTCAACTATTCATACTAAAAATGACACTATACTTAAAAAAAACAAAGTCACTTCTAACAGTTCTAACTATATAGAACACCAACTGAACATTTTTTTTTTAAACCGACTGCGTCAAGAAAAAATATATAATATATAATTTTGATGTACCCAGTGTCACTCTCATGACTAAGACGAATCTAATAATACCTCTCAAACTCAAATCCGACAAGCCATTTAGGCTCTAGAGCGTGCCAAAAAAAACATAACATACACATTCGAAAATCAACCCTCTTATTGACGCAGTCGGGTAAAAACAAGCACCACAAACAATAATTAAATACCTATTGCAACTCGTATTAACTACACCGCAATAATCGAGTACCACAGGGGTACAATTATTTTTTCACGAAAACTTATTTATAAATATAGTATTATTTATAGTAAGACCAGTACACATCTGCACTACAGAATTGACGCGTTTGTACTGACGATAACCTGAGTAGTTTATCGCATTGTTTATAGGCAACCTTGGGATTTATAACAATAGTTTAACGGACACGGTGGCAATTGTCAGAATAGGTTTACTGGTCAAGGTATGGTGTTTATCCTAGTTTGTGACGATATGAGTGAGTGAGTGTGTATGTTTGTTTGTTCCTTCTTCACGCTAAAACGACTGGACGAATCCTACTAATCCTACTAATATTATAAATGCGAAAGTTTGTGAGGATGGATGGATGTATGGATGTGACGATGTGAGTGTGTATGTTTGTTCCATCTTCACGCTAAAACGACTGGACGAATTTGGATAAAATTTGGAACGAAGATAGCTGGTACCAGTTCGAAATATTATAAACGGGATGTGAACCGCGATTACCTTTATTGAGCACCCGATATTTCAATACAGTTGCATGCATCAGCTCGGTCTACCCAACAATAACATCCACCCGCAATTTCTTCAGTCTACCCGTGATCATGATGCATGCAACTGTATCGAAATATCGGGTGCTCAATAAAGATAATCGCGGTTCACATCCCGTTTATAATATTTCGAATGAACTTAACCGTGAATCATTAAAAGCTGGTACCAGATTAAAACATAGGCTACTTTTTATCCCGGAAAATTGCACAGTTCGCGCGGGATAGCGATAAAACATGTCAAAAGTCGTAGCCGTCTAGAGTAAATAATTATTGCAGAATAATTATACTATCAACATCAGTTCTTAAAGTCTTGTAGTATATTCTGATAGTATATTCTGCAATAATTACCTATTTCGGTTGCAACTCTAGGCAGCTACGATTTTTGACATGTTTATTGCTATCCCGCGGGAACTATGCAATTTTCCGGGATAAAAATGTACCTAGCCTATGTTTTAATCTATGGTACCAGGTATCTTCATTCCAACTTTTATCCAAACCGGACGGCTTTTAGAGTGAAAAAGGAACAAACATAGGTACAAAATCAAAATTATATAAACCGAACAATCTCCTCACGTGTGTTATGTCACTACGTCGACATTGGCGAAATACGCCTTGCTAAATCAAAGCAAGGGTGAAAGCCATAATTAAAAAAAAAAAAAAAAAAAGGTACACACTCACTAACATCGTCACACACACTGTCACATCATCACAAACTTTCGCATTTATACAAGTATAGGATTAGGATAGGATTTAGGTCCTACCTTCTCCATTAGGTCTGCCGGAGGGCTGACTCCGTCTGAACCGGGATCGCAGTTTACTCATCAGCCCCTGCGGTGCGGGGGCATAGTTGGTGCTCGGGGCCAGGGGGTTCAACGTTTCAGCCATCTCTGGAGGCTTTGTCCCTGCAAAAATTCAGCTGGCAGTGTCTTAAAGGCAACATTTTGTTTTTTAAGAGTAAGTTAATTACATAAACTCTTGTGAGACATGATTTATAGAAATTATAAAATGAACGGTTTAACATGGTTCAACTAATGATTGCATCATTAAAATTTTTGATAAAAAAAAAAATGATTGTATGTATGTATACATAACTCTATTGTACAAAAGAAACTGAATCAAATACCTATGTGGAACTTTTTTTTTAAAGTTTGCTTTGAAAATTTACTTAAAAAACTGTAAAATTTAATCAATTTGTCACAATTCTTATGGTGGCGATGTCTTTCTGAAAATGCATTGGTAATTTTGGATTAATTTACAATAGATATTAAGAACAATTTTTTTTTTCGACAATTTAATGATTGTGTCCCACTGTCTCTTGTCATTTACGCATTCTCTAGTGCAGAATACATTCGGCCAAAAACATTTTTTTAGTCAAAACAGATGGCAATGACTTTTATTTGCAGTGCCTTTCATTTTACAAGTTTTACCATAACAGCTAAAAAAATAATGTACATAGACCAGCTAGCTTATTACGTAACTCGCTCGCAATCGCCATCGTGTTCATTTTGACAGTTCTTGTATGAATGTGACAGCTGCCTGATTCCGATGCCAATTGTCAGCCCATACATGAACTGTCAAAATGAGCACGATGGTGATTGTGAGTGAGTTACGTAATAAGCATGCAGATCTAGAGCTTGCGATGGGTGATTACCAGGGCAGGCAGGCGCCTTCCCAAACCCGGCAAGCAGGCTTCTCCGGAGTGTTTTTAGTGGGTACGCTCCCCCCGCCCCTTTCCGTGCGGAAAGAGGCCGGGGGAGAGAGTCCCACATAACCATCCAGTACCTCCCCGGACCCGGTGGTACTCGTAAAGAGTTTTCACTCCATTAAAAAAAAAAAAAAGACAGTGTCTACAAAATGTACTGCGTCACCTACCCACTGCCTACCCTGCTAACCTCCCGATACACGCTACTGCTGGATGATATGCAAACTAAATGGAAATTTAAACTCAAATCAAAAAACTAAAAAGCCAAAATATACTTACTCAAATGTATATCTTCCATTACATTTAATTACCTATTCAAACAATAAATTTCTATTTAATTTCAACTTTAAACTGTATCACAGTATTTTTATTGCAGTCTTCGGAAACATAACTAGTCAATTAGGTAAACACTACACTGGCATAACAATGCCCAATTACTTCAACAACCAGAAAAAAAAACAAATAAAAAATAGGGGCAAGGAATTCAGAGGATGTTATTACGATGTTAAGTACATAAATATAACGGACCCTTGCTGCCTTGTTTACGACCTAATTACAAGATGATATCCTGACACACAACAAATACAAAACTTTTGACACAATAAACAAATCACAAAGAATCACTAGGTAGTTAATTGCTATCTTAAGCGAAACAACTGACTTAATTTTGCGTTAAATGAGCAATGTGAGACAAAAACTCTAAATTTACTATAGTTAGAATGAGTCGAAAGAACAAAAGTAGTACTTACAGTTTCTTCTTTATTGAAGCGCGAGATATTATTTCAGCCGTTAACCATACCTCTAACGGAAGATTGAGTTCATAGTTTTGTTTTGTAGTGTAAATATTGAATGTTATCTTTTCCAGAACACTGATACATACGAAAACACGAAACGAAACGATACAAAAGTCGAGATTTTGACAGCAAGTCAGAAAATATAAGTTAATGTTACGTTCGAGTACCATCTAACAACTAAATAAGATTAATAATAATAAAGAAATTTAAAAGTATTTTACTATAATTTTAAAACATGCGTCTTATTTAATAAATTAACGTTAAATTCCTAATTCGAATTATTGTCTTTTGCAACAAATTTCGTCAACCTGAACATTCCTAAGCAGCTGTCACGTCAAGTTTAGAGGAGTTTTTCATTAGAATAACCAAACTACAGATACATCATGGAGCGTTATTTGTTCTCTTAACTCATAACATAATATTTTTTTTATTAATTAATTTAAATAATTTAGATTATTAACACGTGATTAACACACACTTTATTACGAGCCTTGACAATAACCACCAATAATGATTTCTAGAGCTAGAACATTTATTGGGATTTATCTAGGTGAAATGAAGTTTCCAATCCGCACTGGGCCCGCGTGGGAACTACTCAAGCCCTTGCAGAATGAGAGGCCCGTACCCAACAGTGGGACGTGAATAGGCTAGAGATAATGATTAAGATATTATACAGAAATGAAACCATTTTTGACTTCAATCAGTGCTTTTTATTCCATTGGCTTATTAGACATAGTTGTTTCAAGACAAGTTACAGAATTCACAGGTAATCCATACCAATTTGTACCACTCTTAACACACTAGCTTAGCTTGGATGCAGTAGAAACTTAGGATTTGGAAAGTTTATATATAACTTACAAAATATCTTAAATTTAAGGTGGAATTTTAACTATATTCTGTCTAAAGACTCCAGCATAATGATGCTATTGCCTCGGATGACCTGAAACAAGAAAAATCTGTTAAAATCTAAAACCACAAACTTTATATAGTCCAGTTGCTCAAATTGCATGTTTTCATTGTAAAACAAATATGGTATACCAGAGGGCTTACTCGCTAATCCTGCCGCTATGCAGCAGTGCTTGCACTGCTGTGTTCCGGTGTGGAGAGTAAGACAGCAGGGATAATTATGGGCACAAGACGCATTTCATCTTAGCCCTCTAGGTTGGCAACACATCTGCAATCCCTCCAGGGTTGCGGGTGTCTATGGGCAGTGGTGATAACTTACCATCAGGTGACCCACCTGCTCGTTTGCCTTCCTATTCGCATAAAAAAAAAACCAGAGGGGCGGCCAGGAAGAAATGGCGGCCATTGGAGACCTACAACCAGGGCAGGCATCCTCATGCAAATAAGATTGGTAACAATGCAATTTTTATTTACTATAGGCCCTGTAGGTTTTAACACCCATTGCTTTCAAATGAAAATACTATATCAAAATTATCTATTGAGACTGTCACTACATACTTCTACAGATTCGGAAGACCTTCACATATTTCCTGAGAATACAGCATCGCTAGATTGACAGACAATAAAGTGATCCAACAAGGGTAGTTATTTTTCCCTTACAAGTACTCTAAACGATTTAATATGATAATAATAGGTTGTTACTGAACCAGTGAGCTATATAATTATCTTCGGACCCATCTGCACATACCATCAGGTGAGATAGAGATCAATCACTGGTCAGTCTATAATTTAAAAAAAAAACATTTCTATGTATGCCATTAATAAACCAATAAATAAAGTTTGTTTTTTAATTATTTTGTTAAATAAAATACTGTACATACCACCATGCCAATGTTATTTCTCTGCCCATCCTTGCACTCCTCGACGGACTCGTCAAGCACCAAGTTCATGAACGGATCAAAGCCTCGGAGCACCCCAGTAACTGCACGGCCAGCATTCAGCTTGATAGAGAGCTTCTTGTCCATGAACCTTGGGAATAATGCCAGAACATTAAAACATTTAAAGAAAACAACCAAATTGAGAACCTCCTTTTTTGAAGTCGGTTAAAAAGACACTATTCATGTGATGGGTGGACACTTGTATGATGAGTAAGAAATCTGTAGCAGCTTCTTTACCACTCAGTATAGGAACCAGTATTTCTTTTGAAATTCAACCTGAAATATTAACTTTTTCAGTGAAAAAACGCAATGTTTAAGACTGCTGCATGGATTGAAGCAAAATTACAGACAATTTCAGGAAACAAACTATAATAATCTGTAAAGCGGCCTGTCATTTTACCCGGATAGTCTTACCTGTTGAAATGATAATTTTAGGTATATTTGTTTCAAAATTAGTTTATAATAGCAGTTAAGAGAAATGAAAAAGTCTACCGTCATATAATAACGCAAATTGTGACTAAAATACCAAGGAACGGCAAAACTTGACAATAAAATGTTAGGTTACCATGGCGTGTGGGACGCTAACTACAAATCAAGAAATTAGACGAATAATAGATCAATTCCACTTACTTCTTTAATTCTGGGGGATGAGCCTTCGACATTTTACTATTTTTTTGGTATTTTAAATACTATAAACTCCCAATTCTTCTCTTATATCAGTTTTATGTTTTACATACAACACAACAACCCGGGAAATTTGTGTTGCCAGTTCAAAAGGCAGTTAAGTTACTACAGACGCGCACAAAATACCAACGCAATAATATCTAGAATTCTAGAATATTGAAAAAAATTACAAAAAAATGATTTATTTTTAATTTATATTACACTTAACAGATTATTTTGTAGTAAGTGCAGAATAATTATAAATGATTGTATTTGTAGAAAATCCCCCAATATGACAGTTTTTTATATTTTTTTTACTGGTCACACTAAACCTGCAGTCACGCTCAAATACCAAATTATGATTCGATTGAAATTTTCGCAGTTTATTAAAATTATAATTTTATTCTTAGAGAAATTAGCAGAACCACAATTTGAATAGAATCTTTAAAGTACTTAGTGCTAAAAAAGGCGTATTTTATCTTAATAGTTTTGTATTTATACAAGAAAATGCGTACTAAGTGGTTTCTGCACAAACTTTTATTCAGGTGCTTTCAATGTTACCATTAATAAAAAAAAACTAAAAATACAAAATGGTCCTTCGAATTATTACAAAACAGACCAGCAAATTTGCATTGTTGCCTAAAATCGCAACCGATACCTTAAAAAATTTCAGTGATGGATGGAATCATCAAACTGGTACATAAATACTTTGACAAAGTGTTATTGCTACTGTGAAAAAGATATCTTATCGATTACTCAACCGATTTCTAGAGCAACTGGCCTACATACCGTTTCCATACAAATTAGGAACGCCAAATTTGTCAGGATTGTAGTCACACGTCACAACACAATCCAAAAACAAACCATGTGGTAGATAGACATAACTATATAGAATACAATAGCAACAAGTAGACAGACAGCAGCTGGGACGATGCTGTTTGTGAGGTATCTCTGTAAACAGCGACTTTCTATTTCCTAAACGATGACTATTAAGTGATTTTATGTAATATCAGTTCATAGTGGAAGTTTGTGTTTGTGATTTCGCTCAAAATGGATGAATCTGGAATCGACATGGGGTTCGATCTCGTCTCTCTTTTGACAAATGATTATAGTGATCAAAAGATTTTGGACGAGATGACAGCAGCCCAGCAACACCAGGATTTCATGTTTTACGAGTTAAAATCGAAAGCCGTGCCCATCACAGAAAGGTAAGTGTCCTATGCGAGTCTAATAAGAAATGACAAATTTTGAAGTTGGTAAAGTTTGCAGAGGCGAATATTTTTGGCAGTCTTAGAATGAGGAACCATTTCACCCAAGTCAGCGCCCGCGACCCTGAAACCTGGACTTGGCAAGCCACCCAGTTTCTTCTATTTGTTTATCTCCACTTTGAATTGCTTATATATATATTATTCGCGTGTCTGAAAATGCGGCGTATAAATAAATATTTAACTTTAGATACCTAATTAATCTTATTACTACATTCTTGAGGAAGACAACCTAAAGAGATGATTTGTAAAACGTCAGTATTACATTGTAAATTTAATAGCATTTTTTAGATTTTAATCGGGTAACATTAATTGTTTGTGTTTTGCTCGAGTTTCCCGCCATTTTCTTACTTTTTTTACGACGGCCATTCCCATTGGTGTAAAAGCATGGCGATCGTAAAAACTTTTTGATTCATTTCGGGTTTTAGTTTGTTTTGAATAGAAATAACTTTGGTTCCACGTAGTAGTATAGTCAAGACTAGAACGGTGTGCAGTGTTTTAGCGAGATAGTGAGGTGTAGTCAGCCATTCTTTTCCGACTTGACCTCCTTTTTTACATCACGAGCTTATTTCGTTTGGGTCAAGCGGTTTCGTTTAATATTGATAGGTATTACCTCTGGTTTCTATCACAGCATAATATTTACCTATTACCAAAGGCTACTATGTACTAAGTAGGTACTTAGGTTACCTAATTTTTGACTGATTCGAGAACCATTTTATTTTGCCACCTATTTTTAATCTTAATAATGTAAGTGTTCTATGAAGCGCTCAATGAAATAGATAATTTTATTATCTAATGACAAAAACAATCTGTGTAAACTAATAAACTTTCCACTGAAATATTCAAACAATCTTGCTCAAATAAATATTGAGTTAAGTACAAAATACTGTTGTGTTATTGGTTTTTCAATTGTGTCGAAGAGTATTAGGTTCTTTCCTACAAGGCTATATCTACTTTAAATTTGACGTAATAGTTGCTATTTTCAGGTAAACAAGTATTATAAAATTGTAAGAAATCGGCTACGGCTAAAAGAAAAACCCAAAGTAGGTATATAAACTGATCATAAATAAGAGGATTATTCGATTGGCGTAGGCTAAAAATCCCAAGACCTGAGGCGAAATAAATGGCGAACTGCAAATTTAGGCCGCAAACTACGCCTTGTGTGCACGTGTTGCGTTTTCAACCAGTTTGCTTGACAGAGTTTAACTGTACTTGTGTGCGTGTAACTTTACTGTGCACACACGGTAAGGCGTAGTTTAAACCAGCCTCACTTTGATATTCGCAGAACTTTTTATTCAGTCTGTGCCGAACTAAGATCTCACGTGATACAGCAATTAAGACAATGTGACCTCTGTCTAACCTTGCCTATCGACTGGACGGGATTCCACTAGACGATAGAAAGAGAGCGCCATATTTCATCTTTCTCACTACCCCCGGGCTAATCCACTATCACTACATAGAATAAAACAAATTCGCTTTCCACTGTGTCTGTCCCTGTGTGCTTAGCGTGTAAGTAAGTTCTGTAGTTGTCTCAAAAAACTTTTACTTTTGTGCAAGTTTTTTGGGAAAACTACAGAACGACAAGTTGTGACACTGATTTAATACATAATATATGTATATAAGTGTGTAGAAGTTGTTGGAGTGGAGACCACGAAAGGGGTTCAGGAATGTGGGGAGACAGCCGGCAAGGTGGACGGATGGTTTGGTGCGAGCGGCTGGGAAGGACTGGATGCGGAAAACTCGGGACCGTACAGAATGGTCTAAAATGGAAGAGACCTTTACTCAGTATTGGGTAGATCAAGGTTGAAGAAGAAGAAGAAGAAGGAGATATGTATATGTGTTTCCCTAGTAACTAACCTTCGGAAATTATTGAAAAAAATATATATATATGTATATATATATATTTTATATGAATAGGAAGGCAAACGAGCAAGTGGGTCACCTGATGGTAAGTGATCACCACTGCCCATAGACACCCGCAACCCCGGAGGGATCGCAGATGCGTTGCCAACCTAGAGGGCTAAGATGAAATGCCTCTTGTGCTCGTAATTTCCCCGGCTGTCTTACTCTCCACACCGGAACACAGCAATGCAAGCACTGCTGCTTAGCGGCAGAATTAGCGAGTAAGATAGTGGTAGCGATCCGGACGGACCTTGCACAAGGCCCTACCACCCGCAAAATTGTTCTAATTTAGGAGATATAAGAACATTTGCGAAGTTCCGGAAGTCTCTTTCGGACCCTATGTGTTAGATAGAGACTTCCGCTTGTAAATTGTACCTTGTAGCTTTATAAAATAGGGCCCAGCGCCTTATATTTTCCGTTGCCTCCATATCAAACGTTGACAATGCCGCGTACGTCTCATAGAACCCATTCAGTTATTTGAGTTAACAGCTCGTATTCTTCCTCTCACAACGGAGTCACGTGAATAAAGAACTACACTTGTGAAAAAAGGACCTTAATACGTGACCGATATAGGCCTCAATGTCAAGTCAAAGTTTGGTCACGCGCTCTACAATTTAGAAATTTAATATATTACATCAGTCATCATCATCTTCCTAGCGTTTTTCCCGGCATTTGCCACGGCTCAGTGAGCCTGGGGTCCGCTTTGACAACCTAATCCCAATACTTGGCGTAGGCACTAGTTTTTACAGAAGCGACTGCCATCTGACCTTCAAACCCAGAAGGGTAACTAAGGCTTGGTATTGTTCCGGTTTCCTCACAATGTTTTCCTTCACCGAAAAGCTCATGGTAAACTTCAAATGTAATTTCGCACATAAATTCCGAAAAACTCAAGAGGTGCGAGCCCGGGATTCGAACCCTCGACCACAGCAGAGGCCACAGGTCAAACCACTTAGGCTATCACGGTTTTTTTTAATAGATTACTTCAGTACGGATCACAAATATTTACATACATACGTAAATCACGTCTTTATCCCTTACGAGGTAGGCAGAGCCTAATGTAACAAAGACCTAAGGGCTACGCTTAGCATGATTGTAGGTACAGGTGGAAAGGGGAATCAAAATCACAGCAATGCCTTCACTAACTTAACTCAACGTGACTGTAGATGTAAGTATTGGTTATGTCTTGGCCACGTAGGTCACCTTAGGCTCTGTCTACTCCGTAAGGGATAAAGACGTAGGTAGTTGATGTGTGATAGCTATTGCCTGAGACTTCGTCTGCAAAGAATTTGTTCGTTTGAACTACGCAATTTTCCGGGCTAAAAAGTACCTTATGTGTTATTATTATTAGGTCATAGTCTATCCTTATGCCAAATCTCAGCCAGATCTGTTTAGTCGTTCTGAATCTGACGTGAAAGAGTAACAAAGACATACATACTAGGTAAGTACTCACTTTCGCTTTTATAATATTAGTAGGACGAAGTAATTCGTCAGAGAACCAAGGTTACCGACATAGCTCAGCGAATTAGCAAGCTGAAGTGGCAGTGGGCAGGTCACATATGCCGCAGAACTGATGGCCGCTGGGGCAAACTGGTTCTGGAGTGGAGACCGCGTGTTGGCAAACGCAGTGTAGGGCGTCCTGTTGCTAGATGGTGCGATGATATTCGCAAGACAGCAGGCAGGGATTGGAGGAGGAGAGCTGAAGATCGAGCCCAATGGCGTGCTATGGGAGAGGCCTATGTCCAGCAGTGGACTGACACGGGCTGATGATGATGATGATGATGATGAATATTAGTAGGATAGGATTTACCTACTCGTATTTCCAATCAAAGCCTATACCAGGAACAATTAAGATTAATAATCAACGATCCACTGTTACCCAGTTCAAGTTATAACCATCAAAAGTTCACTTGAATAAATCTCGCATCTCATTGGTCGTTGACACTGCTGCAATGGCCGACCGCGTAACTGACCAATCAAGCCGTGATGGGCAAACTACGGCCCGCGGGACAACTCCGGCCCGCAAAGGAATTTAATGCGGCCCGCCGGCGTTCCTTCGAAAGTGTTATGGCACAGGATGACGATATTTAGACGGTCCTGCTGCATAAAATAGAATAATAGATGCAAATGCAAAGGAGCCAGCTAGACTAGCCACGTAGTTCATGCGTCATTTTCAGTGTTCATGTACTTATCAAAAAATGTTATACATGTCGAAGAACAAAAAGGATTGGATAAACTGTCATGTTGGTCGGTCAGGATTCAAACGAGCTTTATACGTAGCTGAGCATAGGTCACCATCTCGACCATCTTCAAGGTACATTAATGAGATAGAAATAACAGCACACGTATTTCACTTGTACAGCCAGTCTTTATTCAAATAGCGCTTACACAAAGGACTCAGCTCAGGACGATCACACACTCTAATAGACGAAACGTGGAGAGTTCTGTGCTTGCGCCCACTCACTGGCTTTAGACGTCTGAGCTCTACAGAGTCTCGATCAAGAAATGCCTTCTCCTTCTCACCGTCATCAGATGTAACTCTGTCATTTTACTAACATTGTAGGTAGTTGCAACTGAGCCAAGCACAGACCACCCCCAAGCGACGCCCGACAACGACCAGTTGTCATCGCTTGATGTTTCATAAAAGCAATAACTAATGAGGGTACATTCAACAAAGTACTTTAACTATCATAAGTTTAGTCATTGTAACGACGCTCCGACATACATATTTCAAAATAAGCTCTTAGAGGATCTGATATCCTGGTAATTAAACTCTCCCTCCGTCTTACGTCTGACGCGAGTTTGACATATTTTACCCATCCCAAAAAGTGCTCAACGCCGTTGCAGAAGTTTTCACTTCAAAACTAACTATATAGGGTGATGGCACCAGTGTTGGGCGCTTTAAGATGACATGCACCAGTCATTACTTCATACTCATACTCATTTATTCGTAATAATTATAGTTATTCATCCTATGGTCTTCATTGTATGTTTTTTTTTATGTGAATAGGAAGGCAAACGAGCAAGGGGGCCACCTGATGGTAAGCGATCACCACTGCCCATAGACACCCGCAACCCCGGAGGGATTGCAGATGCGTTGCCGACCTAGACCATCATTTCATCATTCTTCATCTCATCAGACACTTCATTCTTAATTTACATACACACACACATAAATCACGTCTCTACCTATCCCTTAGGAGACAGAGTCTAGGGTAAAAAGACCTAAACGCCACGTTTAGCATGATTGTGGCCTTTGTTCCTCGTAGATAACCAGGTTATCTAACCATAACCAGTAACCAGCAGCCAAGAAGGAAGAAATTTTCTTTCCAGATAACTGGTTTTTTAACGGGAAATATTTGTTCCCCGTACATAACTATGACCACAGAATATATAATAGTACTAACGTACAGAATGGCCACGCTCCGCCCCGCACCTATTCGAGTTACCCCACCCCTCAAGCGCAGGCTGCCGGAAAGCTGCTGGCAACTAGTAGGGCTCGCAACACGATGTATGTCGGCCGCACGTCACAAGTTCGGGAACCTATCCTACCTACTTCATTTTATAAAACATTAGAAAATTAATGCTTTCTGAAATTATCGTGATTAATACATGAAATAACTACAGAATCATTCGCTTAAGTTTGTTGTCGTACATCTATTGTAATTGAAAATAATAATGCTTAAATACACAGACAGACACATTTTAAGTAAGTTTAAATAAATAGATAACGATTAAGTACATTTATTTGCACACATCTAAGTCATATCTTTAGTATATTTATGTCATTGGTAGTACTTATAGTACTAGGTTTTTGCGATAGACAGCCCTGTGTATCTTACGCACACATTGACGCGTGTACAGACGACGTCGTGCCTGTGTTCATTTCAGAACGCGGATTTTGTACGTCGTGGCCGCCGTGTGCTATGACGTAAAATAAAGACTTTTTCTAAATTAAAACAAACATGTTCGCGGCTAAGCCCGCCGCACAAATTTATCATCCTACATTGGTTTTACCAGTGCCGGTTTTTTTTTAATATGAATAGGAAGGGAAACGAGCAAGTGGGTCACCTGATGGTAAGTGATCACCACTGCCCATAGACACCTACAACCCCGGAGGGATCGCAGATGCGTTGCCAACTTAGCGGGCTAGGATGAAATGCCTCTTGTGCTCGTAATTTCCCCGACTGTCTTTCTCTTCACTGCAAGCACTGCTGCTTAGCGACGGGATTAGCGAGTAAGATGATAGTAGCGATCCGGACGGACCTTGCACAAGGCCCCCGCCAAATCGTGCAGGAAAAGATCTTTCCCATGAAAAAACCAGTTATCTCGGAAGAAAATTTCTTCCTTGTTGGCTGCTGATGATCTAACTTGGTTATCTGCGAGGATGATAAGGATTGTGGCAGTATAGGTGGAAAAGCGACTCAAAGTAGTGATGGGTAACCCTAAATACTATAAAATCAGGCCGTTTCATACATTTCAATATCAATTTGTCGTGTTTACGTTGATTATTTTTGTATGTAAACAGTTATAGGACTTTAGTATCGCTTCAATGGATCGATTGATGTGAATTGATGCTATCGAAGGCTGACAGCTATTAATAATGAATAATGTTCGTGAATTCATAAGTCTTGTGACTGTTACATGGTATTAAACTTTCCATCGATCTTAGCCTTATGTACAAAAGAGAAGGCATTCCTATAAATTAAGTAGGTACGATTTTGATGACAGATTTCCAAAAACACCAAAAAAACGTATAGCAAGCGTTCGCGTAAACATCTCAACTCCATTAACTATGGGAAAATTGGCAGCGCCACTTGTGGATTGAAACGGCAACAAACTATACTTCATTTAATTTAGAATGAGAAACCACAATAACATTATATTGCGTCTGGTCAACTATTTCTTACCTAGCAAATAGTACAGTGCAATAGTTTGGCAGCCGCAAAATAAAATTGTTTTAATGTCACTTTATTTGCGTGTCGTCAGTTGTTACTCTAGTACAGGGGTTCCCAAACTATTATTTTGCACGCCTCCCTACTGCATAAAATGAAATACTCACGCCCCCCTTCGCTTCCATGCATGGAAGAGGGTAGTCAGTGAGCTCGCCGAGTGTCTTGACTAACCAAATAAAATAAAATAAAGGTATTAATCAACAATTTTTTTATTAGGTAATATTATTTTTACGGAATCTGTAATGCAGATAATATGAAGATATAATTGTCAAAATCAATGTGATGGGCTTGCATATTTTTAACAAGATTTTCAATTCTGGGTTCAATAGAAGAAAGTGCACAACGTAAATCGCTAGCGATGTCGAGTTTGTTTCTATACTTCGTTTTTATAGCTACAACTGCTGAAAATGCCCTTTCACACAAATAAGTACTCGAAAAGGGTAAAAACAGTTTCAGTGCTTCTTCTGCTATGTTGGGATAAACTTTAAGATATTTTACCCAAAATAATGACTTATCCATCTTCTCGAAGTCATATTTGGCAGCTGAGTCATTTTTGATTTCCAAAGCTTGTTCTTGAAGTAGTTCTGGCAGCTCGTCTATGTCAACACGAAAAGGATCCGTAGTCAATCGGTAAATATTATCATCACACGAGTTAGGGAAGTAGCGCTTGAATTCATCAGTGAGGTGCTGCAAGTGTTTGGAGATTTCGGTCTTAGTGTTAGTTTCATCAAAAATCTCCATAAAACCCTTTTCATCTGTGATTGCAGCTAATCTAGGAAAGCAGGAATAATTGCCTGCTGAAATTTTACGACTCCATAATTGTAGCTTCTCGGTGAACGCAGTGATGGCATCTCGATGGTGAATTACGTTCGAATCTCCTCCTTGCAGTTTCAAATTCAACGAGTTCAACGAATCGAATATATCCGATAAATAGGCAAATACCAATTGTACCCATGGTTTTTTGAATTGTACTAATAATTCACTTTGGTTTTGAATATCCAAGAACTGAATAACTTCATTTCGGAGCTCGGAGCCGCGGACCTGCGCCCCCCTTAACATGTGGTCGCGCCCCCCTAGAGGGGCGCGCCCCCCACTTTGAAAACCAATGCTCTAGTACAAATTGTAAAGAGATTACAGTACACGAGCCGCAATATAATGTTGTTGTGGTTTCTCATTCTAAATTAAATGAAGTATATTTGAGGGGGTTGAGGCCTGTGCCCGAAAACTTAGACCAAGAATAGTAGTGTTTGTTCTTGCAGTTGTGTTTAAAAACTAACACTACGATATTTACGATGAGGGCAAGGATATTTTGACGTAAGAAAGATACAGGCTCACAGATAACGGAGATAACTTGATAAACAACTTTTCACAAATGCATCCTATCACTACTCATCATTCATATGACAAACCTTTTTATCTGCTCATAATAATTTTACAAAATCTAACTTATAACCAATAGCAAATATTCATGACTTTTTTCATGGCTTTCATTAAACGCTTATTTGTTAACCGACTTAAAAAAAAGGAGGTTCTCAATTCGGTTGTATTTTTAAAGTGAAAATTTCTTTAGCCTCGTTGAACACTTTTTGGCATGGGTAAAAAATGTTAAACTCGCGTCAGGCGTAAGATGGAGGGAGTTTAAGTACCAGGATACCAGGATCCTCTAAGAGCTTATTTTTAAATACGAATGAAGCTAGACTCGCGTTCGATTTTTGAAATGTAGAGGTACTACGTTGATTGCGTCGTATCGCTTTGACGTATGTATGTGCGTTTGGCCTAGTGGTATAAGGTGTGGACTAACAGTAGTGTTTTCTCTCAGGTAACCGCAGTTCAAATCTCGTGTATTTTTTTTCTTTTTTTTGCGCGAATGTGCGTGTGTAGTTTTCACTTCTGCCGGTACTGCCGGAGTGCTACCCGGTGTTTTTTTTATGCAGATTGCCTGTTTAGCGTAAGCCACGCGAATAGTTTTTGCATTATTTTTAAGTTCACGAATTATGTATGTATGTATAACTCTTTATTGTACATAAAACACATTAATTTTACAGGTAATAAGATACAAATTAATAACATGATAATTATACATGATAAAGGTTCTTTGAATGGTGAGTTTGTGAAATGATGCACTTGTGAAATGTTGTTTAGCAAGTGACAATGCCAAAACATTTACATATTGATCGAAAGTGACACTTCAATAACCGACAGATTATATCAGAAGATATGTATTATAAAAAGCCAGCGATAAACCCGTCAGATCTATTTATGATTTATCTGATAATCTTTTTCTGCTGTTACTTGGCTTTATAAATACCTAATCTAGGTTTTCGCCGTCACAGGTTCTCTATCGTTTGCCCGAATTTCATATGCCATAAACGTATTGTTTGCCATAATGATCATTTGCCATAACCCTTTTTTCTCTTTTACTATTAATTGTTCAGGATTGTTATGAAACAAACCTAACCTAACCTATAGAGTTCTACAGGATTGCCATTTCAATGCTCCTGAAAAAATTACGGTTTCAAAGAAAAAGAGTTATGTATGGCAAATGACCATATTAAAATTTGGCAAACATTACACTATGGCTTATTAAATTAGGGCAAATGAAAGGCTCCGGCCGTCACAATGCTCTTCGTACCTACACTCGCTTACACGGCTAACACAAGAGCAAGCGAGAGTTGTGTCGCGAGCGAAATAGACTACCCATCTTTTTCTTACTGTTCGTTCAAGAAAAAGACGGGTAATCTATCTCGCACGCGAGACATCTCTCACACTGTATGCCGTATCCTGCTATTTCTCGAGGGGGGAGAAGGGAGCTCGTCCATCAAAGACTGTCACAGAGCTCTAGCTATAATATGCTACACTTAATAATCCCACCTGGGGCCTTAGCATGACCTCTTAATGCGATTCAGTTTAGGTCTGCTCGCTGTCAGATTCATACTAAAAGTGACAGCTAAAACTTAAACTGAGTCGGAATTAGGACGTCATGGCAAGGCCCCTGTACAAAAACTTTGCGATAAATTAACTGTCATGTTTGTTTACCAATGACGCTGAAACTCCTGAACAAACACTAAACTATTTCCGGGCAAACGGAATAAATAAACTGAAAGCAATGTTTATTCACTAGATACTTCTTACATTGAGGTGGAAAGATTAGGAAATGAGAATAAAACTGCATTATGCGAAAGCTTCGCTGTGATTAAATTATAATCAACGTCTCTGTGTGCAGCATTACTTGCGCCAAACACGACTTGCCATTGGACTTGTCTTCTCGTGTAATAATGACTCCACATGACTGAATGAATGTTAAATACATGTCATGAGCATGAAATTATTGAATGTAGATACATTTACATACGTTACTTGGTGTGTCGACGTTAACTGGAACCAATTACAGTCTTCTCTTCATTATTGTAAAATGGAAAAATCCTACTAATATTATAAATGCGAAAGTTTGTGACGATCTGACGAAGTGAGTGAGTGTGTGTTTGTTCCTTCTTCACGCTAAAACGACTGGACGGATTTGAATAAAATTTGGAACGAAGATAGCTGGTAGGTACCCTAGATTACAACATAGGCTACTTTTTATCCCGGAAAATAGCATAGTTCCCGGGGGATAGCCATAAATATGACAATTTTATTGCTAATTTTACGCGGACGAAGTCGCGGGCAGAAGCTAGTATCTTATCAGTAGGTACTTAATAAACATAAGTAATTTTTGACATCATTAATATCATTATCATCATCATATCAGGCATGCCTATGCCTGATATGATGATGATAATGATATTAATGATGTCGGTTGGAAGCGGCTGGTATGCAACGTGAACCCTCGACTTTAACCAGGTCATCCATCCTCCTCGTTGGTGGACGTCTTACGCTGCACTGGCCGATCCGCGGTCATGTTCTTCGTTGGTCATTTTCGTTTTTAGTAAATATCCCCTCCGGCCACTTTGGTAATCAAGTTTCGCAACCAGTTGTTAAAAAGAAAGAAACATCTCTCTACGCAACTAGTTGCTCAAAAAGAAATTCTATGGCGGTTCCAAAACCAGCGTAGATGACACCTGAGTTTCGCAACCAGAAGGCTTATTGTCTAACTCGCTCGCAATCGCCGACGTCTACGTTTTGACAGTTCATTTCTATGGGCTGACAATTGGCATCGGAATCAGCTAGCTGTCACATTCATACAAGAACTGTCAAAACGAAACTGATGGCGATCGCGAGCGGTTTAGACAATAAGCCTACAGTTGTCAAAAAGGAATTAATCATCTTGTTACGCAACTAGGTGACAAAAACAAAATCTATTCTTGTTTGACATCTAGTTGCCAGGGTCAATTTCTAGGGACGTCATAGATTATATTCTGGGTTGGTCATTTTCTTTTGCTTCTCTAAAAAGGAAGTCTACTCGCTTCGCTCCCCACGTCATTTCGAAAGGTTTAGTAGACTTCATAAAAAGTGATAAGTACTTTGATCGATTTTGCACTATAAAGTCTACGCAGGGGTTTTCTACTCGTTTTGTATCGTTACCTAGCCTAAGAAAAGAAAAAAGAGTGTGTATAAAGAGTTTACATACATACATGTAATTATGTATTATTTTCCATACCTAATGATCATTTTCCGTAACTCTTTTCTCTTTTGATTGCTCAGGATTGTTATAAAACTAACATAACCTAACCTGTAGAGTTCTAACAGGATGGTCATTTCAAAGCTCCTGAAATAAATACGGTTTCAGAGATAAAAAGAGTTATGGCAAATGATCATGATATATGACATACTAGCTGTTGCCAGCGACTTCGTTTGCAAAGAATTCGTTTATTGCTATCCCGCGGGAACTACGGGAACTAATTTTCCGGGATAAAAAGTAGCCTATGTGCTATTCCAGACTCTTCTCTATCTATGTGCCAAATTTCATCCAGATCCGTAGGGCCGTTCTGGCGTGATTGAGTAACAAACAAACATCCATCCATTCATCCATCCATCCATACTTTCGCATTTATAATATTAGTTAGATGAAATTCAGGCAAATGAAAGGGTTTGCTACGGAGTGATGTGCTAGCGTTGACCACAGTCCTCGCCCGCGTGGCACAGGGGCGCTGAGTGAGGGGGACTGAGAGAGGTGCGGGCGGCAGGCCTACTACCCGCCCGCACCGAGTCCAGTGGTGCCAGATTAGGCGACTTATCGCCATTTAGGCTACCTTAGGGGGTCAAATGGCGACCAAAAAATTCGATCGGCTACCAGTAGCCATTTAGGCTACCTGGGAAAACATTTACGGGCGATTTAGGCTATTTCAGGATTACCCAAATTTATAGAATCATTCCTTCATAATTCCACTTATAACGAAACGTAATTATGCATATAAAATAAAATGGCTGTATAGTGCAAAACCTTCGCTTATTCCCTTGTGAAATGAATTTTAAAGACAACAAACCAGCCAAAATATAGAAAAGTTACGACTTTTTTTGGATACGAAATTTTTGCATTCTTGCTTTCACGGAATCTTTTTGATTGATTGCTTTACCTTGTATTTTTTTACGTTTCTTCTTTACCTGGCTAGGCTGCTTAGCTCAAAATGTTAGGCGAATTAGGCTACTTGAAAAAAAAAAACATATAAGGCGATTTAGGCTACTCGGTAGTCAAAATTAGGCGAATTGAGTTAGCTGACATCTGGCAACCCTGACCGAGTCCCCTTTGTCATCGCACCCCGCGCATCTGTGCCGCGCGGGCGAGGACTTATCGAAGCGGTAGGTCTATAGTTGACAATTTTATTGCACGACCTATCCTCGTGGTCAGTGACCCTGACTATGAAGCTAGAGGTCCCGGGTTCAAATCCCGGTAGGGGCAGACATTTGTATGATGAATACAAATGTTTGTACCCGAATCATGGCTGTTGTATGTATTTAAGTATGTATTTATCTACATTATATATGTATGTTTATCCGTTGCCTGGTACCCATAATACAAGCTTTGCTTAGTTTGGGACTGGGTCAATTGGTGTAATTTGTCACAAGATATTTATTTATTTATTTATCCTCGTCTTATCAGACACGATTCTGTCAAAAGCAAGTTCACTGATCAATTTTCCTCTTTCATTCGTCACACTGAAAGTTCAGGCACTATGTTGTAACTACGTGTACAAAAGATTAGATAAAGCTGACAGGAGAGTCCGAAAAACTATTTTGTTACTCTTGAGACTGTTTGCTTTGAGATAAATGCCAAATATTATTTTAGCGTAAAGGAAACAGCAAAATTTAGCAAATAGAGTGAAGGTTCCCCAAGGCTCTTACTTTTTATTCTTATGCAGTTAAAGATTTCAAGTTAATCAACGAATAGTCATGTCTATAAACTGTCTTCGATAATGATATAATAGGCCTTCACTTCAACTAGGGCTGGAGGCTAGGACTGCAGCTCAAAAACCTTTTGAAAGAAACTAAACCGCGTACCAACTGTGGTACCTATTCTCTCTCTTTCACCTGATCCATAAATGTTCTTCTAGGCCTTCCTCTCTTCCGCTTCCCTTCAACCTTTCCTTCAATTATAATCTACCATACCCCTGCCAAATAAATGACTCCGGAATTGTATGAAAAAAGGTTCTATACAGATATAATTCAGTTTCTCGACCATACGAACTCTTTCAGATATCTACCTCCTGTGGCCTTACCATGACGTCTTAAAGCGATTCAGTTTAGGTTCGCTCGCTGTCAGATTCATACTAAAAGTGACAGCTAAAACTTGAACTGAGTCGGAATTAGGACGTCATGGTAAACCCCTGTATCCTATTACGAGTTACGACACAGTATCTTCTTGCGTATTCGGTCTAAGTGCCTTATCCTCAGCCTTCCTCTTTTCCTCATAACTTTCCTTCTAATGCTAATTATGTGATTTTGGCGTAATTCCCTTGTCTACCATTACGACCCTCGTCGCATCGTTCGGCCGTTGCTCCTCAAAACGGTAACAGACAAACATATACAGCAAACAAATGCAGATAACGCTTGACATGTTGGAAATTCTATGCCTCTGTCATGTGATTCCGCTGTATTTGTCAACAATTAAACCTTTTCTGACTGCTGACAAGTCTGATAACTTATCTGCATCTGTATTATAGTGTTGGTTTGTATTTGGAGAACTTACAAATAATGTGGGTGGTGCATTTGAAAACAATTGAATTGAAGTCGGAGGAATAAGGCTTAAATGATGACGGAAACCAGGTGGTGTTTACTGGAGATGGGCTGGACTATAAAAATAATAACCAAAACTTTACTTCTTCTTCTTAATTGTGGTGTCTCAAATCGTCATAGTGACGATAACTTCGCCAATGTCAAAGTAAAAAAAAATATATATTCAAAAATCTTGTGACAAAATGTCGGCAACGATGTACGGTAAGGTAACATGCTCAAAAGACCCCCTCCCCCTGTCAGGCTCTTAGCCAATGGTCAATGATATCCCTCGGAAACTGCCAGGAAATCATTAAATATCCCTTGATTGTTAGGTTAGTTATACAAAAATCTTGAACAATCAACTGTTCAAGAAAAAAAAGAGTTGTGGCAATAATCATTATGGCAAATGATGTTTATGGCAAATGAAATTATGGATAACGATAAGGAACCCAATTTTACAATAAACTAGCAACATTGACTCCATCTACCAATCTATTGGTTGGGCACATCCCAAAATTGTTGTCAAACCAAAATGTAAAAGACCACCACCCCAGCTCCAGGCCGCCTATCGTTACCTTATTACTTCTGTATACCTTTCTTTCTGTTTTGATTGTTATATGTGGTGTTCAATAAAGAGTTATAACTTGCAGTTTCGAGAAACGGGCCACAGATTACCATAATCTTTGAAGAGTTTAACGGAACCAGATGAACCTTGAGGCATTCTTCGATTTCGTGCTCGCCCGATTAACACTCACGATCATGTTAGCAGTAGCAATACTACATCACTGGACGGGTTTTCCTTGGAACTGCATGCAGAAAATAGGCTCCAGCGAATTAATACTATAGAATAGACCAACGCCTAGGCCCAGACTTTTTGAAATCGGTCCGTAGTTTCGGAGCCTATTCAACGCAAACAAAACAAACGAACAATCAAATATTTCCTCTTTATAATATCAGTATAGATGAAATTATGAAAAACGATAGAGAACCACGTTAAAAGACACTCGAATTGGTGAAAAATTGTGTTGCATTTGAAATACGAGTAAATTAGAAGAAAATTACATCTCTAATTAATCTACCACGCGGGCCTACCACGGTGATTTGTCTGTAACTATGACCAGGGCCACCTGTCATTTTTATTTTTAATGAAATAAAGATAGCTTCTTGTATAGCTGCATATATGCATACCTACTATCTTGCAGACACGCTTACATTGGTTGGCAGAGCGCCCAGATCATCCGTCGCATGCCTAGCCTTCCGGGGCAAGATGGTGTTAGTAAACAATAACTTACAAAACTGTTTATCTTCATCTGTAGCAAAAGATCTAAATCCTATGAGACAGGCAACACGAGCAACGATATACGCAATCAAATAGTCTTACATATAATTACAAAAAAAATACAACCGAATTGAGAACCTCCTCCTTTTTTTGAAGTCTGTTAGAAACGGATAACTCACGCATGGCTTTTATGCGAGTAATGTTTATGTTGTGTCATGTGTTGTGAGTTATCCGTTTTTATAATTATGATTGAGTCACACGGTAGTTTCATGTTGTTTGTCTTAGATACTTACATCTTTTTAAAGAGCATAGTTTTAATTCTGCAACTTTTTACGACGTAGGATCGAAGAGCCAGATTTTCGAATTGTGTGTTAATTATAACTAGCTTTTGCCCGCGACTTCGTCCGCGTAGATTAATATATGTAATAGTCCGTTCAAACGTGACTAATGCGAAACATGCTTGTTTTTGTTTGTGTTGCGCTTGCGCAAGACCCATAATACCTATCTACCGCAATTTGTTTAGGGTTTATGACGCCAGCATCGCTAAGCTAGGATAATAAAAAAAGGCTAACCGGTTCACGTGCTGGTGTGAAAGAGGATATATAGTGACTAGGATAGAAAAAGGTATGCTTAGTTGGTTTGGTCACGTAGAGAGGATGGATGAAAGAAGATTAACTAAACAGATGTTGGGAGGGGAAGGCCTAGACGGACGTTCCATGATAAAATTGGGGACGTTTTGGAGAAAGGCCAGGTCAAGAGTACCCGAAACCGACGAGCATGTATGAAGAGATTGATGAATGTGGATGAAGCGAAAGAGGTATGTCAGGATTGTAGCACGTGGAACAAAGTAGTCTCTGCCTACCCCTGTGAGAAAGAGGCGTGACGGTATGTATGTATGTGTGTGTAAACGGTTCAGAATACGAATCTCTTAGTTCTTATTAGCCTTAACTATTCGAATGCAACAGAACAAGCATCGTTACACAAACGTATAACTCACGTATAAAAGTCGAGTTATGCTCGACATGTTTCGGAGTAATTCGTAGTGCTTCCTACGCTTATTATTATACAGGGTGTTACAAAACTACACGTAAAGCCGAAAGGAGGTTAAACATAACTAGTCCATTTACAATAATTTAAGTACCCCAGTATGGTTTGCTGAGATGACAGTTTACTAGGGTTGACAAAATTTTTGGCTTTGATATTTTACGGGGTATTTTGTAACACGTTGCAGATAAAAAAAGGTTCTGGTGATATGAATTTTAGTTTCATAATGATTATCTGTCGATTAGTTTCGTAGTTTAAGCAGTAAACAATAAACTATAGGCAAATCCCAGCTCACCCCGAAGAGAGGTCAGAAGGGATAGGAACTAATCAAAGAAACGACGAATACAAATTACCAGAAAAAAAGAAATATTGTCTAAACATGTACGGCGTGCCTCATGGCATAGGCCTCCTAAACTAAATAAGAGCTTCTAAAATAGTTTTTCTTTCTAACCTAAAAACAGCGTTGCGTGTCCGCAACTTTATGAAGAATCATAGTGCGTGGGATAAAGACAACACACGTTTCCTGCTGAAACAGTTTTAATTCATCACGACACGAGTGTTCGGTTGAAGCTTTCCTTTGATCCGTTGGCATCGGAAGGGTAATTTGACCGCTTCAGTTAAAGTTAACGTTCTGTCACGTTAGTAGGAATTATTATTTACTGAGATTTGAATTTATTGCCCGCGACCGCGACTCCGTCGCTATCCCACGGGAACTATGCTATTTTGTGGGATAAAAGCTTATGTGTCTGCCCCGGGATTAAAACTATCTGTATATACCAGATTACAGCTAAATCGGTTAAGTAGTTTGAACGTGAAGAGGTAACAGACAGACGGACAGAGCTACTTTCGCATTTATATTTGTAGGGACTAGAACTAGAATGTCTGGCAAGATTCAAAAGAACTTTCAAGAATCGCATTAAGACGTCATGATAAGACGTCTGTTCGCATAGTATTTGTCATTTTAACGCAAACGCGTTCGAGACGTATTTTTTGACCGAAAACTTAATACAGACCTATAACTACGCGGTAACTAACTATAAAAGAAAAACATCGAAACGTACGCGTTTAGCGCAAACGCGTTCGAGACGTATTTTTTGACCGAAAACTTAATACAGACCTATAAAGAGAAAAACATTGAAACGTAACGATATTGGGGCTACTTATACTACGATAATTCTGGTGTTAACTATGACTGGTGTTTGATTCACGTTAATTTACACATCATTAGTCTAGCGAGAGTAACTTCAAGGGTAGGTTTATTACCAGACTTTAATTTTGAACTGACCTAACGTGATTTATGGGACGGAACCTGCCTTTTGATATACGGATCTCGAAAAAAGGAACACGACAAAAAATCTTCCAGCATTCTACAAGTGAATAAAGAAACTGAAACTGAATATAATTCATTTAATTTAGAATGAGAAACCACAATAACATTATATTGCGGCTGGTCAACTATTTCTTACCTGGCAAACAGTACAGTGCAATAGTTTGGCAGCTGCAAAATAAAATTGTTTTAATGCCACTTTATTTGCGTGGCGTCAATTTGTTACTCTAGTACAAATCGTAGAGATTACAGTTCACGAGCCGCAATATTAATGTTTTTGTGGTTTCTCATCTTAAATTAAATGAAGTATAGTCAAAGACAACGAAGTGACTAATTAAAATAAACGACACAAAGGCGATTCGCGGGTGGTAGGGCCTTGTGCAAGGTCCGTCCGGATAGCTACCACCATCTTACTCGCTAATCCTGCCGCTAAGCAGCAGTGCTTGCGCTGCTGTGTTCCGGTGTGGAGAGTAAGACAGCCGGGGAAATTACGGGCACAAGAGGCATTTCATCTTAGCCCTCTAGGTTGGCAACGCATCTGCAATCCCTCCGGGGTTAAGGGTGTCTATGGGCAGTGGTGACCGCTTACCATCAGGTGACCCAATTGCTCGTTTGCCTTCCTATTCGCATAAAAAAAAGGAGATGGCGATAGCCACTTTCTAGTCGGCTCGATTCTCTGGCTGTGCGGAGGGATGTAGCATCCCTCTGCATGTTGTACCGAATATATCATGGGGAGTGCTCCAATGAACTTTTCGGATTGTTGCCTGCGGCTAAATTTCACTACCGCACTTCGCGGAATCGTCTGTCCTTCCATCCTCAACATCTTGATGGTTGGCAGTCCAGTACCGTGCGTTTTAAACGCAATTTTTTTCCTTCCTCGTACGACGAAGATCTGGAACCAACTTCCTGCTGCAACGTTCCCTGAGCGGTACAATTTAGGGATCTTTAAAAAGCGAGCCTTCCTGTTCTTGAAAGGGTCGGCAACGCACCTGTGATTCCCCAAGTCTTGCAGGTGTCCATGGGCGATGGTTATTACTTTCCATCAGGTGACCCGTCTGCTCGTTTGCCCCCTCTTATATATAAAAAAAAAAACATCTATCTTCTTCTACTTATATTAATAAAAAAGATATGGATCTGTGGTCTCATACATAAAAAATAATAAAATATATAATAGGCGTCGAATTGAGAACCCCCGTTTATTACGTCAGTTAAAAATGAATGTTGCCATGCGCAAAACTCGGAAACGGCTGGACCAATTAGGCTAATTCTTTTTTTCATATATTATGATCCTGAAGTTCGACGGAACGTTTTTATGAAAAAAAAAAGCGTAAACATTATAAACCACCAGATTAGTCACCAGACTAATGTCTTAAGATGGTCAGATAAATTTTCTGATCCATACAGGTTTTAGTGCAGGGTGAGGCAGGGGGGCTGACGTCGCCCAGGCTCTTCAGCCTGTATGTTAATAAGCTGATTGAGGAGCTCAGCAGCACTATGGTAGGATGCTCAGTAGATGGGATATTTGTAAATAATATCAGTTATGCAGATGATATGGTGCTGCTCAGTCCCTCAATCAGCGCCCTTCGGACATTGGTTAGTAGATATGAGAAGTATGCGATGGCTCACGGCCTCACGGGCTCAAAGAGTGAGCTAATGATTTTTGAGGCGAAAGGTGTAAAACTGCCCGATCAAGTACCACCTATTAAGCTGAACGATACTCCACTGAAGCGAGTCACAGAATTTAAATACCTGGGGCATTGGGTCACTGCAGCACTTAAGGATGACGAGACTTGGAACGGGAGCGTAGGGCGCTGGCAATTAGGTGTAATATGTTGTTGATTCGTAGGTTTGCAAAATGTACAGATAACGTAAAGATTGTCCTTTTCAGAGCTTTCTGTCAGTCGTTTTACTTGCAGCCTATGGATCAACTATACACAAAAAGCTTACAGCGCCCTACGAGTCCAGTATAACAATGCCTTCAGGATGTTGTTGGGGCTGCCGCGACATTGCAGTGCGTCGGGAATGTTCGCAAAGACGCGTACTGATGGATTTCATGCTATCATGCGTAAGCGCGTGGCGTCTTTGCTCCGGCAGCCCTAATAGCCTCCTGGCCACTGTTGCGGAGAGGATCGAGTGCCCTTTTTTACAGGCTTGGGATGCTATGCATCTGTCAGCGAGAGACGGTTAGGTTATAGGACTTATTGTGTTTTTAAAATTTTAGACTTAAGGTTCTGTTACTAAAAAATTATGGATGTTTCTGAAATAAATGATTATTATTATTATTATTATAAAAATGGACGACGGGTAGCAGCTGGTAAAAAATGAAATTTGAAAATTTACAAAAACCTCGTATGTAGTATGTTCGCTGCGGAATTTTCCTCCTGCTCCCTTGAACTTGCGCGCGCGCCGAAATAGCCGGGCAATAATAAACATGGCGGCGTTGCCAAAACTATCGGCCGTACCTGATTTATGCTTCCGACCAATTGACTGGCAAATTATCTGCAGTGACGTAACATTTTAGATCCTTATGACGTCACGGGAGAAACCGGCCAAGTGCGAGTGCGACCAGGCGAATCGTATAGGTACACTTGTTTGCCACCGACGTGGTACCAAATAGCCATATTATAAAAAAAAACTTACTAAATGCGAAAGTATGGATGGATGGATAGATGGATGGATGTTTGTTTGTTGCTCAATCACGCCAGAACGGCCCAACGAATCTGGATGAAATTCAGCACATAGTTAGATAGAGAAAAGTCTGGAATAGCACATAGGCTACTTTTAATCTCGGAAAATTCCCGCGGGATAGCGATAAAAGAATTATTTGCAGACGAAGTCGCAGGCAACAGCTAGTATTAAGCATAAAGGCGAAAGTTTGTAAGTTTGGATGTTTGTCGCTCTTTCATTGCAAAACGGCCAAACCGATTTGCCTGCGCAGACCGGAATTAAGTCAGGAAGTTTTAAGTTCTTGGAGATAGCGGAGGGGGATTAATTTGAGAACGAAAAGGACGGCACGAACTTCGTAAATCCCCCTGAATTGCCCCATGGTCATATCTAACAAACGTATAGTCGCGAAAACAGCCTGACCCATTCTCCATTCTAAATTAATTGTCCGTCCAACCGATCACGTTATTTTCCAGTGGCATTCAATTGGTTAACAAATATGGCGTCGCTAAATGGTTATGCTAGATCCTTAAACATGGCGGCGCGAAATCCTCTATATACATGTTTGGAGAATAGTGAGCAATCAGGGTTGGAGGAAGTGTCGGATGATTCTATTAACACAAATTGTGTTTAGGACGTTGACTTATAGGTATACTAGCTGTTGCCAGCGACTTCGTCTGCAAAGAATTCGTTTATCGCTATCCCGCGGGAACTACGCAATTTTCCGGGATAAAAAGTAGCCTATGTGCTATTCCAGACTTTTCTCTATCTATGTGCCGAATTTCATCCAGATCCGTTGGGCCGTTCTGGCGTGATTGAGTAACAAACAAACATCCATCCATCCATCCATCCATACTTTCGCATTTATGTATAATATTAGTTAGATGTCAAAGATGATTTTAGTCGGACTATACAATACAATACAATAACTCTTTATTGAACACCACATATAACAACACACACACAAACACTACACTATACATGAACACTATAGATGGAAAATAAGTTTTATAGGCGAAAAATGACAGCCTCTAGTGTAAGTTTTCGCATATAAAAACGTCTCGAACGCGTTCACGCAAACGTCTCAATTGCTATGGAAAAATTGGCAGCGCCACCTGCGGATCGAAACGGCAACAAACGTCTCATAGTATTTGATATTTTAACGCAAACGCGTTTGAGACGTATTTTGTGACCGAAAACCTACACTAAGCATTACTGTTGTTTTTGCCGGTGGAATTTACAGATTGGTTTAGCCAGGTAGCTTATACGTAACTCGCTCGCGATCATCATCGTCTTCATTTTGACAGTTCATGTATGGGCTGACAATTGGCATCGGAATCGCTAGCTGTCACATTCATATAAGAACTGTCAAAATGAACACGATGGCGATTGCGAGCGAGTTACGTAATAAGCCTGCTGGTCAGAAAATCATTTTAAAGTGCATAATAATATACTGACTTCATATCAAGTGAATGGCGGTAGAAAGGTTAACCTAAACCACAGTATATATATAAGCTAAAGCAGTAGGGAATATACGACCAAAACGGTCGAAACGAACGCACACATAGACGCGCGCTTTTACACGCCCCCTAAGCGGATCTCGCGGTGCTGTCAGACGCGCGAGTGGCGCATTGAGACGAGTGGCCGTTTTTTCGTTTTAAATATGCCAAGAGCGTATATTGCGCAGTGTACGGCCGCTTGAACTCGGCTTCTTCAAAACCGGAGCTTCCCAATAGTTTATTTTAAGAAAGCTATTCATTCGGATGAGAATTTTTATACAATAAAATTTAATAACAGAGCTTTCCGAACATGTAGTAGCAGGCGAAAGTATTTTTTAGTGTTTAAGTAATATGTAATACTTACCTACCGACAGATAAAAACACCCTGTTTTATTAAAAAAATAGTTAATTCATTCGATTATTTAATTAATATAGAATCCAAATAAACGTTTATTTCTCTTTTACACAAATTATGGGTGCCAACCCTAATACTCTTAAGTGTAGCTAGTTACTCTAAAACAGGCCTTACCAGGTGAGATTATAGCGCTTACTAGACAAAAAACTTTTCAATTTAACAAAAATTAAATCGACAACCCTAACGCTTTATTGGAGTGTAGGCCCATGCCATGAGGCACGCCGAATTACGCGACAATTTAATAAAATAAAAATAAAAAAACTACAACAACAACATTACTGAAATTGTAGTGAATTCGGAATAAAAAGGCTATAAATAAATAAATAAATAAATTGACAACCCTAACGCTTTATTGGAGCGTAGGTACTTATTTCAAAAAGTAGGCCTAGCTTCCCTACTGCTTTAGCTTATATATATACTGTGCCTAAACCCTGTTAAGTAGGTAAGTATGTGAGCAAAGCTTATTATACTCTTAAACTTTATAACGACACTAACACAAATTGTAACTTACAATTAACTGCGACTTGAGTGTGTTTATGCAAGAGGAAGACTACATAGTATAAAACAAAGTCGCTTTCTCTGTCCCTATGTCTCTATGTCCCTATGTATGTTTAAATCTTTAAAACTTACCTGCAACGCACCTGTGATTCCCCAAGTCTTGCAGGTGTCCATGGGCGATGGTGATTACTTTCCATCAGGTGCACCGTCTGCTCGTTTGCCCCCTCTTATATAAAAAAAAAAACTGCGCAACGGATTTTGATGCGGTTTTTTTAATAGACAGAGTGAATCAAGAGGAAGGTTTATTTGTATAATACATGCAAAATATACCGTGCGAAGCCAGGGCGGGTCGCTAAGTTCTCAATCACTATTACATAGTATAAAACAAAGTCGCTTTCTCTGTCCCTATGTCCCTATGTATGCTTAAATCTTTAAAACTACGCAACGGATTTTGATGTGGTTTTTTTTAATAGATAGAGTGAATCAAGAGGAAGGTTTATATGTATAATACATGCATAATATACCGTGCGAAGCCGGGGCGGGTCGCTAGTATAATATATCCATTTTCGAAGTGAAAACTTTTTTAGCGGCGTTGAGCGCTTTTTGGGATGGGTAAAAAATGTTAAACTCGCGTCAGACGTAAGACGGAGGAGAGTTTTAAGTACCAGGATATCAGGATCCTCTAATAGCTTATTTTGAAATACGAATGAAGCTAGAGTCGCGTTCGATTTGTGAAGTGTACGTTGATTTCGTCGCTTTAACGTATGTATCATTAAGATTATCATCTCGTGCGTAACACCATCCAGTTGGTAGTGCTCTAATTTGCGGTCACGGCCGGCGTCTTAGAAATAGTGATGTGCCATTATCGATGATTTATGATAGCGATCTTATCGACACAGATTAAAACTCTCAGCGTAACTAGGTTAATTAGTAATTATAATTAATCATGCTAAGCGTGGCCTCTGTCTACACCGTAGACGTGATTTGTGTGTATGTACGTCTTTATCCTTTATGGGGTAGACCGAGCTTAGGGTATCCCGGGATGGTCGTGGGGTGCTGAGCGGTGACACCGAGTGCTCCTGTAACGCCTCACATACGACCGAATAGGGACTCCGTGTGGTTTTAGTGGATATGCCTGCCGTCGCGGGAGAGTCCCACATACCCCCGGTAACCCCGTACCGGGCGGATGCATATAAGGCGCATTTTTCACATCACAAAAAAAAAGAAAAAAAAGCCGTGGTAGCCTAGTGGTGTGACCTGTGGCCTCTCAAGCAGAGGGTCGTGGGTTCGAATCCCGGGCTCGCACCTCTGAGTTTTTCGGAATTTACGTGCGATGTCTCATTTGAAATTTACCATGAGCTTTTCGGTGAAGGAAAACATCGTGAGGAAACCTGCACACAACTGCGAAGCAATTCAATGGTGTGTGTGAAGTTCCCAATCCGCACTGGGCCCGCGTGGGAACTATAGCCCAAGCCCTCTCATTCTGAGAGGAGGCCTGTGCCCAGCAGTGGGACGTATATACTTAGGCTGGAGAGAGAGAAAAAAAAAGAAAGCCCAAAGGCCATGCTTAGCGTGATTGTGGGCGGTATTAGCGAGTACGGTGGTGGTGGCCACTGCCTACCCTGTTTAATATTTGAACTGTCATTCTTTTATCGATACCTTAGTCTAACATTTATTTGTATCATTATGTCTATTATTTTGATCTAATTATCCATATTTTTATAATATTTTTTTATTTATTATTTATGATAATTTCCATTTTATTAAGTACACATTTTTCATTTGTATTTGATTGCATTGTAATTGTATTTTTATTTATGACGACCCTATGGAGAATATATTTTTATTTTAGTTAAAGTGTAAGTACTTAATTTTTATTTTGAGCTGACTATTTCAAAATAAATTCTTTGACATTTAGTATTTATTTGTACTGAATGATCGAATAAATATAAAACATATCGATACTTTGCCATCACTAGCATCTAAACGTCTACAAGTCTTACCGTACGAGTTCGCTCCTTGACTCTGCCCGTTATTGAATGATTTACGCTTATGTATGTATAAGTGTCTATCAGTTAAATCCACATGACCGCCTTAACTGTAGCTAGCTTGTTGCTAGGCAACCAGTTAAGACAATAATCAATTTCCCACAGGAAGTCTACTAAGTTCGACATAAGAAATTTGTATCGTGCCGACCCTCTTACTCTCCTATTAACACTGTAATGTATGTATGTAAGACTTCCGCCGCGTCTGTCGGTTCGCGGCAAACTCAAAAAGTAAATTGTTACTTACTTGTGTTGAGGAAAAGAGATGACGGTTTATAAACGACGACGTAATGAATGTAATATTGTATGGGATTCACGCCTTTGCCTCGTAATTTGAGAAAAAAAATCTGAATACTTTAACAGCGAGTTCAGGCAAACCAAAGCCTTTGCAAAAAAAACTTTTGATTTACTTTCATTTTTAGGAAATTAGGGTGCGACCACACCGCCGCTTAAAAAACGGTGACATTACGGAATCGCAACAAAATGTATGAAGAAACAGTGAGAAAACGTGACGCATACGACACGTCACTGCGTCGCACCCTTACTCATTTTAACGAAAAATAAGATAACTTCAAGTAACTTTCTCTTCTATTTAGTTAAAATTAAACCCCCTTATTCATAAACGCTCTATAGGCTACTGCTAACTTAGCAATCGTTGTTCTTATCTGTCACTTTGACATTTACCTTACACAGATAAGGACAAACGATTACTAAGTTAGCAGAGGCCTATAGAGCGTTTATGAATAAGGGGGAAAACAATATAATATCGGGTGTGGCCTCCTCTGGCTGAAATAACTGCGTCATTTTTTCGTGGCATGAAAAGGTTAGGGATTTTTGCAAAAGGGTTTTTATTCGAAATAAATTTGAAACGTACCTACCTACTTTCTTCGTGCGTACTTTGTTTGTGTCAAATTTTCAGTTGAAAAAAATACAGCCGAATTGAGAACCTCCTTTTTCTGAAGTCGGTTCAAATAATGTTTTTCGGCGGAACATTTTACTGAATAAATAAGAACAATTAAATGTACATACATTCTCTTTAAATACATGACATATTTAACAAACGCAAACATACTTTTTACGCTTTATTTTGCTCTACATTTTATTATTAGCCGAGTTCGTTACACAAGTTACAAAATAACAAGAATTAATTGTCCTTAAAAACAGCGAAAGCAATTAAAGACAATTTGTTTCTCTTGTTTCATAATTTTAAATTAACATACCGTGAAGGCGTACACTCTTTAAATGAAAGGCAGTAACTCTTAAAACAATACAATCTGATTTATACCCAAAATACCAGTACATAAAGTTAAAACAAATATAAAATAATCTGGACTTGCTGCCCGCTTTGCGATGCGATACTCGTAGAAGAAAATAAAATAAGATTTCTAAGCATCGTAACTCCATCTGTTGGCGGGGAGCGGAGTAACAACTCTTAAGTCATTGACCCTTAGTGCTACGCGCAAAGTTCATTGCGTTTTCGCTAGATGGCGTTGACTGTTTGAGTTTAGGATGGCGGGAAAACTTTTTCGTTTACTTTATCATCGCGTAAGAAATTTTAGTAAATTATAATATCACGTTCGTGATCGTGATCATGATATCATTGATACTTTTAGAAGTTCCATTTATGTACCAACTGTTTTATATCAGGTTTTAGTTTTCCGAGTACTTACCTACCTATTTTATTCACAGTCATCTATTTAATTTTATTTTTGCGATGCCCATATCCTTTGCAGTGAGTTCTTTTGTTTTCTTTTATTAATTTGATGTGTAGTCCCTGACTGCCATTTGTTATAGAAGAGGTAAAGTATGTTTGTCTTTGCACCTATGTAGACTGAGATAACTATAAAATATAATCTCAGAAACTAGATTTACTATATAATTACCTCGGTTGCCACATTTTGGTTTCTAAGTAACGTAGAAAAATGCGTTCAAAACGCAGATAATTTTTGTTTAATACAACTCATGTGCAAATAATATTCCCAGTTTTCTGACTCTCCGCGTCGGAACACAGCTAAAGCATTGCTTAGCGGCAGGATTTACCAAGAAAGATGGTGGTAGCAATCCGGACGGACCTGACAAGGTTAATAAATAATAATAATATAATAAATATCAGGGAACAATTCACACAAATTACCTAGTCCCAAAGTAAGCGCTAAGTAAGGCTTGTGGTACTAGACAACGATATACATACTTACGTAGAGAAATACATACTTATTATATAGATAAAAACATCCATGACTCAGGAACAAATATTCGTGCTCATCACACAAATATTATGCCCTAACCAGGATTCGAACCCAGGACGCTTGCTTCGCAGGCAGGGTCACTACCAACTAGGCCAACCGCGTCGTCAAAACCACCTAAAAATCTTGTTCTTACTAAAACGCTCTTGTTCTGAGAGGAGGCCTCAGTAGTGGGTCGATAGGTAGGAGACGATGATGATGACTAAAAAGACCGTAAACACAACAACAAATTAGTATGTCGATGTAGCTCTCTTCTTGACCCTAATGTTTGTCCTTAAGTTGCTATGCGCACACGCATCACGCACTATGCACCTCACTTGCGCGCGAGCGGGACGCTTTTATGCCATTCGCATAGCGGCATCCCTTTCTTTCAGTGTCAGAATCAAATATGGCGGTGTTTAATTTTGTAGGAATGTGTGACGAGTAAGTCATACATACATACACAAATTATGTTTATACCTATCAGATCTCTTACGGGTTAGACAGAGCCTAAGGTAACAAGACCTAAAGGCCACGTAAAGCACGATTGTGAGCGTGTACGTGGAAATGGGATTCAATAATAGTGATGGGTTGCTAGCCGCATCGCCTATAACTGATTTCTAAGATTTTTGCCCGTTCCCTTGATGGGCTTTTTTAGGTAGTAATTTTGTAGAAATGTGTTACATGGGGCCTTACCATGACGTCTTAATGCGATTCAGTTAAGGTTCGCTCGCTGTCAGATTCATACCAAAAGTGACAGCTAAAACTTGAACTGCGTCGGAATTAGGACGTCATGGTAAGGACCCAGTTTAGGTTCGCTCGCTGTCAGATCCATACTAAAAAATGACAGCTAAAACCTGAACTCAGTCGGAATTGAATCGCGTTAAGACGTCATGGTAAGCCCCAGTAATATGACGAGTCAAAATTGAAGACAATTGAATAATTTATATTATTGTCATATTAGGGTGCGACCACACCGCCGCTTAAAAAACGGTGACGTTACGGAATCGCAACAAAATGTATGAAGAAACGGTGAGAAAACGTGACGCATACGACACGTCACTGCGTATACGCGGCGGTTTGGTCGCACCCTTACACGAATTACTCATTTTATGGTTATGTTAATTCGCAATAATACAAGTTTAATTTATTTAATTTTACGGAGCTAAGGCCGCCGGGATTATTATTAACTAGCTGTTGCCAGCGACTTCGTCTGCAAAGAATTCGTTTATCGCTATCACGCGGGAACTACGCAATTTTCCGGGATAAAAAGTAGCCTATGTGCTATTCCAGACTTTTCTCTATCTATGTGCCGAATTTCATCCAGATCCGTTGGCCCGTTCTGGCGTGATTGAGTAACAAACAAACATCCATCCATCCATCCATCCATCCATCCATCCATCCATCCATCCATCCATCCATCTATCCATCATTATCGTTCGTTATCATCGTTAGACTAGCTTCTGCCTGCGACTTCGTCTGCATAAAATTATACATTTAAACCTTATCCTTTTGAATCACTCTAAAATCCGATGCTTAGGTACTTTTATAGATCTAAGCATACTTAGGGACAGACAGACAGCGGAAAGCCACTTTGTTTAATACTTACTAACTATGTAGTGAAGCACGATTTTCAATAATAGTGCGTGCAAGCAAATTACTCTTATGAATAATCATGTTTTTTCTTTAATTTTCAGGTAAGATCCAGTGTTTCTAGAAAATCAAACGCACTTCGACTCTCAGGTGAGGCGAATAATAAAAATAATAGAAATATAATAACATACTTTATTGGCAGATATGAGCTCCTGAAAAATATCATGTAATGTAGGTATAGATGTAGAGCAAAATGAGTCACTTAACTACTTTTTTGAATTATTTTCCTTGTTTATCTGCACTTTCTATCTAAATAGGTACCTGCTACAATGATATTAAATCGACGTAGACTTTTATTAGTGGGATTATGGTTTTCGGCAAATATTGAAAGGTGATAAAATATGACTTCATCTTTTAACTGTCATTTCGTAAGACACTTCAACTTTTACGATCGGAAAATAACAAAATGTTTCGAAGAAAATTTGCGTGCCCTTCCTTCCTTTGACATGCTACACATTACGAAACGAATTTTAGTATACTTCATTTAATTTAGAATGAGAAACCACAATAACATTAGGTATATAGCGGCTGGTCAACTATTTCTTACCTAGCAAACAGTACAGTGCAATAGTTTGGCAGCCGCAAAATAAAATTGTTTTAATGCCACTTTATTTGCGTGGCGTCAATTGTTACTCTAGTACAAATCGTAAAGAGATTACAGTTCACGAGCCGCAATATTAATGTTTTTGTGGTTTCTCATCCTAAATTAAATGAAGTATATACTCTAACAAATGGGCCTGTTTAGCCAATACTAGCCGTTGCCCATGACTTCGTCCACGCAAAATTAAATAGGTATAGCCTATGATACAAATTAGTGTGGCTCCCGCGAGATACCGATGAATACGTCAATTGTTCATTCTATGCGGACGAAATCGCGGGCAAAAGCTAGTACGTTATAATTCTATTGGAGATCAGACTAGGCTCCATACATTGCCCATCATACTTTGTCTAATGAATGAATGAAGTTATAGTGAATGAAAAGTATTCCTTAATTAGTCTCCCACGAACTAAGGGTCATAATAAGACGATTTTAATTCGCCGCTCATTAAGACGCTTATACCGGTACGAACCAGTTTAAAGCGGAATGAATGGGATTGAATGAACGAATGATTCGTCCCGCTATGACTATGGGTTTGTATGTGCGTTAACGTTTATAGATGTCAGCTAGGGCGCATGCTTTGTGCGTGGGTTACTAAAATGATTGTATTCGTATCTTACAAATGTCAAATGTATGTCTGGCATCGCGTAAAGCGCTGCTGGTGTCTATGGACAGTTATGATCATTTAATTTATAGTATGAATCTGACAGAGAGCGAACCTAAACTGAATCGCATTAAGACGACATGGTAAGGCCCACCAGTGATCCACTAGTTCGTTTGTCTGGCCTCTCTAACATAAAAAAATGTACTACAAGTGTATTGTATGTTACACATAACGAAATTTTATTTTTACTTTTTTATTTGTAGAAAATTACTTTTACGACAAATGACGTCGTCGTGACGTCGTCTCCGCCCACTTGTCGCGTTTTTACGGTGCAACGTCGTAGCTGTCTATGTCTGGAGTTTCGATGTATTGTGAAAATCTATTATTAAAAGTATAGTGTCCCACCTGCTAGGCAATAATCGATTTCCTAAATAAAAATTGCTTAGTATCAAATCAATCATTAACTTGACTCTTTCGGTAAGCATTATACGGAGTCAGGGGCCTTACCATGACGTCTTAATGCGATTCAGTTTAGGTTCACTGTCAGATCCATACTAAAAATGACTGCTAAAACCTCAACTGAGTCGGAATTGAATCGCATTAAGACGTCATGGTAAGGCCCCAGGTCTTACGTTGGGCACGATTCTCTGTACAGACTTTGCTGAAATGATCGACGAGTGAGTAACTTAACTTAACTCGCGTAACTTATGGCTGAAAAAGTACACTGGGAGCATCGTACTGAAATGCATCTTAAGATTCGTTAATTAATTAACCACGAGCGTCAAACTTTGCAAGGGTGTTCAGATAGACTTAACTGACCACTATGTGAAAAAAAGTTAAAGGATTTCATGTCACCCTGTATAGTACTAAGCTGGTTTAGCTATAGTTCCTCTTTATTGCAATTAACCAAGCAAAAATAAAAAATAAAATGGCGAACGCAGTGATAAACCCGCGTTTGCTAGCAGTCATGTAAAATCGCTAGTGGAGAAAAATTGTGCTGAATTTGAAATACGTGTAAATAGATTACTAAGAAAATTACTGCTCTACCAATTAGTGATTTAAATGTAAACTAAAGCTATCTTAAAAATAAAAATTATAATAAACTAGCTGTTGCCAAGCGACTTCGTCTGCAAAGAATTCGTGTATCGCTATCCCGCGGGAACTACGCAATTTTCCGGTATAAAAAGTAGCCTATGTGCTATTCCATACTTTTCACTATCTATGTGCCGAATTTCATCCAGATCCGTTGGGCCGTTCTGGTGTGATTGAGTAACAAACAAACATCCATCCATACATACTTTCGCATTTATAATATTAGTTAGATTTGGACCCTTAGGGAGGGTCCCCATCACGCAGGCAGCATTTCTGCTTTACTTATTTATGTATCTCTACAACTAGGTACACTAGTTGTCAAAAATATAATTTGCAAATAATAATTTTCACTTTGGAGCGATGTGTTTTCAAAAACCGTGCCCAAAGACCTCAAGCTTCTTAGGGGTCTTATCCAGCCGCACGAATGAGAGAGTCGACGTTTACCGTCTCTCCTCTCTCATCTCTTTTAATTTTGATTGCTACAAAAGCTAGGGCAAGGTTGGGACGTCCAGACGTCACCTGACGTCACGCCCCAAAAACGTCGGCCGAAGTATGCGACGACGCGTGCGCCGGTGGCGTAACGACGTTGATTTAGGGCCGGTGCGTAAAATAGTTTACGCCAGCTAAATTTACGCCAATGATTCACGTTTGTTTTAAAATGGGCTTTTTGTGAATACTAAATAAATAAATAATCCTGGAAAAAAAGCACGCATGAGTTTTTGTCTTTTTGTTATACCTACTTACCAAAAATATTTGGAGTTGTCTATGTATCTATGTATGCAATCTTTACTGAAAAAAATATTTACCCAAACTACTTCGGTTATTTCATCAATAACCATAATTCGGTAAGGCGTTATTAAAGTTAATTTGATTGAACAAACAGGTTTACCTATAAAGAACAAAACATAACCAAAGATTTTGGTAAGATATTGGCTTGTATCTACTTAGTCAGTTTTTTTAAGTTACAGGCTGACGAAAGTTCGGTTTCATTTAGCAAATTATTTTTTTCAGTTGTTGTAATATTTTGGTATTAGATGGAAAAGTCTCGTTTTTTTGTGATTTGTGTAGCGTTCAAAGTATTTTGCTGTCGGGTAAAGATTTACTTTGACCAGTTTAACCGTTGAATGATCTTCCATTGTTTTAACACCTTGGTTTATCACTGCAGTAATTATGAGCAATGTTAGTAAATGTTGTATTTTTATGACTTTTTGTTCTCATTGATGATTGTGTGCGAAGGTGGTGTTAGTAGATAAATTCTATTGTTGCGGTTATTGCTTGGTTTATTCTTATTAGTGTAGCACTGTCGATTGGTGTCTGGTAAATAAGTGTTTTAAAGTAAAATCATCTTTTTAAATTGATTTTATTTAATACTAGCTTTTGCCCGCGACTTCGTCCGCGTAGACTTCATTTATTTTCAAATAGCTTTTGCCCGCGGCTTCTCTCGCTTGTAGGTACCAGTAGTACCTATTTCAATCCCGTTTTTTTCCCGTTCCCGTAAGAATTTCGGTAAATGCTCTCTTAATGCTACCGTACACTCCCCAAGCAACCCACTTGCCAACGAACAAAACGAAAAATCCCGTTTTTCCCCGTTCCCGTGAGAATTTTGGAAAGTCCTCTCTTAATGCTCCACTACACTCCAAGCAATCTACATGCTGAATTTTAGCTTTCTACAACCAGTAAAACGAAAAGTCCCGTTTTTCCCGTTCCCGTAAGAATTTCGGGAAATGCTCTCTTATAGCTTCCTTACACTCTTCAAGCAACCTACATGGCAAATTTCAGCTTTCTACGACCAGTAAAACGAAAAATCCCGTTTTTCCCGTTCTCGTGGGAATTTCGAGAAATTGTCTCTTAATGCTCCTCTACATGAGTGTGCAACCTAAATGCCGAATTTTAGCTTTCCACAACCAGTAAAATGAATAGTCCCGTTTTCCCGTGTCGGGAAATTGTATGTTAATGCTTCCCTACACTGATTAAGCAACCTACATGCTAAATTTCAACTTTCTAAGACCAGTATAATTAAAAATCCCGTTTTTTCTCGTTCGTTTCCGTCAGAATTTCGGGAAATCCTTTTGTAGTGTCTGTAATACTTCTGTAATTTCAGTTTTCTACGACCAGATCCTGTAGAACTGTATATAAATCCCGTTTTTTTCTTATCCCGTGGAAATTACTTTCTTAGTTATGTAATCACCTACTTGTGTACGAAATTTGAAGTCTCGTTATTATAGTTACGTAGTTAGGGTCACACGAAATCGAATATATAAATCCCGTTTTTTCCCGTTTCCGTGGAAATTTCCAAAAATAGGTACGTCTGTTTTTGTTTTCGTAATCAGCGACCCGATAAACCGTACAAACAAATACCCATGTTGATTTTCAGACTTTGTCACCACATTTCCCCCTTTTAGGGGTTGAATTTTCAAAAAAACCTGAAAGAGGTGTTTACTCATTTATCGTCAGGAATACTCCTGCGAAGTTTCGAATAAAATAGTCTGATCTTGTTTCCCCATACAAACTTTGGACCCCCATTTAACCCCTTTAGGGGTCGAATTTAAAAAAATGTTTTCTTAGTGCACCCCTAGATAAGGAACCTACATGCCAAATTTTGAATCTCTAGAACCAGCGGTTTAGGTTGTGCGTTGATATTATGTCAGTCAGTCAGTTTCTTCTTTTATATTTAGATTTTTAGAAACAGCCCCGAAGTTGAATGCACTTATTCTGTCCCGCGGGAATTTCGCATTTTCCCGGAGAACATGTTTTAGTCCTATAATCATCTGCAGGTGTGCCAAAATTAAAGACTCTAGTTAACAGTTATGTACTGAGAAATATATAAATCTCATTTAATTCCTAACTCGTGGCGTTTTCAAAAAATCCCTTCTTAGTGCTCCTTTGAGTTGGGATAATCAAGATATACGTCTGCCAAATTTCAAGTTCCTAGGTCCAGTGGTTTAGGCTGTGCGTTGACTGTCAGTCACTCTGAAATTCTGAATAGAACATATAAATCTCATTTTTTTCTTATCCCGTGGGAATATCGAAAAATCCTGAAATTAGTTTTTTAGTGCTACAATCATCTACATGTGTGCCGAATTTGAAGAGTCTAGTTATTACTGTTACTGAGAAATATATGAGCCTCATTTATTCCCTATTCCGTGGGAATTAAAAAAAAAATCCTTCTTAGTGCTCTTTTGGGATACTCAAGATATACGTCTGCCAAATTCCAAGTTCCTAAGTCCAGCGATTTAACCTGTGCGTTGTCAATCAGTCACTCTGAATCGATCATATAAATCCCATTTTTTCCTTATCCCGTGGGAATATCAAAAAATCCTGAAATTAGTTTTTTAGTGTTACGATCATCTACATGTGTGCTGAATTTGAAGAGTCTAGTTATTACAGTTTTACTAAAAAACATATAAGCCTCATTTATTCCATATCCCGTGGGAATTTCGAAAAATCCCTTCTTAGTGCTCCTCTGGGATACTCAAGGTATATGTGTGCCAAATTTCAAGTTTCTAAGTCCAGTGGTTTAGGCTGTGCGTTGTCTGTCAGTCACTTAGTAACGGAACAGTTTTATATATACAGATTTTTGTTATTATCAGTTACCTACTAGCTTCTGCCCGCGATTTCGTCCGCGTAGAATTAGCAATTGACATGTTTATCGCTATCCCTCGGGAACTATGCAATTTTCCGGGATAAAAAGTAGCCTATGTTTCAATCTAGGGTACCAGCTATCTTCGTTCCAAATTTTATCCAAATCCGTCCAGTCGTCTTAGCGTGAAGAAGGAACAAACATACACACTCACTCACATCGACACATCATCACATCGTCACATCGTCACATCGTCACAAACTTTCGCATTTATAATATTAGTAGGATTGTCAGCTATACGCTAGTAAAGGAGTTTCTGTTTCTTCTAATTTCCCTTCATTGTCCAAATTATAATGCAGTCCATATCGTAGCTTCATGCACATAATTTTGGTGTTGTGGTTTAGCAGCGGTGCTCATGCACTTACTTGTGTCCCATTTGCTTATCTGTTAAATCTGTTTACATCAAGACACGTTCAAAGCCATGATGGGAATCAACCACCGAATTATAGTTGAAAAACTTAAGGAAATTCCGACTCAGTTCAAGTTTTAGCTGTCACTTTTATAGTCTTGCAGGTAAATCACTGCAGCCAGATGACACTTCCAAATGTCATTTTACGAAATAATGATACCACATTTATTTCACTAGTGCTCGACTAAGGTCACGTAATGAATGATTTGATTATTGAACGAACGAAATATTTTATGAATGTCACATTCGTAGTTTAATATATTTCAAATTAAGCGCGATACTTTTGAGGGGTTCAAGGTTCATATTAACATAGTAGATAAAATGTGTGATGACTTTGTAATACACGTAAATAGTGACATCCGCACATTTCCAAATCGCGCTCTTACACTACTACTAACAAGAAAACATACAAAAAACCTTATTGAACAAATAATTTTATTAAAATACGCTTTGAAAATTCTCTATTTCAACATAAATGACGCAAATTAATTTCATTGCATCGTTCATTCTTTCATTCACTCACTAAGTTACATCACTATTTAATATTTGCCAAAAACTGACAACACTGAAAGTGTCATCTGGCTGCAGTGAATTATCTGCCAGACTTTAGTATGAATCTGACAGCGAGCGAACCTAAACTGAATCGCATTAAGACGTCATGGTAAGGCCCTGTTGTATGTAGTGTACAGAACTGATATGGGACTTAAGTCATTTTTCTAATTTGGGACGTCCATTTGTCAAACAACAGGTCATTTATTCAGTTTTTCACCTATAACGGTCATCGAAGCATTCAAAAAGGCTTACTTCGAAATTCGAATTCGATTTTTAAGTTCGTTTCGAGCTGTTCCGCTCACGCTAATAGTCATTAATTTGAGTGTGAGCAGGACGGTACGACACGAATTTCGAAAATCGAATACGATCAGCGATCTGTGTAACAGTTGTTCGACTCCGCAATTTATGCGCGCATGCGCATTGCGTTTATTTTAAGCCGCTACTGCACGAAAGTGTACTGAGTATCTTGTTTCGTTTTGTCGTGTTGTAAAATTTTGGGAAATTAGCCATTGTATTGTATCTATTATTCGTAAAATTTCCATCAATTTCGGTGCAGCATAGGAAATATGTATAAAGGAATTTCTTCGAATATTTTCTAGGGAGTCTGATGAGGGGCTCACCATGACGTCTTATTGCGATTGAGTTTAGGTTCGCTCGCTGTCAGATTCATACTAAAAGTGACGGGTAAAATCTGAGCTGAGTCGGAATTAAGACGTCATGGTATGGCCCCTGTTGCGAACTCTTTACCTTTTTGATACTTTTTATGTATATTTTTAATTGTTTTTGCTTTTTGAATCTTTCTTTGTTATGTCTTGTCAGTTTGTCAGTCTAGTTGAAGAGAGCAGTAAAAGAGTGGTTCAGTTTTGCTGGTGTTCTCATTTTCCATTACTTATTCCACTTGCCTTAATTATCATACAGTCCACAGTTCGTTCGCTTCAGCCCCAGTTAAGGTTATTATTAATCTATATATGTCGGAGTTATGAGGTAGCTGTAGGTGAGTCTGTATATGCCTGGCGTTCGGTTAAAGGCCAGAATAGTCAACCACTACATATGAGGACGTAACTCGTTTTATTGCTATAGTAGAAACGCATGATTATAGATCTGCTTCACAATAGTTCGTCTAACACAGTGCAAGTAGGGCATTATCGGGTAATTAGAAAGGTTCTCCTTAACCTAGTTTTGACTACACAACTGTACAGGTTGCACATAAGAAAGCCGGGGTCCAACGGACCCCGGGAGGTCCACCGTATCCTTCCCCACGACCTCTCCTCACGCCACCTTTGCTAATACGAACCTTCGTGGAGGCAAGTATTGTAGTATTCACTACGCGCTAACAACGGCGCTTACAAAAGACAGTGCATTAGTACAATTCTGTATCAGTGCTAGAAAATACACAGTAAGAGTAAGACAGCTAGTTATTAAGGAACGAACTCGAAGGTTTCTTCTTAGGACCATACCATCCAGGCCCACCCACTTACTAGACAATTAGACGGACGGGCGGCCCGGTAGTCCTTCGTGGTTGAAGCTCGAACGTGGGCCAACCCACTCACCAGCCTGGATAGAGGGTAGGCACACAAAGGACAACAAGAATAGCTCGACATGGTAAAAGTGGTTCAGGTGGATACGCTCACCAAGTTCGACGACTGCGCGGCTCGGCGGTCCGACCAAAAGTAACTCAGTCAGGCTATCGTGAGAACCCCCCTACAACGGTCGCCCAACGTCTCCCATCCACAGAGTGAATTCCAATTGTAATTACAGCAACCATCGCTAGATGGCGTCACAAGAAAGGTACTGAAAGAAAGCTTGCTGTTACGATTTAAACACCGAACGTTTATAGCGCCACCAATAGATGGCGTTAATATCAATCGCGCCGACACGGCCGTCCTGCAACATGTCGCGCTCGACAGGCACTACAAAAACAAATCATTTCACAAAATCAATAATTAGCCACTCGGCCAATCCGACAGCAAGATCGCAAAGAAAGAGGCCCCTGTCCTCAACCGGTCTCAAGCATTCGCGTTTGTAGAGGGAGGCCCCTGTCCTCAACGACCTCTAGCATTCGTGTTCATAGAGGGAGGCCCCTGTCCTCAACGACCTCAAGCATTCATGTTCCAACCAACAGCGTGGAGGCCCCTGTCCTCGACACGTGTTACGACAGTAAAACTTACACAGATAAATTTCAAAAAAGAAACGACCGGTAGGTAATTTTTTACTTCCTTAACTTTCAATGATCTGTTTGTATCGTACGTTCCTCCACAATGATACGGTAATAACGTGATTGAATTTAATAAAGCAAAACTAAACCACTTGTTTAATTCAACCAATCATTCTTTTAACACAGTTTAACCCTAAGCTTTTAACAAATCACACACAACCGACTACGAGTATCACTGGAAGCAAAGCAATCGACATCCTGAAATTTGTGTATGAATCTGATAATTATTCTATTCATTACATTACTAATCTGGTCACGAATCTATACCAACTTTTCCACCATACTGAATAACAAACATATTGAATAACAATTAGATATTTCGAATATCTATTCACGGTATAAATTTTTAATCCCTTAACAATACACAATTGATACACCGATAAGTTTATTCCTCTCATCTGTAATCTGAAAATTTGAATCTTGGAAAATCATAAATCGAAAACCAAACATTCTATTAAGTAGCTTGTTTCAATAATTTTGACTCCTCTTTGCCATGTTGCTAAACAATGAACAATCGCGTAAATGTTAATGTTAATCAGGTATCGCAAAACTAATAGGTAACAAAAGAACGTTCTTTTCAAAACACTTGGAACTACCTACATGTGTAATTTTTTAGGACAGTTCACTCGTATCAACATTTTCTACACTTGCACTTGAACTACCTACATGTGTAATTTTTTAGGACAGTTCACTCGTATGAACATTTTCTACACTTTCACTTGAACTACCTACAGGTGTGTAATTTTTTTAGGACAGTTCACTCGTATCAAAATTTTCTACACTGGGTATTTGACTCGCCGACGCGGTTATTTTTGATTTTTTTTTTTCTAATGTTTATTCGGGCACAAACGGTACAATGCAACTTATACACAGTTGCCACAGGTTACTGATTCACATAATAAAACAGCAAAAGGGTATTATAAAGGAGCATACATGAAATGAATCCGCTACAATTCGAGAAAGTGATTTTAACCTATTTTCACTAAACAAAGCAACAAAACAAACAAAAGTAAGAACTACAGACAATCAAATTGTAATCCAGCCAACAAATCACATTATTACTAATGATAGCCTTACGTCTGGCTAAAGAGATGTTAAAAAGGTCAATTTCAGAGATTATTTGGCCATCACAAATTCCCGGCCTCGGTGCGAGGCGGAGCCGGTCACGAGCAACCTTTTTCGGTTTCCCCTTGCCACTCACCCTTTTAATCCGGTAGTGGTCTTTGGGAGACATTTTCCAAACTTTTCGACTTGAGTTCTTGAGTTAGTTTAAGCAATACAATTTCACCTTTCTGAAATCTATGATACCCGTGCTTTGCTTTCGTCGAATCTTTGCTTGTCTTCTAAGCCTTGCTTATCTTTTTCTTGCGAACGTAGGTATCCAACTAAAGAGAAAGAATGAGACTGAAATATCTAGGGCGTAGGTAAGGCTTAATCTCGGAGCAACAGGAAATGCCGAACAGAATTCATATTAAAGGCGCCAGGTGCTCCCGTTGACAAACGAATGATGTAGTTAAAAGAAACTATAAAATGGATTAACAGCTGTTTAGTTCAGTTGCAGAATTAAACAACAAAGCGATTTAAAAGTAAATTTAAACAAAACTACATATTATGTTCAATTTCGGAACAGAAGTGTAAATGTCGAAAACATTGTAGTCTCATACGAAAACCAGGTATTTTTATGTTTATTCATAGATAACCAGTGTTCTTGGAGACATCATATCAAGAGTATGGTAGGCAGGGTATATGGCTTTGCTTATGCACTACGGAGTCTAACGAAAATTGCGGACGAACAAACAGCACTAAAAGCCTATCATGGTTATGTTGGTTCTATACCAAGACATTGTATTGTATACTGTTGTGGGGAAATTCAGTAGATATAAACAGGATATTTATAGGGCAAAACAATGATATTACATATGAACTGGGAGTAGATATGTCACTACCGCGCCCGAGTTGAAGATTCATAAATGACCCAATTGTCTCATTTATCTCAAACAAGCCACAGTACGAGTAGTCCGTGACAGTCAATGTGACAGTTGACAGAGGGAACGTTTTTCAAACGCAATTTACTAGGAACGTAACATATCTATACTATGAAATATAATTGGGGCAAAAGCAATGTATACGTGGCCTATGTGATGCCCCCTCTAGCATCTTGTAAACCACTATTTAAAAGACTACTAAATTTATTGACAGTCACTTGTTTATATATTTGAAATATGTAGCCTTGTAAAATCTCATCCAGAATATTTTTAAAAGGTAGAACCAGGTGTGTCATTTCAATACCAGATACCCAAATAAGTTAATTTATCCTAAAACGAACACGCTTTTGTAATGCAGAAACTGTTTTCCAATGGCAATACGGATATTTTAACAAGCTGCTTAAGAACATAGCTGTTGCCTCTAAGTAAATTCAGATTTAAATTATTTCAATGGCTTAAAGACAGAGCATTTTATTCAATCAAAGAATACTTAAGATAAACTTGTAATACTGCTAACTTATAGTAACATTCATATTTTAATTTATTTCAATTTATTGTTTAATAATAATGAAAACTCTGTAAAATGTGCTATTTCAAACTACAAAATCCACTTCAGAAAATGAGATAGATAATGTTTGCATGCCAATTTATTTGGTTATACGTGTCGCTGGACATTTAACACTAAATAGATCACTTTTTTTACCATTCTAAAGCAAAGAAAATTATTTCATTTCATTTCAATTTTACATCTTAGGAATTAGGGAAACTAAATTAGAGGGTAGATCCACGATATCAAAATCTCGGTAAGGTAACACAACGCGTCCGGTCTGTTGTTCAGCTGTTAAAATAATTATTTAGAAGGATATAGTTACAATCCGAAGACTCGTTATCAAATATCGGGTCCCGATATCGGGTCGAAATTGATGATAAAAAGGTCTTTATATAGTTTAAATTAAGTAAGACTAATTCGATATAATAACAGTAAGTGACACAGCCACAGCAACACTTTGGTCAAAAATCGGTTCTGAATATCGGGTTGAGAATAATTTCAAAAGTCAGAAGCACAATACTGACGGCTAAAAAGTTGAAATGGACAAGGCATGACCGTGTCAAGGTACCTCTCCTAGTACCTATTGACAACAAAGAAATCAAGGTGACAGTATGATAATTTAGACAACGTAAACAGAAAGTTTATCTTCAAAGTTCCGAGTAGATACAATCCAAAATAGTAAGTGGTGTGAGGGCTCGGGCAGTGGCGAATCTCTTAACTCTTAAGAGTAATAGTGACTTTCAGGTTCCGTCGTTCTCATAATCAGTGAGATCCCAATGTTCTTTAGCTCGATCTACGTGCTTACACCAGTCTCGCACGGGCACGTCGCCATCGGGATTAAGTTGTGCAATGTAAACGCCACCTTGATCATTGTTTCGAAGTCGCTACTTTTGATAGTATTCCTGCCAAAAGCTCGTTATTCGCATTTAAATTCACTTGCTGTTGATTTGTCAATTTTTCTAAAATAACGGCCAACGGCGAGAAAATGCGACCGGACACAGGGTTATTCGTTAGGTCAGATACTGGCGGGGTCATATTAGCGGGCGATTATAGTTGCTGATTCTCACTTCCGATGTCGGAGTTATGAGGTAGCTGTAGGTGAGTCTGTATATGCCTGGCGTTCGGTTAAAGGCCAGAATAGTCAACCACTACATATGAGGACGTAACTCGTTTTATTGCTATAGTAGAAACGCATGATTATAGATCTGCTTCACAATAGTTCGTCTAACACAGTGCAAGTAGGGCATTATCGGGTAATTAGAAAGGTTCTCCTTAACCTAGTTTTGACTACACAACTGTACAGGTTGCACATAAGAAAGCCGGGGTCCAACGGACCCCGGGAGGTCCACCGTATCCTTCCCCACGACCTCTCCTCACGCCACCTTTGCTAATACGAACCTTCGTGGAGGCAAGTATTGTAGTATTCACTACGCGCTAACAACGGCGCTTACAAAAGACAGTGCATTAGTACAATTCTGTATCAGTGCTAGAAAATACACAGTAAGAGTAAGACAGCTAGTTATTAAGGAACGAACTCGAAGGTTTCTTCTTAGGACCATACCATCCAGGCCCACCCACTTACTAGACAATTAGACGGACGGGCGGCCCGGTAGTCCTTCGTGGTTGAAGCTCGAACGTGGGCCAACCCACTCACCAGCCTGGATAGAGGGTAGGCACACAAAGGACAACAAGAATAGCTCGACATGGTAAAAGTGGTTCAGGTGGATACGCTCACCAAGTTCGACGACTGCGCGGCTCGGCGGTCCGACCAAAAGTAACTCAGTCAGGCTATCGTGAGAACCCCCCTACAACGGTCGCCCAACGTCTCCCATCCACAGAGTGAATTCCAATTGTAATTACAGCAACCATCGCTAGATGGCGTCACAAGAAAGGTACTGAAAGAAAGCTTGCTGTTACGATTTAAACACCGAACGTTTATAGCGCCACCAATAGATGGCGTTAATATCAATCGCGCCGACATATATATAAAAGAAGAAACTGACTGACTGACTGACTGACTGATTGACTGACTGACTGACTGACTGACTGACTGACTGACTGACTGACTGACATATCAACGCACAGCCCAAACCGCTGGTTCTAGAGATTCCAAATTTGGCACGTAGGTTCCTTATAAGGTCTAGGGGTGCACTAAGAAAGGATTTTTCAAAATTCGACCTCTAAAGGGGTTAAATGGGGGTCCAAAGTTTGTATGGGGAAACAAGATTAGTTAAACTATTTTATTCGAAACTTCACAGGAGTATTCCTAACGATAAATGAGTAAACACCTGTTGCAGGTTTTTTGAAAATTCAACCCCTAAAAGGGGATAGGGGATGACAAAGTCTGAAAATCAACGTGGGTATTATTATTATTATATTATAGTGGGTAGTATTGTTTGTACGGTTTATCGGGTCGCAGATTAAGAAAACAACAACACACATACCTACCTGACACACACACACACATACACTAATTTCCAGGGGAACGGGAAAAAACGGGATTTATATTATTCGATTCCGCGTGACCCTATCTCAGTAGGTAACTATACTTAATAAATATAGACTCTTCAAATTTCGTACACAAATAGATGATTATAAAACTAAGAAAATAATTTCAGGATTTTTGCAAATTCTCACGGGATAAGGAAAAAACGGGATTTATATATTCAGTACAACGAAATCCTATGAATTATAATTACTAGACTTCAAATTTGGCATAGAAGTAAGTGAGTGTAATAGTAAAAAACAGTTTTAAGGTTAAGGATTTTCGAAAATTCCAACGGGATAAGGAAAAAACGGGATGTATTATTCAGTTCTACGGGATCGATTTTTCGTTTTAATGATCGTAGAAAACTGAAATTTGGCCTTCAGGTTCCTTGGGGAGTATAGGGGAGCACTACAAAAGGATTTCCCAAAATTTTGACTGAAATGAACGGGAAAAAACGGGATTTTTTGTTATATACTGCAGGTCGTAGAAAGTTGAAATTTGGCATGTAGGTTGCTTGGCGAATGTAAGGAAGCATTAAGAGACAATTTTCCGAAATTCCCACGGGAACGGGAAAAACGGGACTTTTCGTTTTACTGGTTGTAGAAAGCTGAAATTTGGCATGTAGGTTGCTTGGCGAATGTAAGGAAGCATTAAGAGACAATTTTCCAAAATTCCCACGGGAACGGGAAATAACGGGATTTGTTTTACTGGTCGTAGAAAGCTGAAATTTGGCATGTAGGTTGCTTGATGAGTGCAAAGAAGCTATAAAAGATAATTTTCCAAAATTCCCACGGGAACGGGAAAACGCGACTTTTCGTTTTACTGGTTGTACAACGCTTAAATTCGGCAGTTAGGTTGTTTGGAGAGTGTAGAGGAGCATTAAGAGAGGAATCTCCAAAATTCCCACGGGAACGGGAAAAACGGGTTTTTTTCATTTTACTGGTCGTAGAAAACTGAAATTTGTCAAGTGGGTTCCTTGGGGAGTGTAGGGAGCATTAAAAGATCATTTCCCGAAATTCTTAAGGGAACGGGAAAAAACGGGATTTAAATACTCCTGGTACACGCGGGAAAAAGCTATTTGTCAATAAATGAAGTCTACGCGGACGAAGTCGCGGGAAAAAGCTAGTGTTATTATAATTACATACATACATACATAAATCACGTCTTTATCACTTATGGGGTAGACAGAGCCAATGTAACAAGACCTAATGAACGCCACGTTAAGCATGATTGTAGGCGTATAGGGTATAGATAAAAAGGGTAATCAAAATTAGATAGGTAATGTAAGGTAGTTGATAGGTAATTTAAAATTTTCATTGTGTATTTTTCAACTTTGAAGAAAAAAGCCGTGGTAGCCTAGTGGTTTGACCTGTGGTCTCTCAAGCAGAGCGTCGTGGGTTCAAATTCCGGGCTCGCACCTCTGAGTTTTTCGGAATTTATGTGCGAAAATTACATTTGTAATTTGCCATGAGCTTTTTTTTCAGTGAAGGAAAACATCGTGGGGAAACCTGCACACATTTGCGAAGAAATTCAATGGTGTGTGTTAAGTTCCCATTCCGCACTGGGCGCGCGTGGGAACTATAGCCCAAACCCTCCAATACACGGAGGAGGCCTATGCCATGAGGCACGCCGAATTACGCGACAATTTAATAAATAAAACGACAATAACAACAACAACAACATGCACCTACTGAAATTGTAGCGAGTTCGGAATAAAAAGGCTTATAAATAAAATACACTGAAGAGCAAAAGTTGTATGAAAAGTGACCCGTTATTTTTGCTCGTGAGTCGTGAGTATATTATTAATAGTTAATTAGTTATTAATTGTTAATGGGTGCGTAAGGAGGGGAAGGCCTAGGCGGACGTTCCGTGATCAAATTGGGGACGTTTTGGAAAAAGGCCAGGTCAAGAGTACCCGAAACCGACGAGCATGTATGAAGAGATTGATGAATGTGGATGAAGCGAAAGAGGTATGTCAGGATCGTAGCTAGTGGAACAAAGTAGTCTCTGCCTACCCCTGTGGGAAAGAGGCGTGACGATATGTATGTTAATTTCCTAGTTCCACTTTATTGAATGTATCATCATCATCATCATCAGCCTGAAGACGTCCACTGCTGAACAAAGGCCTCCCCCTTAGCACACCATAATGAACGTCAAGTCGCCACCTGCATCCACCGCTTTCCCGCAACTTTTACGATGTCGTCAGTCCACCTAGTGGGAGGCCTTCCAGCACTACGTCTTCCGGATCGCGGTCGCCACTCGAGAACTTTTCTCCCCCAACGGTTGTCTGTTCTACGAGCGATGTGGCCTGCCCATTGCCACTTCAAAGTACATACTTTTCGAGCTATGTCGGTTACTCTAGTTCTTCGGCGAATCTCTGTATTTCGGATTCTGTCGCGCAAAGAAACTCCGAGCATAGCTCTCTCCATAGCTCGTTGAGCGACTCTGAGCCTTTCCAATAGGCCAGCAGTCAAAGACCACGTCTCAGAGCCATAAGTCATCACTGGCAACACGCACTGATTATAGATTCTCGTCTTCAGGCACTGCGGGATTTTGGACGAGAAGATATCGTGAAGTTTCCCGAACGCTGCCCATCCGAGTTGGATTCTCCGGGCGACCTCTTTGTCAAAGTTGGACCTGCCTAACTGGCTAATTGAATGAATATAATACTGATATTATGAAGCCAACCAGCGTAGATTCTTGCCGAGTTTGTAATAAGAACAGAATTAAAATGTCACTTGTCAGCGTCTATTGTCCCGTTGGTGAAATATGGGTCAGGTCGTACACTTAGCGTTGATCTATTTATTGGAACATTTACATTTGTAACATTTCACTTGTCTTGTCATATACTTATAAACTATATCTATCTCCTCACTTATCTGTCCACACCGCCTACTCGTCTGCGCAGTATGTCGATGTCTCATTTCATGTTAATAATGCCATGAACATACGTAAAAATAAATGAGAATTTGACATTAATCTTAGCTTATGTATAAATAAACTGGCTGACTGGCTCATCAACGCCTAACCATCCTTGGACCTGGATCCTTCCAATCGCCTTGTAATTTCAGGCTGACAACCAGCGCGGAGAAACGTGGTTTCCATCAGATGCATTTACCGTAGCCAAATAACTCAACCCGACTGGATTCCATGCGACGGGCACCGGGGTAGAGGCAGGCCAAGGAGCTGGCAGGATTTGGAGTCTTTTGAACCGGACTGGGCAAGCCTTGAGCAGACAGATGGGTGGAAAGAGGCCCTTCTCTCCCTGGCCTTTGCCCAACAGTGGGACATCAAATTATAGAAATGTATAGGCTATCACTCACTTGGCGTCGCCTAATCGACGCTTTGGCGACATCTGATTTGTATAATATCGTAACTGAACTGACGACGTTGACAATGGCGTCCCTGTGAGGCGTGGCTCTTATAGAGAATAGATGGTTAGATAATACCTACATAAATCACTTCTTTATCCCTTACGGAGTAGATAGGGCCCAAGGTAACAAGACCTAAAAGAACAAAATAGTGGTGGCTTGCTAGTCGCATCGCCTATAACATGACTCCTAAGATTTTTGCCCATTCCCTCGATGGGAGTTTACCTGCGCGGGACGAGAAGCAACTGGTTTATGTTTTTTCTTTACTCCCAGACTAGCATGGAACATAAGAGACATATTTAGAAAAAGGGTACCCTATTTTTCAAGGATGCATCATTTGTAAACGATGACAACAGGATCTCGACTCGACTCGATCAGTTTAAAACGCTACACGCTATAAACAGACCAACAGACAACGTATAATCGCAGCACGTGCTCAGTAATTATCTTCACGCCAACAGTTATGGCCACACGTGGGCATGCGACGTAGTGGACTTTTACGTGGATGATGTTATAGTACACAACGGTACAACTACAAGCAATTGTATTTAAACGTAGGTACTAAATAAGTATCAAAAAGATTAATGAACACTTCCAAAAAAGGCCTTCCCTGTTTATTACTGAAATCAAGAAATTTTTGGTTTTTCCGTGTCAAAATCACCAGCATTATTCATTATGTAAAGAAAAATAGGGGCCTGGTGACCCCTGGTGGTGTTCGATTAGAAAGAAAGAAAGAAAGAAAAAAAGGTACCACTCTATTTCATAAGAAATTGGTAGTTGTCCCGGCTACAAGTGTAAGAGAGACGACAGTAGCAAGTCGTATCGCAACTAGTTTAGTTAGTGACCTATTTAGCTAACGAGACGGAGATGGCGTATTATCCAAACGGAAATGCGACAAAGATGAGAGGGACAAGCAACGAGACCCTCACAGTTGAGAAAGAGATGGGTATAGTTTTGTAGGGTTCTTTGATCAAGGGCATGGCGACGAACAAATTGAAATAGGTATACAAAATTCCTTTACATGTAAATGAAATAATCATTGTCGTTATAATACTTTTCAACTTACAATTCAACCATTAATAATGAATGGTGATTTTGTAGTCTTTGGTTCACTGATTGTAAATAGGTAGTTCTTTGATGAATTAGATGTGTTTTTAGTTGTCTCTACGTTAGATATTTATAACTTAGCGCTCACAAGTTTACTTAAAGTAGAGCTAGTAGAAGGTCATGTTGGTGAAGTTATTATTTCAGAAGCAAAATCAAACCAATCAAAAGGCGCTAATAAACAAAAATTCAGACACCATAATAAATACGTTAATATTTGTTTGTTTTGAAACAAAGCGACCGCCTTTGCCAGAAATATGGAATCCAAAACTGTCCACGCAGATAACTATATTTTTAGGGCTGACGCTTGCCTTGAGTGCTCACGTTTAGATGTAAATCTTCGCGTATCTTAGCCGTAATTTTAGACCATCCCTAATAGTCTGCCGTCTGGCTCGCTCAATTACTACATCTATTTTAGACTACGGGACGCTAGTTGCGGTGCGCACGATTCGGACTCTGAACGCATTTTAATGTGAATAAAATCGACCATAAACAATAAAAACCGGAACCAAGCATGGCTTTGAAATTTGACAGTTCCCGCGTACCCTGTGAGCCCGGCTATTTGGTGATAAATGTGTAGTGAAGTGATTGGTTTGCGGTTTGTTATGATGCAGACGCGTTGTTTATTTTGGGTCGCTTCTGTGGCTCGGGACGAAACGTGTATGTTTTGCTGTATGTATTATTTAACATGCGTTAATGCTCTTTTGTTCTGTTCATTATTATCTACGGTGTCATAGTCATCGTCCATTAACTGTGAACAATCTTTGTGACCACCATGTTGCTGACAAAGTCTGTGACGATGTCATCTGCTGTAAAGTATCAAAGTTTTACATTCAAGTAGGAACGTCCTTGATTGTTAAAGTTTTGTGTTTATATCCACTTCTTTTCATCATTGATATAATTATTCGAAACGGAATAGGTACAACAAAAGGTAACAATATACCGTAATAATAGGTACCGGTAACGTAGTTTATTTCAATCTTATTTGAACTCGGAAGGATTTGATGCAATCTTAAATCATCAAAAGATTAAAAATTCTATGTATTGAGTGGCCTATGGTAGTTAGTTTTATAGATAAATAGTATTTTGCTCTTCAATGTTTAAACCTTCATCGAATTTTCCTCTTACCCAATCTTTAATGGCTAATACCGAGTCAAAAGACTGATATTTGAACCCTACCTACCGTACTCTTAGTCGGGTTGACATTTCTGCTAGTGGACTTAAGATTATACCAGTAACAGCTGGTAAATAATCTCCGTACGAATGATCCCAGGTTCCTGTCTACCTGTCATTGTTATCACCTCTAAAACAATCCTTATCACGCAGGGATTTACAAACACGTCGCTAGCAGATGATACTTGATAAAAATAACGTGGTTTGATACGATTTCTTGAGAGTTTTTTTTTTCTATTTATTTTCCGGAAGTTTAAACGTGCTGTTTTTCTATTTTGATTGTTCTTGTTTTGAAAATATATTTTAAAGATTAATACATTCTATTATTAATTAAGTTAGAAGAAGGGGGTTAGATTCTGGCATCAAAATTTCTTTACGAGAACCTTCAACGAAACTACAGCATATTCGTTTATTAATTTCACTTATAAACAAAATTAAAGCCAAGTTTGCACAAAAATCATAAATTCTTTCAAGATTAAATTACTTACTATTACTCCGATCATTTAACGGTTCTATAATTGTGCAATATTTTCATTTATCTGTTCAGTTTTTTCAGAATGAAAATCACAATGTTGGTTAATTTAATGCATTTTCTTAAACATATTCAGAATATTATTACTAAGCAAGATATTTATTTCAGTACCGATGAAATTTGCTAGATAACGATTGAGTATTTCGACATTCGACTCTTTAAATACATCATTCAGTAAAAGTGGATTTGGTTTATCTTAGAAAAGTGTATTTTCACCGTTACTTTGCACGCACGATGATGATATATGTAGAAGTGGAGAGAGTATATCAATCTTTTGAATTGAAACTCTTCTGCCTAATTGAAAAGGAAATAACTTCATCTGGATTGTCGGTTGAGCATAACAGTTACCCCTTTTATTTTATAAGGTAATAAGGCATATCTACTTAATAATGTCTTGTCTGATTTTTTTTATTGAGGGCATTGGTGGCATTGGCTACGAGGCCATCAGCCAAATCATGAAGATACAGAAAGAGGCTTAAAACTAACCAAAACCAGGGGTTTTCTTTTTCTGGCAAAAGAAGATGTCATATAAATGACAGATAAAGATAAATAGTTAACACTAGCCTAACGATTCTCTATCGTTTTCCATAATTTCATATGTCACAAATCTATTGTTTGCCGTAATGATCATTTAGCATACTTAACTCTTCACCTGCTATGGGTGGTGTAGGGGTATAGCACGAGTCACGGAATGACGAAGACCCGGGTTCGATTCCCGGCCATAGTTTTATTTTTCGGATTTTTCTATGTGTTCTAATTTTCAGTGTAGTTTAGAAATTACTTTCTTTCTCTGTAATTGTATAAAACTAACTTAGCATCTACAGAGCTCTACGAGGTCATTGCAAAGGGAAATAGAGTTATGACAAATAATCATTATGGCATATGAAATTCTGACAAATTCAATCTTTAGCTTAAAATGCATATAAAATTGTGCAAACACAACGTTCTCTTCAATTCATTCTGTGAGAAGACGTCCTTATTCAGTGTACCATTTTCCTCCACGCTCACAGTGACGTCATAAATAAGGCATGGCTGTACTGTCAGACTAAACACGCTAACGTATTTTCAACAGTCAATTTGCGATTGTTTACCATTCGATCGCGGACATTGTCTGAATTGACTTTATGTGTCTCTATCTCAAATCCCAACCCTGAATTCACATTTGCTTCTCTTCAATAAATTTATTTGACGGTGGAGGCGTTTCACACCACTGAACTTAAATTATTTTTATTCGTTTTTCTTTCTCTTTTTTTATCACTTATTTTGTTTCGCTTAGACCAGTAGAGACGTTACGTTATACATCAGATCTCTACTATAAACTAATGTAATTTAAGGTACGAACTTAACTTGGGGACTTTATACATCCCTTTTATAAAATGTATTAATTGTATTAAGGTGAGTTAAGTAGAATTTAAGTAAATACTGTTGTAAATCTATTTTATTCTGAAAAAAATGTCTTTCTGCCAAGTTTCTTGCGGCGCATTCTTCTTGGCAATGGTCTTTCCGAATGCTTGGTAGATTAAAAAAAGACACGTAAAAGAACCCTTGGCGGCCTATTTGCAAAAAAAACTTTGGACTTTTGACTTCCATGCTAGTCTGGGAGCATAGAAAAAACATAGAATGTATACCAGTTGCTTCTCTTCCCAATGGTAAAAGTCCATCGAGGGCGGTGAAAATCGTAGAAATCATGTTATAGGCGATGCGGCTAGCAACCCATCACTATTTTGATTCCCCTTTCCACCTATACGCCCACAATCATGCTAAGCGTGGCCTTTGGTTTTGCTCTGGCTCAGGCCCTGTCTTCCCCGTAAGGGATACATACATACAATAAGTACATACATAAATCATGTCTTCAGACGAGCGTGTATGAAGAGATTGATGAATGTGGATGAAGCGAAAGAGGTACATCAGGATCGTAGCACGTGGGACAAAGTAGTCTCTGCCTACCCCTGTGGGAAAGAGGCGTGACGGTATGTATGTATGTATGTATAAATCACGTCTTTATCCCTTACTATACGTGGCCTAAGGTAACATAATACGTGTTTTATGTACATATGTTTTAATAAACAACATCATTTCTTGCGTGTCAATTCCATTAACAGTTCATAAAAACTTAAGTCCTACTAAATACAGCCCTAAAGCTTCCCCGATTAGGTTTCATTTGCGTCATCTTCATCCATACAGTCGTCCACGTAATAAGCTATTTCATTAACCATGTTCTCTGCACGCTATCGGTACGTCATTACTATTGAATTTACGCCTCTATCTCTCTGAGTTAAGGTCGAAAGTGATTTCCACTGGGGTCGGGTGTAAAATTTCATGTCATCTTGGGAGGGATTCGGTGACACGCAAAGCGAGATTGTCAATAAGATACATACATACTTAAACGTCCTCCCATACGAGTAATAAGACCTAAAGGCCATGATTGTGGCCGTAAAGGTGGAAAGGTTAATCAAAACAGTGATGGGTTGCTAGCCGCTTCGCCTATAAAAGTAATGGGATCCCACGATGGGCTTTTATCATCTGCGTATCGGTCAATTTGATGAATAAAGTGAATAATAGTACATTACAGACCTAGGGCGGTAAATTCGTAATTGTCCTAGATCGCAGGTGTTTGTGGCCCGAACCGAAGGTGAGGACCTTAAATATGCGATCTGGAGCTTTACGAATTACCGCCCGTAGTTTGTATAAAGTTTTACGTCATGCCTTGGCCAGGAAGTGAGATTTTCTGTCCGCAAAGCGGGCGTAAAATCCTAATTACGGCCAAGGGTGATGTAAAATTATGTAAAAACTTACTCCTGAGACCTCTGTCTCGTTAGAACTGCCTAACCCTTGGGAATTTTACTAAATTTGTACAAAATTGATCAGCCCAATAGTACACACTAAATAGCCGTGGTAACCTAGTGGTTTGACCTGTGGCCTCTCAAATTACATTTTTAATCTACTATGAGCTTTTTGGTGAAGGAAAACGTCATAAGGTGCGTGCACCTGCGAAGTAATTCAATAGTAAGTAAGTAATGCTTTATTGTACAAATATCAAGAAACAGACGCAAATCACATAGGTATAGAAAAAAAAGCGACGGGTAGCACTTCGGGAGTGCCGGTAGAAGTGAAAACAGCAGCTTAGATTAGATTTTAATGTTGTAAGCTCCATGATGCTCAAAACGCGTACCGTACTGGCCGCTTACAAAAAACGTACGTATTATCTATATTGACAGACCTCTAACAATGTGCTGATGCCCTGGTACTTTTGCTCCACGACTAAACAAAAAAACACTTCAAAAATCGAACGCGCTTCATTCGTATTTCAAAATAAGCCCTTAGAGGATCTGATATCCTGGTACTTAAACTCTTCCTCCGTCTTACGCCTGACGCGAAGTTTAACATTTTATCCAACCCAAAAAGCGCTCAACGCCGCTAGAAGTTTTTACTTAAAAAAAACATTAAATACCTAGTGTTTAAGTGATGATCCTGGTCTCGTGTGGGAAATAAAATATAGCCCAAGCCCTCTCATTTTGGCCTGTGCTATTGGGACGTATTGTAGGCTGAAAGATGATGATGATGACGACTCAAATTACTTTTTCACTCGAGATCTGCCCGTAACCTTATACCTCGTGTTGAGACAAACGACGATCAAGTTAGTAACACTGGTTGTCATGCGCGGGCGGCGCTATTGGTTACAGTGAAGACTTAACATACCTACATACGTTAAGTATACATAATCTAATCTAACTAATATTATAAATGCGAAAGTATGGATGGATGGATGGATAGATGGATGGATGGATGGATGTTTGTTTGTTACTCAATCACGCCAGAACGGCCCAACGGATCTGGATGAAATTCGGCATATAGATAGAGAAAAGTCTGGAATAGCATATAGGCTACTTTTTATCCCGGAAAATTGCGTAGTTCCCGCGGGATAGCGATAAACGAATTCTTTGCAGACGAAGTCGCTGGCAACAGCTAGTACATACATAAATCTCGTCTTTATCCTCTACGAGGTAGACAGAGCCTAAAAGACCACGTTAAGCATGATTGTGGGCGTATAGGTGGAAAGGGGATTTAGGTAGTTGCTAGTCGCATCGCCTATAACGATAAAAATGAAATGCGTTTGTTAGTAGCGCATAAATTCGAGAACCGTTGGGCTGATTTAGCTGATTTTGGTTTTGAAATGTTTGTCGTAGGAAGGTATATACATAGAGAAAATATTTTAAAAAAAAAGCAAGAACGGGGCTAAGGCGCGGTCAACGGCTAGTAGGTTGTAGGTTACCACGGATTTTTTGATCCACGCAAAAAAGATCACGTATTATATCTGTGGTTGTGTTCATGTTATTTATCGACGCCCACTCCGCTTTGTGTAATGAACGAATATCTTTTGTATAATGAATGACACATGGTTTATTTTATTTCAGTCTTAATTGAGAGTACCTACTGTGATAAGAAATATGGTAGGTGTATCGAATATAGTAGCTTGATGGAACCAGGTTTCGGAAAAAAACTTTTATGTTGTTTTCACTGGGGATGCTTTTATAAGAAATGGAAGAGACTTCCAAGTTACGATATCAGGCGAACATAGCTACTCAGTACTCAGTGAAACAACCTTATTCTCTGACTGTTAAAGATGGTGCGTATTTACGTTACCAGGTATTTCCTTGCAAGTATACCAACCAGGTACCGACCTAATATACTTGCAAGGTTTGAAAGTATTTCTCTATAATGTATACTGTGCCTTCAAAGTAAGTACTACTACGTCGAACTTGAACGTCGAACGATCAGATTGTGTTTAGTGGGTACGTGAAATAAAATACTTTCGAAGTA